>CM038670.1:459461077-460661077 GCA_021605145.1 Aegilops bicornis
GACGCCTCGAGAGGTCTTGAAAAGAAATGCCTAACGGGTGTCTAAAAGCGACGCCTCGAGAGGTCTTGAAAAGAAATGCCAAACGGGTGTCTAAAAGCGACGCCTTGAGAGGTCTTGAAAATAAATGCCACAGTCGGGTGTCCGAAGCGACTCCTCATAAAGGGCTTATAAGAAAATAAAAACACGAGTATCCAGGTGGACTTGCCATCCCAAGTGACACTCAGAAATGAAAATAAATTTGAGTATTCCGGGTAGTCTAGCCATGCCAAGAGATACTCAAGGTTGCACATAAGGGGAAAAGGTTAGTCCACAATATTATTCATGTCAACTATAATATTCATAATAGCACCAGTACTGACAATAATTATCCTGCAAAATGAACCATGATCAATTTAATTATTCCCTCCAGAGACTGACACTAAG
Organism: Aegilops bicornis; assembly: GCA_021605145.1. NCBI lineage: Eukaryota > Viridiplantae > Streptophyta > Magnoliopsida > Poales > Poaceae > Aegilops > Aegilops bicornis. The sequence continues at coordinate 459,461,501 of CM038670.1, forward strand.
ACCGACACTTGACCAACCCAGACTGTAGTCCTTAACTGTGGACTCGGCTATTCGAATAGATATAACTATGCAGAGGGTGTACTCATTACCCACGTGTATTGGATTTCACTAGCAACACTGACACCCTGACTAATTCCCATTACGACCTTTGGGTTCAAAACACACCTGACCAGCACACACTAGATTAACCTTTCCGGATGCCAGGAATCACCAAAGCATCGTTCAAGAAAAACTCTAAGGCGGGGAGACCATCGTCTCGAGTAGCATAGGATCACTATTAACACGCGCGGATTACAAGGGGTGCTCCCCTCTCAGCCCAGTTAGATACACCCATGCCCCTGACCCGATGACTGGCATTGCAACTGGTACCTAGAAACCTTCATCGCGGCCTCTCTGCATGATGTGTGTAGGGAAAGGGGTTAACAACTTACTGAATTGTACCCTAACTGTGGTGGGGAAAAGTGGTAGCAAAAAACCAGTATGGGGGTTACAGGAGCAAGACTCGATCTCCGGTCGACTCGGGAGGTTTATGTTTTCCTGTAGTGGTTAGCATAATATATTTTCTTGGTAGCACCCAACAGGGTCACCACATGGTATGTTCCAACATACCCTCACGGATCATGCTCGTCACAACAATATTTCAGTCTCACGATCACTTTTCTCGTGACTAATTCTTCCTGCAAATTACCCTGGACCAACACAGGCATATGTGACACATGACAATAACCATACTCACTTATGCTTCATGTTTAAACGAGGATAAAATACCATCGAAGGGATCATGCATGTATGACTAGTAATATGCAAATTCTGTATGAGCTCAACATATTCATAATTCAATTATACTAGCAAACAAACAACTATGCATTCACCATATCATGTGTTCAAGAAGCTTGCCTTGAGCATGCAGAAATATTGGATGCACTACAAAACTTTGAAAATTATATCTCCCCTCCATTTCCTATTTTAAAAATATTACAATTACCACATAAAGCCAAAATAGTGCTAAAAGGTTGTTTGGAAAATTTTGAAATAAATACTAAAATAAACTAGATTAAATTTTAGAAATAAAAGAAAAAGAATCAAGTCATTTGGAGTTGATATGATTTTCCTAGAGAATTCCTAAGCTTAAAAAAATGAAGGAATGAACTATTTATTAGGTTCAAAAGAAACAAGGTTCGAGAAAAATGTTCACTCTAGCTGGATTAATAGAGCATGAATTTAGGAGTACCTAGAAATTTTAATAGAGCATCCTTGGGGTACCATAGTCCTAACTTCAGGGTGTGAACAAGGTATCTAAGAATATGCTTAACCGCCTTATGATGACTTTCCCTAGGGGAAGCTTGAAATCTAGCACACATGCATACACTAAACATGATGTGTAGTCTAGATGCACAAAGATAAAGCAATGAACCAATCATAGAGCGGTATTTAGATGGGTCGAAGGGGATACTGTTTGAGTCTTCAGTGAGTACAATTTTGGTTGGCATGGGTGTCTTACATGGGCTACCATCAGTCATGCCAAAATTTTCTAGGATATCCTTGAGGCATTTTACTTGAGACAAGAAAATTCCTTCTTGAAATTGTTGAATTTGAAATCCGAGGAAGAACTTCAAATCCGCATTGAGTGACATTTCAAAATTCTTGGTCATTGAAGCCGCAAACTTCTTGCACAAATGAATGTTAGGAGAACCAAAAATGATATCATCTACGTAGATTTGGCATAAGATCAAATCACCTTTGTCCCTCTTAGTAAAAAGACTGGGATCGATCACCCCTCTCACAAAACCATCATCGAGTAAAAACTTCTTAAAATGATCATACCAAGAACGAGGTGCCTGTTTGAGGCCATGCAAAGCCTTATGAAGTTTATACACATAGCCTTTGTGATCGGGATCAATGAACCCAAGTGGTTGTGATACATATACTTCTTCTTGCAGAGGACCGTTAAGGAAAGCACTCTTCACATCCATTTGATGTAATGTAAAACCATTGAAAGAAGCATAAGCAAGTAAGATGCGAATGTATTCAAGACGGGCAACGGGGGCAAAGGTCTCACCAAAGTCCAAACCTTCAACTTGTGAGTACCCTTGTGCCACTAACCTTGCCTTGTTGCGGATGATTACACCATTCTCATTTTGCTTTTTCTTGAAAACCCATTTTGTTCCAATGACATTGTGTTCCGTAGTTGGCCTCTTGACTAATGACCACACTTGGTTGTGCTCAAAACTATTCAATTCTTCTTGCATAGCACTGAGCCAATCGTTGTCCATCAAAGCTTCTTGTACCTTGAGAGGCTCAACACTAGACACAAACGAGAAGTGAGCACAAAAGTTTGTCAATTGTTTATGAGTGACTCTACCTTCCGATATGCCGGTGAGGATTTTATCAATATCAACACGACCGGCCACTCGAGGCATGATGGAGGTAAGTGTTTCACGAGGTTCAACTTCATGTCCATCATCCATGTCCGCAACATATGGATCATTAATGTGTGGTGGAAGATCTTCTTCTTCATATTGCATTTGTTGAGGTTCATTGTCAATGATTGCACTTTCTTGTTCTTGCCCTTGAGGATGATCTTGCTCTTGATGATTACTATGAAGAGGAACTTGATCATCATCTTGTACTTGGTCTACGGGCATTGGTTGAGCAATAGGAGCTTGTGGTGGTATGGGTGTTGAAGTAGTTTGATGATGTGCGAATCTTCCATCTTCTTCTTCATCATCATGAGGTTCTTGTTCATTGGGAGAATTGCGCCAACACCCATGGTCAAGATATCTTGAGAAGAATCTTCTTCACCTACATCACTTAGATCAACTTGCTCCTCATGGGAGCCATTAAATTCATCAAACACCACGTCACAAGTTTCTACAACACATTCATTGGATTTGTTGTACACTCTATAGGCGTGAGAGTTTGATCCATAGCCAACAAATATACCCTCAGTTGTTTTGGATTGAAATTTTCCTAACCGCTTTCTTTTGTTGAGGATGAAGCATTTGCACCCAAATACACGAAAGTACTTGACATTTGGCTTGTTCCCAGTTAGGAGCTCATGTGGAGTCTTTTCCAATATCGTGCAAGGAAGAGCCGGTTTGATGCATGACATGCAGTGTTGACGGCCTCGGCCCAAAAACTATGTGGCGACTTGTATTCATCCAACATGGACCTTGCCATCTCCACAAGTGTGCAGTTCTTCCTTTCTGCTACCATTTTGTTGAGGGGTTTATGGTGCGGAATATTGATGTTCAATCCCTTCATCACTAAGAAATCCTTCCAAGGTGTAATTCTTGAACTCGGAACCATTATCACTTCTTATTGCCATGATTTCTTTGTCAAACTTGCGTTGTGCTTGCTTTGCAAAATCAATGAAGGTGATCTTCGTCTCATCATTGGACTTGAGGAAAAACACCCATGTGTATCTTGAGTAATCATCAACAATGACAAGTCCATGCTTTTTCCCACCAAGACTATCCCATGAAGGAGGCCCAAAGAGATCCACATGAAGGATCTCCAAAGGCCTTGAAGTAGACACAATATTCTTGGGTGGGTGCTTTGATTGATGTTGCTTCCTGGCTATGCATGCACTGCACACACGATCTTTCTCAAAAGAGACATTGGTTAGTCCAAGGATGTGATTACCCTTTAAGAGATCTTGAATATTTCTCATGCCGACATGGGCTAGCCGGTGATGCCATAGCCACCCCTTGTCGGCCTTGGCCATTAGACAAGTTGCATGGAATGTGCTCTCTTTCGAGAAATCAACCGTGTAAAGGTTGCACTCCAACTCTCCAATAAAGGCCACTTCGAGAGTATCTCTCTTAAATACTTTCACATCCATTAGTCCAAAAAGTGTACCATAACCAACAGAAGCCGATTGGCGAACATAAAGCAAATGGTATTTGAGGGATTGGACAAGCATGACATTTTCAAGAGACATGTCATTTGTGATAGCCACCTTGCCCAACCCGAGTACCTGTCCTTTTGATCCTCCACCAAACATAATGCTCATAAATGGTTGAATAGCTTACATGAAATCATAGAGCAACTTGCTATCTCCGGTCATATGATTTGTACATCCACTGTCAATCACCGATTTTACTCCACCAGAGAAAGAAACCTACACACAATTATGGCTTGGTTAGAGGCACCCATTTTGCAATGGGACCTCTCAGGTTTGTCACAAGGGTCTTAGGGACCCAGATATCATAAAACCGAAATGCATTTCGAGGACCAACAAACTTAGCAAAAACTTCTCCATCCTTAGTCTTATGAAGTATATAGGATGGAGGCATGAACTCTTTTGGTTTTTTGAGAGTGGGCATTCCCGTTGTGGCTTTCCCACTAACAACCTTACCTTTCTCCTTGTGCCCTTATCATACAAAAGTTTCCTTTAGAGGAGTGGTGCACTTTTGAGAGGACGTCTTCTTCTTGCTTGTGCTTGGGTCAAAACCGAGTCCCTCTTTGGCAAACACCTCATTGTGTTGGCTCAACACCTCATTAAGGTTCTTTTGCCCTTGAGCACATGTCATGAGCCCTTTCTCAATTTGAGCTTTGAGAAAGCGATTCTCCTCAAGAATAGATGCTAGATCACTACTAGAGTTAGTAGTACAAGCATCAACATTTATAATAGGAGAAGAGTAAGCCTTGGCTAGAGTTTCAAGATAGGTAAGCTTGAGTGTCTCAAAACTCTTTGAAAGAAGGGTGAGCTCTTCTTCCTTGGTCTTGAGGGACACAGATAGGATCTCACAATCCTTAGAGAGAGAAGCATTAGACTTCACAAGCTTACTTTTATCATTCATCAACTCTTTGCAAGAGTCAATTGCCTTTTTCAAGGAGGCAAGATCTCTAGTATGAACATCAATGTTTGCACCAATTTTTAAGCATAGTTCATCATTGCGTGCTTCCTCATATTGGACTTTCCGCTCAAGGATTTCATATTTTTCCTTTTCCTCGGCGACGAGGGTTTCGAGTTCCTTAATGGAGATGGTGTGCTTACTCACCATCTCCATAAGCATACGAAACATAGTGAGCTTCTTTCCTTTAAGGGAGCACATGAACTTATTTAGTTTAGCAAGCATAGGATCATTTATATCATCATCCTCATAACTATCCTCCGCATCAAGATACTCATCACTAGGAGTAGGAGGAGTGAAAAGAGGAGGGTTTGATCGCGGGGTTACCTTGACCTTGTCAGGAGAGTGTTGGTCCTCTCCATCTTCTACCACGGCCTTCGCCATGAGGCATTTGTGAGCGTTACCCTTGTCATCTTTCATGTAGTTGTAGGTGACAACTTAACCACTCTTGTTGACTAGCCTCAATGTGTTTTGAGAATCTTGAGCAACTCCAGCAACACAACTAACATCATCGGGATCGGATTCTTCTTGAGCAACCATTGCTTTCCCATCTCTCTTCTTGAACTTGGAGTTCAAAGGATTTGGCAACTTTTTCTTGGGAAAGGTCTTGGGAAACCTTGGTTTATCTTCTCTCTTCTCATAAGGGCACTCGTTGGAGAAGTGGTTGGTTTCTTCATAGTTGTAGCATTTTCTTACTTTCTTCTTTTGAAATCTTCCCTTGAATTTTTCCGCCCTAAACTTCTTGACAAAGAGAGCCATGTCTTCATATGAAGGGCCCTCAACGGATTCAACCTCATCACCATCTTCTTCATCATCATCATCTTCTTCTTCTTCACTTTGCTCATCTTCACATACATGATTGGCCTTCAATGCAAGATTGATCTTTGACGATGGAGTACCATGCATGGCAAGATGTTTTGTAGAATTTGCCTTTGACTCTTCAAATAGTTGGAAAGTGGATATGATGTCATCTGTAGTCATTTCCTTGAGGGCATGGTGTTGTCTTATGTCCCATAAATTTTATGGTGATATGGAGCAAGAGCATGGAGCAACTTGTCCACTAGGAATCGCTTAGTCATGTTGAATCCATCTTATGTCTTGTCACACTCACACGACTCAGTATCAGCGGTGAGAGTCATGAGACGCTCAAGTAGTTGATTTGGAGTTTCACCTTTCTCCATAGAAAAGTTTTTCAATTGCCCCTTGGCAATTTCATATTGAGCACTCTGGAGTGTGGAGGTACCGGTCTTGGATCTTATAATACTTTCCCATAGTTCCTTGGCACTTGTGATGTGTATGAAAGGTCTCCTTTGCTTTTCAACCATACCTCTCCTTATACACATGATTGCAGTTCATTGAGATTCTTGTCATAAATTTCTCTTGGTGTAGGATTCTTTGGATCAACCACATGGTAACCATACTCCAAGATCTCTAGCATCTCATCGTTTCCATATCGAAGATGATCCTACATAGCAACTCTCCACAAGGCAAAAACAGAAGTGGCATCAAGTAAAGGAGGTTTGCCTTGAGGGTTATATTTTGGTTTCTCAACTTGGGTTCTTGCATAAAGCCAAGGAACACTAGAGTGTTCATTGTTATGAGGTTGTTGACCAAGTGACGGAGTAGGCACAGTTGGCCTCGAAGCCGCACCACCCGAAAGTGGTGCAAGCACCGTGGACAATGTGGCTAACCTCATTTGGACCAAGGCCTCAAGAGAAGCATCATGCTCCTCCTTTTTCTTAGCAAGGGCCCGTTCAAGATCCTCGGAAGTAAAGGACTTGACTTCAGAAGAAGCCTCGCATTTATCCTTCGGATCTACAACAGGGGGAGTCCCATCAGGGTTCATCTCGCTCTACAGTGGTTAAGCCACAATAATAGAGCACGAGGCTCTGATACCAACTAAAAGGATCGAGATGGACCTAGAGGGGGTGAATAGGTACAATTATAAATTTTAATTATGACTTAGCAATTTTAGGCAATAATGCGGAATGTGAAGGTGAGCCTAACAATTGCAAGTGTAGTACTAAGTGCTAAGCAAGTAAATCAAGTATGTAAGTAGGCAAGAACAATATGATAAAAGTAAGTGCTAAGAGACAAGTAACCACAAGTAGGGAGTTAGGGTTAGGAATAACTGCAACTCCGTGAGAAGAGGATATATGCCGATGTTCACTTCCTTGGAGGGAAGCTACGTCACCGTTAGAGAGGTGGATGTTACCACGAAGGCACACCAACGCCACGAAGGCTCACCCTGTTCTCCCTTTGAGACAACACCACGGAGGCGTTTCTCAACCACTAGTGGTAGACCTTGGGGTGGTCTCCAAACCCTCACAAACTTTTTCGGGGGTAATCACAAAGGTCGATTGCTCTCCGAAAGACTCCTACCGCCTAGGAGTCTCCAACCTCCAAGAGTAACAAGATTGATGGGGAAAAACTCAAGACTTGCTCAAATCATGAACTCCTTGGGTGCAAAGAAGGGGAAGGAGTGGATCTATCACTTGATTGGAGAACTTCTCTCAAATGTTCCCAAATCACTTGAGGATCTAGGATTTGGTGTAGAGGATTGAGAGAGAGAGAGTGAAAAGTGTTCTTGGCAAGCTCAAAGTGAATGGTCAACCACCTCCCGGAAGAGGGAGAAGGCTATATATAGTGTGAGAGCAAAACATACCGTTGAGCCACTTAAAGCTGACGGACGTCCGGTGGTTACCGGACGACCGGTGACACAGAGAGGACCGGACGTTCGGCAGGCGGCCAGTTGTCCGGTGGATGGAGCACCAACCAGAGGCACAGGTGTGAAAGGGGATGCATAGGCAGCGGACGTCCGGAAGGCGCCGGTCGTCCGGAGCACGGACGTCCGGTGATGTCGGAAATCCTTTAATATCAGTTCTGTTGAAGTGCACCGGACATCCGGAGAAGAGCGGACGTCCGGTGACCGGACGTCCGGTGTGATCGGTCTTCCGTTAATATTTGTTATGTGAGGATTTACCGGACGACAGGAGAAGGTCGGATGACCGGTAGGTTGAGAGAGGCCGGACGTCCGTAGACTTCGGACATCCAGTGGTAATAAGACGATATATTAGCTAAGAACCATACTACCATTTGTGCACAGGCTAGAGGAAGAATATATAGATGGTATGAAAGGGAATTTTTGTAGGTTTGAGCAAGTACTTTTGCGAAATCCAACGATCCCCTCTTAATAGTGCGGGATCCCTATACTCAAGAACAAACTGAAAATAAGGAGCTGAAGCTTTCTATCTTTGTCTTGTGTATATGCTCTTGAGTGATGTAAGTATATATAGATGTTTTATGTCCGTAGTCGTGATTCACACACACACACATAGCCCTTGAGACATAATCCTGAGAAATACTCGATAAACATGATTAGTCCCAAAATGCATGTTGTCATCAACATCAAAATACGATTAAAGGCATGATTGCACTTTCACCAGGCCAATACCACTTTTGGATCCACACATTTATCAATACTTCATCCATATTTGCAATATTCAGATTGCTTTTATCATATTCTTGCTTGTTCTTCGATTGCAGGGAGGAATAGACCTTTGTGGTCAGGCTGATCGTGCTTCCGGCATCGTCAGTAACCTCCTAGAGATTGGTTTAGCGATTGCTAAGGCGCAATGCCGTGCACGTTTGTAGTCGGATCGTCAAAGTTTGCTCCACCAAATCTATAGTTATCATCTCATCGAAAGATCGGGACCCTCACCTCTATCAAGGGGTGCGTGAAAGGTTGCTATCCATGTGCCAGAGCCATGAGTTGGTCGCAAGATCTTATGGGTTTCACCTCTAGCCTACCCCAACTTGTTTGGGACTAAAGGCTTTGTTGTTGTTGTACTGCAAGATTTTATGACATGTTGTAAACACTTTTCTTTTTGTGTTTGGATAAATAATATTTTTGACTTTATTTTAAATTTGAATCTGACCTGGGTTTGGATCAAAATTAAGTTAAGCAAAATTAATTGTGATGACATAGGACCATTAGCATGAGTTTACTGTACCATGACATCACAGGTGTTACAACCTATAATCCACGAAAGCAGAAGTAGGGTTTTACGCGTCGCGGCGGACCAAACCTGGGTAAACTTGTGTGTCTTCTGCTGGATGTGCTCTTTGTGCATTCTGTCCCTCACAGTTGAACCGCAAAGAGGCCTTTACTAGTCCCATGGATTGTCGTAACTCGACAAGGCGCCTCAGAATCCATGCCATACGGGTAATTGCGCCCGTATGGAACGCTGTCTTTTGGTGTGTGGCCGCTGGCGCACCTCCTGGTAATTGTTCTTCTTCCTTCATTTCCATTCCTTTCCATGTTCTCACGTGATTTCTTCCCTTCTTAGCCCATTTCATCTGGAAACATATCAAAGATAGGATTTTTGGAAGCCTTTGCATTCATTAGTCATTAGTAGCAATATCAGAGCGAATATCTCTATTTAAATGAAATATCTCGGTTTAAACTAAGGGTGAAAGAGTGTAAAAATATCACTCATCAGGCAATAGTATATCATTTGCAATAAAAGACATCAATACTCAGTCATACTAGCAAACAATCATGCCCTATAAAAATAAAGAATGCTAAAGAACGTTATCCCTACAAAATCATGTAGCTTAGCGTGCTTAGTCTTCCTAAAACAAAATTGAATCATGAACTACCCCGATGAAAAGCCGAGTAATCAAATCATACTTTTCTCGCTTCAGCTTTTTTTCACGCAATAATTGAGCGCCACTCAAGGACTTGGCTGTAACATCCCAATAGTTAAGCTAGAGTGACCCCATGCTAATGATGTTATGTCATCATGTTTTACTAAGCCAAATTTCCACTTGATAAAATCAAAGTCAAATTCAAATTTAAAATGCAAGTTAATTATTTCTTCAAATAGTAAAACAAAAGTGTTCGTGTTATTGCAAATAATCCCTAGCTAATAACTTTAAAGAAACCAACAACATTTGACATAGTTAAATGTCCCTAACTTGTTTAAAGAACTGCCAGCAGCAATAAATTAAGACATTTCAAATTAAAGAAATACTTCACCATTTCAAGATAAATGGAAACTAATTGTGCTAACTCAAAATGGTGCCTGCTACTTGTGTGCAAATATCAAGTTCAACTAAATTCATTTAATATACAAAATAAATACAAAACATAAAGAATAGAAGTAACATAAAAAGAAAAGGAGAAAAGTCTAAAACCTACTGTGCAACTAGGCCGCAAGTGCACAGTTGCCAACCCAACCCACCATTGCCGTTGATACGTCTCCAACGTATCTATAATTTTTGATTGTTCCATGCTATTATATTATCATTCTTGGATGTTTTATAATCATTTTATAGTCATTTTATATCATTTTTTGTACTAACCTATTGACATAGTGCCAAGTGCCAGTTGCTGTTTTCTGCATGTTTTTTACATCGCATGAAATCAATACCAAACGGAGTTCAAACGCAGTGAAACTGTTTGTGGATTTTTTTGGACATAAGACATCAGTGGGCCGGAGAAGCGCCTGGGGGGGGGGGGGGGTGCTCCGAGGGGAGCACAACCCACCAGGGCATGCCCTGGTGGGTTGTGCCCACCTCGGGTGCCCCCCGGACCGCCTCTTTGCTCTATAAATACCCCAATATTCTAGAAACCCTAGGGGAGTCGACGAAAATCTATTCTAGCCGCCACAGAATCAAGAACCACCAGATCCAATCGAAACACCATGACGGAGGGGTGCATCATGTCCATTGGTGCCTCTCCAATGATACGTGAGTAGTTCTTTGTAGACCTACGGGTCCGTAGTTAGAAGTTAGATGGCTTCCTCTCTCTCGTTTGATTCTCAATACAATGGTCTCTTGGAGATCCATATCATGTAACTCTTTTTGTGGTGTGTTTGTTGGGATCCGATGAACTTTGAGTTTATGATCAGATCTATCTTTTTATCCATGAAAGTTATTTGTGTCTTCTTTGATCTCTTATATGCATGATTGCTTATAGCCTCCTATTTCTTCTCCGATATGTGGGTTTTGTTTGGCCAACTTGATCTATTTATCTTGCAATGGGAAGAGGTGCTTTGTAGTGGGTTCGATCTTACGGTGCTTGATCCAAAGGATGTATGGGGAACCGACACGTATGTATCATTGCTACTAAGGATAAAATGATGGGGTCTATTTCTACATAAATAGATCTTGTCTACATCATGTCATCGTTCTTATTCCATTACTCCATTTCTCCATGAACTTAATACACTAGATGCATGCTGGATAACAGTTGATGTGTGGAGTAATAGTAGTAGATGCAGGCAGGAGCCGGTCTACTAATCTTGGATGTGATGCCTATATAATGATCATTGCCTGGATATCGTTATGATTATTTTAAGTTCTATCAATTGCCCAATAGTTATTTGTTTACCCACTGTTTGCTATTTTTCTCGAGAGAAGCAACTAGTGAAATCTACGACCCCCGGGTCTCTTCTTTATTATATTTGCCTTTGCGATCTATTTACCTTTGCTTTTATTTTCAGATCTATTAAACCAAAAATACAAAAATACCTTGGTACACTTTATTTTATTTGGCGTTCGATCTATCAATATTTACTACTCTCTCACGTCCGTTTGCCAATTTCTGGCGCCGTTTCCCGAAAGGGATTGACAACCCATATTACACGTCGGTTGCGAGTATTTGTTATTTGTGTGCAGGTGTTGTTTACGTAGTGTTTCTTGATTCTCCTACTGGTTTGATAACCTTGATCTCATCACCGAGGGAAATACCTACTGCTGTTGTGCTGCATCGTCCCTTCCTCTTTGAGGAAATACCGACGTAGGTTCCTCCTATTCACCAGAAGTGCGTTGGACACATGTGCAGCGTCCATGGCCACGTGTCAGCCATCCGCCGCTTCCCTTCAAGCTACAAAGCTCTAGCAACCAACCCGGTGAAACCATAGCCTCCGCCCCCATTCGCCCCTCTCCTTGATCCCGCATCCCGATCTGGAAGGGTCTGACGCCACTGTCGCCATGGCCACCCTCGCCCTTGCGCCCACCGAGCTCCCTACTACTTGTGAGCTGCGTTGGGATTTCCTCGAAGAGGAGAGGAAGAAGCAGTATAGTAGAGATAAGTATTTCCCTCGGTTAAGAACCAAGGTTATCAATCCAGTAGGAGAACCACACGGGACCTCGTTAGCAGCACATGCACACACAAAAGCAAATACATGCACCCAACGCAAACAAGGGGGTTGTTGATACATCTCCAACTTATCTATAATTTTTATTGTTCCATGTTGTTATGTTATCAATCTTGGACGTTTTATATTCATTTTATAGAAAATTTATATCATTTTTTGGGACTAACCTATTGATATAGTGCCTAGTGCCAGTTGTTGTTTTTTGCATGTTTTTTTACTTTGTAGAAAATCAATACCAAACAGGGTCCAAATGCCATGAAACTTTTTGGAAAAAAAATTCTGTCCAGAAGACATCAGGGAGCCCAAGAAGTGCACCAGAGGAGGCCCATAGGGCCCACTAGGCACCAGGGTGTGCCAGAGGCCCCTAGCGTGCCCTGGTGAGTAGTGGGGCCCACGGGAGGCTTCTCCACCGCCTTTCAGTTCTATAAATACTCTAATATTCCAGAAACCCTAGAGGAACGGAGAGAAAATAGCTTCCGCCGCCACAAGTTCCAGAACCATGAGATCCAATCTAGAGGCCTTTTCCGGCACTCTGCCAGAGGGGTCAACGATCACGGAGGGGTCTTCATAAACACCATTGCCCCTATGATGATGCGTGAGTAGTTTACCACAGACCTACGGGTTCGTAGGCAGGAGCTAGATGGCTTCTTCTCTCTTTTTGATCTTCAATACAATGTTCTCTTCAATGTTATTGGAGATCTATTTGATGTAATGACTTTTTGCAGTGTGTTTGTTGGAATCCGATGAATTGCGAGTTTATGATCAGTTCTATCTATGCATATTATTTGAGTCTTCTATGAACTCTTTTATGCATGATTAATATAGCCTCGTCTTTCTTCTCCAAAACTTTGGTTTGGTTTGGCCAACTAGATTGATTTTTCTTGCCATGGGAAGAGGTGCTTTGTGATGGGTTCTATCTTGCGGTGCTCAATCTTAGTGACATAAAGATACATTACACGCATGTATCGTTGCCATTAAGGATAAAAAGATGGGGCCTATTCCTACATGAATAGGTCTTATCTACATCATGTCATCGTTCTTATTGCATTACTCCATCATGAACTTAATACACTATATGCATGCTGGATGGCGGTCGATGTGTGGAGTAATAGTAGTAGATGCAGAATCGTTTCGGTCTACTAATTTTGGACATGATGACTATATACATGGTAATTGCCTTGGATATCGTCATGGCAATTACTGGTTAACAAGGATTACCAGGATATTAACACATCAATGATAGCATGAACAAGATGAACATGATACAGCTAGAATAATATGAACATGGCATGAACAAATGAACATGATGATACTAGCATGCAACATGATGACGCTATCATGCACCAACTTACTCTACTCGGGTTACCTCGTAACCATCACTTACCACCGCGGGCATCACACGATCATCTTAGGATCCAATCAAGCTTGGTATTTCAATACCATAGTAATCATTCATGACCACAAGGAGCTTGACCTTTACCCGTGATTCTCGCATAACACCACAAATATCCAACAACTCCGTATCCTCGATACCACAGTGATCCTCTCATGATCACAATCAACCTCTTTCTCATCATCGAACCAGGGTTGTCATTAAGCACATTATTATTATTACTGTTGACCCATAGTGTGACCGACTATGAACTGGGCCCATATCCGCGGTCGCGGCTATCGATAGATTTAGCACACACACTCTGCAGAGGTAGCGCACTTTACCCACACCATGGAATCCATGACCTTGCACTCCCATTCGGGTGGACCAACGACACTCCGACAAAACCGTTCTACTGCCCATGACACTCTCCCGGCCACTCTGACCAACTCCCCTTTGGGCTAAGTCATGGGCGGCCCTGTGCCTACCAAAGGCATCAACGGCCACTGTCGTGGCAAAACAATAAACGGTCCCAAACGGGGACATGAGCTCAAAACCAAACATGGGCACACAAGGCTAATGCCGTCCTACCCGACCAAGGTAGCGCTCGCGCATAACCTTCCCTCATTGGAGGCACCGGCGAGAGGCATGACAATAGACCCAGTTAGGACCCTCCCATAAAGGCAAGTGTGGCTGCACTGGTCAGCTCGATACGATGGCACTATGACTCAGCCAACAGATGTTCAAGTTCAATTACAGTTTGGTTTAACTTGCATATTAATTAGCTAAGCCATATAAAAATAACATGATGCAACTACAATGCATGATACCAACATGAGCATGGATGTGCAACATAATCTTCAAGTATATCAACAACCATAAATCATATGTCTGAATGAGCATGACATACGTACGAGCATGAATAACACAAACATAACTCTACCATAAGCATAGCATGACCACTAGCATCAGAAATAAATACCATGGTAATAACATAACGATAATACTACCATGCAAGCACTTAACCAACTAAAGGCAACTGAGCATGCATAACAACGGTACTAGGAACAGACGATAGTCATGCACCGAAGGCCATTACTAACATGTAATACTACCACCAAGCATGACATACGACAGAAATACTAGCAACTAGTACATGATAACCAGGTGCATAAAAACATAGCATGAAAGTGAACACAAATCCATATGCATCACCGAAACAACGATAACCATATCAAAGCAAGGAGAAATTTATTAAACATTCAAGTTGAAAACCATGGCTACTACATGGCCATCATGCAAGTGGGTGTTGTGCCATGCCTGGGGTGATGGAGACTCCGGAAAGAAGTGCGGTGAAGCCGCGGAAACAAAATGCAAGGGGGCTGATTTGAGGCAAGGGCATAATGGTCATTTTCACTGTGGGACCACCTAGTGAAAATTTTACCAAAAGATAGAGCTCGACGAGATGAAGAATTAGGCTTTGGATTCAGCTAATTCGGAGTTACGGTCGTGGAGATACGAGAGGGGCAAGTCCAGGGACTAATCTGTAAAGATAATAGTCACAAACAAGTCCTTGGCGGTTTAAAAAGAAAACGCCTTTCTGATAAATACGCTTCTCAGAAGAGAAAGCGTATATCAGCCCTAAGAAGCACCAGAGTACGTTTTCCAGAGGGGAAAGCGTACTTGCCAGAAACCGCTTCCACTTAAGTGACATGGCAGCAGCGGGGCCGGGTTCTAAGATGCTGATGAGGGGGTCCTGCGCGCAGGTCGGCCCACCTGGCCTGAGCTCGTCTTCAACATCCCGCCTGCCCGATGCAGTGGAGGAGCGGCGTGCTTCGGCAACGAGCCCCGGCGACTCCGGCCACCATTGCCGGCGCTCCGGGCACTGGCGAGCTCGGGGAAGAGTGTCGTGTCCATCCCCGCACTGCACAGACGGCGAGGAGGAACGGAATGACGACGGCACGGGTCTCGGCGGAAGAGGCTACCGGTGGTGATGGGGATCACGGCAAGAGGCCGCCGGGGGGAGGGGAGGAGTTCTGGGGCGGCTCTAAGGGACTCTAGAGGCTCCCTGGTGGTGGTGGAAGAGAGAAAGGAGCACTGGCTCGCCGGAATAGAAGACGACAGAGGCGGCGGCCATGGCGGTGATGGTGGTCGGAGAGGGCTTCTGGAGCTCGAGCGAGTAGCTAGGGAGGGGTATGAGAGTGAGGTGGAGTTGGTAAAGTGCTCGGATGGCCTCGGGGTGGCCTATTTATAGGCGGGGCGAGGAGGGCGAGCTCGGGTGCCGCCGCTTGCATCCGGCCACACTCTGGCGAGGCTCAGCGATCACAGGAGGGATCGGGAAAGCGATGAGGGGGAAGTGTAAGAGCTTCAGAGGCTCACGGAGACGAGCAACGCCCAGGGTCACAAGGAGGAAGAAGCCAACAAAGGAACACGACGGTCGGCTACAGATCGCCGGTGGGCGCGCGGCGACGAGCGCCAGCGAGGAGGTTTCTAGAGGGGGAGATGGGTCCAGGAAGACCGCTACGACGCGGGCAAGGTGCTAGACATGGCCAGGCGATGAGGGGACTAGTGCACAGACGGGGAGGAAGAGACAGAGGCGCCAGAGTGCGCGTTTGGCTGGCATGACCCGTGGTCACCGCGCCTGATGGCATTCTCGGCGCGTTTTGGCCAGCCCGATCATGTCCAGTGCATTGACCGTAGAGCCCTGAGTTCAAAGGCGGAAACTACTCGGTCCAGGGGCAAATAATAGAAAAGCAGAAGGGGCTAAAGCATTGTGGTAGCAAGGTGTTTGTGCTGTAGGGAGACGAACACAGGATGAGGCATAGGTTGAGCTTTGGCATGGCTTGATCACATGCCGAAGTGACTGTGTTGGCCAATGATAGGACTAAGAGGAGCTCTCTAGAGGGTAGTTGCTGTAGAAATGGCCCCACTGGTCAAAATTAGAGATGATGAAGCAGCACTCAGATAAATGATTTTCATGAGCTGAAAATGGTTATGGCCCAATTATTTGAGTATAAGAAGATGCCCAAAAAGTTTCAAGCCATTTGGATGAACCAAACCAGCACTTGCTTCACAATGCTTTATTCTGACCAGAAACTTGGAAAAATTGCACAGGGTAATTGGATAGATAAAATGGGCCAAAACTTGGTGAAGAGAGTTCATATGGATAGGAGAATCCCCTGCAAAAATTTCAGCTTAAATGAAGCAACATAAAATATGGTTGCTTCACAAACTAAAAATCTAACCACAAACTAAGATTTGGAGCTGGGCTCACATAGATGAGTTACATGAGCTCAAATTTGGTGGAGAGTGATGATTTGATGATATGAAGGACCATGCAAAATTTCAACTCAATTGGTTTAACCTAGATAGTACTTCCTTCACAATGAATTCCCTCAGACAGGAACTTTGAAACATTGCTCAGAAATATTTACTAGGCAAATTGAGTTTAATTTTGGCATGAGGCAATGATTTGGACATGAAAAGGTGTCCCCAAAATTTGGGTTCAATTGGGCAAAGGTAAATGGCACTTGCTTCACAAACTGCCATTTAGGACAGAATAGGAAAGGAATTAATTGAGCATGACGGGGAACATAGAAAATGAAATATTTTGTCATATTTGAGGAAGATATGACCCAAACAATTTATGAGAATTATTTGGGAATTTGGGAGTGATGGAAATATAGGTTGCTTCACAACCTAGGGAAAATTGGGTTATTCCTTTAATAGAAAAGGAATATTTCCAAGGAAAAGAATATTGGGGTTTGGTCCAAGATGGAAATGGCAAGGTCTAGGGATGAGTATGAGGATGACAAGCCACTCTGGAAAGAAAGAAGAGGTCATCTTCTCCAGTTTCCAGACCACATAGCCACGGAAAAAGAAAACTCAAGCAAAAAATCTCAGAAAATCAAAAGAAAAAGAAAGGGCCAAACATCAGGCTGTGAAAGTGCTGCATCATCCTCTCCTCTTCAGGGAAATACTAACGCAAATACAAGCAATCAAGAAGAATTTCTGGCATCATTGTCGGGGAGGTTCACGTCCAGATATACCAAGTAACCAATCTCAAATCTCATCTCCTTGCAATTTACTTTATTTTCCATTTGCCTTTCGTTTTCATCTCCCCCAATTCTAAAACGTTTTTGCGAAAAGCACAAAAATATTTTCCTTCTTTTTTGTTTGCCTTTTTCTTGTTTGATCTCTCGTTTGCGTGTGATCTTGTTTGCGTAGTCACTGTCGGTGTCAAAACCGGCGGATCTCGGGTAGGGGGTCCCGAACTGTGCGTCTAAGGTCGATGGTAACAGGAGACGGGGGACACGATGTTTACCCATGTTTGGTCCCTCTCTATGGAGGTAATACCCTACTTCCTGCTTGATTGATCTTGATGAATATGAGTATTACAAGAGTTGATCTACCTCAAGATCGTAATGGCTAAAACCCTAGAAGTCTAGCCTGTATGACTATGATTATGATTCTTGTCCCTATGGACCAAGCCCTCCCATTTATATAGACATCGGAGGGGACTAGGGTTATACAAAGTTGGTTACAGAGAAAGGAATCTTCATATCCGGGTGCCGAGCTTGCCTTCAACGCCAAGGAGAGTCCCATCCGGACACGGGTGAGAGTCTTGGGTCTTGTATCTTCACAGCCCATTAGTCCGGCCCATGCCCAATAGGCCGGACGCCCGAGGACCCCTTAATCCAGGACTCCCTCAGTAGCCCCTGAACCAGGCTTTCAATGACGATGTGTCCGTCTCGCAGATTTTCTTCGGCATTGCAAGGCGGGTTCCTCCTCCGATGACTTCAAAGGGCAGTATTCGGCCTTCCATTCAATGTCGTTCCCAACGGCTTCTGTGCATCCATAGCTTCAGCTTCCACGTGTCGAGTGAATACGAGAGGTCAGGGTATTTTTTGCATATAACACCCCGGCCATGTAAGAAAAGCGTCTATTTAAAGGGATTGAATCTCAGATCCTTCCGCATCACGCGAAAAATCCTCAGAGCTTGCTAGGAAAAACCACTCCAAGATGGCCAGCGCTCCCAGCTCTTCCTCCCGTCCCCACGGCCTAGAAAAAGGTGATTGGGAGAGATGTTCCGTATCCCACAGTCAGCTAGTGAAGTTGCAAACACAGGGATTTCTCCCCCCGCGGATCTAGTCCCCGTTCGAGCAGGATTGACTTCCTTCAACGGCGAGGCTCAGGCTGAGAATTTCCCCAATCCATCCAGGGGGAACAAGTGTGCTTCGTTCCCTACTTGCTAAGAGGCGTTGGATTTCCAATCCATCCATTCCTCCGAGGGCTTCTGGAGTATTATGGCCTTCAACTGCACAACTTCACTCCTGCCTCCATCCTACACATCGCGAGTTACGTCGCTCTTTGCGAGCTATTTCTGGGTTGCGAGGCCCATTTTGAATTGTGGAGGAAGCTATTCTGCCTCGTCCCCCGCAACCAAGATGGATCAATATTTGAAGTGGGCGGAGCCGAGGTATGGCGTATCGCTGAGACCGGATACCTGTCTGGCACACCGAAGTAGGCATCCGAAGAGTGGCCTTCCGAATAGTTCTATATCGAGG
This sequence comes from Aegilops bicornis, assembly GCA_021605145.1. NCBI lineage: Eukaryota > Viridiplantae > Streptophyta > Magnoliopsida > Poales > Poaceae > Aegilops > Aegilops bicornis. Next base: position 459,480,465 of record CM038670.1, read on the forward strand.
ACGTCGCCCTTCCTGACCCAGTTCGAATGGGTGTTCCCGAATTTACAAGTGTTCCGTTGATGAAACGCCACAGCTGGCGCCCTCGGAGCTTCGAGGAGGAAGATAGTGCAGAAGTCCGTCAACTAATGAGCAAGATAAAGACGCTTGCCCAGTCCAGATTATCAATAGTCAAGGTAATGGCGACTTCCATAGTGCGAGGGGTGCAGCCACTCCAATACAGAGGGCTTCCCATGTGGCACTATAATGGGGAAGATGATGCCTCCCGCTGCGGTCGGAAGGGTCCGGACACCCCCGCCGCTTTGGCAAAAATATTAGCCGAGCTATCCAAAGGGGAGGAAGAGGAATTTATTCGTATTAAGCGCAGAGATGGATTCTCCATGTACAATCCTCCTAGCTGGGTGAGTTCTGACCCCGCTGCTCCACTCGTTCTACTCCCTGAGTCACTTTTAATGAACATTTATCCGTCCATTTGTAACAGAAATGGCGAAAGATCACCGAGGGGCTACACAGCCCTGCCCCACAGCCAGAGGACCACAACCGGGACCTTGACCCCGGATTCGAAGAGGATCCAGACATATTCGTGGTGCTCGAGGATGGGGTGTTCTACCAGGCGAGCTATGACGGCACAAAAGTGGCCACCACCGCTGACTATCCCGGTCTTCTCCCTGCCTCACACGTAAGTAATCAGGAGACATCTCCTCCAAAATAGCCACCTCGTTCTGCCTCACCCACCGCATTTTCTCCTGCTCCAAAGGGGAGGCGTTTGGCGCGCCATCTTGCACCAGGGGCCACTCCAGAAAGAGCGGCATCCACGCCAGGCAAGCCTTCAAAGAGGAAGGCAAACGAAGGCCCGACCGAGCCTTCATCGAAGAGGTATGGCTTCGTAAATATGCCCCTTGGCAGTCACATCCAACTTTGACCTTTTTCATTTGTGCCTTCTCAGGAAAAGCGTTCGCCGGACTATGTCTGGGGATACTGCCGATGATACTCCCAACAGCCAGGTCCATACCCTACCGTAAAGTCAAGGGCAGATACGGGAGTGACGATAGTTTGTTCTTTGGCCGAGGATTCAGATGACGTATCCGTCACAAACTCGGAAGTGGAGAGCGCCATGGGTCATCGGCGTCGGAGGGCCGTTCTTTGCGACCCTAGTTTTACAAAAGAGGCATTCAATGGCTTCAGCTTGGTGGATGCATACATCCGGGCTGCTCGAGATGGGCTTACCAGAGCCACAGACCAGCATTTGAAAGATATGTGGGTAAGTTTATATTATACCAATCTGATAATTATATACCGGTAGCCCCCGAGACTTGAAGCAGTTGATACAACTAATTTAAGGATCATTGTATAACCAGGTGCTTACGGATAACAAGAACTTGTTGTCTCAAGAACTAGAAAAGTATCGGACCCAGCTAACTGTTGCTACTGCCGAACTGGAGAAATCCAAGAAGGCGTCCCCTGGTAATGTTCCCCTTAATCGAGAAAACATAATTATATACCAAAAATGCTAACACTGTTGCTCATCTCATGGCAGGATCATCAGATCGACTGACAGAGCAACAGAAAGCCGCTCAAGCGGGAGAACAAGGAGCCAAAAGACTATTGTCCGCGGGCGAACGTGTGCTGACACGAGTCAGGGAGGAGAAAAACAAGCTCCAGGATTCCAACACCCAGCTGGGCGAAGAACTGAAAGATGTGCGAGCCCAGCTGGCTTACTCCGTGAAGGAAAACAAGAGGCTTCGAGGCGGCATATTTAGTATGTAGTCAAACTTACTTTCGTGTAATTCAGAGATAAAAGGGACTGACAGAGTTATTACTATAGGTATACTGACTGGTCGTCCCGAAGAGGAGATGTCCAGATTCTCGGGCGATCTGCTAGAAGAGCCGTCGCAAATGCACGAGCAAGCTTGGCAGGCGATGCGAAGTGTTGCCAAGGCCTTATGGCCATCCGCCTCCCCTCCAGGAAGGATGGAGGAGCTTATACATCTATTCAGGGGAGCGCGGCGGCATTTCCGATTATGGAAGATATCGGCCTGCTGGGAAGGTGCACGAGAAGCCTGGGCCGTGGTGAAAACACGGTATACCAAGCTTGATCCGAATTATATGGCCCGGGTCAGACCTCTAGGGTCATATGGAAAAGAAATTCCCGTTAATTTGGTATATGACCAAGTCGAAGTAGCCGCCAAATATTCCCAACAGGACTGTAAGTTAGACAGCCTGTTAGAAGGTATAGAGGAGGAAATTTTTGAGTCCAAGTGACAATGTACTTTCCTTGACATATTTGTCCCTAGCTGGATTGTAAAACAATTGTCATGGCAGAACTTTTCGCTTCGACCTCTGGACCCGAGGTGCGGAATGTTTCTGAATACCTGAGCAGCAAAATAGGCCAGGGTATGCATGGAAACTATGCGTAGGGGTCATAGTTGCTTTAACAGACAAGTTGTATCTGGCTAGCTATGTTATATTACATTGTGATTGTAAGAAACATCTTCCAGAGAGAATAGTTCCGTTAAGGGTTGCCTTCCCTGGGTGTACATGCGTTAATGTGCATGTCCGAACTGTGATTGAAAAAATCGTAGTGTACGTAACATCTGGGGGTTCACATTGGGGTGAATGCAAAAACATCTTTAGTCCGCCGACCGAATATTCCCTTAAGAATGCTAGGTTTTGGCTTCACCCAGTCTGAGGTACACATCCAGATGACCCGGCAATAACAATCGCAGAGGTGCTCCCTTTATGCCCTAGCCGAACTAAGGGGAACGTAGGGCATAAGCACAGGAGCCAGGTAACCCAGCTTGTCCAAAACTTAAGTCACATCGATGCATATAATGGCGAAGAAAAGGGACATATGGGGAAAACGCGCATATGTGATGAGCGTGATGCTCGGAAAATAACAATAATAAGCTTTAGTCCAAGAAGCCCCCAGGTACAATGGATGTACATATTTGAGGATGTGTACGTCATGGATGCACGGTTTAGCCGCACGAAAGCTTTAAGGCTAAAAAAAGAAAAACCAAAAGGAGAGGAAAAAATAAGGGAAACAATAGGGAGAAGGAGACGAACAAAGAGTTCGGCGCTAGGCATAGAATCTTCAGAGTCTGGCCGCGTTCCAGGGGTTCGGCTCTAGGCGATTGTCTGACGCATCACGCACAGTGAGAACTTCGTCAATGATGAAGGGACCCTCCCACTTGGGCTTGAGTTTGTCCTTTTTCTTCTCCGGCAAGCGTAGAACAAGTTCGCCAACATTATAAGTCTTGGCCCGTACTTTTCTGCTTTGATATCCATGGGCCTGTTGTTGATAAAATGCTGAGCGGGCTTTTGCAACATCGTGCTCCTCCTCCAGGGCATCTAGGCTGTCCTGCCGATCAAGCTCGGCCTCTCTCTCTTCGTACATGCGCGCTCGAGGTGAGTCATGAATAATGTCGCAGGGTAAGACAGCCTCCGCGTCGTACACCATGAGAAAATGTGTATATCCAGTAGTGCGGTTGGGCGTGGTCCGTAGCCCCCAGAGTACGGAGTCGAGCTCCTCAACCCAGTGCATGTCTGATTCTTTCAAAGACCGCACTGGGTTTAATGCCGCTCATGATAAGACCATTGGCCCGTTCGACTTCACCGTTTGTTTGCGGGTGATAGACAGATGCGTAATCGAGTTTAATGCCCAGATTAGCACACTAGGTTTTCACCTCCTCGGCTATAAAATTGGAGCCGTTGTCGGTGATGATGCTGTGTGGAAAACCATAACGATGCACAACACCGGATATGAATTCAATCACCGGCCCGGCTTCGGCCCTTTTAACTGGTTTGGCCTCTATCCACTTAGTGAATTTATCCACCATGACCAGCAGATACTTTTTCTTATGGCTTCCTCTTTTAAGGGGTCCGACCATATCAAGCCCCCAGACCGTGAAAGGCCAAGTGATGGGGATTGTTTGTAGAGCAATGGGTGGCATATGGCTATGGTTGGCGAAAAGCTGGCATCCGACGCAACGTTGGACAAGGTCATGTACATCTGCTCAGGCCGTCGGCCAATAGAAACCTGTACGAAAGGCCTTGCTTACAAGGGCCCGAGCCGCGGCGTGGTGACCGCCGAGACCGGCATGAATTTCAGCCAAGAGCTGCCGCCCCTCTTCCTCGGAGATACATCTTTGAAGTACTCCGGTAGCACTTTTCTTGTAGAGTTCTCCGTCGTGAACCTTGTAGGCTTTCGAGCGCCGGACAATGAGGCGAGCCTTATTCTGATCCTGAGGGAGTTCTCGCCTATTAAGGTAGGCCAAGAAGGGTTCGATCCATGGGGCAATGACTGCCATGATGAGATGGACCGACGGTGTTAGTTCGATGGCTTAGCCCTCGGAGATATCGGTGTGTTCGGCATTTGGGGTTATAGTCGGATCCGGACTGGTGTTCCCGCTCTCCCCTTGCCACACCACGGACGGCTTAAAAAGCCTTTCCAGAAAGATGTTAGGTGGGGCCGAATTGGCGCTTGGCGCCGATGCGAGCAAGGACGTCCGCCGTTTGATTACTTTCTCGAGCCACATGATGAAACTCGAGCCCCTCGAACCGAGCCGAGATTTTGAGAACGGCGTTACGTTAAGCTGCCATTTTTGGGTCTTTGGCATCGAAATCTCCATTTATTTGAGATATTGCGAGGTTTGAGTCCCCGCGCACTTCCAGGCGTTGTATGCCCATGGAGACAGCCATCTGAAGACCATGCAATAAGGCCTCATATTCGGCTGCATTGTTAGAGTCTGAGTATAATATTTGGAGTACGTATTGAACTACGTCTCCAGTGGGGGACGTTAAGACAACGCCCGCTCCTAACCCCGCCAACATTTTGGAACCATCGAAGTACATAACCCAGTTGGAATACGTGTCGTACTCTTTAGGGAGTTCGACCTCTGTCCGTTTGGCAACGAAGTCAGCCAGTACTTGGGATTTAATGGCGCGGCGCGGTTTGTACGTTATGTTGAATGGAAGGAGCTCAATGGCCCACTTAGCAATCCAGCCCGTGGCATCGCGGTTTATTATGTCATTGAGTGGTACCTCGGAAGCCACCATAATCGAGCACTCTTTAAAGTAGTGTCGCAGCTTCCGGGATGCCATGAAGACCGCGTATGCTATCTTTTGGTAATGAGGGTATCGGGATTTGCATGGTGTGAGGAAATTGAACACGTAGTATACCGGTTTCTGGAGCGGGAATTTTGTTCGTCCTGCTCACGCTCGACGACGAGCACGACGCTCACCACCTGGTGTGTTGCCGATATGTTTAATAACATGGGTTCACTGACGTTCGGCGCGACCAGGATTGGATTGCTCGCTAAAAGGGCTTTTAGTTCCTCCAGTCCGGCCGTTGCCACGTCCGTCCACTCGAAGTGGTCGGTGCGTCGGAGAAGGCGATAGAGTGGCAATGCTTTTTCTCCCAATCTGGTGATAAAGCGGCTTAAAACTGCCAGGCATCCCGCGAGTTTTTGGACCTGTTTAAGGTCTGTTGGCATAGGCAATTGTGACAAAGCTCGGATTTTGGCTGGGTTTGCCTCAATTCCTCTATTGGAAACGACGAAGCCAACAGTTTTCCGGCGGGGACGCCGAAAACATACTTTTCCGGATTGAGCTTGATGTCATATGTACGGAGGTTGTCGAATGTGAGACGTAGATCGTCTATCAATGACTCGACGTGCCTGGTTTTGATGATGACTTCATCCACATATGCTTCAACTGTCTTGCCGATCTGTTTCTCCAGGCATGTTTGGATCATGCGTTGGTAGGTGGCGCCAGCGTTTTTGAGCCCGAAAGGCATAGTGTTGAAGCAGAAAGGCCCATATGGGGTAATGAATGCCGTTGCGGCTTGATTGGACTCCTTCATCTTGATTTGATGGTATCCGGAGTATGCGTCGAGGAAACACAGTGAGTCGTGTCCTGCGGTAATCTGATCGATGTGAGGGAGGGGGAAGGGATCCTTAGGGCAGGCCTTGTTGGGGTCTTTGAAATCGACGCATAGGCGCCGAGATTTATCCTTCTTTGGTACCATCACCAGGTTTGCTAGCTAGTCCGGGTGTTTTATTTCTCTAATGAATCCGGCCTCGAGTAACTTGGCTAGCTCCTCTCCCATAGCTTGTCGTTTGGGTTCGGAAAAACGCCGCAGTGTTTGGTTGACCGGTTTATATCCCTTTAATATATTGAGGCTGTGTTCGGCCAACCTGCGTGGGATTCCTGGCATATCAAAAGGGTGCTAGGCGAATATGTCCCAGTTCTCACGCGGGAACTCTCGCAGCGCGGCGTCGACCGTTGGGTCGAGTTGGGCCCCAATGGATGCTGTCTTCTTGGGGTCCGTCGGGTGGACTTGAAACTTGACTATTTCATCTGCTAGTTTAAAGGAGGTGGATTTGGGTCGTTTGTCCAAGATTACGTCATCCCTATCCACAGTAGAGTGCAGCACGGTTAGCTCTTTGGCCGCGAGTATTTCAGACAATGCCTCGAGGGCCAGGGATGCGGTTTTATTTTTTTGCGCGGAGTGCTATGTCCGGATCACTGGCAAGAGTGATGATACCGTTGGGCACGGGCATCTTGAGCTTCATGTATCCGTAATGAGGTATAGCTTGGAAGCGTGTAAATGCATCTCGCCCCAATAGGGCGTGATATCCGCTGTTGGAAGGAGCCACTTGGAAGGTTATCTCTTCGGACCAATAATTCTCCAGTGTGCCAAATACCACGTCAAGCGTGATTTTTCCCGCGCATCGCGCCTCCCGACTGGGAATGATTCCCTGGAAAGTCATGCTACTTTGTTTGATGCGGCTCCTGTCAATTCCATTTTATTGAGCGTATCCTCATAGATGAGGTTTAATCTGCTGCCGCCGTCCATGAGCACTTTGGTGAGCCGAAACCCGTCCACAATTGGATTGAGGACCAAGGCGGCTGGTGCCCGAACTGTCTGGAACTTTGGTTCGTCACTTGCATTGAAAGTTATGGCCGTGTCGTTCCCAGGGTTTATTGCTGCTACTTGGCAGACTTCGGCGAGGTCGCGGAGAGCCCTTTTACACTGATTGTTTGAAGAGAAAGTCTTGAAGACTGTCAATATGCTGGGGTCGTCATCTTCCGGGGGGTGTTGCACTGGTGTACTTTTGGTGAGGATATCTTTGCCGCTCTTGGCCACTTGCCGGAGTATCCAACATGCTCTAAGGTTGTGGGTTGGTATGGTGTCCGGTGTTGCATGTATTTTGCATGGCATGTCGAGCCATCCCTCCAGAATGGTTCCTCGCCCCATGATGTGCTTAGATTTCTTTACTATTGTGTCTGGTGCACCGCGAGAGTGCACCCTTTTTTGCCCGGACGAAGGGTTGAGTGGAAACCGGTGGTTCCCAGAGAGCTGCCTGAGTTTTCCAGGCGCTTTCCATTGCGCAATACTTCTGTACTATGGTTGCCAAGTCAGCGAAGTGTAATACGCGACAACGATTGATGGCGTTGAGGAGTCCTTCGTCCGTGCAATTATTGTAGAATGCTGAGATCGCGTCTTCATCGCGGCAATCTTTAATCTTCTTTTTGCCAAGAAGGAATCTGCCCCAAAAGTGATGGACTGTTTCCTGATACTGCTGTCGTATCTTCGTGAGATCGCGTCTATCTAGGTGGGTGGGTGGCTTTAAATCCAAACCCTGACCCAATTTGGAATCTGGAGTTTGAAGAACTTCCGAACTTAATAGCTCGGGCTCCGGGATATTAACTGATTTTTTAGTCCTGTCGTCCGATTCTAGGTTCGGAGGGCGGGCTATGTCCTTCCGAAGGCATGTGTCCGGCTCCTCGAGCTCGGAAATCCGAACATAGTTCATCCTCAATATAGAGGAAGAGTTGTCGTCTTGCTCCTCAACTACCGCTATCTGGTGGGTGATCGGCGGAGATTTAATTTCTCTCTGGTCGGGTTTAAGCCCAATCTGACCGTAGTCTGTAGCGACCCCCAGGGAGGCAATGCGATCTAGGAGCTCATTCAAAGACGATAACTCAGCCGGATCCATATGCTTAGAGTATTCGGAGCTAACACGGAGGTGGTTTTCGATGACCCGAGAAGTCATCGTCGGCTTAATGGCCGTAGGGGCAGTCATGGTAAAGCCACCCAGCCGGAGGGTTTCCTGAGGTCAGGGCACGTCCGGCGGTGATACTGTCCTTGATAACAAGGCGAGCAATCAATCATGTCTTCGATGTCACAACGGAACTCTCAATGAAAGCACCAATGTCTGTGTCAAAACTGGCGGATCTCGGATAGGGGGTCCCGAACTGTGCGTCTAAGGTCGATGGTAACAGGAGACGGGGGACACGATGTTTACCCAAGTTCGGGCCCTCTCTTTGGAGGTAATACCCTACTTCCTGCTTGATTGATCTTAATGAATATGAGTATTACAAGAGTTGATCTACCTCAAGATCGTAATGGCTAAAACCCTTGAAGTCTAGCCCGTATGACTATGATTATGATTCTTGTCCCTATGGACTAAGCCCTCCATTTTATATAGACACCGGAGGGGACTAGGGTTATACAAAGTCGGTTACAGAGAAAGGAATCTTCATATCGGGCACTGAGCTTGCCTTCCATGCCAAGGGGAGTCCCATCCGGACACAGGTGATAGTCTTCGGTCTTGTATCTTCACAGCCCATCAGTCCGGCCCATGCCCAACAGGCCGGACGCCCGAGGACCCCTTAATCCAGGACTCCCTCAGTCACAATGTCTCAAGAAAATACCAAATTGTGTGATTTTTCCAATACTAAAAATAATGATTTTATTAATACTCCGTTTGCTCCTCCCGCTGCTAGTGAGGAGTCTTATGATACTAATGCCACTTTGTTGAATCTTGTTATGAAAGAGCAATTTTTCGGTAGTCCTAATGAGGATGTCGTGTCCCATCTAAACACATTCGTAGAATTGTGTGATATGCAAAATAAGTTGTGAAGTGGAAATTATTTCCTTTCTCTTTGCATGATTGTGCAAAAAATTGGTTTTCATCTTTGCCTTGCAATAGTATTGATTCGTGGGATAAGTGGAAAGATGCTTTTATTACTAAGTATTTTCAGCCCGCGAAAATTGTTTCCCTTAGAAATCAAATCATGAATTTCAAGCAAGTTGAGCATGAACATGTTGTACAATCTTGGGAAAGAATGAAATTAATGTTAAGAAATTGTCCTACTCGTGGTTTAAATCTATGGATGATTATACAAAAAAAATTATGTGGGATTGAATGTTGTTTCTAGAAATCTTTTGGATTCCACTGCAGGTTGTACTTTATGGAAATTAATTTGGGTAAATCGACTAAATTGCTTGATAATATTCTGGAAAATTATTCACAATGGCATACCGAAAGAGCACCTACTAGTAAAAAAGTTATTTCGGTTGAAGAAATTGGTACTTTGAGTGAAAAAGTTGATGCTCTTATGAGGTTGGTTGCTAGTAAAAATGCTCCTATTGATCTTAATGATGTGCCTTTGTCTACTTTGATTGAGAAAAATAGTGATCATGTAGATGTGAATTTTATCTCGCGAAACAATTTTAATAACAATTCTTATATATGTAATTTTAATCCTAGGAATTTTCCTAGAAATTCCTCTAATAATTATGGGGATTCCTATGGTAATTCTTATTACAATAATAATAGGATGCCCTCTGATCTTGAGAGTAATCTTAAAGAATTCATCAATGCACAAAAAGTTTTCAACACTACTATAGAAGAAAACTTGAATAAGATTGATGATATGTCTAGAAGCATTGATAGAATTACTCATGATGTAGAAAATCTCAATATTAAAATTTTCCACCTAAGGTTGATGTCAATGAATCAATTAAAGCTTTATATGTTTCTATGGATGAAAGTAAGAAAAGAACCGCTATGCTTACAGCTAAAAGAGAATTTTTAGAAAGAGCATTTTCGACTAATTGTTTTCATAATAATGATGAGTATGTTAAGATGATTGGTGTTTCTTCTATTGATCCTTGTTTACTAATATTAAAATTGATGATAATAGGACTGAAAAAGAGTCTACTTTATCTAGAAGGTGTCCTCATAAATCAGAGGGTGAAAATCTTGTTGAAAATTTTGATAAAAGTGGGTTTGGAGAGGTCAAAACTTTAGCTAGTAATGAGCCCACTCTTTTGGATTACAAAGACTTTAATTATGATAGTTTTTCTTTGATTGAGTGTATTTCTTTGTTGCGATCCATGATAAATTCACCAATTTCCTATGAACAAAATAAAGCTTTTACTCAACATATTGTGGATGCCATGCTAAAATCCTTAGAAGAAAATTTGGAGTTAGAGATTTCAATTCCTAGAAAATTATATGATGAATAGGAACCCACCATTAAAGTCAAGATAAAAAATTATGAGTGCAATGCTTTATGTGATTTGGGTGCTAGTGTTTCCACAATTCCGAAATCTCTCTGTGATGCTTGGTTTTACCAATATTGAAGAATGTTCTATTAATTTGCACTTGGAGGATTCTACTATTAAAAAGCCTTTGGGAAGAATCAATGATGTTCTTATTCTTGCAAATATGAATTATGTGCCCATAGAGTTTATTGTGCTTGATATTAACTGCAATCCGTCTTGTCCCGTAATACTTGGTAGACCGTTTTTATGAACTATAGGTGTCGTTATTGATATGAAAGAAGGGAATATTGAATTTCAGTTAACCCTAAAGGAAGGTATGGAACACTTCCCTAGAACTAAAATTAAGCCACCATATGAATCCATCACGAGGGCAACCGATGGATCGAAACCTAAATATGACACTACTTGAATCTATGCATTATGCCTAGCTAGGGGCATAAAACGACAACACTTGTTGGGAGGCAACCCAATGAATAATTTTTTTTCATTTTTGTTTCTATTTTTGTGAGTTTCACACAATTATGCCCCTGTTATGATTGTATTTTTTTATGTTTTAATAAGTGTTTGTTCCAAGTAACACCTTTAGGATGTCTTTGGGAGATAGTTGATTTGGTCTTGTTATGAAACATAAACTTTTACGTCCAGCAGAAGAATTGTTAAAAATCACTAGAGCGACAAAAAATTCTGATTTTTTTACAAAATATTGATATATGAATTTCCTCTGTTTTCCTAATGTTTCAGAATGTTTGGAGTTACATAAGTATAAGTAAAATTCGAGTCTTTACAAACTGTTCTGTTTTTGACAAATTCTGTTTTCGTTGCATTGTGTGCTTATTTTGATGAATCTATGGACTATACCAGGGGGTTTCAGCCACGGTAAAGTTATAATACATAGGTATAATGCAATAAAAAAATATGAATGGGTTTGCAACAATACTTAAACTAAAGATTAGTTTTCTTATACTAACGGATCTCATGAAGGTTTTTGTTAAGTTTTGTGTGATTGAAGTTTTCAAGTTTTGGATATGATCATGATAAATGAAGGAATAAGGAATGAAAAGAGCCTAAGCTTGGGGATGCCCATGGCACCCCAAGGTAATATTCAAGGAGTACCAAGCAACTAAGCTTGGGGATGCCCCGGAAGGCATCCCCTCTTTCTTCTAACGACCATTGGTAATTTTACTTGGAGCTATATTTTTATTCATCACATATCATGAGTTTTGCTTGGAGCGTCTTGTATTATATGAGTCTTTGTTTGTTTTGTTTCTAAGTTTTTCATAATCATACTTGCTGGACACACCTATTTAAGACAGCCATAATTATGCTATGATTTATTAGAATCCTCTATGTTCTTCACTTAATTTTTTTGAGCTATGGAATTGCTCTACTGCTTCACTTATATATTTTTAGCATGGTGGTACTTTTATTTTTGAAGAAATATGATATCATGCTTCACTTAGATTATTTTGAGAGTTAGTAAAATTTTAAACAAATATCCTCTCATTGCTTCACTTATACTATTTGAGAGATGAAAATTGTTTTGAAGAAATATGTGCTCTCATGCTTCACTTAAATTTATTTCAGAGCTTTGTTAGTAGCAATGGTAATATATGAAACTAGTCCCAAAGTGATAGATATTCAAGAGGGATATAATAAAAAAATTCATGAAGATCATTGGTTAGTATAAACTTGATTCCTTGTAATAGTTTTGAGATATGAAGATAATAATATGCGAGTCATGTTGGTGAGTAATTATGCTTTAGTAAGAATATTGGTGTTAAGATTTGTGATTCTCTATGCAAGCATGAAAGTCAATAGTTATGCAATGAAGTTATATCCTACTTGTGGTGCATCATTCGGTGTTATTTATGTTTAATGCTCTTTTATGATCGTTCTCGTTTCTTGAGTGGTCGCTTCTCAATCTATTTGCTAGCCTCCATTTGTACTAAGTAGGAATACAACTTGTGCATCCAAACTCCTAAACCAAGTTGTGCCAAATGAGTCCACCATACCTACCTATATGCGGTATTTTCGTGCCGTTCCAAGAAAATTTGTATGTGCCAACTCTAATTTTCAAAATGAATTTCCTTTTTGTGTGCCCGTACCGCTCATGAAGCGGCAGGGGGTGGCCAATATTTTCCATGCTAGATACTTTATTCCTAAGATGAGTATTTATTCACTTGTCATTGGACGAGAGTGTGGCAAGGTAATAGGGATGCCCAGTCCCGAAATGAAAAAATATTTTATTTATGTTGCTCAATAATAAATAACTTGGAAAGTGTTAGTATGGAGGGAACCCATGGACACTGCTAGCCATGAATTGTGAAAGAATGGTGAAAACGGAATAACCTTTATTTTCTATTTGTGAACCGCCTATGATTTCTAGCATGGAAAGTATTGGGAATTCTCGGTCGTTTTCGTTGACAGGAAAAGCATGCCTCCCAAAACAATTTTATCTCCCAATTTAAGCTTTGAGCTCTGGCACCTCTACAAATCTCTCCTTCCCTCTGTGAAAGGCCTATCTAATTAATTTTATGCAATTTTTATTTTTATTGAGTCTCTATCTTCTCTTATAAAGCACCAACTAGGGAACACTATTATCATACTTGTGCATTAGGCATAGTTAATATTTGAGTCTGTGATACGTCTCCAACGTATCTATAATTTTTGATTGTTCCATGCTGTTATATTATCATTATTGGATGTTTTACAATCATTTTATAGCAACTTTATATCATTTTTTGGGACTAACCTATTGACCCTGTGCCAGTTGCTGTTTTTTGCTTGTTTTTTACATCGCAGGAAATCAATATGAAACGGAGTCCAAACACCGCGAAACTTTTTGGAGATTTTTTATTGACCAGAAGACTCCTGATGGGCCAGAGCAGCACCTGGGTGGTGCCCCGTGGGGGGCACAACCCACCAGGGCGCGCCTGGGGGCCCAGGCGCCCCCAGGTGGGTTGTGCCCACCTCGGGGGCCTCCCGCACCCCCTCTTTACCCTATAAATTCACAAATATTCCAAAAACCCTCGGGGTTAACCTAGATCAGAAGTTCCGCCACCGCAAGGCTCTATAGCCACGAGAAACCAATCTAGACCCCATTCCAGCACCCTGCCGGAGGGGGAGATCATCACCGGTGGCCATCTTCATCATCCCGGCGGCCACCACGATGAGGAGGGAGTAGTCCAGCCTCGGGGCTGAGGGTTTGTACCAGTAGCTCTCTCTCTCTCTCTCTCTCTCTCTCGTGTTCTTAAGATGTCACGATCTTGATGTATCGCATGATTTTTTAATATAGTCGGATCATATGGTGTTTTCCCCTCTCTATATTGTTGTGATGAATTGAGTTTTCCCTTTGAGATTTCGTTGTTATCGGATTGAATACTTTTATGGATTTGAGAACACTTGATATATGACTTGCAATTGAATACTCGTGCTGACAATGGGGTATCGTATTGATTCACTTGATATATGTTTTGGCTCTCAACTCGCGGATTCCCGAGGTGACATTGGGGTAATCTATAAATAGGGGTTGATGCACGTTCTTATCTTTGTTTCTCTGGTAGAAATCTTGGGGCACTCTTTGAAGTTCTTTGTGTTGGATTGAGTATTATGACTATGAATTTGCATTGTGTTATTTTAGTATGAACTCTAGGATAGATCGAACGGAAAGAATAGCTTTATGTTATTTTAGTACGAACTCTTGAATAGATCGAACGGAAAGAATAGCTTTGAGGTAGTTTCGTACCCTACAAACAATTTATTCTTATGTTCTCCGCTAGATAGGAACTTTGGAGTGATTCTTCATCGCACATTGAGGGATGGTTATATGATCCAATTATATTAGCACTATTAAGACATTGCACTAGCAAAAGTACGGACACTAGGCCTCATTTTCAATCATTGCAATACCGTTTTTGTGCCCGTTTACTATTTTCTACCTTGCTTTATTTATTTATTCAGATTATAAAAATATATTTCTACCACCCATATTACACTTTTATCACCATCTCTTCGCCAAACTAGTGCACCTATACAATTTGCCATTGTATTGGGTGTGTTGGGGACATAAGAGATTTCTTGTATTTGGTTGCAGGGTCGTTTGAGAGAGGCTATCTTCATCCTACGCCTCCCACGGACTGAAAAACCTTAGGTCATCCACTTGAGGGAAAATTGCTACTATCCTACAAAACTCTGCGCTTGGAGGCCCAACACGTGTCTACAAGAATAAAGTTGCATAGTAGACATCAGTGTGCTTCGTGAATGGATCAATGATTGAGCATAATGGGCTAGGGATAGCTTTCTTTAGTGTTGATATTGTGAAAGACATGGTTGCTTGTTGATATGCTTGAGTATCGATGTCCTCATGTCAAATATAGAGTATTTCTTTGAATCCTCTAGAATTCCAAATGTCCATGCTACAAAAGAAAAGATTATGAGATGAACAAGTTAGGCAGCATTCTACATCAAAAATTATGTTTATATCATTTACCTACTCAAGGACGAGTAGAAATTAAGCTTGGGGATGTTGATACGTCTCCAACGTATCTATGATTTTTTTATTGTTCCAAGCTGTTGTATTATCAATCTTGGATGTTTTATATTTATTTTATAGCAAATTTATATCATTTTTTGGGACTAACCTATTGACATAGTGCCCAGTGCCAGTTGCTGTTTTTACTTGTTTTTTTACTTTGCAGAAAATCAATACCAAACGGAGTCCAAATGCCACGGAACTTTTTGGAGAATTTTTTCTGCCCAAAAGACACCAGGGGAGCCCAAGAAATGCGCCAGAGGAGGCCTGTGGGGCCCACTAGGCACCAAGGCGCGCCCTGGTGGGTAGTGGGGCCTACAGGAGCCTTCTCCACTGCCTCTCAGCTCTACAAATACTCTAATATTCCATAAACCCTAGAGGAATAGAGAGAAAATAGTTTTTGCCGCAAGTTCCAAAACCATGAGATCCAATCTAGAGGCCTTCTCCAACACTCTGCCGGAGGGGTCAGCGATCACGGGGGGGGGGGGGGTTCTTCATCAACACTCTTGCCCTTTCGATGAGATGCATGCGTAGTTTACCACAGACCTACGGGTTCGTAGGCAGTAGTTAGATGGCTTCATCCCTCTTTTTGATCTTCAATACAATGTGCTCCTCGATGTTCTTGGAGATCTATTTGATGTAATGACTTTTTGCGGTGTGTTTGTTGGGATTCGATGAATTGCAAGATTGTGATTTGTTCTATCTATGAATATTATTTGACTCCTCTCTGAACTCTTTTATGCATGATTGTTATAGCCTCGTATTTCTTCTCTAAAACTTTGGTTTGGTTTGACCAACTAGATTAATTTTTCTTTCCATGGGAAGAGGTGCTTTGTGATGGGTTCAATCTTGCGTAGCTCATCTCGCATAGGCTACATTCAGCAGTTCCCATGTGTGCACTTGCATACATGTGTATCCAGTGCTAATTTTTTATCAGATTGGCAGAGGCTTCAGGATATACATATGCGTCTTTCCACCTAAATGTTCTCATCCTTGGAACATGAACTACTGAAGTTTATGAAAATTTTGTATGTGAAGACTCAGGTTCATACTACAATTGTCAGGAATACGTTTCAGATGGTCACACATGTCCGCGCTTGACATATATTTCCGAATGGAACTTCTTTTTTTTCTGTAGTTAGATATTTCAAAGTTTGAGGGGCATGTTGGGCCCAATATTGCTATATCCTTCTCTGAAAATAGTAACTTCCTGCCATTATGCATGTGCCCCATAAAAATAGTGTGCACAATGTTGGATGCCTTCATTATTATGATATTTTTACCATCCCCCTAAAATGCCACTGTTGATGGTGTCAAGCTTTGGGATCTAATGAAATTGAGAAATTCTAGGGCTTTGTCGCCATATATTCAAGCACGCAAACAAATTTTAGGGCTTTGTCGCCAACTTTGTAGGTCATTTTCATGTTACATACACATGTCTGATAGAACATGCTACCATCTTTATTGTGCGCTTACATACTGTATACATGGCCGGTACCGTTAATATTCTTTATTCAAGGGAACACATCTATTTTGACTATGCAGGCTGGAGTGTAGTGTTAAACATTGGAGTGAGAGGAGAGTATAAGGGCAAAGATGGATCAGGAGCCTGGCCAGATGGTTTGTGACCCAACTAAGGCACGTACAAAAGATTGCATTGCAATGTGGTGCTAGCTTAGGTGATCTGCTTTTTGAGGATAAAATTTCCATGTGTGTTTGAGGGATTAATTTAATAAACATTTGTAGGGATCTATTGTGATCATGACTGCATTGTGGATACCATAGCAAACAACTTGTGAGATTCAGGAATTGTCATTAGGTTTGATCTAATTGGCTATTGTACCAAACAATTCATGTTCTTTAATCCATATAAGAAAAGGGGCGGAACAACCTAAGCATGAAAATGAGCATGCGCAGCAGGTGAAGGCAAAGCTCAGGTTGGTCTGGATCGGATGCCTTGGACATGGTAATGGAGGTTGAACACTGATCATTTGCAACTTGTTATGTAGGAGACTGAATCTGTATATGAAGTCTGTTTTTATTATGTATAATATTGATGTGCTCATTTAAAATTGTTTTAGGGGGGTCATTCATAATAATTATTATTAGTGCACATAGCATTTAGTACACTGAAATCAGATCCAAGCATTAATAAAAATAGCCAACTGAATCACTGTAATTCTATTCGCCCATCTAACGAGCGACCATCATTTGGGTAGCCAAGCTCAGGTTTAGGCATCGAAAACATTGTTATAACTTCAAAACAAGGATGGATTCCCCATTTTTTTATTTAATGATCATTGGTACACATGAAAAGTTGTTACCTTGTGGATCCAGATCACAACTAATGGGAAAGGCCATAAACAACGACTGAGAAAATGCCGCTTATATAGATTAGCCTGAAATCCACCGGAGCAGATATTGCGGAGCTGACATGAGCAAACATAGACGAACCCTCAAATAAAAAAACCCGAGCAACATAGAGAAAGAAAGAAGGAAATGCGATGCATGATTGAAGAGGGAGAATGTAGGTAAGATGCTCTATTAGATTTTTTGTTCTATTTTTGTGATGTTTCATAGCGTTGCACGTGTATATAATTATCTCTGCCTAAATTTTAGTTCCTCGATAACTTCGATTGAGCATTTATTTGGGGTCCAATATCCTTCAACTTGTATGAGTTTTGATCAAGAGCATGAGGATATAAATTAATATTGACTCGTTCATGTTCAGCTAAAATTCAAGTATGAGGCACATGTATTTTGTTTTAGTGGTACATTGTATAGGACAAGAATGTATAAGGTGACATTTTATGCGATGAATTCTTTTAGTGGAGGGGTTGCTAGGGCGACAGAAAACCCGTCCTCCATTGGTTGACGACGATGAGGGACAAGGGATTTATAACGATGGTGGCGAGACAACTGACAAGGTTGAATAAGAGCCAGCGGCTAGCAATAATGGTGAGCAACATAAATTTATTGTTCCGTAGCAACGCACGGGCACTCAACTAGTAGTAGTAGGTGCAGAATCGTTTCGGTCTACTAATCTTGGACGTGATACCTATATACATGATCATTTCCTTGGATATCGTCATAATTATTTCCTCATCTATCAATTGCCCAACAGTAACTTGTTTACCCACCGTATGGTATTTTCTTGAGAGAAGCCTCTAGTGAAATCTACGGCCCCGGGGTCTATTTCTTATCATATTATTTTTAGATCTATTACTCCAAAAATCCAAAAATACCTTGCTGCATTTTTTCTTTCTTTATTTAATTTTGTGCTTTTGTTCAACCAATCTCATACAATTTAATCTATCTCAATACCGAGGAGGGATTGACAACCCCTCTCGTTGGGTTGCAAGTATTTGTTATTTGTGTGAAGGTACTATTTAAATAGTTTTGGTGGATCCTCCTACTGGATTGATAATCTTGGTTTCATAACTGAGGGAAACACTTATTGTTGCTATGCTGCATCATCCTCTCCTCTTCGGGGAAATACCAACGCAGATACAAACAATCAGTTGTCAATCCTCTCAGCCGTTATTTGCAAGGATCAAATATCATAGTGGTAGGAAAATAAATAAATTGAAATATAAAATATAAATAAATTAAAGTGCAGTGCTACCTCATGAGCTTGCGTTGTTTTTCCCCTTGAAAAGGAAAGGGTGATGCAGCAAAGGAGCGTAATTATTTCCCTAAGTTTTGAGAACAAGGGTATCAAAGGAGCGTAATTATTTCCCTAAGTTTTGAGAACAAGGGTACCAATCCAGTAGGAGACTACACAACAAGCCACCGAATACATGCACAAACAAACACCAAGTTGCAACCAACGCGACAAAGGGGTTGGTAATCCCTTCACGGATATTGGCAAATTGAGATCTGATAGAGATGGATAAACGGTAAAGTAATATTTTTGGCATTTTTGGTTTATGGAACGGAAAGTAAAGATTGCAAAATAAAGGACAACGACAGAAATTGGCAAGTTGATGGGAAACTAATATGATGTAAGATAGACCCGGGGGCCATAGGTTTCACTAGAGGCTTCTCTTAAGATAGGAATTATTACGGTGGGTGAACAAATTACTGCCGAGCAATTGATAGAAAAGCACAAAGTTATGACGATATCTAAGGCAATGATCATGAATATAGGCATCACGTCCATGTCAAGTAGACCGAAACGATTCTGCATCTACTACTATTACTCCACACATCGACCACTATCCAGCATGCATCTAGAGTATTAAGTTCATAAAGAACGGAGTAACTCATTAGGCAAGATGACATGATGTAGAGGAATTAACTCAAGCAATATGATGAAAACCCCATCTTTTTAACCTCGATGGAAACAATACAATACGTGCCTTGCTACCCCTGCTGTCACTGGGAAAGGACACCGCAAGATTGAACCCAAAGCTAAGCACTTCTCCCATTGCAAGAAAAACCAATCTAGTTGGCCAAACCAAATCGATAGTTCGAAGAGACTTGCAAAGATATGAAATCATGCATATAAGAATTCAGAGAAGATTCAAATAATAGTCATAGATAAGCTTGATCATAAATCCACAATTCAACGGATCTCGGCAAACACACCGCAAAAGAGTATTACATCGAATAGATCTCCAAGAACATCGAGGAGATCTTTGTATTGAGAATCAAAGTGAGAGAAGAAGCCATCTATCTACTAGCTATGGACCCGTAGGTCTGAAGTAAACTACTCACGCATCATCGAAGAGGCAATGGTGTTGATGTAGAAGCCATCCGTGATCGATTCCCCCACCGAAAGGATGCAGGAAAAGGCCCCAAGATGTGATCTCACGGGTACAGAAGGTTGCGGCGGTGGAAAAGTGGTTTGTGGCTCTCTCTGGATGTTTTCGGGGTATAAGAGTATATATAGGCAAAAAATTAGGTTTAGGAGAGCTACAAGGGGCCCTTAAGGTTGGGGGCCGCGCCCTCCACCCTTATGGCTGCCTTGAAGCTTCCCTGACTTGTAGTCCAAGTCTCCTGGGTGTCCTCTGGTCCAAGAAAACCCATGGTGAAATTTTTATTCCGTTTGGACTCTGTTTGGTATTCCTTTTCCGCGAAACTCTAAAAGAAGGAAAAAAACAGAAACTGGCACTAGCACTAGGGTCTAGGTTAATAGGTTAGTCCCAAAAATCATATAAAATAGCATATTAATGCATATAAAACATCCAAACTAGATAATATAATAGCATGGAACAACAAAAAATGATAGATACGTTGGAGACGTATCAAGCATCCCCAAGCTTAATTCCTGCTCGTCCTCGAGTAGGTAAATGATAAAAACAGAATTTTTGATGTGGAATGCTACCTAACATACTTATCCATGTAATTCTCTTTATTGTGGCATGAATGTTCAGAACCATAAGATTCAAAAAAAAAGTTTAATATTGACATAAAAATAATAATACTTCAAGCATACTAACAAAATAATTATGTATTCTCAAAATAACATGGCCAAAGAAAGCTTATCCCTACAAAATCATATAGTCTGGCTATGCTCCATCTTCATCACACAAAATATTTAAATCATGCACAACCTCGATGACAAGCCAAGCAATTGTTTCATACTTTTGATGTTCTCAAACCTTTTGAACTTTCATGCAATACATGAGCGTGAGCCATGGACATAGCACTATAGGTAGAATAGACGGTGGTTGTGGAGAAGACCAAAAGGAGATAGTCTCACATCAACTAGGCGTATCACCGAGCTATGGAGATGCCCATTAATAGTTATCAATGTGAGTGAGTAGGGGTTGCCATGCAACGGATGCACTAGAGCTATAAGTTTATGAAAGCTCAAAAAGAAATTAAGTGGGTGTGCATCCAACTCGCTTGCTCACGAAGACCTAGGTCAATTTGAGGAAGCCCGTCATTGGAATATACAAGCCAAGTTCTATAATGAAAAATTCCCACTAGTATATGAAAGTGATATCATAGGAGACTCTCTATCATGAAGATCATGGTGCTAATTTGAAGATCAAGTGTGGTAAAAAGTATAGTAACATTGTCCCTTCTCTCTTTTCTCTCACTTTTTTTATTTGGGCCTTCTCTCATTTTTTTGGCCTCTTTTTTTCGTCCGGAGTCTCATCCTGACTTGTGGGGTAATAATAGTCTCCATCATCCTTTCCTCACATGGGACAATGCTCTAATAATGAAGATCATTGTCAGTGCAACAAACCCCGGGTATGTTGACCAACTATGCACAGGCACAAGATCAAGATTGAAGCATCAGCCCAAGCCAGAGATTGAAGAACCAAGAGTTTGAAGAACCAACATGCAGCCCAGGGTGTCCAAGAACAAGCCAAGAGAACAAGATATCTACAAGGAAAGGGCCTCCCTTGCTGGGCAGGTGAGCCTGGCAAGGGGCCAGGCCACCACCAGAAGCGAGTGACCAAGACTCCCCGGCAGAGCCTGCCGGGGCTTGCGGGGGTTGAACCACCCCGCCAACCATGCAAGCACGACCCACGTTGTCAGTCAGTGTGGTGTCAAGCCACAAGATGATTAAGTAGCAACATTCGCCACATGGCAGCCATCTCCTACAGAAGAAACCCACAGATGACACCCGTCCTGCGACGTGTCAAGAGAACAGATGCGGAGCTGGCGAGATAGCCCGGCAGGCCTTGCCAGGCAGCTAGTGATGTGACACTAAGAGGTGCATTTAATGCACCCTGTCAGCCCGCAGAGTTAGGTATGATAGCACTGTTTGCTATCATATCAGTGGATAATGACCACTTTGCCACTGTGGTGACCCCTTAACCTATAAAAGGAGGCCCATGGCACTCGTAGGAGGGGGTTAAAGGGTTGGGAAGTTGACAAGCCCAAGCCACCGTATGGGCGTAGTCGCCGTAGCCCTGGGGCAAAACCTTGTCGGGCAAGTGTACTACGCACCACCACGTTCATTCCACCATCAATCCACCAAAGCAGGATTAGGGTCTTACGCCTCGCGGCGGCCCGAACCTGGGTAAATTGCTTGTGTGCTCTCTGTCGTGCTGCCGTGCGCTGATCTGCTCTTTGTGCAATGCGACGTCCCCCCGCCGAACCAGCAAGGGGCCACCCGGTCCCATAGGTGGCCGCAGATATCCCGCGACATCTTTGGTGCGGCAGGTAGGGGGCTCACTTGTGCGAACCTAAAAGCGTGTGCAGCGCGTCATCTTCATTGTCATCTTCATCTTCGACGACGCCATCGTCGGTTCTATATCCGGCATATCTCATAGTAGGGGTCCTAAGCTAGGCGTCTTGGAGCGACGGTAACATGGACATGGGATTTTACCCAGGTTCGGGCCCTCTTGATGGAGGTAAAACCCTACGTCCTGCTTTTGATTGTATTCATATGGGGTGTAGTACAGAGAATATGTATCTACCATGAGATTGTTTTAATGAATATTAGATTATCTATCGACTATCCTGGCCTCGGTTTATATCACACACCGGAGGCCTAAGGTTTTTAGGAGAGTCCTTGGCTTGAGCGCCAAGTCTTTTGGGGTCTTCCTTGTATGTGGCATGGGCTGCCTAAAGTGGCCCATTAGTGAATCACCATGGGGGTCCTCGGCCCGATCCAGCTGGTCGGGAGACGACGTAGTGAGTACCCCCTAGTCCAGGACACCGTCAGTAGCCCCCTGAACCGGCCTTCAAGTTGGGGACGCTCCTCGATTCTTCCGAACTATTCTTCATCTTCGGTCGTCGGTCTTGAAAACTGGTTCAACAAATCTTCTCATCTTCGATCTTGAGGATTGCCAAAGTGAATCCGAAGAGTTTACACGTCGGGTATCCAGGGAGCCCCTTAAAGTTCTCAGCCTTTATCAATGCCTTGTTATTTTTTATGCCACACCTCGGGTTTGAAGTTGTTCCCGTGCGGCGGTGTCCTCTTGCATCTGAACTCCAACGCCAGACTGCATTCGAGGTATCTTTTGTAGCCGAGCACCAATGTCGGACTGTATCCGAGCTCCAATGCCAGACTGTATCCGAACTCCAATGCCGGACTATATCCGAGGTGTCATCGATCACCTTTGCTTGAATTTTTTTTGAAGGAGTTTAACCGAGCTTAATGCCGGAAATGCCCTCTATGGAGCCAGCCACTTGCATCCAAGCTACATGCCGGAATGCTTCCGAGGTAATGCACCATCTCGGTCGTGGGATGATTGTTTGCAGATTTTATTTCTGATTGGTGCAATTTATTTGCTGACGAAATGTATAGCTAGTAGCCCTCATGGTGTGTGTCGGCCTAAAACCCGAGATAACGTGAAATCCATGCACCAACAAGTTCCAGTTCATAAGCAATGAAAAAGCAGAGTAATATTAGAGGAGATAGTGATCGGCGGACGGTCCCATGAGAGAGGGTTTTGAGAAGTCGCCGTAATAAATTAGCTTGATGCCAGATAAGTCCCATATGGTACCTATTGTTGTATATAGAAGCATTTGACCATAGTCCGGTCAAGCCGAACACTGAGCACTTTGAATTTTCTGCATTGAATAGGCAATGCAAGAGTCCCGAGACATCGGGTCCGGTGGCAACACCGCATCGGGGATCAATGTGCCCCTTTAATATTAGTAAATGATAATCCCGAAGCCCAGTAGCCCCGAGCCTTAATGTGGGCATGAGTGGCCGAATTAAGGATCGATATCCGGAGTAAAATCACAAGTTATGTGTAATGATTCTATGTATCCAAGTACTCTACATCATTAATGCTCGAATCTGCATTGTACAAAACTTTGTTAACCAACCATCGGCTTCAACCTCCTCGGCCAGTAGCCGGGGAGTGTTTGTCCTACTTTATAAAGCCTTTATGAGGGCAAAGATTTACGGCAAACAAGGCAATCCGGTCATATGGTTTTATAAACAAAGGTACATGGAATAGTTCATGTCAGCCCAAGCATAAAGTTTTCTTCTAGAGACTTCTGCATGATAAACTAAACCCAAGGAACCTACTAAGAAGGAAAACATTTCACTTGGATAATTGTAATTGTGCTGTAAACAACTGCCAGCAAGAGGAACTTTGCAACATCTGTTTTGGACTTGTCCCTTTGCTGCTCAATGTTGGGACCTGGTTTGCCCTTCAAGACAAGTCAATGTTTCAGTTCTGGAAGCTTTTACTGACATCAGGCAGAAATTACATGTTCCTTTCTTCATGGAAATCATTATCCTTGCATCTTGGGCCATATGGATCTCCAGGAATAATCTCATTTTCCAAGCCATTCCCCCCAGCATTCAGAGATGGAAAGCCACTCTCTTGGAAGAACTCAACTTGCTCAGATTTAGGATTAAGAGGAGATATGCTAGTGCCTATTGTTCCTGGCTAGATAATTTGGCCTTTTAATTTTGGGTTATTTTAGGTGCTTTGCACTGTTTTTTTAGGTTTTCCTTCTTTTGGCTTACCTCAAGACTTTTTGTATATTAAACCTTGTATTGTTTGCTCTCTTATAATATAAAAATTGCACTGGGGTTTTGCCCTACTGTGTATAGTCAAAAAAAGGTACATGGAGAGGTATGTTATATTAAACATCTTCCAAACAAAATAGTCTCGTTATCGGTTCCTTTCTTTGGGTTTTCATGCTGACCATGATCATGAAACCTCACCTCTGATGAATGTGGCAGGAAACTAGTAAGGATTTAGTTTGGGGAATGTTCCCGAACCCTATGGTCCAATGAACCGAAATTTTCACTTCCGTCGTTGCCGACCAATTATATACGTTAAGATGGCTAGCTTTCGGCTTCACCCAGTCTGAGGTACTAACCCGAATGACCCAGTAGTAACAATCACAGAGGTGCTCCCTTTACCGCCTAGCCGAACAATCGGGAACGTAGGGGTAAGCACAGGAGCTAGGCAACCCAGCTTGGCCAAAATCTTAAGTCAAATTGATGCATATTTATGGCTTTATAACGATAATTACGGAAGGCAGCGTTTGTATATTGACTACAAACGCGATATATATATATATATATATATATATATATATATATATATACATATATATATATATTTGACTCCGTTGCGACCGTTTATAATCTGAAAGTGGCCCATCGTCGGCTTCTACCCCTTTGTAGATACTACGCAGGGTGTTTCCATACTAACAAGACAACCCTTAGCCGACGTCTCGGTGCCCGGAGGTGGTTATGTTAACAGAAACAAGGCAAGTCATAGGAGCTTTAAACTAGGGAAGCTAGGTACGAGCCCCCGGTTAGTGTTCGACACCGACCGAAGTCTAGCCATTAACACTTCGGCCAATGTTATGAAAAGCCTATCGTTTATCACGGGGTAATAGGTATCAATCTATAGTTTGATACCGTCATCGGATTGCTGACCCGTTTACGCCCATTGTGACAGTCAGTTTTCAGTTTTCTCCACTGAGGTGCTTAACCCTTCGAGCTGGCAGCACAATCGCAGCGGTTCTCCCTTTGCACACCTAGCCGAACAAAGCGGAACATAGGAGGCAAGCACAGGAGCCGGGCAACCAAACTGTTGACCGAAGACACAATTCGAAACCGATGCATATATAGCAATATCCGAGAATGTTTTTGCCGAATTTAAAAGGTGTCCGGCGTTGCACTGCGAGACTTATGCTCGAAACACACAAATAGGTTAAAAGTGCCATAGGCTTGGAAAACCAAAAAACTTCAAACTTTACACCCGAACTAAATCAAGCTTTTGGTGCCAACCTAAAAATAGGTCTTAAAGTTTTTTGTGCTTCTGTCGTGCTTTAACATGACACATCCGATCTCTAAACTGCAAGTAGGTCAACATCAGCTTCAACCTCCTTATCCTGAAGGCGGAGTGCTTCTCCGAGGCCAGTTTAGCGAACTAAACTCGAGCGGCTTTAGAGAGAAGCCAGGCTATCCGGCTATTGACCATACACTCGAGTCGAAAAAGGAGTGGTAGAAAAATACTCTGCAACAACCAAGAAAAAACACGTTTACTACAAAACGGCTCATACAAATTTTAAGAGTCCCCAGTTAACATGGGCTACGAAAGTTGTTTTTAGCAGACACCGTTTTAGACAAATAGGTCTCTTTTTTTAAAACACAAATATAATGCTTGGTCGAACCGAACAAAAATTAAAAATTGAAAAAGTTGAGCATTAAAGCTACTTAGCTGGTTAATGTGTTCGGTGTCGATGACGCGGCCCGAGCTTATGGCGGGACGAGGTCCCAGCCCCCAAGCCGGTCCCGAGGTGGCCGAATAAATACCTCGGCACTCCGAAGTGGCGACATAACAAGGTCGATGTGGAGAGATGAAGCCCCCGGTCCAGCCGAGGAGAGAAAGTGGGTCGGCAGGGTGACAATACAACTTGGTCGACGAAGGCGGGACGACGATCTCAGCACGCCGAGGTGACCACGTGACGCCGCCGAAGTCGACTACCTGATGAGGTAGAGCTTTCTCGGCGCTGCTGAAGTCCCCGAGGCAACCGAACATGTCGGTATGGCAATTTGACCAGCAAGGTGGTCACGTGAGCCGATATAAGCCAATTGGGACGATGATGTTGGCCTGCTGTGGTGGCGGCATAACATGACCATAGTTAAATTTCCTGCATACATAAAGCAGCGCAAGATGGAAAATAAAAAATCCCTTTGTATAATTTATCTATGTGAAATAAATAATTTAAGAAATATAGCCTGTTGGAGGGACGACGATGTCAGTTCTCCGAGATGGCGATGCAGACCAGCCGAAATTGGTTCACCTGTGCACATAAAATAGTACCAGACAAAAGTAATAACAAGTAATGATAATAATATACCTTTAAAAAAATGTTATTCTACTTAATTAACTTAAGCGAAGTAAACAATTAGAGAAATATAGCCTGAGAGCCGAGGTCTGTTTGTAGATGTAATGTCCGTCAAACTGCGGACAAAGGCGTACAGACAACAGGCCGGTTAATGCAAGGCTAGTTTGCAATGTTCACCAATTAGACTTAACAAGTCGTGCTGCAAAAACTAGCACTGGATTGAGTTAGTCGTATGGCAAAGAAAAAAAACTACTTTGCCAGGGTACTAGTGCACGATAGCAGCATCTGTGTATTGAATTAAAAAAGAAAAAACATAACGAAAAAAGGAAAGAAATTCCTGATAGACGCCGCCCGCACGGGAGTGTATTAGGCCTGTAATTGCATGGTACAGCCCGCGCTGGGCGCGTACTCCTCGGGCCCATGACATGCGACTCGCGAGGCTAGTGCCTAATTGATCTTGATTGGGCGCGATCGCTGCAATTAGACGCCGCCATTTGCTGATCTTCCTACCGCAGCAGAATGCAGGATGATGCGTACGAGCACATCACTGGTAGCAATTTTCCTTTGAACCTTAATCTCAGATAAATTTGATTTTGTGAGGTAAAAGCAGATGATGCAGCAATTAGTCATTGGACCCAAATGAATATGGCACACGAGATCTAGCATCTCACGCCTGTGCTAGCAAGTAGTCCAAGTAGTTGTACTACTACTCACGTTAGGTTAAATCAATCAATCTAGTATTTGCAATATGCATGGAAGACAGAACACTTGCAAAAAAGCTATCGCCATGCTTTAATTAAATACAATAAAGAGAAAAGGGAGGATGGAGTATTTTCCTGTGTATCGCGCTGATCTGGTAGTATTCATCGACAACGTGAAGTAGTACTACTAGTCAAATAGTAGTAGTATTTGTCAGCTAAGTATTGCTGCAAAAACTGATCATTAATTGTCGTTAGCACTTCGGCATATGGAAGCAGCAAAAAATACTACTATAAGTGGACGATAGCGACCACCCATGAGCAGAGGAGGATAAAGGCATAGAGAGAGGAAAAAGACAAAAGAGGAGAAATCTCCCTGGATGATCGGCCGCTGCCGTGGAGCGTCCTCAGCTGCGTATGGCACTGGCTTGTCCTTGGCACTTCTCGGGACCGGGGCTCCATAGGAGCCAGCGCACGATGGATCACGAATATGCTCATCGCTTCGTTTGGACACCGCTGTTTGCAGATCTCTGGACTGCAATAAATTTCCAGATGCTGCAATATGAGTGTGTCGCTCTAGCAAATCCTCCGGACCTTGATCTCAACTTAATCTGATTATTTCATAGATCCATGACGATCACCCGGCAGGCTCTCAATGAAAGCACCAATGTCGGTTCTATATCCGGCATATCTCGTAGTAGGGGTCCTAAGCTAGGCGTCTTGTAGCGATGGTAACATGGCCACAGGATTTTTCCTAGGTTCGGGCCCTCTTGATGAAGGTAAAACCCTACGTCCTGCTTTTGATTGTATACATATGGGGTGTAATACAGAGTATATGTATCTACCATGAGATTGTTCTAATGAATATTAGATTATCTATTGACTACCCTAGCCCCGGTTTATATAACACACCGGAGGCCTAGGTTTTTTAGGAGAGTCTTTGGCTTGAGCGCCAAGTCTTGTGGGGTGTTCCTTGTATGCGGCATGGGCTGCCTAAAGTGGCCCATTAGTGAATCACCATGGGGGTCCTTGGCTCGATCCAGCTGGTCGGGATACGACGTAGGAGTACCCCCTAGTCCAGGACACCGTCAGCCATCAACCATGGCGCCCAAGAAGAAAGAGTCCGGCCCTTCGGCCCAACCATCCACCTGGAAGGCTCTGCCGCCCGCGGCCTCAAACGCTGCGGGGGGATGCGGAGACAAGCGAGGATGTGATCGCTGCTGGGGGCGTGGCAGGAGAAGGTGGCGCCATTGCCACTTCCCCTACGACCAACACAGGGGCTGAAGGTGTCAGAGAAGAACAACTTCAGCAGCGTCTCGACTGTCACGATCCGCAAGGTGCAGATGGGAGCGTCACTCTGCTCGCGCCCCTTCCTCCCACCGGTGGGCGCAGCCACAACAACGGTGCTCGGTCCGGGGTGAGCCATCACCCTCCGGTCGTCCCTGCCATGGGGGCGGTCGCGGCGCATGTGCCTCCTCCCGGGCGAGCCAACCCAACCGCAGCGCCCGACGGAGCCGCGGACCCTTGAGTGCCATCGCCGCACGACCACGCTGCCCAGGTGGTCACCCCAGCGTATCGCGGGCACGCCACCGCCGCTGTTGCCGCCACAGGCACCGCCAGGAGCCAGGCGATAGTGCGACCGAAGTCATCGACATCCATGTCAAGCACAACTACGGAGGGTATGGCGCGGGCCCAGCTACTATTGAGGTTCCCGCCGGTAGCCGAGCAGATGGATGAGTGGCGTGCTACCATCCAGAGCCTGCTCGGTTTCACCAAAGCTGGGGGCTCGCGACGAGCTGGCCCGCCACGACCTCCCCAAGCAGCAGCAACCGCCCGCACCACTGGCGAAACGGTGGGAGCCGTCCCCACGGTGCAGTCCCCACCGTGGCAGCCGACGTGGGCGCAGCAACATCAATACCCCGACGACATCTCGATGGCCTCTTCCGACCCTCGAGCCCATCCAGGCCAACATCAAGCACTGGAGGATAGGTGGCGGGAAGACGCGTGCACTACTAGGGAAAAGCCTATACACAGAATCTTAGCAGTAGCACGACTCAAAAAGGAGCGCTGCTGTTAATTAGTAGTAGCGCGTGTGCTGGAAACTCGTTGCTGACAAGTTTTTAGCAGTAGCGCATTATGTGTAAACCGCGCTGGTACAAATATCGACCGGCGGTGTCCACCAAACTCCATTTAGCAGCAGCGCGGTGCCGCGAGCCGCGCTACTACTATGGATGTAGTAGTATCGCGCTTTTTCTGAGGTCGCTGCTGCTAAATTTCAAATATCCACACTTTTTGGTCCCCGTTAGCAGTAGCGTCGTTGCCCAAAGCGCGCTGCTGCTACTTCCTTAGCAGCAGCTGCGTTTAGCTCCCGCGCCATCGCTAATCCGCACCAACCCACCACCTTTTCCCCACCCGTCCCTCCCTCCCCTCCTCTCTTCCCTTTCTCCTACCTCCCACATGCTCCCCTCTCACTCTTCTTCTTCCTCAATACTTCTCCCCCATTACTCTCCCTCTTCTATCTACCTTTCTCTCTCTTCATTACTCCTACCTAACTACACCACCTCCATAAATGCATCTCCTTAATCTTTTTCCTTCCCCCTCCACTAGTTGAAGTTGTCTCCTCCCAAATTAGGTAGCTAGGTAGATGTAGGATTTAGTAAGTGACCTATTTGCCCCCTAACTAGATCTATCTTTGTCAAGAAGAGCTTTGTGCACTTTTGATCTCCCTACAACATCATCTCCACCATGTGCTCGATCTCGGAATAGAGGTGATTAAAATTTCATGCTTTTGAGTGTGGCATGTTTATGGAAATTGTGTGTGTGGCATGAGTTGACGCCAAATTGTGCTTTTGAGTTGCCTATGTTTTGCCGAAATGTCGATTTATTTCCGTTTCGGCGAATTTCGGGCAAACTCTAGATCCATATATGTCCTATTTTTAGGGAAGGTCATGCCGAATTTTTGTATGACTTTGATGCATGCATGCATTTTTATAATAAATTTGTTTTATTATTACCGTGCAGACGTTCATGATGGTCAGTGGAACGATGGTGGACAGGTGGTTGCGATTCGGCGGTGCAGGACACGAAAGAAAATAACTCGACAGAGGTTTTATGTCCGTGTCGAAAATGCAAAGGAATAGTTTGGCTCGACCCCTATGACGATGGTCGTGTCGAAGCGCACCTGCTCATGACTGGTTTCATGGATGGCTATACTCGATGGATAACTGAAGATGATGATGACGATGTTGAGGATGCCGACGGGGCAGGCAATGATGACACGGGGCAATACGAAGAGATGATCGATAACGGCGGCGGGGAAGAGGCCGGACATGGCAGCGGAGAAGGGGCCGGACATGGCGGAGGAGAAGGGGCCGGACATGGCGGCGGAGAGAACGACTTGGACTCCATGCAGCAGAGTTCGTCGGTACTAAGTTCAATCGTGCGGGACCCTCATGTTCAAGCATTGCTTCGCAAGGAGACGAATAATGAGAGAGCTGCTTCTAGAGAGGAGGCTAAGCTGGAGCAACTGGTGGTAGACTCGAACACTCCATTGTATGATGGTTGCAATCCTGAGGTGACCCACTTGAGTTTCACGCTCCAACTCCTGAAGACGAAGGCTAAAAACAAATGGACCGACACTAGCCTCGATGAGCATCTCAAGTACCTACAGAATGTTCTTCCCGTGGGGAATCTATGTCCTACTAGTGTTGATGAGACCAAGAAGATCGTGTGCCCTCTTGATCTGCCACACGTTAGATACCACGCATGCATCAACGATTGCATAATTTATCGAGAAGAACGCGGAAAAAACAAGCTGTCCGGTGTGCAATGCTTCTCGATACAAGAAGGCCGGGAAGAAATGTCCCCAGAAAGTTGTATGGTACTTACCGATCACTCCCCGTATCCGGAGGTCTTTTGTAGATCCCAAGGAAGCAAAGCTAAGGCGGCACGCCGGAGAGGAAGAAGCCCGACGATGGAGATGATCCGGCTGAGACACGTGAAGGATGGAAGCCAGTGGAGAGTGTTGAACAGCTTCTATCGGTATTTTGAATGTGATCCAAGGAACATCGTGCTCGGCGCGTGTACCGATGGCATGAATCCGTTTGGGAACCAGAACACCAACCATAGCACATGGCCTGTGTTTGTATGGATGTACAACTTTCCCCCTGGTTGTGCATGAAATTGAAGTACATTCACATGAGCATGCTTATTCAAGGGCCGAAACAACCAGGAAATAATATTAATTTGTATCTGGGGCTACTTCAAGAGGAGTTAGACACGTTATGGAAAACACCGGCCAAGACATGGGACGCCAAAGAAAGGCGTAGTATTTCAACATGAGAGTCATGATCACGACAAAGGCACGACTATCTCGATTCTGGATATGTGGCGAGCCAGGTGTGCCATGGATATTGCGGATGCACGCGCGCATGGATGATACAACGCCTCAAAGAGCTAACGCCAAGGAAAGATGGCGGTGCAGGAAAATTGTGTACATGGGGCATCAAGATGGCTTGAACAGACGACTTCGTGGAGAAACCGTGGAGATCTATTCAATGGTCACGCTGAGCATCGAGGACCTCCACGTAAGCGGAGCGGTGCGAAATCGATGAGCTGTTGAAAAACTGGATGGAGTGCCCCGCGCCGTGAAAGACGATGAGAAAGGTGCCAGAGCCGCTGCTGAAGGTATGGAAGACGAGGTCTGTGTACTGGGACTTGGAGTACTGGCACAAACTCGATACACCTCATTGCCTTGATCCAATGCATATCTGTAAGAATGTCCTTGAGAGCTTGCTCGCAACACTGATGAACATGCCGGATAAGACCAAGGATGGGCCGAAGGCAAGAAAAGACTTGCAAGATTTGAAAATCAGGGAAGATCTGCCCATGCCGCCCCGTAAAATGTCAGACGAGACATAGACGAAGACAGAGGCACGGGAGAAGAAGGGCAAGAAAATAAAGAAAGATGATTATTGCCCCCCTTCTTGCTTCACCTTAAGTCAGGCTGAGATCAATCAATTCTTTAAGTGCCTTACCGGAGTCAAAGTTAGTTTCGGTTACTGTGGCAAGATAAGCAGATATCTAGACACGGACAAGAAAAGGTTCAGCGGGATGAAGTCTCATGAGCTTGAGATGTACTTCCCGGTCGCGTTCTTTGACGTGATGGTGCATCTGTGTGTCCATATCGTGGATGACATAATAGACCTGGGGCCATCATTCCTGCACAACATGATGCCGTTTGAGAGGATGAATTGGATCATCAAAGGGTTCGTTCGTAACATGTCCCGTCTGGATGGAAGCATCGTCCAGGGCTATTTGACACAAGAGTGCATCTCTTTCTGTGAGAATTTTCTATATGGCGCAGACCAGCCACCTGGTGTTAGTGTTGGTTTGCCCGTTAACAAGCACGATGGGAGGTTCAAGGAGATGGTCGATTGCAATAGTCGCGAGGAACTGCACGTGGCATACTCGGATCGACGCAGCGACTTTGACAGAGCAAACTTGGTAGTGCTACAACACCTAGACGAGGTAGATCCTTTCGTGGCACTGCACAAAGAAATTATCGCAAAGAAGTATCGTGACCGGGGGGTATGCAGGACAAATGCCGAAGTTACTAGAGAGCACAACTCCAGTTTCCTGCATTGGTTCAAAGAGCATATTATTGCTAGTCCCCCGGAGGAGGGCTCTAAGGACGGATTGCTCATATACGCCTTAGCACATGGCCCCTCGCCCAACCTCGTAACCTATCAGGCATATGATATCAACGGATACACGTTCTACGCGGAGGCCAAAGATATGGGACGGTGATGATTAGAACTTCAGGGGTGATGATGGAATGCATGACCGGCAGCGACAACAAGAATCAATGATTTTATGGAAGGGTCGAGGAGATCTGGAGCTTGACTACTCTGGACTGCACAACATGACGATGTTCCGTGTCGATGGGCTAAGAATGTCGAAGAGAAAACCGGATTTTCACTACCATGACTATACCGACGCCAAGAGCGCTACCGTGAACGCTATCGCAAAAAAAGCGAGCCATGGGTACCACGCTAAGCACGTGACACAATGCTTCTTCATAATCGACCCATGCAATCCCGATCGTGTTGTCGTCGGGAGAGGCAAAAGGAACATCATTGGAATGGATGGAGTCGCCAACGAGGAAGACTATGATCAAGACAAAGAACCCAATGAGGGAAGATGACGATGATGATGAAGTATATGTCAAAAGAAGAATCAATACTACATTACCTAAGAAAAATCGTACTCCATGGAAAAGGCAAAGTCACAATGAGGGGCTCAATTATTCTTGACGAACAAGAAGGGAAATAAGCTGACTCAAAAACGAGAACGTCAGCACTGAGGAACCGTATGTTATCGGTCAAATGATGTAATATATATATATATATATATATATATATATATATATGTTCTTATTTTGTATACACATGACTTAGCCATGCATTATTATGCATGGGTCCAATGATGTAATATATATGTTCCTATTTTGCATACATATTTAACCGTCAAATGATGCAATATATATCGCCTCCCTTCGTTCATTGCTCTCGAAATAAAAGTGGGAGAAAATAAAGGAAAAGAAAAGGAAACTGGCGATGGCGAAGGTAGTAGCAGCGCGTTTGTTTAAACCGCTTCTGATTCTTGAAGGTAGTAGTAGTGCATTTCGTATAAACCGCTTCTGACTCTTGAAGGTAGTAGCAGCGCCTTTTTCCAAGCAGCTGCTGCTACGTCCACTTAACCCAAAATTCTCACTATCCCTGCTTCATCCCGCCTTTTCCCCAAATCCCACTCTCTTCCCCGTCTCTACTTCGACCCGGCGCTACTTCCCGACCAGCGCTCGCCCCGACCAGCCCTCGCCCCGACCAGTGCGCTTGCCCCGACCCGGTGTCGGCCTTCGCCCGACACCGGCGCTCGCCCCCGACCCCGGCGCGCTCGCCCCCGACCCATCGGCCCTCGCCTCCCTCCTCTGCTTCCTCCCCTCCCAACCTCGACCGTCGTCGGGCCTGCCTCCTCGCCCCTGCACCCTCTGTAAACCCCCCTCTCTCTCTGCTAGGGTTCTTTGGTTAATTTACTTAGGTTTTAGTTAGGGCAGTATGTTAATTAGGTTATCTATTTAGTTATGAATCTAGCTAGGTTTCAAAATTAGCTGAATTTATAAGCAAATTTGAACTGGACATGTGATATGTGGATATGTCATGTTTTGGACATGTCATGTTTGGAAAATGATCCGAGTGGCGTATGTTATGCCAGAATGTTGATTCATTTCCGTTCCGGTGAATTTCAGGCTCTCGATATGTCCATTTTTTAGCAAAGGTCATGCCGAAATTTCCCGTGTATAAAGGCATGATTTGTGCTACATAGTTGGCATATCGAGTGCTGGCACATAGATTTCTTTTTATGTCATTTCTCATTTATTCATACTTTTAGAAATAAATGAGGACACTTAATCATAGGAAACATGTCGAACAACGAAGAAACTGGGCCTTCTGACCAAGATGCAGACGAGATGGATTATGAGGGTGAACAAGAGTACCTCGACTATTTGATTGCTAAGCAAGGTTTGCAGGTCGGCCTCGATGATGGTGGTAATCGACGCCGACATCGACACCGGACGGGCGCCCGGACCGATGGCGGCGCCGAGACCGGTGGGGAAGGTACCGGCGGGGAAGATATCGGCGGGGAAGGTACCGCCCCCGATGCCGCTACTGAAAAGAGGAAGCATAAGAAGCAGAGGATACGAAAACCTAACAAACTAGGGATTGGACGACTTGTGATCACAAAGATGGCACCGGCAAGTTTGAGCCGTTAGAGCCGGAAGAACCTCGCATAAGTGCTATGGGAACCAAGTAGGATTCATCCTACACGGAATGCTTGCGAGCATCAACGACGATGACTTAAGGAGTAAAGAACATTTGACGCATTGCTCCTAACGAAGTTGCACAAGAGATTCAAGTTCCCCGACCGGGATGATAACATAGAACAACCGTGGGATGATCCGAAGATGAAAAAGATTAACAATCACGCCATGGGCATGTTCAGCAATGATTTGGCCTCCTGGAAAGGGAGGGTGAAACGAGCTATTGAGGCTGATGAACCCCTGTCCAAGATTACGGAGGAAAATACGACACTTACGGAAGAGGAGTTCGAAAGTTCAAGGACACTTGCGCTACCGAGGTAGCCAAGGCTAAGGCTGCGAAATTCAAGAGCCTTCAAAGAAAGGAACACGGGGAAGCATCGCCTCGGAAGCCGTGGCTACCTCGGTAAAAGGCCCAGATGGGATAAGGAGGACGCGGAACATGAAGCCGCGGGTCTCCCAGACCCCTTCACGAAGTTCACCAACCCCTTGGAGCGTGACTTCATCAGGGCCCGCTATAAGTGGGACAAGGAGAAAAAGGTTTTTTACACGGACAAGATCACGAGGAAATTGATTAGACAACTGGAGGAGCAACACCAGCTTGCAGCCGAAAGCCCTACTTCTCCGATGAGGCCCAAGTGGGATAACCCTCTGAACCGGGCCTTGAACGAACTTACGGGGCTCCATTTGGGCCAGCGGCCGTAATATGGTCGTGTGCACGGCGCTGGAGACGGCGCCACGTGGAAGGTGTTTTACAACAAGGGCCCGGAGGCCAAGAAGCAGAAAAAGAAGTTTAGTCAGGCGGGCATCGACGCGAAGGTGAAGCTTGCGGTCGAGAAAAAAGCAGCTGAGGACGAGAAAAAAGCAGCCGAGGACAAATATGAGTTGCTACAAGAAAGGTCAATGCAGTTGTAATCGCACTGCGAAATGATTTCCTACTAACTTGGTTCCGATTATCATCAATCGGGCGAAGGAAAATCCAGACAAGACGGTACATGATTTCCCGTTGCCCAGTTTCTCAGGAGAAACTCCATGAATAACAACATCAGCGCACCATCACTTGCTCACGCAACCGGGCCTCCTCTCGCAGCCGCTCCCGCTCATAGCAGCCCGTCCTCAGTCTCTGGCGCGCTAGGTGGGCCTTCATCTTTGGCTGAGCTCGACGCCGTCACGGTAATTACATGTCGCACCAACATATATATATATATATAATATTCCATTTTTTTGCCTTTCGGTTGTTTTACGCCATAGACATCTGTGTTTGCAGGCGAAAGAAACCCCGTGCACCATACTCTACTTGATCAAAGGCCAGAAGGTGGACGTGGGAAAGGGGATGATAATGGACCCCTCGCAAACCACGTTCCACAACCAATCGATCCCGCTGGGCACTTCAGGGTTAAGCTTGACCAATGTGAAATCAGGGCATGAGGATTTGCCTCCTCCGATCTGACATGTGGGAGGCGGGACGACGAGACCCCGCCGCGGATTGGAAGCTGCAAGGGTTGGGTGCTGCTATGGCCGAAGAATCTTATTCGTCTGGAGCCGGCCGAGAGCACACCAATAACCACACAATAAGTATGTGCGGAGACCACCACCCCGCCTACGCAATTACCAGCTCCTGTAGTGTCGGCTGAGAGCGGCGGATGACATGATGAAGGGGGTGCAATAGTACTGGCTGATGTAATTTCTCCTCAGAGAATGTAGAATGGATGATGAGACGGAGGTCGACCCTATGGATTTCCTCAATACAAACGCGTATGACTGTGACATAGATATGATGAGTCAACCATATGACGAATCGGGCTATCAGCTTGCTGATGAGGATATGGATGATACTCCCGGGCAGGGTCGAAGCAGGGATTGCAAAAAGTCTCTCTTCATGAAATCCTCATAGGACACACCTGAAGATGCCGCCTCAACACAGGCTCAACTAGCCGGGCGCGAGGGTCGTAAAGTACTTAGCCCGGGAACACTGGGGCAGGGGTTAAGTAAGGGTCTGGAAGGTGTGCCCAAGAAAAAGGAGAGTAAGAGATCAGGGAAGATAAGCGCCTCCAAACAAGCGAGCACATAGCAGCCAGACGATGCATTACGAAGAGCGTGTACCCGTGAAAGGTGCGGTCATGTTCCATCGCACGGGCGAGCCGATGCTACCGCCGAAACCGCTGGAGGCACTATCCGGGATCTCGGGAGATCGCACGACCATGTGTCAGATCGAGAAAAGCCTACTAGCCTCAAAGGATCCAGGATATCCGACATACGCGGCTCGTGTGCCTGAGGGGAAGTGCTACGTCAAGACACGGCCCGCAGAGGTGTTCTTCCTGCGGTTTGACCATATCTTTGAGATGTTTCTAACAAGGCGGCTCGATTTTACAATCGTCCGCCTTTTTGCGCTACATATGAGCTCCGTCATGAAGAGTGAAGAAGTCTCGCAAATCTGTGTGGCTGATCCGTACTACATGCATGAGTCTTTCTTGAGTCTCGGTGACTTTGAGCGTGAAACTACTAGGGAGTACCTCCAAAACTTCATGGTACAGAATAAGGACCGGGAAATTGTCCTAGTGCCTTATCATCCAAAGTAAGTCAGTTCCGGACAACCCTTTCGTACATTTCAATCATTCCTTCTCTCTCATATGGGGAATAATTTGAGGTGTCTTTTCCCCGCAGCAACGGCCGCACCGTCCTTATCGTTCTTTACCCTCAAGTCTCCCACGCCGTGTGTTTTGACCCTTCCAGAGACTACGAGAAAAAAGACTACACCCACATAATGAATATTCTAGATGATGCTCTCCAAGGCTTCAGCATTAGAGGTGGCCACGTGCAGATGAGGAAACAAAGGAACAAGAAGATGGGTTTCGCGCATAAAACTAACTTCTCCTGCATCCATGTCCCAAAACCAAGCAAGAAGGATGGATTCTACATCGTCCATCTCATGATTCAGTTCAACACGGATCACCAAAAGCTTCGCATGAGAAGCAGAAATGATGATCATATCCACAAGTGGCAAGAATCTCATGGAGAAGCGGATTATAAACTTAGAGATGACTTCTTTCACATCCAAAGCGACATTGTGATGATCATCATGAACGAAGTCGTCGATGAGAAGGGGATGTTCCACCACGGCCCTATATCGCGAGCTGACGTCCGAACTCGCATAGGCATGCAACGTCTAGACCTCACGCCATTCAAGAAGCTAGGGTTCATCCTCGATGATATGGAAGGATGGAACTCCTAGTGATTTATGATGCCGATGATGATGATATGTGTCGGTTGAACTTGTATACTTTTTGTAGCGATGAAACTTTGTGATGTCCACGGTCCCTGCGAACTTGCGTAACACTACTTTGTTAGTTTGCGTACGATGACCTGCGTACCTCTAGTTAATTAATTTGTGTACTGTATGTTGCATCTAGTTGCTAACCCTTTCTTTTTCAATGTTGCTCTAGTATATTCTGTTGCATATATATGATTGTACATCCTCTTCATGAACATGCATCTCTAACAGGTACCTAGTTTCTTGATGGCGAGATGGAATTGCTATGTCGTGTACAAAGGGAAGGTTCCGGGGGTGTACAACGAGTGGCATGAGTGTCGGGCGCAAGTGAATGGGTTCACGGGCGCCAGCCATAAAGGCTTCAAAAGGCATAAGAAGGAGAAGCTAGTTACTTGAGGTTCACGCTATCGTGAGAGAGGACTCAGAACCGCCACCTCATGTATCTTGCATAGTTCCGCTCTCACTCATAGTGATAGCTCTTCTTGCGTATACCTTTGTTTAGATGGATGACATTGTTGTAGTTGCAAGTATTCGAGACTTGCATGTATCGCTATTTTCGAGATGATGACAAGATACCACTTTGTGTTGGATGATGATTATGATAAGACTATTTGTATGTATATGCTATGATTACATTTGTGGTCTCGCAGGCATTTGTATGTGTATCATGATGACATTTCTATGTGCTAAAGATTCTTCTATAAAGCCTGTTAAAATACAAAACAAATATGCCAAAAAAACAAAAAACTACTTAAATTAGCGATGGCGAGTGTATAAAAGTTAGCAGCAGCGCGCGATAGCGATGGCTGCGTCCGAGGCGGCCGCTAGAGCTACAAGCGATGGCGAGCTTCCACTAAGCCGCTGTTGCTACACTTGTGTAGCAGTAGCGCTGGTGAGCATGCGCTACTGCTATGTGTTAGCTGTAGCGCCTTATTAGTAGCGCCACTCCCCGCGCTACGGATACACCTGAAACCCGCGCTGCTGCTAGCCTTTTCCCTAGTAGTGGTGTGATACGTCTCCAACTTATCTATAATTTTTTATTGCTCCATGCTATATTATCTTCTGTTTTGGACATTATTGGACTTTATTATTCACTTTTATATTATTTTTGGGACTAACCTATTAACCGGAGGCCCAGCCTAGAATTGTTGTTTTTTTGCCTATTTCAGAGTTTTGCAGAAAAAGAATATCAAACGGAGTCCAAACGGAATGAAACCTTCGGGAACGTGATTTTTGGAACGAACATGATCCAGGAGACTTGGACCCTAAGTCAAGGAAGCTTCCAGGAAGCCACGAGGTAGGGGGCGCCCCTACCCCCCCAGGCGCGACCTCAGCCCTTGTGGGCCCCATGTTGCTCCACCGATGTACTCCTTCCTCCTATATATACCTACGTACCCCCAAACGATCAGATACAGAGCCAAAAACCTAATTCCACCGCTGCAACCTTCTATGTCCACGAGATCCCATCTTGGGGCCTGTTCCCGAGCTCCGCGGGAAGGGACATCGATCACGGAGGGCTCCTACATCAACACCATAGCCTCTCCGATGAAGTGTGAGTAGTTTACCTCAGACCTTCGGGTCCATAGTTATTAGCTAGATGACTTCCTCTCTCTTTTTGGATCTAAATACAATGTTCTCCCCCTCTCTCGTGGAGATCTATTCGATGTAATCTTATTTTGCGGTGTGTTTGTTGAGACCGATGAATTGTGGGTTTATGATCAAGTTTATCGATGAACAATATTTGAATCTTCTGAATTCTTTTATGTATGATTGGTTATCTTTGCAAGTCTCTTTGAATTATCAGTTTGGTTTGGCCTACTAGATTGATCTTTCTTGCAATGGGAGAAGTGCTTAGATTTGGGTTCAATCTTGCGGTGTCCTTTCCCAAAGGATGAGGGGCAGCAAAGGCACGTATTGTATTGTTGCCATCGAGGATAACAAGATGGGGTTTTTATCATATTGCATGAATTTATCCCTCTACATCATGTCATCTTGCTTACAGGCGTTACTCTGTTCTTATGAACTTAATACTCTAGATGCATCTTTGGATAGCGGTCGATGTGTGGAGTAATAGTAGTAGATGCAGGTGAGTCGGTCTACTTGTCTCGGACGTGATGCCTATATACATGATCATACCTAGATATTCTCATAACTATGCTCAATTACATCAATTGCTCAACAGTAATTTGTTCACCAACCATAAAATACTTATGCTCTTGAGAGAAGCCACTAGTGAAACCTATGCCCCCCGGGTCTATCTTCATCATATTAATCTTCCAACACTTAGTTATTTCCGTTGCTTTTTTACTTTGCATATTTATCATAAAAATACCAAAAATATTATCCTATCGTATCTATCAGATCTCACTCTCGTAAGTGACCGTGTAGGGATTGAAAACCCATTATCGCGTTGGTTGCGAGGATTTATTTTTTTGTGTAGGTGCGAGGGACTCGCGTGTAGCTTCCTACTGGATTGATACCTTGGTTCTCAAAAACTGAGGGAAATACTTACGCTACTTTGCTGCATCACCCTTTCCTCTTCAAGGGAAAACCAACGCAGTGCTCAAGAGGTAGCAAGAAGGATTTCTAGCGCCGTTGCCGAGGAGGCCTACGCAAAAGTCAACATGCCAAGTACCCATCACAAACCCTTATCTCCTGCATTACATTATTTTCCATTTGCCTCTCGTTTTCCTCTCCCCCACTTCACCCTTGCCGTTTTATTCGCCCTCTCTTTTCCGTTCGCCTTCTTCTTTCCCTTTTGCCACTCGCTTTTTCTGCCATTTTGTCTGAAATTGGGGAAATTATTGTCGATATGGACAATAATAATATCATGGTAAATTCTGATGCTCCTGCTGAAGAACCCCCTACCTTGCATACAAAAAGATTTCGAATTGGTAGTGTTAATATTATTGGAATATGAGTTATTCAAGATTTCTTTACTTGTGTCGGTGCTTTGCCTTCTATGGGCAGTTCCATTCTTCATAGAACTAGTAGTCTTGCTGACGCTATTGCCATGCTTATAGTTGAACTTGAAAGGAAATTTATGCACTTGCACCCTTGCATACAAAGGATTTTCCTAGAATTTTCTAATATAGAGCATTCTTGTGTTAAGCGTGCCGCTACTATCTTTTTGGCTCATGAGTTCAGATTTATAATAAAATAGGCCAAGGAAATATTTGCACATTATAGGGTGGACGCTGGCCGTCCTCCCATAGAGGCTATCCTCTTTGATCAAGAAGAAGTAATGCGTTTTCAATCTCTAGACTATGTTGCTTTCAATGAAAACCTTAGAAAAAAGGTCCCTACCAATGTTCTAGTTGATAGAATTTATGAACTTAATGATGATTTGGCTATTCGAAATAATGAGCTAGGATATTTTCTCGAGTATAGGCTCACAAAGTTCTGTCAAAAGATTGCTTATAATGATGAATTGGTTGTACAATATGAAGGGCCGAAGGAGGAACCTATACCTCCTAAAATTGATCTTGGGGACTTTTGTCCCATTAAATTTAGCCCGTTTGATTACTTTTTCTTGCCTCAAAGGAAACTTGCTGCTGAACACAGAGAATATGAAATGAGTTTTAATGATCTATCCTATTACTATGGCACTACCTAGATCTATCCTTGCTTTTATGCCTAGCTAGGGACGTTAAACGATAGCGCTAGTTGGGAGGCAACCCAATTTTATTTTTAGTTTTTTGATTTTTGCTTATGTTTAGGAATAAATATTTGATCTAGCCTCTGGTTAGATGTCTTTTTATGTTTTAATTAGTGTTTGTGCCAAGTTAAACCTATAGGATCTTCTTGGATGATAGTTATTTGATCTTGCTGTAATTTCCAGAAACTTTCTGTTAACGAAATAATTGTTAAAAATCACCAGAAAGTGATAAAATATTGATTCCAATTGCTGCTGATCAATAAGAAAATTGTCTAGGTCGTACTATTTTGGATGATGTTTTGGAGTTCCAGAAGTTTGCATTAGTTACAGATTACTACAGATTGTTCTGTTTTTGACAGATTCTGTTTTTCGTGTGTTGTTTGCTTATTTTGATGAATCTATGGCTAGTAAAAGAGTTTATAAACCATAGAGAAGTTGGAATACAGTAGGTTTAACACCAATATAAATAAATAATGAGTTCATTACAGTACCTTGAAGTGGTCTTTTGTTTTCTTTAGCTAACAGAGCTCACGAGATTTTTCTGCTGAGTTTTGTGTTGTGAAGTTTTCAAGTTTTGGATGAAAGATTTGATGGATTATGGAACAAGGAGTGACAAGAGCCTAAGCTTGGGGATTCCCATGGCACCTCCAATATAATCTAAGGACACCAAAAAGCCAAAGCTTGTGTATGCCCCGGAAGGCATCCCCTCTTTCGTCTACTTCCATCGGTAACTTTACTTGGAACTATATTTTTATTCACCACATGATATGTGCTTTTCTTGGAGCGTCTTGTATGATTTGAGTCTTTGATTTTTAGTTTACCACAATCATCCTTTGTGCACACACCTTTTGAGAGAGACACTCACGATTCGTAAATTATTAGAATAATCTATGTGCTTCACTTATATCTTTTGAGTTATATAGTTTTGCTCTAGTACTTCACTTATATCTTCCAGAGCATGGTGGTGGATTTGTTTTATAGAAACTTTTGATCTCTCATGCTTCACTTAGATTATTTTGAGAGTCTTAAATAGCATGGTAATTTGCTTAAATAATCCTAATATGCTAGGTATTCAAGATTAGTAAAAACTTTCTTATGAGTGTTTTAAATACTAAGAGAACTTTGATGCTTGATGATTGTTTTGAGACATGGAGGTAGTAATATCAAACTTGTGCTAGCTGAGTAGTTGTGAATTTGAGAAATACTTGTGTTGAAGTTTGCAAGTCCCGTAGCATGCACATATGGTAAACGTTATGTAACAAATTTGAAACATGATGTGTTCTTTGATTGTCCTCCTTATGAGTGGCGGTCGGCGATGAGCGCTGGTCTTTTCCTACCAATCTATCCCCCTAGGAGCATGCGCGTAGTGCTTGGTTTTCGATGACTTGTAGATTTTTGCAATAATTATGTGAGTTCTTATGACTAATGTTGAGTCCATGGATTATACGCACTCTCACCTTTCCATCATTGCTAGCTTCTTCGGTTCCATGCATTGCCCTTTCTCACAATGAGAGTTGGTGCAAACTTCGCCGGTGCATCCAAACCCCATGATATGATACGCTCTTTCACACATAAACCTCCTTATATCTTCCTCAAAACATCCACCATACCTACCTATTATGGCATTTCCATAGCCATTCCGAGATATATTTCCATGCAACTTTCCACCATTCTGTTTATCATGGCACATTCATCATTGTCATATTGCTTTGCATGATCATGTAGTTGACATAGTATTTGTGGCAAAGCCACAGTTCATAATTCTTTCTTACATGTCACTCTTGGTTCATTGCATATCCCGGTACACCGCCGGAGGCATTCATATAGAGTCATACTTTGTTCTAGTATCGAGTTGTAATCATTGAGTTGTAAATAAATAGAAGTGTGATGATCATCATTCTCTAAAGCATTGTCCCAAGTGAGGAATAAAAAAAAGAGAGAAATGCCATAAAAAAAGAGAAGGCCCAAAAAATGAGAGAAAAAGAGATAAGGGACAATGTTACTATCCTTTACCACACCTGTGCTTCAAAGTAGCACCATAACTTCATGATAGAGAGTCTCTTGTTTTGTCACTTTCATATACTAGTGGGGATTTTTCATTATAGAACTTGGCTTGTATATTCCAACAATGGGCCTCCTCAAGTGCCCTAGGTCTTCGTGAGCAAGCGAGTTGGATGCACACCCACTTAGTTCCTTTTGTTGAGCTTTCATATATTTATAGCTCTAGTGCATCCGTTGCATGGCAATCCCTACTCCTTGCATTAACATCAATCGATGAGCATCTCCATAGCTCATTGATTAGCCTCGTTGATGTGAGACTTTCTCCTTTTTTGTCTTCTCCACGTAACCCCCATCATCATATTCTATTCCACCCATAGTGCTATATCCATGGCTCACGCTCATGTATTGCGTGAAGGTTGAAAAAGTTTGAGATTACTAAAGTATGAAACAATTGCTTGGCTTGTCATCGGGGTTGTGCATGATGAGAGCTTTCTTGGGTGACAAAAATGGAGCATGACTAAACTATATGATTTTGTAGGGATGAACTTTCTTTGGCCATGTTATTTTGAGAGGACATAATTACTT
Organism: Aegilops bicornis; assembly: GCA_021605145.1. NCBI lineage: Eukaryota > Viridiplantae > Streptophyta > Magnoliopsida > Poales > Poaceae > Aegilops > Aegilops bicornis. The sequence continues at coordinate 459,525,181 of CM038670.1, forward strand.
AGTTAGTATGCTTGAAGTATTATTATTTTTATGTCAATATTGAACTTTTATCTTGAATCTTTCAGATCTGAATATTCATACCACAATTAAGAAGAATTACATTGGAATTATGCCAAGTAGCATTCCACATCAAAAATTCTGTTTTTATCATTTACCTACTTGAGGACTAGCAGGAATTAAGCTTGGGGATGCTTGATACGTCTCCAACGTATCTATAATTTTTGATTGCTCCATGCTATATTATCTTCTGTTTTGGACATTATTGGGCTTTATTATTCACTTTTATATTATTTTTGGGACTAACCTATTAACCGGAGGCCCAGCCCAGAATTGCTGTTTTTTGCCTATTTCAGAGTTTCGCAGAAAAATAATATCAAACGGAGTACAAACGAAATGAAACCTTCGGGAACGTGAATTTTGGAACGAACATGATCCAGGAGACTTGGACCCTAAGTCAAGGAAGCTTCCAGGAAGCCACGAGGTAGGGGCCCGCCTACCCACCCAGGCGTGCCCTCCACCCTCGTGGGCCCCATGTTGCTCCAACGACGTACTCCTTCCTACTATATATACCTACGTACCCCCAAACGTTCAGATACGGAGCCAAAAACCTAATTCCACCGCCGCAACCTTCTGTACCCACGAGATCCCATCTTGGGGCCGGTTCCGGAGCTCTGCCGGAAGGGGCATCGATTACGGAGGGCTTCTACATCAACACCATAGCCTCTCCGATGAAGTGTGAGTAGTTTACCTTGGACCTTCGGGTCCATAGTTATTAGCTAGATGGCTTCCTCACTCTTTTTGGATCTCAATACAATGTTCTCCCCCTCTCTCGTGGAGATCTATTCGATGTAATCTTCTTTTTTGGTGTGTTTATTGAGACCGATGAATTGTGGGTTTATGATCAAGTTTATCTATGAACAATATTTGAATCTTCTGAATTCTTTAATGTATGATTGGTTAACTTTGCAAGTCTCTTCGAATTATCAGTTTGGTTTGGCCTACTGGATTGATCATTCTTGCAATGGGAGAAGTGCTTAGCTTTGGGTTCAATCTTGCGGTGTCCTTTCCCAGGATGATGGGGCAGCAAGGCATGTATTGTATTGTTGCCATCGAGGTTAACAAGATGGGATTTTTATCATATTGCATGAATTTATCCCTCTACATCATGTCATCTTGCTTAAGGCGTTACTCTGTTCTTATGAACTTAATACTCTAGATGCATCTTTGGATAGCGGTCGATGTGTGGAGTAATAGTAGTAGATGCAGGTGAGTCGGTCTACTTGTCTCGGACGTGATGCCTATATACATGATCATACCTAGATATTCTCATAACTATGCTCAATTACATTAATTGCTCAACAGTAATTTGTTCACCCACCGTAAAATACTTATGCTCTTGAGAGAAGCCACTAGTGAAACCTATGGCCCCCGGGTCTATCTTCATCATATTAATCTTCCAACACTTAGTTATTTCCGTTGCTTTTTACTTTTCTTTTATTTTACTTTGCATCTTTATCATAAAAATACCAAAAATATTATCCTATCATATCTATCAGATCTCACTCTCGTAAGTGACCGTGTAGGGATTGACAACCCCTTATCGCGTTGGTTGCAAGTATTTATTTGTTTGTGTAGGTGCGAGGGGTGGTAGCGTAGCCTCCTCTTTGGATTGATACCTTGGTTCTCAAAAACCGAGGGAAATACTTATGCTACTTTGCTGCATCACCCTTTCCTCTTCAAGGGAAAACCAACACAGTGCTCAAGAGGTAGGAGCGTGCGTCATCCTGGAACGACGCCAGATTTCCTCCGCCAGACCGATTGGTGAGGCGGCCTCAACATCGACGAGCCCGCACTCGGTGTTGCCGGGTGCCTACCTTTCGAGGTCGGTCGGCTGCCCTGATTTTACAAGGGAGCTATGGCAAGTCCGTTAGCCATCCGTTCACACGTTCAAGCCAGAGATACCTGAGAAGTATGACGGAAGGCTGAACCCGGCAGAGTTTCGGAGCATCTACACCATCGCTATTCAGGCTGCCGGGGGCAGAGATGAGAAGGTGTTCGCCAACTACTTCGCTTTGGCCCTCAAGGTCAATGTGAGGTCTTGGTTGATGCACCTGCCGGAGAACTCCATTTTGTCATGGGCAGACTTGTGCCACGAGTTCATCGGTGCCTTCACCGATGGCAACCAGGAGCCCGGCAGACCCAACGACCTACAGCTTCTGCAGCAGAAGGAAGGAGAAACTATCCGTAAGTATTTACGAAAATTCCGTAAAGTTCATAGGAATATTCCAAATATCCATCCAACATCTGTTATAGCAGCCTTCCAGTCCAATGCACTACAAAAAAAAGACACATCCGTGACATTTTGGGCCGAACGAATTTTTCTTCTGTCATACATATGACACTTCTATGACGATAATTGTGACAAAACCCGGTATCATCACAGATGTGGTGGGCTCCTACTTCTATGACAAAAAATCATGACAGAAAATGGGCTTTTCATCCTAGGAGGGCCGGAGACGCAGCTGCATGACATTCTTTGGGCCGTCCATGACGGAAAAAACCATGGTAGAAGCGAGGGAGAGGAAAATTTCGGGGAGTTGCCGGTTACGGTGGGATGTCGGGGGCCGAGCGATGCGCGTTTCTCTCATACGTACGCGAGCTATCGATCGATGGCTATCGATCGATGGCTGTTAACTGAACCCGATGGAGCGATTCCTTCGCTGCTGCTACTAACTGAAGCCGATCGATTGGATGAACAGTGAGCGTTGCGGGGAGGGGGGGGGGGGGGTTGGATGAACAGGGAGCGGTGGCGTTGCCTCTGGATTAACAGGAACCCGTGGGGTGGAGGGATGGATGAGCGAGTAGACGGTGGAGGGGTGGCCGTGGAGGGGTGGTTGAACAGACCCCGTGGTGTGGAGGGATGGATGAGCAGTAGATGGTGGAGGGGTGCCCGTGGAGGGTGCTTGAGCGATGGCCGGTGGAGTAGCGCGGTGGAGGCTGGATGACCTGGAGCCCGTGGAGGAGGGTGGAGGTCGACGGTAGCCCGTGGAGGCTGGAGGAGGTCGATGGTGGAGATGAACAGTATCCCATGGAGTCCCGTTTTGCGGTACGCCACACCCCTCCCGATGAACAGGACCCCCGTTTCGACCGTAGGAGGTCCGTTTCCTCCGTTTTGCGGTACGCCACACCCCTCCCGATCAACAGGACCCCTGTTTCGACCGTAGGAGGTCCGTTTCCTCCGTTTTGCGGTACGCCAGACCCCTCCCGATGAACAGGATCCCGTTTCGAACGTGGCCGGTCGAACACAAGGCCGTTTCCTCCATTGTGCAGTACGCCAGGCCTCGTTTCCATCGCCTATTCTGTCCAAGCCCTCCCGATGAACACGACCACGCATTCCGTGCCGACCCAGCCGGTTGGTTCCCACGTGTTCCGTTGCCTCCTGATGAACACGACGCATTCCGTTGCCTCCCCATGAACACGACGCATTCCGTTGCCTCCCCATGAACACGATGACGATGCTGTTTCTCTGTTCCGACCTAGCCATGTACGTATGCGCGAGTAGGCGTTCGAGACCCTGCCCGTATGTACGTACATGGCCGTATTTTCTTTCTTCCACCCTCGCCGTTGTACGTACGGGTACATGCTACGTGCGCGCCTCTACTACGACACATGCGCGCCTCTACATCCACCAGTATATATATGCGTACACGTTCGCGACCAGAATGACAACACTACGTATGCTTCGACCAGGTGGGTCCCGACTGTTAGGCACTTTCTTGCCTGCGAAGATGTAGCTGGTGGGTCCTAGCAGTCAGGGGGGCGAATCGTTTTGTTTTTTGCCCGGACGCACTTCCTTGCGTGCAAAGATGTAGCTGGTGGGTCCGAGCAGTCAGGGGGGCGAATCATTTTTTTTTGCCCGGACACACTTCCTTGCGTGCGAAGGTGTAGCTGGTGGGTCCCAGCAGTCAGGGGGGAAACGTTTTTATCGCGAAATACGGTGGACCGTCTGGTGGGCCCCGCTGTCAGGTGGAGGAATAATTATTTTCTGTGTAATAAGGAGGCACTTCCTTGCTGCGGCTGTGGACCCAGCTGTCAGCCTCTCCACATATAGTCCACGTCCGATGGAAGTCGTTCCTTGACCACGTTGACCACGCCCTGCCGAGAGCACCAGGGCGGTGGATGACGGCGAGGCCTAGGAAGGGGACGACGGGGAGCCGGGGAAGACGCGGAAGTGGAAGCCCGAGCCGAGAGTACGAGAGTTCACTGGTTCGGCTGCGGTGTGAGGCTGCTGCCGTCAGCTGAGGCTGGCCAGTGGTGGGAATAGTAGGGGCGGTGAGGCCTCCGCGGCGGCACATCCGACCACGGGAGGCGGGAGCATGCGGCACGGCCGGTCTTTGCTTTGGTAGCTGGAGCAAGAAGACCAGAGGTTGAAGAAGCACTACGGCCGTTGGATGGACATCGTCACGGTCACTTTGGAGCTAGAATCGTTCATATATTGACTAAAGTTGACAAAGGCCTCCGTCCCAGTCAACTTAGTAGGCCCACAAGTCAGCCTCCCACCAAGGTTGGTCCCAGCTAGCAGGGGGTATTCATTTTTTTGTGCATAATAAGGAGGCACTTCCGGTGGGTCCGAGCTGACAGCGGGGGGAACGTTTTTTTCGTGAAATACGGTGGCCCGACCTGTGGGTCCCAGCAGTCAGGGGGAAACATTTTTTTTGCGAAATACTGGTGGCCCGTCCAGTGGGTCCCAGCTGCCGTGGACCCAGCTGTCAGCCTCTCCATGTATAGTACTCTTCCGATGGAAGTCGGTCGTTGACCACATTGACCACGCCGCGTCGAGAGCACCACGGCGGTGGACAATGGCGAGGCCTAGGAAGGGGACGACGCGGAGCCGGGGAAGACGCGTCTGTGGAAGCCCGCGCGGAGAGGAGTACGAGGGTTCACCGGTTCGGCTGTGGTGTGAGGCTGTCGTCGCCGTAGAATAACAGGGGGTGTGGCTGAGTAGAGGGATGCCCTGGCAAGCGGTGGGAGTAGTAGGGGGCGCTGAGGCCTCTGCTGCATCGCAGTCGGCCACGGGAGGCAGGAGCACGAGGCACGATCGGCGCTGGTTTGGGCGGCTGGAGCAAGAAGACCAGAGGTTGAAGAAGCACTACGGCTGTTGGATGGACATCGTCTGATCCTTTGGAGCTAGAATCGTGCATATTGACTAAGTTGACAAAGCCCTCCATCCCCGTCAACTTAGTAGGCCCACAAGTCAGCCAGCCACTATCTGGGTCCCAGCTAACAGGCGGAGTATTCATTTTTTGTGCGTAATAAGGAGGCACTTCCTTGCGTGCGAAGATATAGCTGGTGGGTCCGAGCTGTCGGTAGTGATAACGTTTTCGTGAAATACAGAGGCCCTTTCGGTGGGTCCCTGATGTCAGGTAGAGGAATCGTTATTTTGCGCGTAATAAGGAGGCATTTCCTTGCATGCGGTCGTGGACCCAGCTGTCGGCCTCTCCACGTACAATCCACTTCAGATGCGTGTCGGTCGTTGACCACGTTGACCAGGCCGCGTCAAGAGCACCAGGGCGGTGGACGACAGCGAGGCCTAGGAAGGGAACGACATGGAGGCAGGGAAGACTCAGTGATTGTTTCCCCACGCGGAGGGGAGTACGACCGAACGAGGGTTTCTTGGTTCGTCTGCCGTCACCGGAGAATAACAGCGGTGTGGGTGAGTAGAGGGATGGCTAGGCCAGCGATGGGGAATCTGTGGGCGGTGAGGCTCATGCGGCAAGACAGCCGGCCACGGGGAGGAGGAGCAGGCAGTCCCGCCGGCGCTTGTTTGAGTGGCTGGAGCAGGAAGAGCAGAGATTGAAGAAGCACGACGGCCGTTGGATGGCCATCCAATAGTCATTGCTTGTGCGTCAACCTTTTTTTAGGAAAGCATCAAATCTGTGGAAAACAGCATATAGCCCATCTGCCATTATTTCTAATAATTTACAGCCCATTTGCTAATTCTTAAGGTTTTTTTGGAGCCCATATTCTTTTTGTTAGCATTACAGCCCATACTGTGGCCACGGTTAAAAAATTATACGAAATTTTGCATATTTCAAAAGCGGTCCGAACTGTTTTTAATCCCGAAAGTTCGACTCACATTCAAACTGATTTTAAAAATAAATGTATATCAATATAAAATCCAACAAATTCTCCACGCATAAAAATTAATGTAATTTAAAATCTCGAAATGAAAGAAAAGATATTTGAAACTAATTGCCGGTTTGATGTGTTTTAAAAATGTACAACCCATTTCTCATTACTGATGGGCCATTTTCTCGGCCAGTCAAATGAAAGCTCTCCTCGTCTTGAAAGATTTGCAGCCCAACAGGCCTGAGAAAGCGACTTACTTGGCAAATAAAAAAAAAACTGGGCTGTGGCCATGGACCCAGCTATCGCCCTTGAGGGCACAGCTATTTAATAGGAATAGTAGAGGCGGTGAGGCCTCCATGGCACAACCTGGCCGGCCATGGGAGGCAGGAGCATGAGGCACGACCGGTGCTGGTTTGGGTGGGTGGAGCAAGAAGACCAGAGGTTGAAGAAGCACTCTGACGTTGGATGGACATCGTCACGGACTGGAGCTAGAATCGTTCATATTGACTAAGTTGACAAAGCCCTTCGTCCCCGTCAACTTAGTAGGCCCACAAGTCAGCCTCCCACCAAGGTGGGTCGCAGCTAGCAGGGGGAGTATTCATTTTTTTGTGCGTAATAAGGAGGCACTTCCGGTGGGTCCGAGTGGCAATGAGGGGACGTTTTTTTCGCGAAATACGGTGGCCCGTCAGGTGGGTCCCAGCAGTCAGGGGGCAAACATTTTCTTTGCAAAATACGGTGGCCCGTCTAGTGGGTCCCTGCTGTTAGTTGGAGGAATCATTATTTTCCGCGTAATAAGGAGGCACTTACTTCTGCGGCCGTGGACCCAGCTAAGACTCTCCACGTATGTCGGTGTACTAGAGTAGGGGTACCCTAGTATCCCGAACTTGTGCACGGGCAGTTGCAGCCCTCCGCGGCAAGGCTTACCGGGTGACCGCCAAGGTCCTCCGTGGTTCCTTTGGAGCCATTCAAGAACAAAGTATTCAAGACAAGGAGACAAGGCCCGGCAAGAGGAGGTTGCCGGAAGGCCACCCAAGGCACCTAGGAGATAAGGCCCGACAAGAGGAGCTTGCCGGGAAGGCCGATGAGCGACAAGCTTCCGGACGCGACAAGACAACAACAGCGGCAAGGTGCTTGCAGCGCGGAACCACCACTCAGACTGCGCTCCGGCACATCCACTAACGTGTCGCCACAGGACCTTTCGGTAGCCCAGCGTGGCAGAAAACGTCAGGCGGCCCGGAGCATGGTGGCAAGCGGTCTTGACAAGATTGCCATCATGGCAAGCGGTGGCGCCCACAGCGGTCCCTTTACGCCTTTGTTAGGGCGACGTAGACGGGCATTTAATGCCTTTGTCCCCTGCCGTCAGGGTTAGGTATGATACACTGTACAAGTAGGTGTACCAACCACTCCTTTTCCATTTTTACCCTTGTCTACGTTGCCACCTGTCGGAGACCCCTTTATCATATAAAAGGAGGCCCATGCGCAACGTAGGGGGGAGGATGTCGGGGAAGCTGATCTGGCCCACGAACACCTATGGGACCGGCGGACCGAGCCCCTTTCGGTTCGGCGGGGGGCGGAGGTCGCACGAAGAGCAGATCGAGGCGAAGCACATGAGCAGTTTACCCAGCTTCGAGCTCTCCGAGAGATAACACTCCTCTTGCTGCATGTCCGAGTGTATTGAGTTCTTGCTCAGAGTCTTTGAGTGCTACATACACACAAGCTCTTGTGAGACCGAGCCTGAGTGTTCTCTGGCCTCGAACCTTTCGAACCCCTTTTTCTCTAACCTCCCCCCTACGTTGCGCATGGGCCTCCTATTATATGCTAAAGGGGTCTCCGACAGGTGGCAACGTAGACAAGGGTAAAAATGGAAAAGGAGTGGTTGGTACAGCTACTTGTACAGTGTATCATACCTAACCCTCGACGGCAGGGGACAAAGGCATTAAATGCCCGTCTCACGCCGCCCTAACAAAGGCGTAAAGGGACCGTCGGGCGCCACCGCTTACACGTTGGCAATCTTGTCAGACCGCCACATCAAGGCTTACCGGGTCAAGACGTCTTGCCACGCGCTACCGAAAGGTCCTGTGGCTTACACGTTAGTGGATGTGCTGGAGCGCAGGTACAGAGTGGTGGTCTGCCGCGGCAAGCGCCTTGCCGCGGTTGTTGTCTTGTCGCGTCCAGAAGCGTGTCAACCTTTCGAGGCCAGAGAACACTCACGCTCGGTCTCGTTAGCAGCTTGTGTGTACTGTAGCACTCAGCGCTCCTGAGCAAGAACTCAATACACTCAGACATGCAGCAGTAGGAGTGTTATCTCTCCGGAGAGCTCGGCTGGGTAAACTGCTCGTGTGCTTAGCCGCCTCGATCTGCTCTTCGTGCGACCTCCGCCCCCCGCCGCACCGAAAGGGGCTCGGTCCGCCGGTCCCATAGGTGTTCGTGGGCCAGATCAGCTTCCCCGACATCTTTGGCGCGCCAGGTAGGGGGCGTCGAGATTGTGTGAACCTGATCCGGCGTCCACACGAGTTGATCTTCATCATCTTTATCGACATGCCACCAAAGAAGAAGGCTTTGGCGGCAGATGTTCCGTCCGTGTCGAACCCACCACCACCGGAGCAAACGGGTGGTGGGGTAGACGCCGGCGGAAGAATGGACGTCGACGGGCGAGCCCACGGTGCTGCCAAGTCCAAGGACAAGGCTGCGCAGACCTCGGCGTCCGTACATGCACCGCGCCCGTCTCGGGGCCAGCGGGACCGACAAGCGTCATGGTATTCCTAACGCCATACGCTCGTTGGACCAAGATCGAGCTAGTGGATCTCGGGATGCTCAAGACCGGCATGCACGCCAACATCTTTGGCGCCAAGCGAAACGCGATCGCTGGGCGGGATATTGCTCCTTCTAACATAGTTAGAAGTCCGAGCATATCCGCTCCTCGCGCCCGTTCGCCATCGCCACCCACCACTCCAGCGAAGCTTTGGCGAGGCTCAACTGCTCTGGATTACCCTCCAACAGCCGACAAGGTCGATGAATGGAGGCCACCATTCGTAGTCTCATCGGCTTTGCCAGCGGCGACGCTCCGCGGCAGCCGAGTGCATCGCTGCCGCGGCAGGACTGCCGAACACGAGCCGGTGGCGGCAAACCGGCGGGTGCAACCACCATGCATTCTCCGCCCGAAGGCCAAGATCGCCGACTCGCCGGATCCACCTCGGCGGCGACTCCACCGCATCGCCGGATCCACGAGCTCGGCGCGATCAGCGCCAAGTTCTTCACGAGCACGGCAAGAAGACGCTCGAACTCGCATCGAGCACCGAAGAGAAGCGCGGCGTCAATCCGACCAGCGCGCTGGGCCCTCTATCGACATGCATGCGCCAGGGGAACCAGGCAACTTGCCGGACGCGGTAGGTTGCCCTGTGTTCACTCGTGAGCTGCGGCAAGTCCAGTGGCCCAGCAAGAAGAATTTCAGGACAGAGCAATAAGAGGAAGTTGATCTCTGGTGACTATTTTCCGGCAGAGCTTCCCGAAGTCGCCGTCAAGAAGGTCCTCAAGATCAACACCAAGGGTGCTGAGGAGCAGTCTGCTCCGGCAAGCCCTAGGGTTTGTTCCGTTGAAGCGGACGCTCCCGACAAGTTTTGCTCCGGCAAGCTTGCGGAACGTCAAGCTCCGGTGACCGAGCCACGAGTTCTCGCCGTGGAAGCAGATGTTCCCGCAGCAGCAGATGTGTCTTTAGTCCTTGTTGTCGAGCCGCAAGCTCCAACATGGGCACAGCAGATAGTCCGTTTCCTTCAGACAGGAGAACTTCCCGAAGAGCAAGAAGAAGCGGAAAGAGTAGCCCGACAGTCAAGTATGTACCAGTTTGTCGACAACACACCTGTATGTAAGAAGACTCAGCAGTGAAATTGAAGTGTATTCACCGGGAAGACGGACAAAAAGCTGTTGGCGGAGATACATGGTGGCATATGTGGTCACCACATTGGCGCCAGAGCACTTGCCGCAAAGCGTTACGGCAAGGTTTCTTTTGGCCGACAGCCCTCCGTGATGCAACTGCACAAGTAACCAAGTGTGAAGTGTGCGGTTCCATTCCAAGAAGATACACCAGCCAGCTCAAGCTCTCCAGACGATCCCTTTATCCTGGCCATTTTGATGCAGGGGCTCGACATCCTCGGCCCTTTCCCGAGCTATCGGGGCTTTGAGTACTTATGCGTTGCAATCGACAAGTTCACAAAGTGGCGGAAGTGGAAGCGATGAGGAAGGTGACAGACAACGTGATCAAGTTCTTTAGGTCGATTGTTTGCCGTTTGAGAATCCCTAACAGGATCATCACCGACAACGACCGCAATTCACGAGCCGCACCTTCATGCGATGCGCCCAAGATCTTGGCGCCAAGGTTCCGCTTCGCTTCGCTTGCTCATCCGAGAAGTAACGGTCAAGCGGAGAGGGCGAATCTTTGAAGTGCTGCGCAGCTCAAGACCAGAACTTTCGACGGGCTGCACAAGTGCGGAAAGAACTGGATTAAGGAGCTGCGGTGGTTCTTTGGTCGATCGGGGCGGCGCCAAATCGAGCCAGCGGCGGACACCTTCGCTCTAGTCTATGGAGCAGAGGAAGTTCTCCCCACGTAACTTCGTGATACGGATCACCTCGAGTGCTCGCTTATGATGTGCTTGAGCAAGAGCGATTGCGACAAGATGACGCTGCTCCTTGAGGAGGATCGTCTTCGAGTTGTCAGACGAGCTGCTCGATACCGGCAAGCTTTGCGCCGCTACCATAGCCGCAGTTAATGCCGAAGTCTCGAGGAAAGGCGACCTTGTTCTTGATGCGTTCAGTCCGCCAAGAATTCCAACAAGTTGGCCTTGAAGTGGGAAGGCCCTTACCGGGTGAAACGAGTCACTAAGCCTGGCGCTGTCCGCCTTGAGACCGAAGATTGCATTCCGGTGAGCAACTCCTGGAACATTGAGCATCTTCCTAAGTTTTACCCGTAGGGCGCGGTTGCCGGAACCCGTTCCGGCAATCTCCTTTTGTACAAAGCCGGGCGCAGACCCCGTGCATAGCACCTACCCCCCGTAAGCAATAACGAGCCATAAGGCTCCATATCTTTATTTTCTCTTCTTTCTCTTTCTCAAAGAAAGGAAGGTTCCCTCGCCCACAAGTTTGCCGGGGGGAAAGGAGAAGATAATGGTGTGGACCAAGCGTCGCTCAAGGAAGTCTAGCCTTATCAGGAAGAAAATGACAGAAAAGCTAAGTTGCTAAAGTTTGAGCAATCAGTTTTAAATTTTTTAAGTTATCTTCCTCGAACGACCGTACTTTGTATGGAAAACCTGTGCGCGGAGGAACCAACTCGTAGCTAGTTGCGCCCTTACTTTGTTTCGAGTCCGCTCAACAACTTAAGTGAGCAGAGACTAGTTGTGACAAGGTTTCTTGTCGGTAGCAGCACCGCCAGTGCTTGGCGTCCGCACTTTTCGGCCTTTCACCAGTGCCTGTTGACAAGTTCCCTAAAAGCGTGGGGCAAAACATACAAAGGAAGGAACCAAGTAAAGGAAATAACATAGCAATTGCTACCCGAAATAGAGTTATATTACAAGATAGCTTGTCGCAGCTCTAATAGATTGTTCTCATAACATGACCAGCAGCGGCGAGCAGCTCTTCATCAAAAGTTTCTCCTTCGCCGGCCACAGGCTTGACGCCCATGGGAGCTTGATGAAGACGCCATCGCCGGCCTTCAAATAGGCGCCCGGGCTGGGGCTCTTGAACCCGGCAGCTGCCGCAGCGGAGGGATCGGCCGGTCGATGTATCGCTGGCGCTCCTGCGGCCTCGGGGCCGTCGGTCGCGATCGCCGGACCCTCGCCCGGCTTCTGCGGCGGCAGCTTTAGCGGCCTCTTCGCCGGCCGGGCTCGTCGGCCAGCTTCTTCTCCGATGGCACCGGCGTCGTCAGTGTGCAGCTGGCGTCCTCCTCGCCCGTGGCCTCGGTCTCCATTGGCTCTGTGGCGGATGGATCGGCGACCGGAAAATGAAGAAAAGTCAAGCAAATATTCAAAAAGAAAATCAGAAGAAGAAGAACACAAGGAAAGCTTTCAAGCAAGAGGATTACCTGTGATAGGGTCTGCAGTCATGGTCTCCGCCACCAGGGGATCGCTGGTGCTGTCCCTTGCCGGAGAGCTGTCCCTTGCCGGAGAACTGCCCATTGCCGGAGAAGTCTCCCTTGCCGGAGAACGATCCCTTGACGGGGAATCCTCCCTTGGCGGTGTAGTCGGCGAAGGCATGTCGAGCGGCTTGTGGCACGCCTGGTAAGGCTGCTCTGCTCCTACACAAATCATCAGTCAGATATCAGCAAAGAAAGGGCACCCATGCACGCCTAACAGCAGGAAGTAAACCATATACTTACGCCTGGGGCTGCGCTGGGGGCTGCTTTGAGGAAGAGTTGCCGCGTCCGGCAAGGTGGTCTCGGACGCGCCTCCTGCTGTCGCGGTGGGTTCGTCCTCGATGACAATCACCGGGGCCTTGGCTCTCTTCGACGCTCTCTGGGCCAGCGTCTTGAAAAGGAATGGGTTCAGAGTGAAGCAAATCAGATACAAGACAAAGCAACAAGCCGAAGAACTACAAATGCTGCAAAGAATCTTACTCTTCTTCTTCCTCGCCGGAGCTGAGCGCGGAGAGATCAAATTCTGGCTCGCCTCCAATACGACGAGGCGGAGGAGTAGGTTCCCTTGGCCGCTTGGCGGGAGCGAAAGCGGTGGTCTGCGAGGGCCCGCTCCAGCTTGCCGCATGGCGTGAGGTGCTCCGCGCAACAAGCAGTGCTTGCCGTGGTGGAGCTGCGTCATGCCGGTGGCTGTTGACCGTCTGCCGCCACGCTTCGTCTCGGCCTTGCGAAGACGCCTTCTTGGTGGAGCTGGGGCTCCGCCATGCAAGCTGTGCGAAGGAGGAGGAGGCGCCCTCGGCGGCTTCGCCGACTTCAGCCAGGCCCGACAAGCTCTTCCTCGCTGGCAAACTCCCTCGCTCGACAAGGCTTGCCGCCTCTGCTGCCTCTGCCTCCTCCATGGTGAATCCGAACTGCGCCCAGCGGCAGCCCTTTCTGCCGCCTCTTCTTCGGCTGGTGGCGTCGCTGCATCTCATCATCGGTGGTGTCATGGTGAGGCTCTTACATTCATCGAGGCGGACCGGCACTTCTACCAGCTATCAAAGAACACTTTCACGACGTCATCTGCAGGCTCTTGCCAGGTTGGAACGATTCCATGCGAGTCGCTGGCGGCATCATTACGCGGATGCGGTCGGCGAGGAATTGTTACTGGCAACGGGACGACATTCTTCGCAACTGAACGCCCGGGATGCTCGGGATCATGCTTGAACAACTCCAAGAGCATTACGTCCGGTTCGGGGCAGTGAAATTGAAGTTGAGGCCGGGCGCGACCTCATGATATCCGCCGCGTTCGAACTCCCAGCGGGTCTCCTCCTCTCCCGCGGGGGATGCAGCGACAAAAGGAAATCTGCGCCAACGGCGCCTCTGATGAGTCCGGCAAGCCTCAGCGTAGGATCCGGATGACAATCTTCAGCCTAGCGTCTTCCGGGCCAGACCGCTCCAATCGTTGCCGCGTTCATCGAGGTTTGGTAGGCGGTAAATGGCTGAGGGTTCTCCTCGACAATCCAAAGACCGATCTGCTCTCCACTCATCCCATTTGCCGCGGAGCTCTCCCTCCAGATAAGCTTCCTTCTTGCGGTCCTCGAGATCCGGGCGATCCCACCGGAAAGAGGCTCCCCTCTCTCAACTCGGGGCATAAAGAAGTGGCGGAAAAGGGCTACATTTGGATGGACTCCGACAAAGTTTTCGTAGAGATGTGCGAAAACTGCCATGGTCAGAATAGCATTGGGGGTGAAGTGAAGGAGGTGGAACCCGTAGGTGTTCATGATATCGCAGAAAAATTCAGAGAAAGGCGGGCAGAGCCCGCAGTAGAAGAATAGCGCGAAGAAAGGGTACCCATTCGGAGCCCGGTTCAAGCAGCAATGGGAGTACCTTCGTCTTGTGCGGATGCGCCGCATCTCCGTCGACCGTAAGAGGTAGTAGTACTCCCTTAGCTCCCTCGCCGCGAGCTGGGGGAAAGATTGCCCGCTCCTTCAGCGATTACCGCAAGTCATCGCGCCTCGGCCGACTTCACGGCCTTCTCCTTGTCGGCGTTCGGAGCCATGGCGGAGGTGGTGAGGGAGATCGACGGCGTTGGTGATGCTGGTGGCGATGGGGGGCGGAGCGCTGCTCTCTCTTCAGCCTTGGAAGGAAGGGGGAAGCAGCGGGGGTTTCTCGAGATTGGACAGCAACTTGCGAGATGGGCGAACTGCCCCTGTTTCCCCTGCTTATAAAGAGGGAGGGGGTGGACGTTCCATCTTTCCGAATAAAGAAACCACCCACGATCTCTCACACGACGCCGCATTCGACGCGTGCTGCCTGTGGAGGGCGTGGTGGGTCCGGGGTGAGTTACAGTGTAACCCAGGCCGCTGCGTGCCGATGCCTGTTTGGGCTGGCCCAACAGCGCTCAGCACCGTGTGTGGCCCAGGCCCGGGGGCTCCTGTCGGTGTACTAGAGTAGGGGTACCCTAGTATCCCGAACTTGTGCACGGGCAGTTGCAGCCCTCCGCGGCTAGGCTTACCGGGTGACCGCCAAGGTCCTCCGTGGTTCCTTTGGAGCCATTCAAGAACAAAGTATTCAAGCCAAGGAGACAAGGCGCCGGCAAGAGGAGCTTTCGGGAAGGCCACCCAAGGCACCTAGGAGACAAGGCCCGGCAAGAGGAGCTTGCCGGGAAGTCCCGATGAGCGACAAGCTTCGGACGCGACAAGACAACAACATGCGGCAAAGGCGCTTGCCGCGAAGACCACCACTGTACTGCGCTCCGGCACATCCACTAACGTGTCGCCTGAACTTTCCAGCGCTGCTGCGTGGCAAGAGGCCGTCTTGCCGGAGCGCTGTGGCAAGCGGTGTCGACAAGATTGCCATCGTGGCAAGCGGTGGCGCCCGACGGTCCCTTTCGCATCGTTAGGGCGATGTAGACGGGCATTTAATGCCTTTGTCCCCGCCGTCGTGGTTAGGTATGATACACCGTACAAGTAGCTGTACCAACCACTCCTTTTCCATTTTTACCCTTGTCTACGTTGCCACCGTCGGAGACCCCTTTAGCATATAAAAGGAGGCCCATGCGCAACGTAGGGGGAGGTTAGTAAAAGGGTTCGAAGGTTCGAGGCCGAGAACACTCAGCTCGGTCTCGCTGCCAGCTTGTGTGTCTTGTAGCACTCAGCGCTCCTGAGCAAGAACTCAATACACTCAGACATGCAGCAGTAGGAGTGTTATCTCTCCGGAGAGCTCCGAAGCTGGGTAAACTGCTCGTGTGCTTCGCCTCGATCTGCTCTTCATGCGACCTCCGCCCCCCGCCGAACCGAAAGGGGCTCGGTCCGCCGGTCCCATAGGTGTTCGTGGGCCAGATCAGCTTCCCCGACAACGTACAGTATACTTCCGATGGAAGTCGTTCCTTGACCACGTTTACCTCGCCGCATCCCGTTGCATGCATGCGTCCATGGGCGTGGTGCGTCCCCACTGTCAGCCTCTCATGTACAGTCATCTTCCGATGACTCTCGGTTGTTGACCACGTTGACCACACCGTCGAGCGCATCTGCATCGAACGACCCGGAGATGGGGAAGACGGGCGGTGGAGTCGCAGATGGAGAGGAGTGGGAAACTTCACTGGCCGGTTCGGTCTTGTGGCGGCACAAAGTGGTGCACGGGAGATGTGGAGCAAGAACGAGAGGTTGAAGAAGGAGCACGGCTGTTGGATTAACATCCAACGGTCCAGCTGCTAGAATCATTTGTTGATTAAGTTGACAAAGCCGCGTACATCGTCCGCTTAGCATGCCCACAAGTCACCACCAACCGACGGGTCCCGCCTATCAATGGGTGGTATAGTTTTTTCGCATAACAAGGAGGCACTTCCTTCCATGCGAAGATACAGCCGGTGGGTCCCAACTGTCAGGGGGAGCAAACATTTTTTCAGCTTAATAAGGAGGAACTTTCCTTGCGTGCGACCATGGACCTCGTGGGTCCCAGCCGTCAGGCTCTCCACGTACAGTCCTCTTTCGATGACTCTCGTTTGTTGACCACGCCGCACCGAACACAGCGAGGCGGTGGACGACGGCGAGGCCCTGGACGGGAACGACTCGGAGATGGGAAAACGCGGCAGTGGAGTCGCAGATTGAGAGGAGGAGAAGGGTTATAACTGGTTCTGTTGCGGTGTGGGGCTGTAGTCTGTGGAGAATAACAGGAGGTGTCGAGGGGTGGAGGGATAGCCTGGCCGGCGGTGGGGTAGCGCTTCGTAGCGATGCATGCTAAGTAGAGCCGCTAGCCACCGGAGGCCGGACCAGGCGGTCCCGGTGACGCTGGAGGGAGAAGATGAGAGATTGAAGGTGCATGTCGGCCGTTGGATATAAATCCAATGGCTGTGGATGACACAATCATTTGTTGACCAAGTTGACAACGCCCTGTGTAGGCTTTGGCCTATTGGCCCACATGTCAGCCTGCAAAAATGTGGCATATATTTAACCCATGTTTTCTAGAATGTACAGTCCATATGCTGGGCTGGGTGAACAAATAATTTCACGTCAATCAGGCCCATTTATATTTTCTAAGAAATCCCAGCCCATTTGCACTTCCTTGAAATACACGTATTAGGTGGGCTCGTTATATATATAATGTTATGTTAGAAGGAGCAATTAATATCAAAGAATAAAGCGGAGAGGCACATTTTTTATATATATAATTAAGAAATTAGCGAGTTATTGCTCAAAATAAAAATGAGAGCGTTATTATTAAATTGGTCCTTAAAATCTTCGCAAGCTTTTGTACGCAATCACCAGGATTTTCCTTGCCTGTGAGTAAAAAACAACCAGGATTTTCCGTTAAACATTTACTTTTATAAGTTAATGACACGTGGGATCTTTTTATAATGTATATATAAGTCTCTATAAAATATACGATAATAGTAATAATATAAATATATATAATGTGGTTAGAAGGGAAAACATAAATTGGACACAACATTACTTTTATAAGAGACCTGCGTTTTATACCCGGCAGCAGGCATACTAACAAGTTCACACACAAATACAACAGAAAAGGTAAACATTCATATCAAACTCAGGTTCACTGGACATGTTCATATTGATAGCCAACATTCACTATCAACAACTCAAAAGATTCATATATACACAAGCTCAACATATCTATGCATCCAAATGATTGATAGATCACATGACAATATTCATACATAATTCACAAAAAGATTCAGATATACACATGTTCAGTATGTTTATGCATCCAAATGATTGAGATCATAGCCAATATGATCCATGGACGAACATTAATTACCTAGGGTATAGACTGGTAAATGGTGTTCAATCGAAGGTACTTCTTGCTAAAATTAGTTCTTGTACGAGTAAACTTTCGAGTACATAAGAGGCAGCACAGACAGTCTGAACTCCTCAAATAGTGGCCTCGTGCCGAGGGAGGTTTGAGCAACTTGGCCACTACTTTCATCCAACTAGTTTACTGGCTCACCTTGGTCCTGTATCTCGCCAAAATTCTACATTGCGCATTTAGAAAGGAGGCGGTTGAGAAAATGAACCACCCAAATTTTTTGTGCAGTTCAACCGAAATGGAGCATCCTTGGCGTCAAGTGCATCGATTAAGTGCCGATGAATATACACGCCAACCAACTTGTCTCGAATCTTTAGACTCCATGCCATATAGTTCGCTACCATATGTGCCTATAACCAACCACAAGTTGCGACTCAACATCTTGGATCATGCGTTTTTCTGGGCTATGCACCAAGCAATATTTTTGGTGTACACTCTCATAATACTTGGAGTTTGACAATTGGTTGACGCCTGTTGATAATAGAATGAATATAGGAACTTCTTGTCAACATCGATGCTTGTCTCGAGTGAACTTCGAGTACATAGCAGCAAAGATAAGTACCTGTCCATCTGATCATTTTGTGCAGTTCTACTGAAATCACCCGATGTAATGATTTTCCCTTGAGTTCAGGCTCCAAATTACTCCTTTATGAAATCGGCAAATAGTAGCACAATACCAAATTACCAATACATATGACTGGCACAATAATCAGGATAAAGACCAGTACCAACCTGTGTGAGGTAGCATATCAATTACTATTTCCTTTATTTGGAAGCCGAGATAAGCCAAGCGATCGACAGAAAGGAAGAAAGCAAGCAGAGATTAGCGATCGACGGAAAGGATGTAAGCTGTCGAGGCAATGAAGCACCCAAAGTTTTTGTGCAGTTCCACCAAAGTCGAGCATCCCTGTTGGCACATATATTGAGTGAGATTACTGTAATAGTGGGACTAGTTCATGAAACATACACTAACAAATAGAAGCACCCTCATTATCTTAATGGGTAAAGTTAGCAACATAGTAGTCTTGCTTAAAGAGAGGTGTCGGTGTCAAAACCGGCGGATCTCGGGTAGGGGGTCCCAAACTGTGCGTCTAGGCGGATGGTAACAGGAGACAAGGGACACGATGTTTTACCCAGGTTCGGGCCCTCTTGATGGAGGTAAACCCTACGTCCTGCTTGATTAATATTGATGATGTGTGTTACAAGAGTGGATCTACCACGACATCAAAGAGGCTAAACCCTAGAAGCTAGCCTATGGTATGATTGTTGTATATGGTTATCGACTAGCCTGACCTCGGTTTATATAATGCACCAGAGGCCTAGGATAACAAGAGTCCTAGCCGAATACGCCGGTGGGGGGAGGAGTCCTTGTCTTGATCGCCAAGTCTTGTGGAATCTTCCTTGTATGCGGCAACCGTCGCATCGCCCATGAGTATACGGCCATGGGGTCCTCGGCCCAATCCAACTGATCGGGAGACGACGTGGTGAGTACCCCCTAGTCCAGGACACCGTCAGTAGCCCCCTGAACCGGTCTTCAAGTTAGGGACGCTCCTTGATTCTTCCGAACTGTTCTTCATCTTCGGTCGTCGGTCTTGAAAACTGGTTCAACAAATCTTCTCATCTTCGATCTTGAGGATCGCCGAAATGCATTCGACGAGTTTACACGTCGGGTATCCGAGGAGCCCCTTTAAGTTTCCGCCTTTATCAATGCCTTGTTATTTTTATACCACACCTCGGGTTTGAAGTTGTTCCCGTGCGGCAGCGTCCTCTTGCGTCCGAGCTCCAACGCCGGACTGCATTCGAGTTATCTTTTGCAGCCGAGCACCAACGCCGGACCGCTTCCCAGCTCTAACGCGGGAATGTATCCGAGCTCCAACGCCGGACTATGTATCCAAGCTCCAACGCCGGACTATATCCGTGCTCCAACGCCGGACTATGTATCCGAGCTCCAACGCCGGACTGTATCTGTGGTGTCGTAAATCACCTTGGTTCAAAGAAGTTTGAAGGAGTTTAGCCGAACTTAATGCCGGAAATGCCCTCTATGGAGCCACCCACTAGCGCCCGAGCTTTATGCCGGACTACTTCCGAGGTGGTGCACCACCCCGAATGTGGGCCAATTTTTGTCAGTATTTTTGATTGGTGCAATTTATTCTCTGCCGAGATACATAGCCAGTAGCCCTCAAGGTGGGTACCGGTCTAAAACCCGATATGCACATGAAGGATGACATAAGACCGCTGATCCCCGTAGCCACTGAGACTCAGGTTGATTTGCAAAATCGGTCTGAGGATCAAGTCCTAGCTCGGCAGAATACTTTGGGACACAAAAGCGGCGTGTTTCGATCCTCAAGACTCAGGTTGGGTGCGGCCGACCAACCTGAGGAACAAAATCTCTTCAGAGACTGTATTACACTTAAAATTTTCTGCATTGGACAGGCAATGCAGTAGCCCCCGAGACACTGGTCGGGTGCAACACCAGATCAGGGGATCGATGTGCCCCTTTAATATTTGTAAATAATAAGCTCGAAGCCCAGTAGCCCCCGAGTCTTAATGCGGGCACGGGTGGCCGAATTAAGGATTGATATCCATAGTAAAATCACCAATTATGTGTAATGACTCTATGTATCCAAGTACTTTACGTCATTAATGCTCGGATCCGCATTGTACAAAACTTTGTTGACCGATCATCGGCTTCCACCTCCTCGGCCAATAGCCGAGGAGTGTTTGTCCTACTTTATAAAGCCTTTATGAGGGCAAAGATTTACAACAAACAAGGCAATCTGGCCATACGGTTTTATAAACAAAGGTACGCAGAGAGATATGTTATATTACTGTTTAATGCATTTAAATGTCTTCCAAACAAAATAGTCCCGCTATCGGTTCCTTTCTCTGGGTTGTCATGCTAAGCATGATCATGAAACCTCAGCTCCAATGTAAGAGCAAAATATCAAGGATTTAGTTTGGGAGGCCAGTTAATAGCCCCCGGTAGTGTTCGCCGACAGTCGGGGTCAAGCCGTAAACACTTCGGCCATTGTTATGAATGGCCTGTCATTTAATATAGTCATCGGATCGCTGACCAGTATACACCTATTGTGACAGTCAGTTTTCGGCTTTCTCCACTGAGGTGCTTGACCATGCGAGCTGGAAGCACAATCGCAGTGGTTCTCCCTTTGAACATATAGCTGAACAAAGCGGAACGTAGGAGGCAAGCGCGGGAGCCGGGCAACCCAACTATTGACCGAAGACACAATTCAAAACTGATGCATATATAGCAATATCCGAGAATGTTTTTGCCGAATCTCTAAAGGTGTCCGACATTGCACTGCGAGACTTGTGCTGAAAACACACAAATAGTTTAAAAGTGCCAAAAGCTTGGAAAACCAAAAACGCCAAGAAAACATGACGTCCGAACAAGATCAAGTGTTCGGTGCCAACCCGAAAATTGGACTTTAGAAAAAAAAGTGCTTCTGCCGTGCTTTAACATGACACATCCTATCTCAAGACTTCACGCGGGTCAGCCTACGGCTTTAGTCTCCCATCCCGAAAGAGGAGTACTTCTCATTAGGCCAGTTTTGAAAACTAAACTCTAGCGGTTTTGAGAGAGAAATTAGGCTCCCCGGCTAGTGACCGCTTTTCGTGTCGAGAAAAGGAGTGATAAATAATAATAAAAACTCTGCAACGACTAAGAAGAAAAACACTTATTATAAAACGGCTCAAATAAACATAAAAGCCCCCAAGTGACTTGGGTAAAAGAATGATTCTATGTACCGAAGTACTTATATCATATCTATGTTCAACCGAACTTTAAACGCGTCTTAACCGACCGTCGGCTTCTCCCTCTTCGGTCAAGGACCGAAAAGTGTTATGTACTCCATCTGTCGAGAATATCAACGGTGTTTCCAATAACCAGGCAATCAGGTCATAAGGCTGTAACAGACAAAGCGCGCTCGGGGAACTTATGCTATATTATCGATAAAGTGTAAGAAGCATCTTCAAGAAAATAGTACCCCCACCGATACCTTTCTTCGGTGCTCATTGTTAATATGAGACTTGTGCAATAGATTTTTGTACTCATGAGTTCCGTTGTGTGCCGACCATTATTGAAAACAGTAAGAGCGCTTAGCTTCGGCTTCACCCACTCGAGGTCCGGCTCGGGTGACCCGATCGTGACTATCGCAGAGGTGCTCCCTTTACTCCCTATCTGAACAATCGGGAACGTAGGGGTAAACACAGAGCGAGGCAACCCAGCTTGCAAATCGCTTAAGTCAATATGGTGCATATTGTGGCATAATACACGAACAAGGAACGAAGCCGTACAAGTATAATCATATGCAAGAGAAAAAGCTTCATGAAGGAAGCCCCAAATGAATTGGGTATTTGAATTTATGTGTCACAAACAAAGTTTGGACAAGGAAATTTTTTACAAGCAAATTTTTTCCAAAAAAGTATAATGCTTGGTCGAACCGAACACAAGTTAGAAATTAAAGCTTTGAGCGTGAAAGCGACTTAGCTGGTTAATGTGTTCGGTATTGATGACGTGGTCCGAGCTTGATACAGGACAAGGTTCCATCCCCCAAGCCGGTCCCGAGGTGGCGGAGCGGAGAGCTCGACACGCCGAAGTGGTGACATAGCACGGTCAATGCAGACCGGCAGAGTGACGCCGAAGTCCCCGGATCATTTTCCTGTGCACAAAAAATGGTGCAAACCGGAGATAATAGTGATAATGATAATTAAAAAAATTTGTTGCATAATAAATAATTTATGCAAAGTGAAAAATAAAAGAAATATGGCCTGGCGCCAAAGTCAATGTCGATGCAGGTCGTTTGCGTAATGCAATAAAGGCGTGGCAAAGCCTGGATTCACAGGTCGGTCCGAGTTCCGGATGCGGCGTTCGCTGGACTATGTACGGAAACTGACCGAACCATCATGCGACCGTCGATAATGCGGCCACCATTTGATAGACCTGTGTACATATGATGGACAAACCAAAGTAATAATTCCTTGGGAAAAATTAACCCAAACAAGCAAAAAAAATACTAGGATAAATAGCACCTGGTTTATTTGTTGTAGCAATCTAAAGGAAGGTGATTCCCAAAATTGGGACTCGATCCGCGCACCCATTGCCTGATGGGCGATAAAACGATGGCATGGCAATGCTGACAAAGGTTGGCTTGCCGAGGCAAAGTCCTCGGTCCAGCTAATGTGACGGACCTGGTCGGCTAGTGACGCCGAAGTGTCCGGAGTAGGTTGATGAAGAGATGACGAAGCCCCCGGTCCAGCCGAGATGTCGAAGTAGGTCGGCGTGATGGACACCCGCTTGAAGAAGCAATAGAGCGGCCTGCCAATCCGTGTCGTGGCGTGGTCGATGCCGGCTTGATGAAGCGACCGCGGCGGCGATGCCGGTATGCCCGCTCCGTGTAATCCGTGGGGCGGCGATGTTGGTGATGATTTATCCTTCGCGATGTCGGACTCTTGTTCGGCCTGCCGAGATGATGACCCGAAGAAGTTGAGCTCGGCTCAACAAAGTGACGACGTGTTTAGCGCAGGCCGGCAGCCGTGGAGCAATATTGCCGGACTGGTTTGACACCAGCATGATATTGAAGATCATGTTCAAAAGATTTTAAAGTTAGTGGGATGTGTTCGGGAACAAAACACAATACCCCATAGAAAACTTTCTTCAAAAAGGATGTCCGAAATCCCGTTCATAAAAAAGACGAACTCGGGTTGGATTCGTTTTCGCGCAGAAAACAGATCCGAAAAGTGATGCACTAATCGGAAGGTTCCCGGAGTTTGGACGGTCGGATCGAGCTGAAATTTTGAGGGGTGGTAGATATAGGAATTCCGCAGCTGATCAACGGTTGGATCTTCCAAAGGAAGTCCGAGCTAGAAGCTGGACACCACGCCCTAAACTCGTCCGGATTCTCGTCCAGATTCAATGCGGCTCCGGTATACCGGAGATTGCCAGAGATTCCTCCATCGGAACTCGACAAAATTTTCCAGGGTTGTTGTAGACTCAATTCCGCACAAGTCCACCGAAGCAATCGTTAAAACGACACTTGAGGAGGCGGTGGCGGCGGACACAAGTCAGATGTCCAGAAAAACAGTACGGTCGCCCGAGGGCAATGTTGACGTTGAGCCCCCGGGCTCCCTGGATGATTCCTCCATGATCTTGATAGAGATCGGAGTTGATGTTTGATGAAGGCCCTCATATGAACATGACGATCGGAGGTAGGGCGCAGCCCTTGGTCGAACCAAGGTGACCAGTTGAGCTGGTGACGAAGATGCCGAAGTCGCAGTTGATCTGCAGGCGAGCTATCGACCTTTTGCCGAACACACAGCGGAACTCTCAATGAAAGCACCAATGTCGGTGTCAAAACCGCGGATCTCGGTAGGGGGTCCCAAACTGTGCGTCTAGGCGGATGGTAACAGGAGACAAGGGACACGATGTTTTACCTGTGTTCGGGCCCTCTTGATGGAGGTAAAACCCTACGTCCTGCTTGATTAATATCGATGATGTGTGTTACAAGAGTGGATCTACCACGAGATCAAAGAGACTAAACCCTAGAAGCTAGCCTATGGTATGATTGTTGTATATGGTTATCGACTAGCATGACCTCGGTTTATATAATGCACCAGAGGCCTAGGATAACAAGAGTCCTAGCCGAATACGCCGGTGGGGGAGGAGTCCTTGTCTTGATCGCCAAGTCTTGTGGAATCTTCCTTGTATGCGGCAACTGTCCAGACTGGCCCATGAGTATATGGCCATGGGGGTCCTCGGCCCAATCCAACTGATCGGGAGACGGCGTGGTGAGTACCCCCTAGTCCAGGACACCATCAAGAGGTATTAGTTTATTTAATCAGTGCCAATTAGCTCAACTCAACACTCAAAGCATTGCCATTTATCATAGGTTGGGAAACTTAGAAGTGCAAAGATAAAGGAGTTTCTCATGAAAGTAGCACGATACAAATAGTGATGACAGGAAACTAATATGGATGAAGGCCTTATGCCCGTACCAACCTGAGAAAAAAAGCTTATTCATGTAGTCCCATAAGAGATGATAAATCACTCACTAGAATCACACAATAGTATATATTTTTGTGCACTTCAAATGTATGGTTGAAATCACTCTTGTTTACCAAAGGTCTTTGAGATTATATCGAAAGATTATCAAGAACTTCCAGCAGAGTTAAAGCACTGGCTGGGATAGAGTTCATTGTATTGTCTTGTGTAGTTCCACTAAAATGTATGATTGGCACAACATGATCCCTGTTTGCACAAGTAGGAACATTCATTAGCTTAGTGAGAAAGGATAGGAAGACATTAGCATATTACTCAAACAGTAGCATCAAATTCATGATGGACAATACGCAAAACATTGCCTCATTGAACCAATGGCAATAAATTGACATGCAAAACAATAGCACTATTATGTCATGACACTAATAATATCCCCTCCCTGCTCCACCACAGGATTCACCTCCATAGACAAACATTCACACGTACATAATTCAACATAGGGTCCTACTAAAGATTTGTTTAACTCCAACAGGAAAATTAGGCAGTAATAAATTAGTGGTACTTAAGTACTCCTAATTAATTAAGTGAGATAGCAGAAATGGAAGGGATCCCTGGAGGATCGTCTCACATGTAAGGTAGTCGTTGCCGGAGCCCTTGAATAGCCTCGACTGAGGCCTCTGGCTTCAGCAAGATCGCTTTGGCACTGTTTATTCTTCTTCTTCTTCCTCTTCATGCTCTGTTTCTCTTTCTCCTCACCAGTTGGTGAAACCAAGTACATGATTGGCCTTCTAATTCAGAATTGCTTTTGTTAGTGAGGGAGTACAAGTGTACTAGTAAAAAACATTATTTTCTCATGGCAGTCGGAAAATAGAGATGAACACATGCATTAAATATCATTATTACCTAAAGGAAGGTTATGGCGCCAATATGGATGATGAGGATTGGAACAGAGATCTCCCTTTGTGCAATTCCACCAAAATGAACCAACTGTTGCATTCTGACATTCCAGTTATACATCACAAAAGTCACTTCTTTTAAGAAGAATTTTGTGCAGTGCACCAAAAGGTCACAACAGCAACTAGGTGAACTGGATATCCCTGTTTGCACAAAAAGGCACAGAGGAAACAATCAGAGTCTCAAACAATTACAGGCAAAAACATTTGGCTAAACTTGTCAGAGTCTCAAACAATTACATGCAAAAACAGTGGCATGGCTTCATTTTTACCAGGGACATTATATTAAGAACAGCTAAGGCAGCATTCGGTTCAGGTTTGGTGCAGGATTTTCATTGGAACACAATTCCTACGGTATTCTTTCCCTTCCAACCGTTCGGAACACGGGAAAGGTGATTAGTGTTTCATAGGAAAGCTGGTCTGGTAGTACTGATTCCATCGTATTAGAAATATCCACGTGCTGCTCCAATTTCTTTGGGCGCCACGCCATGCGTTAGACAAAGTTGTCGTGCTTGGCAGGCGCCACGCCATGCGTTAGACAAAGGTTGTCGTGCTATGTTTGCCGGAATAAAAAATCAACCTATGTGTGGTACGTGTGGTGAGGACAAGAGTAGTCACTGTGCAGCTGAATAAACAAATAGCATCTCATACTGCAAAGCATGCTACTCTAAAAAAACAAATCTGTACATTTCGTAGTCCATCCGAACACATTCTCTTGAGAGTTTCCTCCGGTTCGCTATTCCATAGTTTTATACCTACCTTCCTTTCCTATTCCGGTCCTCTTTTCTGCCCCTTTATTCCGACCGGAGCCTAAATATTTGGTATAAGGGCATGGGACAGTGGGTGCACCAGCAGTACATCACCATGTACGTAAACAGGGGCATAAAGTGGTGATTCATAGTTTGTTGCCCCGAGAAACAAACATCCAAGAAACATATCGGATTGGTCCCATTTTTGTTCACTCTAGCCACCTACTCCTATGTGTGGATAGCAAATCTAGTCCTGGTCATACCACTATGTACAGCGTTACCCCTATATTTCCCTTCTCGACCAAGAGACCGGTTGGATGACCAGTCTGTATTACTTTCATCCCCTTTCCTTCCTGTTTGTACCAAGTCCAATGTACATACTAAATTCCCCCACCCCCACTTTATTTCAATGACAAGTATTTTCGGACGGACGGAGTACAAGATTCGACTCCATGAAGTAGCTTTACCTCTAACAATAGAAGAAAAAAAGGTGACATTGGACCATCCGATCGAGAGGGGCTGAGAGGTAGAAAATGATGCACATGCAGCGACGTAGCGAGCTGGGGAAGTAGAGCTAAGGCGGTTTCGAACGAAGATATACCTGAAGGTCGTCGGGATGTGGATAGGTGGGCGGCGGGAGGCCGGATCCGCCCACAGGCAACGACGAAGGGATCGGAGGACCTCCCGCGCCGGCGCTCGGCCAGAGATAACGGTGCGGCCGGCAGTGGGTCTCCTCCCTCGCTGTCGGCGACGGCCTAAACACTGCCCCTCCTCCCCTTCACCGGCGGAGGGGGATACGTCCTGATCTGTAACCATCGGTGAGGATAGAAAGCCAATGTTTTTTGAAGGGAGAAAGACAGTGTTACTACCCCTATCTTGTTTAGATCTGGAGAGGATGAGAGTGTGTGAATAGAGCAGCCCTAGCAAGCAAGCGCGGAGGCTCCGGCCTATATATAATTAGTGGGGTAGTTTTCCTTTTCACTCCATCAAAACAATCGTTTAAAATTGTGTACTACTCCTACATGCCGTGTCATGGGTTTTTAGTTGTGATTGCTTTTTGAGATAGCTACCCGCTTGTTCCAAGTGGTGTTACGGTGTGCCAGGTCGCACTTTGTATCTTTCAAGTCTGGTACTACAAGTCCCTCCATTAAATGAACAACCACCCCCTCGTAAAAATTGTGAACAAGCCCACGGCTAAAATTAGCGGAAACGTGGGTTGCCCCAACATGCATTATTATTTATATTTTCTACTCACTCCGTTCCTAAATATAAGTCTTTTTTATTAGCCACACCTAAGACAAGAATTTTTTATTAGCAGTGAACCCCACATGTCATAGACACAAAAATTGTGGCAAGATTCCCTTAGGCAAGCCAAAGTGTGTCTAACAATTTGAGCAACTCAGGTTAGGCAAGTGTGGCAAGTGTGGGAAAAATAATGTGGCAACATAAGACAAACATAGTCACAATCCAAACAGCCCCGTAATTTTTTGTGACATGCATGAAAATTTGGTTAGTTAAATTTATAGTCAAAATTTGGCAAGGTGCATCAAATCAACACATGCAAGTATCAAAAGGAAACTCACGGCATGCATGCATGTGTTGTACTCCCTCCGTTTCCAAATATAAGTCATTTTAGAGATTGCAACAAGTGACTACATACGAAGCAGAATATGTCTACTCCTACATATGAAGTATCCCATTTGAAATGTGTAAAAAGACTTTTATCGAGTGCAGTGGTTTGATGTGTCGCGTCAACTCGTACAAGACCGAGAAATTTGATTACTACGATTCCCTCTCCCTCGCGGATGAGCTCTGGTGCCTTAATTGCACCTGCCTTTGGCTGCATGACAGGTGGGCCAACCACCTGTTGGGCCCACCTGTCATAGACGCAAAGGCAGGAGTAGTAAGTAGAAGCTTTCGCTACACGCTATCTCTCCCGCACGAGGTGGACGGACATGCAGCAAAGGGATTCGATCTGTAGAAGTAGGGGTAACATCATTGTTCGTCTTCTCGAAGAGGCAAAGAGCCAAGCGCAAACCGAATGTGGCGATTCTTGAGCAGCTCGCGTGGTGCGGTTCCTTGGAGTACTAGCCAGGCTCTTGCATGAGACAAAATTGCTATTGTTTAACAATTAAACTCCATTATCCATTGGTTGATACTGATTCTGCATAGGTCCACGCGCTTAGCACCATTTCCTCCTGGGGTCACCAATGTTTATTTGCTAATTAATAGCATTCCATGCAATGAACTAGCCATTGCAAGTCATTAAAAGCATGCACACCTCTCATCTCTTTTTGGTTGATACGTATGTCAAAAAACAAGAAACAAGGTAGAAATTAATGCAGCGCGCCTAAGTGTTTTGGGACTATTTGGTTTTCATAAGATGACTTACACACCTAGACGGAGGGAGTAGTATAGACCTGTAAACCGGAAAGGAGTATTTGCCTTTCTAGAGATTTCAACAAGTGACTAGACTACACCGTGTGCAAGACCCCTCCCTTCCGGTTTCTGTGGCTCAAATCTCAAATCTCATGAACCAAGGCATTTTGTGATTGGAGGAATGTACTGTATCTCGTACTTTACAAAACTACCCTAATTAAACTCATGCATTAATTACCTAGTTCTCTCGTTTTCCTCTCCGCCTTGATCGCGATGCACAATATTGAGCACTCCTATATGACTAGCCGCTCTATCTACATGCGGACATTTCAAAGCATCCGGGCCCGCGTGCCATCCACCAAATCACAGCGAGGTGCTACAATGAGACTCACTGTCACCCCGGTGTGGCCGTCATGACCCGTCATATCACAAAACCCACACCTTCAGCAGCGGTAAGGTGGCCTCCAAGTTGGACTGGACGAAGCAACCATCATTTCATTGGAACGCTCGTTCAAGCCCTTTCTTCCCTTTCTTGAAGAAAACCTCACTCCAGGCTACTCACTTCTGCCATTTTCTTCTCTACCGACGAAGGAAAGGTGGGCGAATCAGTTATGCTGCTATATTTTCATTCCAATAATCTTCTTTTTGCGAAGCACCGACCGATGCTCACATCCTATTCTTTTCCCGTTTTCATTGCGATTGTGGTTTCCTTTCGATTGCTTTTTTGTTTGTCAGTTCATTGATGGATCCTGGAGCACTAGGCAAAGAGTTGCCGGCGGACAACCCACTGGAGACAGAGATCTCTAGGAAGAGAGCACCGACCAACGAGTTGACCATGTTGGCGGGCTAACCCATGGAGACGAAGAACTCCAAGAAACAAGCACTGGCCAAAGAGTTGAGGACGTTGGCGGACGAACTCCTGAAAGAAAGTTGGAAGAACAGCAAGGGCCCCACCGGGCCTACCCCAGGAACTCTGACTGCCACCTATGTGAGGCTCAAGACCAAGTTTGAGGAGATAGTCGCCGTCGAGAAGCAGTATTCCCCTGGCAAGGTGGTGGCCCCCATCGAGGACGAGGAGATGGCCCCCGGAGGGATGAGATCCCCTGGTGAGCTGCACAAAGTAAAAAATAATGGCTTATTACCATAGTTGTGGTTTTTGATTATTTTCAATGTGCTTGCTTTTTGATTATTTGCAATGTGCTTGCTAATATGTTAGGGTTGTGCATGTGCCGGTGGTTGTCCTTGATGATTCCGATGTCGTGGCCCGTCCTGTTGGCATCGCTTCGAGATCGATTCGATGCGCTGTCCATCCTGTGGACATCGCCATACGAAGATCGATTCGATGTCATGATCGATCCTGGGGACATCACCCCAGAAATCGATTCCCATGCCGCTGTCCGTGCTATGGTCATTGCCCGAGAGATCGATGACAAGAAATGGTTGGTCGCGCTAATCCTTTAGGGCCGTTTGCATTGCCCTATGTTTAATTACCAGAACGATGCGTGTTATCAAACCATCTTAGGTCTAGTGCACTACTTGTGTGGGCGGATCTTGCTACTTTTGTTTGATAGTGAATCATGCGAACCCTCTCCGAGTTATGGAAACAGATGTATCTCACTAGCTTTTGATGTAATATATGGCATGCTTAGATGTAATTTTGAACTGTTTATGATATCACCAGGGCTTGTTTGATGATTCTTGGTGTTAGTAGGCTAGCTACTGTGCGAGCTATAGTACTTGCAAAATACTCACCGAAGAGAAACGTTGGGGCTGATGAGCTCGTGGTACGCTTATACTTATCCCTCGTCGATCGACCAATAGCCCCAGCTCCTAAAATTGTAGGCTTAGCGATCGATCAGACAATAGTCGACATACATTCAGGCCTCATTTGGTTCATAGGGTAGGAAAATCGTAGCAAAAGTACAGAGAACGTGCAACACAAAATCATAGCAGTGCAGAGACGTACTCCCTCCGTTCCAAAATAGATGACCTAGGCGGGCTAGTTTGGCCTAGTGGGTTTCAGTGATATGACATGGTACAGTGCCGTCCAGTCTTCGCGTGTGGTAGCAGTATTGCGGGTACAGTAAGTTTTCTTGAAGAAGCGGAATTCAACGAAGTCATGATGGTTCCTTCGTCCGAACAACTTCTGATTGGGAAAGGTTGGGCCTGCATGCGACCGGGTAGACCAGGATAATTTTGTGCATGGCAGGTGGACCAGGATGGTCGACATCCCACATATCGGTGAATGAAAGTATTCTTTCCGATATAGAGGACGAGTGAGGGAGTCCTGGACTAGGGGGTGTCCGGATAGCCGGACTATCGTCACGGCCGGACTCCAAGACTATGAAGATACAAGATTGAAGACTTCGTCCCGTGTCCGGATGGGACTTTCTTTGGCGTGGAAGGCAAGCTTGGCGATACGGATATGTAGATCTCCTACCATTGTAACCGACTCTGTGTAACCCTAACCTATCCGGTGTCTATATAAACCGGAGGGTCTTAGTCCGTAGGACGAACAACAATCATACCATAGGCTAGCTTCTAGGGTTTAGCCTCCTTGATCTCGTGGTAGATCTACTCTTGTACTACCCATATCATCAATATTAATCAAGCAGGAGTAGGGTATTACCTCCATCGAGAGGGCCCAAACCTAGGTAAAAACATCGTGTCCCTTGTCTCCTGTTACCATCCGCCTAGACGCACAGTTCGGGACCCCCTACCCGAGATCCGCCGGTTTTGACACCGACATTGGTGCTTTCATTGAGAGTTCCTCTTTGTCGTCACCGATAGGCCCGATGGCTCCTACGATCATCAACAACAACGCGGTCCAGGGTGAGACTTTTCTCCCCGGACAGATCTTCGTGTTCGGCGGCTTTGCATCAAGGGCCAATTAAGCAGCCATCTGGAGCACATCGAAAGCTACGCCCCTGGCCATCAGGTCAGATTTGGAAGCTTAAACTATACGGCCGATATCCGCGGAGACTTGATCTTCTACGGATTTGAGCCGCAGCCAAGCGTGCCGCACTCTCTCGATGGGCATGATCTAGCTCTGCAGCCGGACAGTGCCCTGGAGGCCGCACCAGTATCCTCTCTGACCCTTAATCCGGAGTTGGATTCCCCGATCGAGGACGAGTGGTTGGACACCGCCTCGGGGGCTACAATCTCTATGGCGATTGAGCCGAACTCCATCCCTGTCGCTGCGAAGACCTCGACTCCGAGTGCGGACTCCTCTCCGGACTCCGAACCCTCCGCGCCCGCCAATCGAATTCGATTGGGCGCGGTCATGGAGTTCATCGCCGCAGACATCTTTCAAAGACTTCGCCCTTGGCGACATCCTGAATTCACTAAAGTCTCTCTCTTTATCCGGAGAGCCCTGGCGGACTACGGACAGGAAGGTTGGGATCAGACGGCGAAGAAATTCAACACCCACCCACCACCCACTTTGTAGCCACCGCCGATGATTTAACCGACATGCTAGACTACGACTCCGAAGACATCGACGGTATGGACGACGATGCCGGCGATCAAGACCCAGCGCCTACTGAGGCACTTTGGAAGGCCACCTCGTCATATGACATATATATGGTGGACATCCCAAAAGATGGGAACGGCGATGGAACAACGGAGGATGACCCTTCCAAGAAACAGCCGAAGCGCCGACGTCAGCGGCGCCGCTCTAAATCCCGCCACAATAAAAACGGTGGTTCCGGCACGGGAGATAATAACACCCCGGACAGTGCCGAAGAGAACCCCCTCTAGCAGCACTCAGCGCAGGACGAGGGAGAAGCAAGTCCGCACGACAGTGCGTCAGAAAGAGGGGTTGAGGACGATAATTATGTGCCTCCCTCCGAAGATGAGGCAAGCCTCGACGACGACAAGTTTGTCGTGCCTGAGGATCCCGCCGAACAGGAGCGTTTCGAACGCAGGCTTATAGCCACGGCAAGCAGCCTCAAGAAAAAGCAGCAACAGCTTAGAGCTGACCAAGACACCTTTAGGCGACAGGTGGACTAAAGTCCTCGCGACCGAAGAGTATGAACTCGAACGCCCCTCCAAAAGCTACCCCAAACGCAGGCCGTTGCCTCGACTAGAGGAAGAAGCACCCAAGTCACCAGCGCATGACATGGCAGACCAGCCACCCCGTGGCCGCGATAGAGAGGCCTCTAGAACCTCCGCTCAAGCCACACCCCGACGCCGCTCAAAAAGTACCAAGGCACGGGAAAACGCGCCGGACTTGCGAGATATATTGGAGGATAAAGCAAAACATACAAGATTGATCTACGGATCGCGTGGGCGCCCAGCAATGCGGGATGATTACCGTCGCGCCGGATACAGCAAAACCGGCCGGGCCGAACACAGTAGACAAAGCTCATATGATCTACGTCGTGATATAGCCCAATACAGAGGCGCCGCACACCCACTATGCTTCACAGATGAAGTAATGGATCATCAAATCCCCGAGGGCTTCAAGCCCGTAAACATCGAATCATACGATGGCACCACGAGATCTCATGATGCGGATCGAGGATTATCTCCTCCATATCCACATGGCCCGCGGTGATGATCTACATGCCATCAAATACCTCCCACTCAAGCTTAAAGGACCAGCTCGACACTGGCTCAATAGCTTACCAGCAGAATCAATTGGTTGTTGGGAGGACCTAGAAGCTGCATTCCTTGATAACTTCCAAGGCACATATGTGCGACCACCAGACGCCGATGACCTTAGCCACATAATTTAGCAGCCAGAAGAATCGGCCAGACAATTCTGGTCTCGGTTCCTAACAAAGAAAAATCAAATCATTGACTGTCCGGATGCAGAGGCCCTTGCAGCCTTCAAGCATAACATCCGCGACGAGTGGCTTGCCCGGCACCTAGGACAGGAAAAGCCAAAATCTATGGCAGCCCTCACAACCCTCATGACTCGCTTTTGTGTGGGAGAGGACAGCTGGCTAGCTCGAAGCAACAACTTGGCCAAACATCCGGATAGTCCGGATACCAAGGACAGCAATGGCAGGTCGCGTCGCAACAAGAATAAGCGCCGCACTAACGGCGATAATTCTGAAGATACGGCCGTCAATGCCGGATTCAGAGGCTCTAAACCCGGTCAGCGGAAGAAGCCATTCAAAAGAAATACCCAGGGCTCGTCCAACTTGGACCGCATACTCGATCGCTTGTGCCAAATACATGGCACCCCCGAAAAACTAGCCAATCACACCAACAGGGATTGTTGGGTGTTCAAGCAAGCACGCAAGTTAAGTGCCGAACTCAATGACAAGGGGCCGCATAGCGATGACGAGGAAGAGCCCCGGCCGCCGAACAATAGAGGACAGAAAGGTTTTCCCACACAAGTGCGGACGGTGAACATGATATACGCAATCCACGTACCCAAAAGGGAGCGGAAGCGTGCACTACGGGACATATATGCGATGGAGCCAGTCGCCCCAAAGTTCAACCCATGGTCTTCCTGCCCAATCACCTTCGATCGGAGGGACCACCCTACTAGTATCCGTCACGGTGGCTTCACCGCATTGGTTCTTGACCCAATTATTGACAGATTTCACCTCACCAGAGTCCTGATGGGCGGCGGTAGCAGCCTGAACCTGCTTTATCAGGATACAGTGCGCAAAATGGGCATAGACCCCTCAAGGATTAAACCTACAAAGATGACCTTTAAAGGCGTCATACCGGGTGTAGAGGCCAATTGTACAGGCTCAGTCACACTCGAAGTGGTCTTTGGATCTCCGGATAACTTCCAAAGCGAAGAGTTAATCTTCGGCATCGTCCCATTCCGCATCGGCTATCATGCACTACTCGGACGAACCACATTTGCAAAGTTCAATGCGGTGCCGCACTACGCATACCTCAAGCTCAAGATGCCAGGCCCTCGAGGAGTAATCACGGTCAATGGAAACACCGAACGCTCTCTCCGAACGGAGGAGCATCTGGCTGACCCTCGCGCGGAGGTGCAAAGCAGCCTCTCCACGGCAATTCATGAGTCCGGCCACCAAGCGTCCGGACACCGCCAAGCCGCTCGGAGTAACACGCAACAAGACCACGGCAAGATTCAAGCACGAGTAGCAATCCGGCCCCAACCCCAGCCCTCGCAAAATTGCGATGCTAGTAGTCTGGCGTACATAATTACGCTCTGGAGATACCATGGGCATATGGGGAAGGGCAAGACAACGGCACGCCAAGAATGCGGCTCGACCGCACCAGGGGCTACCGTTTGTGTCATTTTCTTTTTCTTTTTCTTTTTTCTTCCTTTTTTTTACTTCCAGGACTCCGTCTTTGAGAAGTCCTGTCCGGCACTCGAACCATGAACTCACGATGCAACAGCCAGGAAGCGGAAAGCCACGTCGAGTGTTCAGTGGTCTCTATTACGAGCATTATCGTATTTTACATATCATCCAAGCAGCTTACCCACGGAGGGGACATGTTAGATAGTCCCATCCCTTGCTTACCGCACTATTTGTATCGTTACTTCCATTGCAGTACCTTTTTGAATAAACAATACACAGCTTTTGCTTATTATTGCTCTATTTCCTTTATATATACATGTGTTCATTTCATGACATGTTGCAACCGCACACTTTGGTACGACCAATACACAAGAGGCTTAAGTATCCCAAAATTATGGTGTGATAAGTCCGAACACTTTCACAAGTGCGGCACCCCGAACTTATAGCATTATATGAATTGGCTCCGAATCATGTCTTGGGTCAATAGTTGGGTTTGCCCGGCTCCCGTGTTTTGGTACCTTACGTTCTGCTATATCGGCTAAGGTAGCACCGGGAGAACCACTGCGATTGTGCCCCAGTTATGCTGGGTCGAGCACCTCAGTGGAGAAAGCTAAAACTGACCGTCATGATAGTGTGAGAGCCGGTCCCTGTTCGAGAGGTTTTTTCGGGTCCCTAAAGACTTATGCCGCTTAGAGCGAGGAGCCGGAATTGTCCGGCCGAGGCGTGGATAGCGCCCCGAACTCGGTCTTCTGAATACTAGGGGCTTCGCCGAAATTTAAAATTATAGAATTCTATGGCTAAGTGAGAGTGTTCAAGCATTATAAGTCCGGTTGCCTTGTTCGTTGTGTTGAGCGCCTCCCTAGATGGACCCAAGAATGGGAACAAGAGTGCTCAAGCTTATCCCGAACACCCCAGCACTCGTGGCATGGGGGCTGAAGCCAACGACTTTCCATCTCTCAAATTTGATAAACGGCCGCATGTAAGGTAATATTTTAAATTAATAAGCGTTGCTTAAGCGCATATGAACAAGTTTTCAGCGTCACAGATAACAAACGCGAGTTTATTCAAAATTACATCTCTGGAGCACTCATCCGCTTATTCGGCGGGCACCCTTGAGGAGGCCCTCATAGTACATTTCGGGCGTCACGATGCTCATGGCCCTTGGTGGCCCGTCCGTCACAAGCCTCTCCGCATCCAGCTTGCCCAGTGCACTTTAGCACGGGCAAGGGCCAACGGACACCTTCAATGCAGACGGGCGCTTGATGACTTCAAGCGGGACAGGCATCCACCAGCCGCTGCACCAAGCCGAAGTAGCTTCCGGGCATGGCCTCCAATGGCCACAGCCGCGCTATAAGGCCCTTCATGGCCTGTTCGGCGACCTTATGGAGCTCGACCAGCTGCTTCAGCTGGTCGCTCAGGGGCACCGGATGGTCGGCCTCAGCATACTGAGACCAGAACACCTTCTCCGTGGAGCTCCCCTCCTGGGTGCGGTAGAATGCGGCAGCATCGGGCCTTTTCACGGGGAAAATCTGCGAATGCTCCTGGAGAGCTCCGAATCCGGGTAATTAACAGGTAAGTGACCTTTACATTGTTGCTTTGCATAAAGAATGCCTTACCCGCCGCTATCTTCTTTAGTGCTTCAATTTCTTGGAGGGCTTTTTGGGCCTCGGCCTTAGCAGCTTTGGCACTTTCAAGAGCCGAGGCGAGCTCGGACTCTCGAGTCTTCGAGTCACGCTCCAAACTCTCGTGTTTTTTCACGAGAGCTTGGAGCTCTTTGTAACACCCTGGATGTAAACTTCCCTTTTTGGGCAATATATCATCTTGACCTCATCCTATTTCTTGTGGGTTTTCTCTTTTCTTTGTTTTTGCTCATCTTACCATATTGCATTTGTGTTCTCTTGTCATCTTGCATTCCATTCTTATCATGTGTTTGTGGTGACCTCTCACATGTTATGTTGTTGCATGTGCCATTCTCATTTTGCATTACCATCTCCTCCTTCCCTCTACTTCTTTCCTTATCAAGTGCTATATTTTCCTTTCTCAATTAATGTTCATCTTCTCCCTGCAAATCTTGCTCTTTGCACTAAACCTCTCTGCCAAATAATCTCCTCATTTGAAGTTGTTTTGGTCAGGTTCAAAAATGACACAAGTTTGAAATATTTCCAAACTTGTCTTATTTTCTACCTCTAAAAATGCCCATTACAATTTATTAAAATAGTGGAGAATTCCAGGAGTTTGGGGATATTTTCCTTTCACTCCAACTCTTTTCATTTCTTTCTGTACTTTCTTTTCTTTTCCTTTTGATTTTAAAAAGGAGAAAGAAAGAAGGCAGCAGCAGCAGTGGCAGCCCAGCGAGTCCTCCTCACCTGGGCTCCGGCCTCCCAAGCCGGCCCAGCTCCCCTCAGCCCCGCAGCCCAGAGAGAGAGCGCGCCAGCCCGCTCGCTTCTCTCCTCCTGCCTTCGCGCACCCGCAGCCGCGCTTACCCCCGCTAGCTCCCGTCCACGTGGACGCGCCGGTCCCGCCTGGCAGCGTCAATTCGTTTTCCCTCACCCACCTTTCCTTCTCCTCTCGCCGTCGCCATGGGGACCCCGAGCCGAGGGAGCGTGAGCTCGACCCCGTCGCCCTAGCCCCCTACTTATCCCCTCTTCGTGTCCAACCGACCCTAGGGTTTCCCTCTCCCTCTCGCCGCCCGCCGAGTAAGAGAACCACCCGATTCGCCGCCCCGCTCCGTCCCGGCGCATCTGAGAGCGCGCCGTCGCCGGGCGTGCTCTCCGGCCACCCCAACCCTGCGGCCCGTGTCCATCTTCTTCCCGTCGTCGACTTCGTCCACGACGTCGACTCTGAGTGCGGATCGTCAAGTTAAATCGACGCCCCTGCTTCTGTCTTCTTCTCGGTCAGGAACCCGGCGAAGTTCAGAGCACGACTCCATCGTCGCAGGATCACCTTCGTCGCCGTTTTCTTGTCCTTGGGTAAGGAGGTATAACCTACTTCCTCCCTGCTCCTTCCTGTCGTCGTTAGATCACCGTAGTGTAGGTTCCGATCCGTGTTCTTATCGCGCTCGGCGTGCTCCGGCGTGTTTGTAGTTTTTGGGTTCAGAGTAGTTTGGCCGCGCGTGGATGCCGCGATTCCCGCTCGGGCTTGTCCCTTCATGTTCCCGTGGTGCCCTCCCGCGCACCCATCTTGTTCGAGGCCGCATGAGCCCCACAGCCGCCGTTGCCTCGCCGGTGTCGTCGTTTGGCTCTCTGCCTCGAGTCGATTGCCTTTCTAGTTTGGTCAAGTAGATTAGAGTCTCTGTTCTTTCAACCATCCTAGCCTAGCCGAGCTGGTTTGCCCCAGCTCTCTCACCTGGCGACACTGGTTCGAATCGGTAGCGCCTCCCCCACAATTTCTGTTTTTCTTACATTCTTGGTTCGTATGCATGTAGATAGAAGTAGTTAAGGGCCGAGGCCCTTCTCTGTCGATCGTCGCTGCCTAGCTTCGGTGGTAGCAGGGCAGAGTTCCAACGGGAGACCGGGTTCGATTCCCCGAGGCTGTTTTCTTCCCCCTTTTTTAAACACTGCTAACCACTTGTCTCTATGACAGTGGGGCCTCATGTCGACCTCTCAGCGCCCTCCTCCATTCTTATTTTTTTCCCTTACCCCACGTTTCCATTTCCAAGCATTGTTTCCTTTTTACATTTTAGGCAAGTCTATTTCGACATTTCCAAATCTGGAATTTGCCATTTCTGTTAACTTCCATTTTAGGCAGGTTTTGACTTAGTGTTTTTGTGATGATTTCTCTCGGTAACCCTAACATATTATATATGTTTTGGGGTAGAAAAATCCACCAACTCGATTGGTGGCATTAGTTTTTGCATTTGGGCAAGTTTGTGATCATGTCTTTTTGCATCATGTTTATGTGTTGTCTTTCATGGGCATATTTATTTGATTTATGCTATGAGGTAGTTTGCACACGATGCATGGCTTTGTTCATCATGCTGTTATTGTAGGTTTCTCGCCATTCTTGTTTTGCTCGCCATATCCAACCCGTGCATCCGCTTTCCGGTGATCTCTATATCGATTTCTACCAAATCATCTCATCTTTCCGATGGCATGCTTGGTTTGCCAAGATGATGCCTAGTTTTTCATTTACCCTCCGGGCCTTTATCGCATTGCATATCTCTTCCCGCATATCATGTGATGTTGTTGCATCATGTTGATTGTGCATCGCACCGTTATTTATTGTTGTTCCTTTGTTTGTGTTGTTGCTTTGGGTAGAGCCGGGAGACGAGTACGTGAACGAGGATCCTGTTGAAAACGCTTCGAGGATCGGGCTTTCGACAACTCGAGAACATTGCGAGCAAGATGATCATACCCTCGAAATCACTTCTATCTTTGCTATGCTAGTTGCTCGCTCTTTTGCTATGCCTATGCTGCGATGCCTACCACTTGCTATATCATGCCACCCATATTGCCATGTCAGCCCCTGACCATCCTTTCCTAGCCAACCGTTGATTGGCTATGTTACCGCTTTGCTCAGCCCTCTTATAGCGTTGCTAGTTGCAGGTGAAGCTGGAGATGTTGTTCCTTGTTGGGACACGGAGATGTTGTTCCTTTTTGGAACATGTTTACTAGTTGGGGATATCACAATATATATATATCTGCTATGTTTAACACATCTATATACTTGGTAAAGGGTGGAAGGCTCGGCCTTATGCCTGGTGTTTTGTTCCACTCTTGCCACCCTAGTTTCCGTCATACCGGTGTTATGTTCCTTGATTTTGCGTTCCTTACGGTTGGGTGATTTATGGGACCCCCTTGACGGTTCGCTTTGAATAAGACTCGTCCAGCCAAGGCCCAACTTTGGTTTTACCATTTGCCACCTAAGCCTTTTCCCCGGGTTTTCGCGAGCCCGAGGGTCATCTTATTTTAAACCCCGGGCCAATGCTCCTCTGAGTGTTGGTCCAAACTAGAGCACCGTCTTGGGACCATTCCGGCAACTTGGATTACGTCGGTTCTGTCGCTTCGCTTATCCGGTGTGCCACGAGCGAGATATGTGCAGCTCCTAT
Source organism: Aegilops bicornis (assembly GCA_021605145.1). NCBI lineage: Eukaryota > Viridiplantae > Streptophyta > Magnoliopsida > Poales > Poaceae > Aegilops > Aegilops bicornis. The sequence continues at coordinate 459,565,117 of CM038670.1, forward strand.
CGGGATTTGTCGGCACATTCGGGCGGCTTTGCTGGTCTTGTTTTATTGCACGTCGAAATGTCTTGTAGTCCGGGATTCCGAGATTGATCGGGTCTTCCGGTAGAAGGAATATCGCTTCGTTGACCGTGAGAGCTTATAATGGGCTAAGTTGGGACACCCTGCGAGGTAATATCTTTCAAAGCCGTGCCCGCGGTTATGAGGCAGATGGGAATTTGTTAATGTCCGGTTGTAGAAAACCTAAAGTTGACCTCATTTAAAATACACATCAACGCGTGTGTTACCGTGATGGTCTCTTCTCGGTGAGTCAGGAAGTGAACACGATGTTGGAGTTATGTCGTAAGTAAGTAGTTCGGGATCACTTCTTGATCACTACTAGTTTCACGTCCGTGCTTTGCTTCTCTTCTCGCTCTCTTTTGCGATGTAGCCACCATATTATGCTAGTCGCTTTGCTGCAGCTCCACTTTACTACTATGTCCTTCCTAAAAGCTTAAATAGTCTTGATCTCGCGGGTGTGAGATTGCCGAGTCCCGTGACTCACAGATACTTCAAAACAGTTGCAGTGCCGGCGATGCGGTCTGCAGATGACTCAACCGAGCTCAAGTGGTAGTTCGGCGAGGAACGTGGTGGTTACTATGTGTCTTTTCGAGATGATCGATGGTGGTGCCCAGTTGGGACGATCGAGGATCTGTGTTAGCTTTTGGGGTATCTTCTTTTATTTTGGTTCCGTAGTCGGACCTTGAGTGTACTACGAATGATGGATGTTCATTTATGTCTTGTGTGAAGTGGCATTTGTAAGCCAACTATGTATCTCTTTCCCTTCTTTATTACATGGGTTGTGTGAAGATTACCTCACTTGCGACATTGCTTTCAATGCGGTTATGCCTCTAAGTCATGCCTCGACACGTGGGAGATATAGCCGCATCGAGGGCGTTACAAGTTGGTAATCGAGCCTTCCCGACTTAGGAGCCCCTATTGGATTGTTTCTTTGACGTTGTTGAGTCTAGAATGGAAAATGTTTTGAGTCTTAGGATTATATATATCGGAGAGTAGGATTCTTTTTACTCCTCAGTCCCTTCATCGCTCTGTGAGGTCTCCTGACGTAGAGTTTTGACTCTTCTCTCCTCAAATTTCACTAAAAATTTTTTTAGGATCACGTGGGTATCTTGGAATCGTTCCGATGGTTTTGTGACGAGAACATTGTTCTTGGTGCCTCGACATTTAGGGGTTGTGGCGGTGTCCCGTGGAGTTGAGCTCCGAGGTGTTGTCGTCACAATTTTATCGTTGCGATTACGGAATACACGAGTTTTACCGACATCGAAATCTCTTTTGTGCGATTGTTGGTGAGATAACCACGATATCCCGATCTTGTGGCGAAAAGTGGAGTATTGCCATGACTTGTATAACGGATGTTTTTGAAGGTCGAGGTACCACGATTTCCGAGGATTTCTTGGTTATGTGTTGTGGATGGATACAAATTTGGATCTAGGTATTCTTAGTTTGGGTGATATATTTTGTGTCCCCTGTATCCCCAACACCAGATTGCATAACCAGAAAGTTTCGGAGTTTATAGGTGGGAATTCTAGTAGCTTACGGGATATTCTTTCCGGCGGATGTATGATTTGAGATTGGGGTTCAAAGTTTAGTGGTCCGCCCATTCACGGTCGATTCTGATTGGTCGCGAGGCGTCTTAAAGAATCCTTGGCTATGCTGATTCGGGGGCGTCTTGTTAGTCATTCGTGACGTCCGCTATCGTCGTGCCCATGTGAGCCCCACCACGAACACTTTGGGCGAAATCTCTATCATGTGTTTGTTCGGCTCATTCTAGTAGCCAACCTTTTGTTTTCGATTGCGATATTGAATTGTTTCTCGAGACAGTTGTTGTTTCCATATCCCCTATCTTAGTCGCTTCTCACCTTATTGGACGTGTGATGATTATCTTTGGAATTCATTCGTTCATTCTTGTTCGAATGATTACTGTGAAGACTATATGTTGCAATTTCTATCCGTTGATTCTACTTATCATTTGTCTATCAAAGGACTAACGGATGTCACCCTCTTCAGGATGGCTCCGCCAACGCGTCTGAATCCGGATCGCAATGATGGGGATCGATCAGACCCTCCACCTCCACCTCCACCTCCGCCTTCGTGAGGCACGGCAAGCTATCATGGCAGCCACCAATGCCAATGCTCGAGATGATTTTGCAGCTCTTGCAAGAACGTACTCGAGGCAAGGCAATCAAGGCAATCAAGGCAATCAAGGTCAAGGCAACAATCAGCCACACTTTGCTACTCTCGGTCGGTTCCTCGCTAATCAGCGAAGTCTTTCGGTTTACGTGTCGAGGCCACAGACGCCGACGATTGGCTTGTGGACATATGCAAGCATTTTGATTGTAGCAATGTCAGACCTGAGGACTTTGTCAAGTTTGCTTCGTTTCAACTCAAGGATCAAGCTGCTGAGTGGTACCAGCAATACAAAGATTCCAGAGGAGGTCGTGTCATTACAGGATGAGTTCACGTGATTTCAGAGCTCACCACATTCGAAAAGTGTTGTTGAGAGCAAGCGTGAGGAGTTCCGCAATCTCAAGCAAGGCAACATGTCTGTCTATCAATACAATATCCAGTTCCGAAGCTTGCTCGTTTTGCTAAGCAAGGCGTGCACGATGAGAAGAGTATGATCTATCAATTCAGAGGTGGTCTGAGAGAAGATCTGCAATTATCTCTTGTGCTGTTTGAGCCAGATAAGTATGATGATTTCTACAACATGGCTCTGAAGCAAGAAGCGGCCCAACTCAAGTGTGAGGCTTCTAAGAAGAGAATCAGGGATGCAGTTCAGTCCTCTTCGTCCTCTCAAGTGGCAGCTAAGCAGCAGAAGTTTTACCTGCCCCCTCCTCCGTTCCGTCAGCCTTACCAGCAGAAGAACTCAGGTGGCCGTGGATCTTCCCACCCACCCAACCCCGGCTTTTCGAACAAGTCTAATTCTCAAGCTCCAAGGTCAAGTGCTCCTTACCACCGTCCGCTCTACGAGGTGACTTGCAACAAATGTCGTGAAAGGTCACTATGCGAACAAATGCTTCAACCAGAGGCGTCTTCCGCCTCCTCCTCCTGTGAAATCTTCCGGAATGCGGTGGTCAAGCATAATCCCAAGTCTGCAAAGGTGAATATGATGAATGCAGCTCAAGCGGAGAATCTTCTGATGTGATAATGGGTAATCTTCCGATTAATGATATTCCTGCAAAAGTCTTATTTGATCTTTGGTGCATCGCATTGTTTCATGTCAAGATCGTTCTTTGCAAAGAATGATTTTCTTGGTCTTACCTGGATAAACCTTTGGGTGTTATTTCTCCGGCGAAGTCAATGAGAGCCAACTCAATAGTTCATGATGTTTCTATCAAGATGGGCGATTATAGATTTCTTTCTAAACCAATTGTTCTTGGTGACTCGGATATTGATCTTATTCTCGGAATGGGTGGCTTTCTCGGCACAAAGCTCGGCTTGATTGTGCTGCCAGGAGATTCAATTGACTCACTCTTCTAATGATGTGATCATCTATGCCGCTCGTGATGAAACCATTCGGTTGTTTTCTCTCAATGAGAAGGCGAACTGAATGCCATCTCTCGATTCCAGTCGTTTGTGAGTACCAAGATGTCTTTCGGAAGAGCTTGGTATGCCTCCTCATCGGCCGATTGAGTTCGTTATTGATCTTGAGCACGGCATCGAACTCCGTTTGCAAGCGTCCATACAAGCTTGGACCTAATGAGCTGAAGGAATTGAAGAAGCAGCTCGATGAACAAGAGCGTCTGGGTTTGATCGGACCGAAGTTCATCTCCTTGGGGTTGTGGTGTTCTTTTGTCCAGAAGAAGGATGGTACGGACCGACTTTGCGTCGATTACCGTCCATTGAATAAGAAGACAATCAAGAACAAGTATCCACTTCCCAACATCAATGAGCTTTTCGAGCAACTCAAAGGTGCTACAGTGTTCTCCAAGCTTGACCTTCGTATGGGTTATCATCAGATTCGCATTAAGTGAACAAGATATTCCCAAGACAGCATTGAGAACAAGCTTTGGTTCTTATGAATATCTTTGTCATGTCTTTCGGCCTCGTCAATGCTCCTCCAACATTCTCTCGGATGATGAATTTCATCTTAAATCCCTACACCAATGAATTTGTCTTGGTCTATCTTGATGATATTTTGGTCTTCTCCAAGAATAAGAAGGATCATGCCAAACATTTGCGATTGGTGCTAAACAAGCTCAGAGAGTATCAATTCTATCACGAAGTTCTCCAAATGTGAATTTTGGCTTGATGAAGTGCTTTATCTTGGTCATATCATCTCCGCCAAGGGCATCGCTATTAATCCCGAGAAGGTGTCCGCAATTGTGAATTGGGAACCTCCTCGGAATGTCAAGCAGCTCCATGATTTTCTTGGTCTTGCAAGCTATTGCGAAGATTCGTTGAGAACTTCTCCAAGATTGCAAAGCCTCTTTCCAACCTTCTCCAGAAGCATGTGAAGTATGTCTGGTCTCCTGAGTGTGATGTTGCTTTCAATACCCTCAAAGAGAAACTCGTCACAGCTCCTGTCTTGACTCCTCCTGATGAATCCAAGCCATTTGAGGTTTTCTATGATGCTTCTCTTCAAGGTCTCGGTGCTGTGTTAATGCAAGAGAAGAGAGTTGTGGCTTATACCTCTCGCCAGTTGAAGCCCAACGAAAAGAACTACCCCACTCACGATCTTGAGTTGGCGGCAGTTGTCCATGCTTTGATTGCTTGGAGACATCTCTTGCTGGGAAGGAACTGGACATTTTCACCGATCACAAGAGTCTCAAGTACATTTTCACTCAACCCAACCTCAACCTCAGGCAGACTCGATGGGTCGAAATGATTCAAGAGTACAACCCAAGTATTGAATATACTCCGGGCAAGGCCAATGTCATTGCAGATGCTTTGAGCGGGATAGCTTACTGCGCAGTCTAATCCTCAAGCCCTTTCAGCCGGATCTCTGTGAAGCTTTCCATAAGCTGAATCTTCAAGTTGTTCCTCAAGGCTTTCTTGCCAACCTCATAATATCTCCTACTTTGGAAGATCAGATTCGTGAGGCTCAACTTCTGGATACCATGGTGAAGAAAGTGAAACGTGGTATCGACAAGGGCATTTCCAAGTACAAGTGCTTCCACGTTGATGACAGAGACACTCTTTTCTTTGAGGACCGGATTGTGGTTCCTAAGGGTGATCTGAGAAAAGTCATTATGAACGAGGCTCACAATTCGCTTCTATCCATTCATCACGGAAAGTACGAAGATGTACCATGACCTCAAGCAGTCTTATTGGTGGACTCGAATGAAGCGAGAAATTGCTCAATTCGTGAATGAGTGTGATGTCTGCGGAAGAGTGAAAGCGAGAACACCAAAGACCAGCTGGTCTCCTCCAACCTCTTGCTATTCCTGAATGGAAGTTTGACCATATTGAAATGAACTTCGTGGATGGCTTTCCAAAGTCCAAGCGTGGAAATGATGCTATCTTCGTTGTCATTGACAAGCTTACTAAAGTGGCTCATTTTCTTCCTATCGAAGAATCCATCACAGCAGCTCAGTTGGCAGAGCTATACACCTCCAGGATTGTCTCCTTGCACGGCATTCCACAAGTGATCTCTTCAGACCGTGGCAGCATCTTCACCTCCAAGTTTTGGGATTCTTTTCAGAAGGCCATGGGCACCAACATTCGTTTCAGCACAGCTTTCCATCCTCAAACAAGTGGCCAAGTCGAGCGAGTAAATCAAATCCTTGAAGATATGCTCAGGGCTTGTGTCATTTCTTTCGGTATGAAGTGGGAAGATTGTCTTCCATATGCCGAGTTCTCTTACAACAACAGCTTCCAAGCGAGTTCGGGCAAGGCCCCATTCGAAATTCTCTATGGCGAAAGTGCCGTACTCCTCTCAATTGGTGCAGGGCGGTGAGCGCCAACTTCTTGGCAATGACTTGATCCTGAAGCGGAAGAAATGTGCAAGGTCATTCGTGAGAATCTCAAAGCCGCCATAATCGCGCGGAAGAGCTATTATGATGATAAGCACCGTGATGTGGCTTTTGAAATCGGAGACCATGTCTACCTCCGCGTCTCTCCAATGAAAGGCACTCGTCAACGCCGGTATCAAAGGGAAGCTTGCCCCTAGATACGTGGGTCCTTTCAAGATCATTGGGAAAAGAGGCGATCTCGCCTATCAACTTGAGCTTCCATCCAACTTTGCAAGCGTGCACGATGTGTTCCACGTGTCACAGCCTTCGCAAGTGCTTCAAGACTCTGAACAGCACTATCAACTTCGAAGAGATTGACCTTCAAGAAGATCTCTCTTATCATGAGCACCCGTTGCTATTCTTGAAGAAACCGAGCGCCAAGACTCGCAACAAGTCAATCAAATTCCTGAAAGTGAAGTGGTCACACCATTCCGACCGAGAAGCTACACAGGGCGCGAGGATCACCTCCGTTCGAATATCCGGAGTTCTTTCAGTCCTAGATCTCGGGACGAGATCCTCTTGTAGTGGTGGAGTGTTGTAACACCCTGGATGTAAACTTCCCTTTTTGGGCAATATATCATCTTGACCTCATCCTATTTCTTGTGGGTTTTCTCTTTTCTTTGTTTTTGCTCATCTTACCATATTGCATTTGTGTTCTCTTGTCATCTTGCATTCCATTCTTATCATGTGTTTGTGGTGACCTCTCACATGTTATGTTGTTGCATGTGCCATTCTCATTTTGCATTACCATCTCCTCCTTCCCTCTACTTCTTTCCTTATCAAGTGCTATATTTTCCTTTCTCAATTAATGTTCATCTTCTCCCTGCAAATCTTGCTCTTTGCACTAAACCTCTCTGCCAAATAATCTCCTCATTTGAAGTTGTTTTGGTCAGGTTCAAAAATGACACAAGTTTGAAATATTTCCAAACTTGTCTTATTTTTCTACCTCTAAAAAATGCCCATTACAATTTATTAAAATAGTGGAGAATTCCAGGAGTTTGGGGATATTTTCCTTTCACTCCAACTCTTTTCATTTCTTTCTGTACTTTCTTTTCTTTTCCTTTTGATTTTAAAAAGGAGAAAGAAAGAAAGGCAGCAGCAGCGATGGCAGCCAGCGAGTCCTCCTCACCTGGGCTCCGGCCTCCCAAGCCGGCCCAGCTCCCCTCAGCCCCGCAGCCCAGAGAGAGAGCGCGCCAGCCCGCTCGCTTCTCTCCTCCTGCCTTCGCGCACCCGCAGCCGCGCTTACCCCCGCTAGCTCCCGTCCACGTGGGCCGCGCCCGGTCCCTTTGGCAGCGTCAATTCGTTTTCCCTCACCCACCTTTCCTTCTCCTCTCGCCGTCACCATGGGGACCCCGAGCCGAGGGAGCGTGAGCTCGACCCCGTCGCCCTAGCCCCCTACTTATCCCCTCTTCGTGTCCAACCGACCCCTAGGGTTTCCCTCTCCCTCTCGCCGCGCCGAATAAAGAGAACCACCGATTCGCCGCCCCGCTCCGTCCGGCGCATCGAGAGCGCGCCTCGTCGCCGGCGTGCTCTCCGGCCACCCCAACCCCTGCGGCCCGTGTCCATCTTCTTCCCGTCGTCGACTTCGTCCCACGGCGTCGACTCTGAGTGCCCGGATCGTCAAGTTAAATCGGCGCCCCTGCTTACATCTTCTTCTCGGTCGAGGAACCGGCGAAGTTGAACCGCGACTCCATCGTCGCAGGATCACCTTCGTCGCCGTTTTCTTGTCCTTGGGTAAGGAGGTATAACCTACTTCCTCCCTGCTCCTTCTGTCGTCGTTAGATCACCGTAGTGTAGGTTCCGATCCGTGTTCTTATCGGCGCTCGGCGTGCTCGGCGTGTTTGTAGTTTTTGGGTTGAAGTAGTTTGGCGCGGCGTGGATGCCGCGATTCCCGCTCGGGCTTGTCCCTTCATGTTCCCGTGGTGCCTCCCGCGCACCCATCTTGTTCGAGGCCGCATGAGCCCTCAGCAGCCGCCGTTGCCTCGCCGGCGTCGTCGTTTGGCTCTCTGCCTCGAGTCGATCATTTCTAGTTTGGTCATGTAGATTAGAGTCTCTGTTCTTTCAACCATCCTAGCCTAGCCGAGCTGGTTTGCCCCAGCTCTCTCACCGCTGCGGCGACTGGGTTCGAATCCCGGTAGCGCCTCCCCACCACAATTTCTGTTTTTCTTCTCGTTCTTGGTTCGTGTATCTGCGGCGGTAGAAGTAGTTAAGGGCCGAGGCCTTCTCTGTCGATCGTCGCTGCCTAGCTCGGTGGTAGCGAGGCAGAGTTCCAACAGGGAGACCGGGTTCGATTCCCCGAGGCTGTTTTCTTCCCCCTTTTTAAACACCTGCTAACCACTTGTCTCTATGACAAGTGGGGCCCTCATGTCGACCTCTCTCGGCCCTCCTCCATTCTTATTTTTTTCCCTTACCCCACGTTTCCATTTCCAAAGCATTGTTTCCTTTTCTGTTTTAGGCAAGTCTATTTCTGGACATTTCCAAATCTGGAATTTGCCATTTACATTAACTTCCATTTTAGGCAGGTTTTGACTTAGTGTTTTTGTGATGATTTCTCTCGGTAACCCTAACATATTATATATGTTTTGGGGTAGAAAAATCCCACCAACTTCGATGGTGGCATTAGTTTTTGCATTTGGGCAAGTTTGTGATCATGTCTTTTTGCATCATGTTTATGTGTTGTCTTTCATGGGCATATTTATTTGATTTATGCTATGAGGTAGTTTGCACACGTGCATGGCTTTTGTTCATCATCTTTGTTATTGTAGGTTTCTCGCCATTCTTGTTTTGCTCGCCATATCCAACCCGTGCATCCGTTTCGGTGATCTCTATATCGATTTCTACCGAAATCATCTCATCTTTCCGATGGCATGCTTGGTTTGCCAAGATGATGCCTAGTTTTTCATTTACCCTCCGGGCCTTTTGTCGCATTGCATATCACTTCCCGCATATCATGTCATGTTGTTGCATCATGTTGATTGTGCATCGCACCGTGATTTATTGTTGTTCCTTTGTTTGTGTTGTTGCTTTGGGTAGAGCCGGGAGACGAGTACGTGAACGAGGATCCTGTTGAAAACGCTTACGAGGATCAGGCTTTCGACAACTCTGAGAACATTGCAGGCAAGATGATCATACCCTCGAAATCACTTCTATCTTTGCTATGCTAGTTGCTCGCTCTTTTGCTATGCCTATGCTGCGATGCCTACCACTTGCTATATCATGCCACCCATATTGCCATGTTAGCCCCTGACCATCCTTTCCTAGCAAACCGTTGATTGGCTATGTTACCGCTTTGCTCAGCCCTCTTATAGCGTTGCTAGTTGCAGGTGAAGCTGGAGATGTTGTTCCTTGTTGGGACATGGAGATGTTGTTCCTGTTTGGAACATGTTTACTTGTTGGGGATATCACAATATATATATATATATGCTATGTTTAACACATCTATATACTTGGTAAAGGGTGGAAGGCTCGGCCTTATGCCTGGTGTTTTGTTCCACTCTTGCCACCCTAGTTTCCGTCATACCGGTGTTATGTTCCTTGATTTCGCGTTCCTTACACGGTTGGGTGATTTATGGGACCCCTTGACAGTTCGCTTTGAATAAGACTCGTCGGCCCAAAGAAGGCCCAACTTTGGTTTTACCATTTGCCACCTAAGCCTTTTCCCCGGGTTTCGCGAGCCGAGGGTCATCTTATTTTAAACCCGGGCCAATGCTCCTCTGAGTGTTGGTCCAAACTAGAGCACCGTCTTGGGACCATTCCGGGGCAACTTGGATTACGTCGGTTCAGTCGCTTCAGCTTATCCGGTGTGCCACGAGAGCGAGATATGTGCAGCTCCTATCGGGATTTGTCGGCACATTCGGGCGGCTTTGCTGGTCTTGTTTTATTGCTGTCGAAATGTCTTGTAGTCCGGGATTCCGAGATTGATCGGGTCTTCCGGGTAGAAGGAATATCCTTCGTTGACCGTGAGAGCTTATAATGGGCTAAGTTGAGACACACCTGCAGGTAATATCTTTCAAAGCCGTGCCGCGGTTATGAGGCAGATGGGAATTTGTTAATGTCCGGTTGTAGAAAACCTAAAGTTGACCTCATTTAAAATACACATCAACGCGTGTGTTACCGTGATGGTCTCTTCTCGTGAGTCCGGGAAGTGAACACGGTGTTGGAGTTATGTCTGTCGTAAGTAGTTCAGGATCACTTCTTGATCACTACTAGTTTCACGTCCGTGCTTTGCTTCTCTTCTCGCTCTCTTTTGCGATGTAGCCACCATATTATGCTAGTCGCTTTGCTGCAGCTCCACTTTACTACTATGTCCTTCCTAAAAGCTTAAATAGTCTTGATCTCGCGGGTGTGAGATTGCTGAGTCCCCGTGACTCACAGATACTTCCAAAACAGTTGCAGGTGCCGACGATGCGGTCACAGATGACTCAACCGAGCTCAAGTGGGAGTTCGACGAGGAACGTGGTCGTTACTATGTGTCTTTTCGGATGATCGATAGTGGTGCCCGGTTGGGACGATCGGGGATCTGTGTTAGCTTTTGGGGTATCTTCTTTTATTTTGGTTCCGTGAGTCGGACCTTGAGTGTACTACGAATGATGGATGTTCATTTATGTCTTTGTGTGAAGTGGCATTTGTAAGCCAACTATGTATCTCTTTCCCTTATTTATTACATGGGTTGTGTGAAGATTACCTCACTTGCGACATTGCTTTCAATGCGGTTATGCCTCTAAGTCGTGCCTCGACACGTGGGAGATATAGCCGCATCGAGGGCGTTACACTCTTGCCGTACCTTGGCCAGCTGCGCCTCCCCCTTCTCTCGCTCGGTGCGTTCCGCAGCCGCTTTGTTTTGGGCCACGGACACCGCCTCCTTCAGGGCCGCCACCTCGTTCGTGGCCCCTGCAGTACCCAAAGTTATTCCTGTTATATTTTGCAACCAAAGCCTTTTCTATAAGGTATTTCTTTAATAAGGTATTACTTACCTTCGAGCTCCTTCTTGGCTTGTCCGAGCTCGTTCTCGGACCGCTCGAGGTTCTGCTTCAATACATTGACCTCCATGATCCGGTCTGGCCGGTCAAGCGCAACCTGCATTACCATATTGACATCCTTATGTTAGACTCCTGCGTATATCTTTTTAGATCCTTAGTCCGGCTTTTACGCCGAACACCGAACTAAGCATCGAGGCCTACTGTCTATGCGGTTATATTTTTTACATATTCTAAAACTTACCTCAAAGCCTGTTAGAAGGCTGGTACAGGCTTCGGTCAGTCCGCTCTTGGCGGACTGAACTGTCCGGATCACCGCACTCATAACAGTGCGGTGTTCCTCCTTGATGGAAGCGTTGTTAAGCGCCTCCTGTAAGCTATCCGGTGCCTCCGGTTGGACGGAGGACACCGGCGTCTTACCCTTCTTGCGAAGGATCCACTGTCCGGACTCCGGAACCGCTGATGGTTCCGGCATGGAGTCCGGGAGGTCGCCTTGTGGCACCTCCTGCGCTACCTCCTCTTGACCAAGCCACCCTTGGGGCCCCGTTGCGTGAGGTGAGGAGGCGGTCGGAAGCGAGGTTCTCTCCGTTTCCGACGAGCCCAGGGACCCGCTCGATGAATCGGCGAGCTCGCCCTTGGGCGGGCTGCATGGTTGTTCAGCATTAGAGAACGCTCTGCAATAATAAAAAACCATGGGTATCTGGACACTTACGATCTCGCCAGGGGCTTGGCCCTTGTAGGCCAGTCATCCTCGTCGTCGTCGACGTTGGTGGAGAAGTCCGGAGGAAGGGTTCTTCCCTTCTTGGATTCTCCGGCCTCCCGATTAGGCGGCCTTCCTTTCTTCTCCTCCCCGGGGAGGAGCTTCTTCTTCTTCCTCCTCGTCTTGAGGAGAAGATTCCGCCGAATCGACATCACTGGCGTCGGGGAGCTCCTTGAGTTCCGTGGCCTCCTTCTTAGCCTTCTTCTCCGGCACCACGTGGGCGCCGGAGCTAGCGATCCGTCAATAGGGCGTTCTCTGGATCTTCCGGTAAAGGAGCCGGACAGTTAATCTGTCCGGACGTCTTCAGCCAGTCCTGTCAAAGATTAGGGAGTTTTAGATCCCACGAATAGTCAATCTATGAAAAAAGAGTCCCGTAAAGGGTAAAATAACTTACCTCGCTGGCTGGACGCTACGAGCTGTATCCACGATCTTCGTACGTAGTGTCGAAGAGCCGGTTCAAGGTTTAGTGCTGTGCCGGATCAAACTCCCACAAGTTAAAGGCCCTTTGTTGGCATGGGAGAGTCCGGCGGATGAGCATCACCTGGATTACGTCGACGAGCCTAAGATTCTTGGCCACCAGGTTTCGGACGCATGTTTGAAGTTCGGATGTCTCGTCCGAATTCCCCACGTCGAGCCCGTCTCTTTCCATGGCCGAGAGCCATGTGGGGAAGCCAGATCTGAATTGAGGCCGCCACCCATTTGGTGTTGCGGGGCTCGGTGATGTAGAACCACCCGATTGCCACCCCTTTATTGTCTCCACAAAGGCGCCTTCAAGCCATGGGACTTTGGCCATCTTGCCAACCATGGCGCCTCCGCTACTCCGGCAGCGGCCGCCCACTACCTTCGGCCGGACGTTGAAGATCTTCAGCCATAAGCTGAAGTGGGGCGGGATGCAGAGGAAAGCCTCACACACGACGATAAATGCCGAGATGTTGAGGATGAAATTCGGGGCCAGGTTATGGAAGTCCAGGCCGTAGTAGAACATGAGCCCCCGGACGTTGAAGATCTTCAGACATAAGCCGAAGTGGGGGAGAAACACCACCCTCTCACGGGGCCCAGGGGTCGGAATGAGCTGCCCCTCATCTGGAAGCCTGTGCGCGATGTTGCCGGACAAATATCCGGCCTCCCTTGATCTTGCGATGTGCCCCTCCGTAGCGGAGGAGGCCATCCACCTGCCTCCCGCCTCGACATGATTGGAGAAAGGTTGAGGCGGGTGTGCGGACTTGGGCGCTGGAGCTGGAGTCTTGGCGGAAATGGATAAGCAAAGGAGGAAGGCAGGCGTGGGTGAAAAGGTGGATCCTTATCCCTTATATAGACGGACGAAGCTATCGTCCCCACCAGCCTGGTAAAACTCGCTTATTTCCCAAGCGCCGTAATCAATGGCGCGGATGGGTTACCCACGTCCGTATTGATGAGAATCTCGGAATAAGGGGGCATGATCTATGCTTTGATAATACGTGCCAAGGAAACCGCCTCGCTAAACACGCTGAGGTGGGAACAGTAAAAACGATTCATATAAAGTCCTTGCCGTGGTGTGATGTCACGCCGCGGAATACGTCAGCAGATCTGTGCAAAAATTATTCTCTCTACGTTGTTATGTGGAACTTGTTTTGCAGAGCCGAACACTATCCTTGTCTTCAAAACCTTCTATGAAGTATTCGGAGGAGGAACCCGCCTCGCAATGCCGAAGACAATCAACGCGCCGGACTCATCGTCATTGAAGCCTGGTTCGAGAGGCTCTTGAGGAGTCCGGACTAGGGGTGTCCGGATAGCGGACTATCATCACGGCCGGACTCCAAGACTATGAAGATACAAGATTGAAGACTTCGTCCCGTGTCCGGATGGGACTTTCCTTGGCGTGGAAGGCAAGCTTGGCGATATGGATATGTAGATCTCCTACCATTGTAAACGACCCTGTGTAACCCGAACCTATCCGGTGTCTATATAAACCGGAGGGTCTTAGTCCGTAGGACGAACAACAATCATACCATAGGCTAGCTTCTAGGGTTTAGCCTCCTTGATCTCGTGGTAGATCTACTCTTGTACTACCCATATCATCAATATTAATCAAGCAGGGGTAGGGTATTACCTCCATCGAGAGGGCGAACCTAGGTAAAAACATCGTGTCCCTTGTCTCCTGTTACCATCCGCCTAGGCGCAGATTCGGGACCCCCTACCCGAGATCCGCCGGTTTTGACACCGACAACGAGCAACGAGTATTCATTTTTTGTTTTTGATGAAAGCTATTGTCTCCACTGTTACTCCTTGACTTTGTCAATGCCTCTCTCTCCTCCACATAAGCGAGGACTACTCCTTGCTATGCATGCAGCGGGCAGCTGGCGTCTTGAGGGGCCAGGGCGGTGAGAGCGGGCTCCGGAAGCGGTCCGGACTCCAGCATGGCCCACCTCACATTATCACCGTATATTTCTTGGAGTCCGTCTTGTGGTAGCGTGATCTCTTCTCCCTCCCCCGTTTCTCTCTTCTCAGCCGATGCCCGCCGAGCGATTAGATTTTGGCTATCGACGGTTTATTAAATTACGGCCCCACATGTCAGTGAAATTGCAAGACAATGTGTGTCCCCTCTGGTAAGCGGCGTGCGAGCCGGACTGTCGGGGTTGCGATGCGTACGAGTCGTAAGTGTGCCACCTTTTCCTTTAGAACTTCCGAAGCGTAACATCTTCGCGCGATCGATCAATAGAAATCCAGAACAAAATGACGAGGGTGGTGCTTTCCCGCTCGTTAGGCAGGCTAGTTCGAGTGATATGACGTGCTACAGTGCCGTCCACTTGCTCCATTTTTATGTAAGCAAGAGTTTACACTCTTCTGGCGGGAGGAGTCTGAAACACCATGGATCTGATTTTGATCGAGGATAACTGTTCCCTACCAAATAATGGAGGATTGTTAGCGATTATAGCATGATAGTTAGGGCATCTCCGGTAGCTTGCCCACAAATTTACACCGGCATCTGTCCGAGGACACGATGGATGCCATCCGATGCTTCCGCATACCTTTCGACAACTATATGAACTAACCGGACGAAATTAGGTGCAAACAAAGCAAATTTCAAATTGACGGATGAAATTCATTACATTTCGAGAACTTTTCCTATAAACTGGATGAAATTCATTACATATTTCTCACAAACCATACTAAAACCTCAGTAAACCTAATCTAAGCGATCGCGGGCCCCGACCACCATGTCGGCCATGAACCCGAAAGCGAGGTCATTGCACATGCCTCCTCCTTATCCGCCTCGATAACCTCCTCCTCCGGAGCACAAGGTTATGAAAATTTCCGCCTCCACGTCGCCATCAAGCGGCTAATCGGCTGCCGATTTTTATCCCACCAAGCTTGGCGTCGACTGAGTGGAGGAGCGGTGGCCTTCCTAGGACCAGAGCGGTGGCGACCTATTGTTTACTACTCTTCCTCGCTGCCGGCTGCGCCCGCGCACGCGCGCCGGCTTCGTGGTCGTGGCGGCGGAGGGCGGCCGGGGGGGAGCCGGCAATCTCCTTCATTTGCTCCGGCGACAGTACGTCAAAGAGAGCTTTGGAGCGCGCCCAGAGCGGAGGCGCCGATGTCCCTCGTCTGCTCCTGCGACAGTACGTCAAGAGAGCTTCAGAGCACCAGGATGCCATGGTTGAAGTGGTGCCGACAGAAGGAACGGACCGGAGGAGAATAAGTGTGGGTCTTTGGCTATGGCTGGGAGCTGGGGCTCAAGTTAATATAGCGGGCGGATGGCAATGAGCCGCGGCAGACGGATGGACAACTGGCGCAGGAGTAGATTCGTCGGGCGTGAATGGGGACGCTGCTTCAGTGACTTAACTGCAGACGCGTTTGGGTTATTGACATGTGGGCAGAACGGGCGTCTGGCCCGCATGTCAGTGACACACCAATTGCACCTGCAGTTAAGTCCGGTGAATGCGGCATTGACATTCTGGAGAGACGGTGACCATTTCAGGCGGGAAGCGCCCGCTAGCGATGGAAGGGGTTTCGGTGTGCAGTGGCACTAAGATCGGTCGCTCATGATAGTACATACTCCGTACCATACTACCATAGTACCCTCTCTAGCTTAGGCTGTTTTATAGATTGTCGTTGTGATGGACGATATACATGAGCAAGGCGGTCCGAGTATGACCGTTGGTGTTGAGCCAGGGGAATACATGCTCGGCGTTCGCGTAGGCCTCCATCAAACGTCTAAACAGTAATGTCAGGCAACGCCGGGGCGCGCAGGTGATGGGCTCACCGTTTGCGTTGCGCCATGAGCAGGACTTTGATTTAGAGGCGGCGTGCATGCATTAGCATGCTTTGGCAACATGAGCGTGGGTGTCCGACGCGAAGTATTTCATTTTCATTTGGCTGGCGAGTGCGTTGCGATGGCGAGTGCGTGGTTTGATTCCCCACATAAGCATAATTTTGGTTTTCTGGTATTTCTTTCTCCATTCACAGGTAGGCCCGCATAGATAGATAAAGAACACGAGTTGATGAGGCGCATGTGGACTGTTTGACTGGTCAACCATACAAATCTGAAGCTATCTGCTGAGCGGTGACCGTATAATCACCATATCTCGTATACAATGATCAAAGTGAGCTATCAAGACAAGTTCGATGACCGCCAATGCATTTTACTCGGTAATAAATGACCATGATTGAAGGGAATCCTAATTTGCTTCGTCTTACATCCTTGAGCTCTTGACAAACCAATGCACTATATGGTTGTCCGGCCACTCCACCCCAGAGCTCTCACCAAGCGTCGTTCATGCCACCGCGCCGCACACTAACCGGTAAGGCAGCGATGGCATCCCGCCGCGCCGAGTTCCTCGCCGCCCATGAACGCACACAAAATGGTAGGGAAGCGATGGCATCCCACCGTGCCGAGTTCATCGCCGCTCGTGACCTCACAACTATGTGGGAGGAATTTGAAGATGCCAAGGCCGAATGGGCGGTAGAGCAAGAGGCGGCCAAAGCCGCACAGAGGAAGCGGAAAAGTTAGAAAGCAATCAAGAAAAGAGAGGCCCGCCGCCGCAAGAAAGAAAAGGACGCATGCGCTGCTGCGGAGAGGTCGACGAAGATCCAAGCACGGTGGGGTGTCGCCGACAAAGCCGGGAAGGAGAACGACGACGTCTGGCCAGCATGTGAGAAGTAGTAGTACTAGTAGTTAGTGTGTGTGTCTGTGTCTGAGTACGAGCATGTACCAGTACTACTAGTTACTACTGTAGTTTTTAGAGAAAATTACTAGTACATTAGCCTAGACTAAATGGAAACATTCCTATCCTATGCATCAAATGGCATCACTTTCTCTATAGGAATTGAGATGCATGCCATCTCACTTCCTGTGATTTTCATATTCCTATCCTATGAACGAAAGGAGGCCTCTGTTGGAGTAAATACTGTAGCTAGCGATGCTACTGATGCAGTAGCTTTCTTCAGAAGCGGAATTCAACGAAGTCATGATGGTTCCTTCGTCCGAGCAACTTCAAAGTGGGAAGTGGGCCTGTGATTTGGCGGCTCATTAGTCATTGTTACTTTGTGGCGCGACGACTGGGTGACTCTCCCTTGGAGTTCTGCGTGCATGGCAAGTGGACCAGGATGGTCGGCGTCCCACATGTTGGCGAGCGGAAGTATTCTTTCCGATATCGAGGAGCAAAGGAAACGCGTGGTATAGTATCACTTTGCTGATTGGTTCGCCAAAAAATAGTATCACCGCTGATTTATAATTATTTTTTATTTCGATGAATGCTAGCGTTTCAACTCTTACGACGAAGGGTGCCAAACACGGCACGCGTCTTTGGATGTCCCTGCGTCGGCGAAGGGAGTGGGACATGAACAACGTGGTAGAGCCCAACTTAAAAAACAGCGTGGTAGAGCATCTCCACTTCTTCCACTTACGGGTGGGAGACCACACGTAGTAGTACTTAGTGGTATGAAGCGATACAAAGTGCGACCTGGAGAGAAAGACACGTCTAGTTGGAAGGTCTCAGGGCATAAACGTAAACAAATATAAAAGTTAATATGTGCCTCCAACTAATATAGTAGTAGTAGATTACTTAGGCATGTACTCCATAACATCACCGTGCATTGCACGTACAACATTTAGTGGTAGTACGTAGTAAGAGACAAATGCCGCCCAAGAGTTCCCTTCTCGACCTACTTTTGGGTATTTGGTAGAGTGTATGGAGGGTGCATGAGTCCACACTAGTTTAGCAAAAATACACTAGAAGCATGCATGAAGAGAGCATGCATCAAGAGGGGGGTTGAGTTGAGCATGCATGAAGAGGGAACAACTATGCTGAGATGTGAACGCAACCAAACACACCATGTATGCCACGCATGTTCATACCATTTGTACCTTTCTACTTCACTTACTGCGCTACATTACTCATGTTCGTACGTCCACTCCTGGGTACATGTCCGTCTCGTAGTTCCAATCCCACGTGTTCTTCATATAGATGGAGCGATGGTTGCATAACACGTGCACCTTGATGCTAGATGTCTCGCGTGTTGGCAAAGGATGAACAAAGCTCACGTAAAAAATAGAGTGGAAGAACAATAGATTCCGGACGACCGAGAAGGAGCAAGGAACCTCGTGGTGGAGCGTCTGCACTCATAATATTTAATATTATTCAGCGATATAAAACTAACCAATCATCTCCACAGTGGACTGGAAGAGTACGAAACACGGTAGCCCAGTGTAGTTACATCATACTAGTACATGGCTAACCCACGCTATCACCATATTTCTTGGCTTCCGTGCGACACCTATCTCTAGTAATCCAGCAGCCTGTATCGCTTCTCCCTCCTGGTCTCTATCAAAGTCTGCGGCGGGCTGGCGTTTTACCGTCTATTGAGGTCGGTTAACTATCACATGTTAGCGACATGCCAAGAGCATTCTACAAAAATACCTTTCACGTTCCGTTTCAAAAGAAAAAAATCCTTTCACGTCTGAATTTGCACTGTATGCTTTGAGCAACTTGCATGTCCTATACTGCTCCTGTTTGATACTCTAACTTAGCTAGAGGTTAGACTAACTCATGACTAACCCTCAACTAACTGTAGCCAAAGAGGTGTTTGGGTGATAGGGTTAGATTGACAATAAATGCACTTCATGGAGAGATAAAAGTGATTTTTCAGTGGTCCCAATGAGAACTATCTCCAGTTAGCACCTCCTGGGTGGGATAGTTTTTTTTGGTGGGTTCGGTGCAACTTGCTCCAATTTAAACCCTCATGCTTGGATACTTTAGGGCTATTTGAGCCCCAACTAGCTCAAACTAACTCTAACCCATGGATCCAAACAGGGCCTATGGCCCGTCTCGACGCGGAGCAGTCGCGTGCACCGGGAAGCGGCGCTCTCTCGGCTGTCGCGCCACTTCAAAGCCAGCGCCAGTGAGAGGTCGCCTCCGCTCTGGCCGGGCATTAATCTGCACCGACGCTCAGGCGGCTTATCTGACCGTTTCACGCGGAAGCGCTACCGGCAAGGGAGTATAGGTTTTGAACCGTTTCAAGTGTAGTAGTAATGGTAGTTTGCAAAACTACTCAATTATTGCACTCAGTTTCCAAAGAAATTGTGGTAAAAAACGTTACTCCATAGCCCGCTTCCCTTCTCCTTCCTGCTCGTGATTTACGTGGCCATGTTAATGTGGTTGTGTCAAAAAAATGTCACTTCCTGCTCGTGATTTGCGTTATATAATTACAAGCAAGATTCTCGTGCATTGCACGAAACATCAATATGCATTCTTTTACAAAACACCTGTTGTGATTGACCCATGCAGCAGTAATCCCATGTGTAAAAACTAATGATATCTCGAGAATTTTATCAGAAAACTGGTATCTCGAGAATGTCATTGAAAAAATGAAAGATGAGAGATAAGGCGAGGAGGAGTGGAGCGTGGTGGTGACTGGTGGTCGGAATGGGCGGAGGCATGGGGATGGACGGCGCCGGCAAGCGGCAGCGGCCACCATGCATGCTAGATTGTTCCAGATACTTATTCCTTTTAATTTGCTGAGCAATGAGGTTGCGGGAGATAATGATGTGGAGAGAGGTGCGGGTATCTTTTGTAAAATTATCATAGTTTGCTTTCTATCCGTCAGATATAGATCATACGATGCATTTTACAAGATGGCAGGCACACCATCATCGCCAACTCGTTTTTTATAAAGTACAGATGATAAGTTTCTTGACTACTAAAGTAAAGTGGAATCTGTCCATGTTATGCAAGTAAATAAAGGTGATTGTTTATCATACGGGTAAGGTTGGATGAAGGGTGGTAGGAACAAATGCTCCGCCTAGAGCATGTGTGTGTGAGATGGAGTCTTAGTGTGTGTGCGTGGGGTGTGTGTGTGAGAGAGAGAGAGAGGAGAGAGAGGGATGGAGTCTTAGTTTGTGTGTGTGTGAGAGAGAGAGATGGAGTCTAAGTGTGTGTGGGGGGAGGGGTGCATGCGTGTGTGTGTGTTTGTGTGTGTGTGAGAGAAAGAGATATGGAGTCTTAGTGTGTGTGGGGGGTGTGTGCGTGTGTGTGTGTGTGTGTGTGGGCGTGTATGTGTGTGTGTGTCGCGGGGTCCTCTGTGGTGCATGTAATTTAAGTGTGCATGGCTTCATCATAGAGAGGTGATGTGTATGGCAGAGGCCACCAACAATGGGGTGCGAGAGAGAAAATGCCCGTAGAGAGGGAAGAGAAGGTGCGTCTTGGCGTGAGAGGAGTCGACATCGAGAGAACGTGTTTGTTCGAGAGACACAAAGGAAGACTACTATATATCGATGGTGCATGTAGGCAGGAATTAAACAAAGGGATGGTCTTATTGGTTTCAGGGATATAGGAGAAGAGTGAGAGGCGCGCGGGGGGGGGGGGGGTAGCTAGAAGGAGATTGTTAAGTGTGAGTGTGTGTTTTGCCCATCCAGGCGGAAGTTATGTGTACAAAAGAGGAGAAAACGATTCGATGTGGCGTAAGGATTGAGGGTAATTAACTACGTATGGAGACATAGAGACCTTAAACGTGCATGTGTGAGAGGTATGCATGTATACGTGGGATGTGTGTGTGTGCGCGCGTGCATGATCGAGATAAAAGAAAGAAGACATAAGTCATAAGATCAACGACATGGGAGAGACGGGTCGGTATGAAAATATGCATGCATGTGAGAATGCAGGGAAGAAGGCCCGACAATTGAGCATGTGTTTTTGTCGTTAAGAGATAGTGGCGTGGGCTGGAGCATGCATCTATGGCGGCGAGAGGGGTGGCGCAACGATTGTGCAAAAGAGATCAACCTATAAATGCATATGTATGGAGAGACATATATAGTGTGGGTGATAGGAAGCAAGACTCCGTGCGAGAAAGAAATGTTGTGAGAGAAACTACAGATAGATACGAGAGATGGAGATGCTAGCTAGAGGGACATCCGTTAGTTTGGGTGTTGGAGATGACCGTCGAATTGGTTCAAAGGGTGAAGTTATATATGTGTGTGAGAGGGCACTTGACTGCATGTAGAGAGAAACATATGTAGTGTGCGTGATAGGAATCAAGAGTGAGGCGAGAAAGAAGGTTGATGGAGAAAGCAGATAAATAGAAAGATAAAGATGCTAGCTAGTGTGCGTTAGAGATAGGAGTCGAGTGGATCGGAAGGCTGGGTTATGTGTGTGGGTGTGAGAGAGATAGAGAGAGGGTACATGTGAGTCACATACAAACAGATGTCGAGAGAGAAATGAGATCCGGAGAGGCGGAGTTTTGTGTCTGCGAGAGAAAGATATTTCACAACGAGAGTGATAGCTAGAGAGACATATGAGAGAACACAAGATATCTCTAGGGAGAGAGGGTGTGTTTGAGCGACATACAAGAGAACAATGGATAAATATGAGACCCTGGGAGACAGAGTTTGTGTTTGTGTGTGAGAAAGAGATATTGAAGAGGAAGAGTCATAGGTTCTCATATCTAAGGAGCGAAAGACATATTTGTATGAGGGGTGTCTTGAGTGGCACACATGGGAATAGTTGAGAGAAATGAGACCCCAGGAGACAAAGGTTTGTGTTTGTGTGAGAGAAAGAGATTCCACATGGAGAATCATAGCTAGAGACACATAGCGGGGAGGCGAGATATACTTAGAGAGAGATAGAGTGATGAAGGTCGAGGGAGAGAGTACCATCAGTGTGTTACGAAGATAAAAGATCATTGTCGACATACAGGTAGCATGAGAGATGCCTGAGAGACGATGAACGCGTATAGCTCCAGAGAGATAGTCCTATATAAGCATGTGTGATAGCTATATGAGACGAATATCTGGATTAAAGGGGATTCACATATTTAAACTGGAGATCACGACATCGATAATATCATAATGCAAATTGGTGTATCAAACATGCATATTCATTTGAATTTGAGCACACGTGTAATGTTATATAGTTTATCAATATTGGTGATCCATAGATTCTTCAATTACAAACAATGCACGGTTTATATGCAATTAATGTCTAAACGGGATTAAACTATATGTTGCGTGTGTGAAACACATTATACATGTTTGAGAAGTTAAAAAAACCCGCATGAAACACACATTGATTGGAGACAGTTAGCGAGGAATGCATACATTGGATTTCAACATAAAGTGATTTCAAATATTTGAAAATCCAAATTGATGGATACAACCTTATGAATCTGAGATCATGCCATTTGTAAACCATATTTATGTATAAATGGTGTTGTGCTTTTGAAAGTATATATAAAAAATGATGTATATAGAATGTAATTCCAATTGAAAATGGATCCGCTTGAAAAAATAGTAGAATACAAGCGGGATTCGAATTGAGTTGGCACGGTAAACATGCACTATGCAAAATTTGAGCGAAGCGGGAAAGTCGCATGATAACCCCGCCCGAAACCAAAATCTGCGAGATGGAAATCACTACTGCCTATCCCTACCACGCAAAGCCTATCTGCTGGATTTCTATAGGTTTCGATAGGGGCAGGTTTGTAATTTCACCCAAACATGATGTAACCGCCTCTCACCCGGATTCATACACGGTGGGCGCCAAAACACAGTGTGCCCTCGGCGAAATCGACTCCTCCCGATTCATATTCATACGGTGGGCGCCAAAACAAACTCTAAATCGGCAAATATTTGGTGTATGCAGATTACCGTCCTATCCCCAACCGACTAATGTTGATGTGATGTAGTAGAAATTTGAAACGGGGGCTAATTTTGTACATTTCCTCGCATTTGAGACAAGCGCGCCCTGAATACATGGTTGCCCCGGGGGTCTCGACCTCCCGTTCCCCCATTCGTACTCCGTGGGCGCCACAGCACCCTTTCCACCCCACCCTCCTCCGTCCGCCGTCCACCACCCCATCCACCGCCGTCCTCCTCCACCATGCCGGAGCTAATACCCCGACGCCGCCGTCCATTACAAGAGATCGACCTCTCTCATCCATGCCTTCGGACCGGGATCCTTGCATCCCGTCCTCTCGCTTCATCCCCGCCGTCGTCCACCTTGCCGGCGCCGCTCCTACGACTGTCTCGTCCACCGCGCCCTGCCGCCACCGTCTACCCTCCTAGATCTGCTTCCACGCTGCCGATAGCCATCGCTACAGCAGCACAGTCAAATTCTCAGCAGATGTGTACACGGCGCCACACTAGAGGCGGTACTCTTCCATATCTGCTCAACTTATTTATCGCAGCAAGAAAATAGATCACCACTGCTTTACTCTGATTTCTTGTCTTGGTTGCGAAGTTGCCTTTGTCGGGTTTGCACCTTCAGATCCGCCATGTCACGCTCAACACTATACTCCCAATGCTTATGGTTTTTCCCTTTTATATTCCACACTAGTTAATTCACAGTAGACTAAATTTCAAAATTGGGTCAGTCGATTTTTCAGAGCTGGAGTTCGCCGGTGCGATCCAAGGGGCTCGGGTGGTTGTGGGGCCTCGCCGAACGAAGAAAACTCAACGCGGGTGGGGGGTGGGGGTGGCGGAGGAACACAGGAGGTGGGGGCCGGTGGTCCAGCCGGCGGCCCGTGCGGTGTTCTTTATGGGAAGAATTAAGAGACGAGGAAGAAGAAGGGTTAGGAGACGTAGGATCTTCATCCAACCGCCTGAAATGGTCGAGAGACAGCTGGGAGTTGCATTCTTAATGTGCTCTGGTTCATCTTGTGTGGGCACTGCGCAACCAACATTTTATCCAAAATCTGCTTGCTCTTCTTT
The DNA here is from genome assembly GCA_021605145.1 of Aegilops bicornis. Lineage (NCBI taxonomy): Eukaryota > Viridiplantae > Streptophyta > Magnoliopsida > Poales > Poaceae > Aegilops > Aegilops bicornis. The sequence continues at coordinate 459,589,042 of CM038670.1, forward strand.
ACCATGTTCGATAGTGTTGGCCTGTACGTGATCGACAGGCTTTCAATTACTAGCGGCAATACAACACCGTATTTCCAAGCCAGTTCCACTTTCCCGATTTGTATATCATGGTTATGGTGTACCCCTGTGATGTATACTATGATCTGCCTAGTTGATGTGTGCTCTTGTTATCATGGTTTGGCAATAAACTCTGTATACAGTATATTATGAACATATCATCTGCCAGCTATCCTTACTTCTGGAGCCTATTTTTTGTCTACTTGTGCCAGATTATATAAATGCACGCACGATATTACAGCACACATGAGCTCTCTCATCGAATCCAAAGTGATAGCACATAAGTGTTTACAGGCGCCCTATATTAGAATATCATTTGCATTACAAAGATAATCTCACAACTATTTATGTTTTCATGGTTCTCGATATTATCGTAATTACGGTGAATATCGAATCCGCGCATCGAAGAATATTATGGAACACTGCAATGACTTACAAAATTGGCACCAAGGCATTGAGCGCCATTCTGGAAGCAATGAAACTCGTACGCTCTCCACCTGTTGATTCTTGTTCAGAATATCATCCTAATGACTATTCTAACCTCGAGAGTCAAAGGCGGATGGCCTGTCCTGTTCACCCATCAAGGTGCCTGTTCTAATTTGGCAATGTTTTATTGATTGTGCGTATCTTGCATATGTTGTCTTGCATTTCTTCTACTTTGTTGCACCACCATCCGCTTAGTTTACTCATCATATAACTTCGAGATGCCATGCCCATCCATTATCAATCGTATTCCATCCGTCGTCATACCATGTTTTTCACTCAAATGCTGTTCTTGTGCATCATACATCAAAAGGAAGAGGGTGATTGCCGAACCTGAAGGAGCACCAGCAAAGTCCTTGAAAAAGCGTGGTGGTCTTGGGAGAAATCGACAGCGCCCACTTATATTGGCTGTACAACCCGGTGACACAAAACATAGGACCGACTCAGCAGACTGTACCCATACTTCACTGGCCACACCACTAGCCCCACCACCACAGGACCTACACTCCAGCAAAAGGTATACCGATTTCATTTGCCATAGCACCAGCCGTATTACACGTAAAAATCCCACTCCAGCAAAAGTACAGCCAAGTCCACCGGCGAAGACCTATCCCAACCGCAGAGACGGCCAATTCACATGTAGATTGGAACCCCATTCCATTTATTCCCAGTTTAAAAGACAATGCTTTCAATGTTGTTAGGGACTACGTGCACATATTCCCATCATGGGAAGATTATAGTGAAGACAAACACCATTTTCACATCTTCTGTCCAACTTATGTGTAAGTGCTATTATTCATGGTTATTATTTTCCTGTTTTTACGCTGATCGAACACATCAATGATTTACATTACGTTGTTGTAACTAGGTGAGGGTCAATCTGGATAGTCATGATGAGCAAAAGCTTGCTTGTGCTTTTCAAGGAAGCATTGCAGCGATGTCGGTGTTACTGAGGAAATCACACTTTGATGGCAAGTCTATAAACGAATTTCGGTGAAGTCTCCTGTGCTAAATTTAGAAGACATTGAATGGAAAAACCTTGTTATGCACTTTGGTCTCGTTCCTGTGATGAGGTACTGTCTATGAAATCACATGACAATTTGAACTTCTACTTTTCCGCATGTGCCTTACGGATCTTTTTTGCAGGAAATCTGCTCGAAGAAGAATTCCAGTTTGAAAAGAACGACGGGATATCTCAAATATGCTGCCCGCTGCTTTGCTCTTGTTAGTACATGTTGTCCTGTATCACTGTACTTGCATACATACCTGGTTCATTATGTGACAGCAGTATGCATGATAGCTTGCTTATCAATTGTTCGCTCCAAAATATCTGATATGTATGAATGGTTACATTAGTGTAGAATATATCCAATGGCAATGAATTTTTTTAGCTCTGCATTGTTCTTATAAGTACATGTTGTCCTTTATCAGTGTACTTATATTGACAGGTAGTTGTTGATGTACCATCACTCTGCAGCTTATTTTCCTTTGCCCTCCATTTTCTACACATCAGATCTATATTTACTCTTACCATAAGGTTGGTACTTAAGAAGTTTAGCTGTGCATTGCTCTTGGCTGTGCCTTTTGCCTGTATCGCTGCACATACATTTATAGCTACTTGGTTATGTAGCATCACTCTTCATCTTATCTTAAATATTCTCCATTTTTTCGTATATTATCACATCTATATTTACTCTTAACAAAATGTAGAATAAAGGGAATGCTTATGAAGAACATTACGTGCTAAATTTCTTGAATTGCCCCCCATCGGCATGGACAAGGGCTTTATAGAGCCTGTCTTCACCAAGAATGTAAGTTTGTCCTTCTCAAGCCTTCAAACTTTGTTGTGTATATTTGGTTAGGCATGACTGCAACAGCTGTTTATTTTTGGTGTTTGCATCAAATTGCATGTTTAAAGTTTATTATGTAGTTCATAAACAAAAGTTTGTCCTTCTCAATTTAAGTTTTCAGTTGTACAACCAAGTTCCTTCTTCATACCATGTAAATTAAACTATACGGAGCAAGTGATCTTCTTTTGCACTGCATGTATGCTTCTGTTCTTCATCCGTAATCCAAAGGTGTGGTGAACCTACCCACTACAAAGACAATGTCATATTCTGCAATGTCTTAACTATGAACGATGTCATATCACCCGCAAAAAAAAATTCTACTACTCCCTCCGTCCGAAAATACTTGTCATTGAAATGGATGTATCTAGATGTATTTTAATTCTAGACACATCCATTTTGATGGCAAGTAATTCCGGACGGAGGGAGTATTATTTAAACCGTCTCTTTATTTGCCAATCTGAAATGGGATAAATTGACAGCACACTAACCATTGATACTTCTGAGTTCTTGATCTGTAATCCAGTGGTGTCGTGAAGCTGCCAACTCCTTCACAATGTCATTTCCTGCCATGTCTTGACCTGAACAATACCATATTGTGTTAATGCAATTTTAAAATGTGTCACTTTATTCGTGAGTAAGGAATGTGATGAATTGTCAGCACTGATACTTTTATGTGCGAAACATGTCATCTGTCTGCTTGTTTATCTTTCAGAGTGAGGAAGATATAAGTGTTGAACAAAGCGCTTGATCTCATCATCTTGCTCAGCTGCTTGCACTGCAGCTCCCCAGTAGGGCTAACCTTTCTTGAACTCTATTGAAGTGCTGTCGGTTTTGTATATTATTTTGTTGGCGTGTTTATTTGCACTGGTGGCGATCTTTGATGCCCAGTGTATGTAATATCTTTGTCGCTTGTGCTTTATTATCATAGTGGCGAACTTTGATGCCCAGTGGATGTAATATGCCATAATTTCTTTATTGTATAGTCTAGGTTTTTTCTTATTCACGATGCTGCATTTATTTTACTGTATATATATCCGTTCTTCACTGTAAACCGGCCAAACCGTAAAATTACGGTACATAATCGGGCCGTCATGCAATCATGATGTATGATCCGCATCATGGGCCCCGTCAAACCCCCGGCCCTCTTTTCGCAAGAAAACTCAATGGGCTTTTAGGAGGCTGAGAAGTAGGCTGGACCTGAAACGTGTCGAATAGCTCGGGGCGGCGACAGCCGAAATGGACCCCGACCCATGATTGTGCGAATCAATTCACGGGCTTTTAACAGGCCAAAGTTGTCTCGGTCCTTGTTTGGCCCAATCGGATATCGGTACCAAGCGAGCGGATGCAAACCGAGCCGTAGTTAGGCCCAACTATATGACGGGCTTTTAACGAGCTGAAATTAATATAGGGCGAAATGTTAAATGGGCCCTTAACAGTCAAACTAATATCGTGCGAATTACTAAATGGGCCTTTAGCAAGTGGGCCCAAAAGCATAGTGTCCAGTCAACGGGCCGAATCTGATATGGGCAATAATTGAGCCCAAAGCCTCTTAAAGCGCCGGACCTGATCTGGGCCGTGATTTGGTCCAGAAAGTGGGAGGCTTTTAACGGGGCGGATCTTATATGGGCCATTATTAGGCCCGGAATGTGGCAGGCCATTAATGGATCGGATCAAATATGGGCCGTCATTTGGCCCAAAACATGGCAGCCAGTTAATGGGCCGGCCTACTAGGGTCCTCAAAATCTTGTGGGCCTCTGACTAGGCCGCCCATTAATGTCGGCGAAATCTCGTGGGCCTTTAGCTGGGCCGCCCATTATGATCTGCAAGAATTTTGTGGGCCTTTACAGGCCGCCCATTATGGCGGACAAAAATCTTGTGGGCCTTTCTTGGGCGGCCTAATATGGCCCGCGAAATCTTGTGGGCCTTTAGCTGGGCCAGCCCATTATAGTCCGCAAAATCTCGTTTGCCTTTAACTGGGCCGGTCCATTATGGTCCGCAAAATCTTGTGGGCCTTTAGTTGGGCCGGCCCATTTAAACTTGATGGGCCGTGCCACGTGTCGACGTATCATAGGCGTATACATTCAATGAGTGGATGACATCTGTCCCAACGATGAGCCGACACGTGTTTCCTCCAGCCAATGATGATTTTACACGTGGAAATTTCCCATTGATCGGGGCTGTTAACGGGTTATCGGATCCAAAATCCGACCCGATAGCTTAACGGCGTTCCGTTAGGGTGGATGCCACGTGTCGGTCACCCTTGATGAAAGCACTTCTGTGACGCGCAATTTATCGTCATGGAAGTGGACACTTCTGTGATGATAATTTTGGTAATGTCATGGAACACTTCTACGAGAGCACATGTATGACTATCTTGATTTTGTCATAAATTTGTCATGGATGTACATGCATGACAAAAAACGCGGCCTACTGTGACAAACACGTATCATCACGGAAGTGTATTTTTTTGTAGTGATGTGCGCAACCGTCGCATTCGTTCTAAGATGAATGTGTGGTTTCCTAAGATTGTGAAGGAGCTGTACACACTAGTAGATAAGTGTGCTCTGATGGAGGAAGGAAGGAAGTTGCCTGCAGAGGAGGATTGCATCAATGTTGATTCAGAGGATGAAGATAATCAACCAGTCAGAGAAAGGGCAAGAAGCACAACAAGAAGCCAAGAGATAAGGCAGTGATGACTGTGGAAGGTTCTGGCACACCTAGTACCGGCAAGAAGGCCAAGGCTGAGGCCCCCGGCACAGAAGTTGTCGCATGCACTGCCTGCCGGGAAGCCGTTGCCGTGGAAAAAGTTGGGAAAGGTGATGGGTCGTACTGCAAGGTCCACCGAACCAAAGGCCACGACCTTCATGAGTATTACCAAGTTGAGCAGCTCGTCAAGAGACACAGGGCAGAGTATGATAAGCTTGATAAAGATAAAGGTCAGAATGCCGCTGTCGGCGTTCTGGGAATGGGGGTCCCCAGACTTGCCTGCCTGCGTCCTGCGGCGTGACTCGGAGGAGGCCCAGCACGGCCCATCTTCATCAACGCAAGCTCAAGACCCTCGCGAGGGGCCAAACCTCATGAGGCGGGCGACAAGGAGCTTCCTCGTGCACGGCCTCGTCAGCTGGCTCATGAGGAGGCGGAGAATTCAAGGCAGGGTACCTCGCGAGGTGCCCATGATGCAAGCCATGACGACCAAGGGCGCCCGGTCGAGGCGCCCGGCCGCGATGTCCTCCTTTCCTCTTTGGTGCAAAGGGAGCAAGCGCGGGTGAGAGCATCAAGCAAAGGCATCCGCTTCGGTGCAACAAGACCAAGACCAGCCCAACGGCTGGAAGGAGTCATCGTGGAGCCCAAGCAGGCATCATCACGAGCCTTTGGCGGCGAGGACCGACTTTAGTCAGGATAAGTGTACCCGCTGTTCCCCTTCAAAATGGCCAATTGTTGGCGCCCTTCCCGCTCAACATTTGGGAAGAGGCCCAGGGCCTTCGCCTATAAATAGGAGTAGCCACCCCCAGGAGAGGGAGGGAGAAAAGAAGAGGAGAGAGATCCGAATCCTCATCAAGAAACTAGTAGCTAGAGCAACTGAACCCCACCTAGCAGTTCATCGCACCCGCCAAGAACAGACCCTCATGAGGCTGTTCTTCCTTGTATTGTTCCTCATCAGCCTAAGAGGCAATCCACCACACCACACACTAGAGTAGGGTATTACACCACAATGGTGGCCTGGACCAGTATAAATCTTGTGTCTCTTGTGCTGTTCCATTTAGTAGTTTAGGTCCCAGCGATTCGGCGAAGTGCGAGGCGGTGGAGGGTTGGATCTCCGCGCGTACCCCAGTGTTCGAACCTCAAGGGTCTGCCGGAACCCGAAATCCGACATTTGGCACGCCAGGTAGGGGTGCGCCGGAATCCGCCTTTCGTCGCCTCGTTCTTCCCCGACCACCGCAACCATGTCTGACGCTCGTCGGGCTCGCGCCGAGCGCCGAGCCACCCTCGCCTCCCATGTCGCCCAGACGGCTTCCGACGGCGGGCGCCCTCGTTGTTCCTCACCACCCGCTGTCAACACCGCCACCGGCCCGGCGGGGAACGGGCAGCAAGCATCGTCCCTGCGCTCCTCGGCGACCTCTGGGGAGGAGCCGCACAACTTCCTCGTCACCGCGTCGCGCCCGGTTCCTCCGGTCGTCAGCGGCCCCTCTGGCGGTTTCACAGCGCCGCCTTCCAGCCGCCATGTCAAGACATTCGTCCGCTGGTCGGCCCACGCCTCCTGTGAGGCTCCCTCGGGCGGACGGAGCCGCGTCGGCCGGCTGACCTTCGACTCTCGAGACCACCCCACCAACTTCGGCCGCTCGGTGCGCTCCCCATGCTCTGCACACCCACCATCTGCCAGGTTGCCATCACCAGGACCCTCATCGACGGCGGCGCCGGCCTCAACGTACTCTCAGTCGAGGCCTTCAACCTCCTCTGCGTACCCAGGGAGCGGCTGCAGCCCAGCCGGCCTTTTTCGGGCGTAGGGGGAGAGTCATCCAGCTCCTTGGGGCAAATCCGGCTCCCAGTGACCTTCGGCACCTACGACAACTTCCGCACGAAACTAGTCGACTTCGACATCGCCCCCATCGGCCTCCCCTACAATGCCATCCTTGGCTATCCAGCATTGGCCAAATTCATGGCCGCAACCCACCCGGGGTACAACCTCATGAAGATGCCCGGGAGCAGCGTCCTCACCGTGCGGGGACACCGAAGGTGCGGCTACGGCCTTCAGGCTCGCCCTCAAGGCTGACGCCTTGGCGCAGCCCGCCCGATGCTGAAGCCCCCAAACCCAAGGGGCTGCGCCGACCAAGAAGAAGCGATTGTTCACTCAAGACAAAGGCGGAGACCAAGCAGATACACATCGGCGAGGATGGGTCCACAAACGCCACCTTCACCATAGGCGCCAACCTCGAGTCCGGACAGAGGAAGCCCTGGTCAAGTTCCTGCGTGCAAACAAGAAGGTGTTCGCCTGGGAGCCCGATCAGCTGGCGGGAATCCCACGGGGCGTGATCGAGCACCACCTCAACGTGTGCCCCAACGTGCGTCCCGTGAAGCAGAAGGCGAGAAGGCAGTCCATCGAAAAGCAGGCCTTCATCGTCCAAGAGACCCGCAAGCTAGAAGCCGCAGGGGTTATTCGCGAGGTCTGATACCAGATTGGCTGGCCAACCCGTGGTGGTGCCAAAGAAGGGAGGAAAGGAGCGCACGTGTGTCGACTTCACCAACCTCAACAAAGCATGCCCGCAGGAACCGTTCCGCTCCCTCAAGATCGACCAAATCGTCGATTCCACCGCCGAGTGTGACCTGTTATGCTTCTTGGACGCCTTTTCCGGGTATCACCAAATCAAGATGGCGGTGGAAGACGTGGAAAATACGGCCTTCTTAACCCCGTGTGGAGTGTACTGCTATACATGCATGCCATTCGGGCTGCGCAACGCGGGGGCAACCTTCCAGCGGCTCATGCACATCACCTTGGGCCCACAGCTCGGGAAGAATGTGGAGGCTTACGTCGATGACATCGTGGTGAAGTATCGTGAGGCCAAGACCTTGATACAAGACCTGGAAGAAACCTTCGCGAGCCTCAACGCAGTGAGCCTGCGACTCAACCCGGAGAAGTGTGTGTTTGGAGTTCCCTCGGGCAAGCTCCTGGGCTTCCTCGTGTCCCACCGAGGCATCGAGGCCAACCCAGAAAAGGTCAAGGCAGTTGAGGACATGAGCCCACCAAAGACCCTCAGAAATCTGAGAAGCTCACGGGCGCCAGAACGGCGTTGGGCCGTTTCATTTCGGCCCAGGGGAGCGGCGCTGCCTTTCTTCCACCGATGAAGAAAAAGGGCCCTTGAATGGGTGAAGAGGCCGACAAAGCGTTCCAAGACCTCAAGAGGTACTGACCAGCCCTCCGGTGATGGTGGCCCAGCGCCCTCGAGGCCCACGGTACTCTACCTCGCCGCCACTCCCTACTCCGCTAGCACAGCCCTGGTGGCAGTTAGGGAGGAGCGTCAGGCCAAAACCACGGCGGCCACCCGAGCTAAGGCAAGGCCGAATCAGAAGGAACTCGCGGAAACCAGCACCACAATGGAAGAAGATCAGCCGTCGCAACAGAGCACACCAAGGGCGGGTGAGGCCCTCCATCCAAGCACCCAGCTTCCGGAGGCGCCATCACCTCGGGAGGCACCACAACTTCCGGAAGACGCCACCAAAGACCGACGCCTAGCCTTGTCGAGCACCGGTGTACTTCAATTGCCACAGTGTTACGAGATGCGAGGGCACGGTACCCCATGCCGCAGAAGCTCCTCCTCGCGCTGTTGGTGGCTTCGCACAAGCTGCGGCACTACTTCCAGGGTCATCCAATCAAGGTTGTCTCGGCATACCCCCGGAGAGGGTGCTCAGAGCCCCAACTCGGCGGAAGGGTCGCCGAGTGGAACATTGAGCTGCGTGCATTCCAGCTCGAGTTCAAGACGACCAGAGTCATCAAGGGGCCGCTACCGGCAGATTTCGTGGCCGAATGGACAGAAGCACCGGGCCTCAGGGCCGGCGAGGATTGATCCCTCTCCCCAGGAAGCGAAGCGCCAGAAGGTTGGATCATGTACTTCGACGGAGCGTTCTCCAGACAGGGCACTGGGGCTGGGGCGGTGCTCATATCTCCCGCCAGACAAGCTCTACTATGCCGTGCAGCTCTGTTTCCAGCAGGGCGAGAAGGTCTCCAACAATATAGCAGAATACGAGGGGCTGATAGCGGGTCTGAAGGCTGCCGCCGCCCTGGGGGTGAAGCGCCTTACCATCAAGGGCGATTCGCAGCTCCTCGTCAATTTCTCCAACAAGGTGTACGAGCCAAGAGTTGAACACATGGAGGCCTACCTTGCGGAGGTCCGCAGGATGGAAAAACAGTTACAGGGGTTGGAGCTGCAGCACGTGCCCATGGCACCAATCAAGAGGCCGACGACATCGCCAAACGAGCCTCCGTGAGGTTACCCCAGAGCCGGGCGTGTTTGAGGAACGGCTCTTCAAGCCCTCAGCCACGCCGTTATCAAGCACAAGCCAGCTCGGGTGGAGCTCCCTCACCACCTGCCTCGGGAGCCCCACAGCGTGGCCCGGCCTCGTGAGCATGCCTGCTCCTAACGATGGAACCTCAAGAGGGTGCTGGATCACGGAGCTCAAGAGTTACTTAACGCATGGAACTTTGCCGAGAAGGAGGAGGAGGCAGAGGCGTGTGGCGCGGCAAGCCACGGCATACAGACATCATGGATGGAGAGCTCTACCGAAGCGACCGAGCAGCGTATCCTCGCTGTTGCATCACCAGGGAACAGGGAAGGAACACCGCAGATATACATGGTGGAGATTGTGGGCACCATTCGTAAATCACGGGCCCTCGTCGGCAGGCGTTCATAGCGGTTTCTATTGGCCCATCAACGCTCAATGACGCTGTTGAACTTCGTGAAGGCTTGCGAGGCTTGCCGCCCATGCCAAGCAGATCCACCAGCCAGCAGGAGGTCTCGCAAACCATCCCCCTCACTTGGCCATTCGCGGTCTGGGGCTGGACATCCTGGGCCCTTTTCCTCGGGCGCCAGGCTATCGCTACCTCTACGTCGCCGTGGACAAATTCACCAAGTGGGCCGAAGTCGAGGCCGTCCGCACCATCCCCGTTGGTTCTGCGGTTAAGTTCATCAAGGGCATCGTGAGCCGGTTCAGAGTGCTGAACCGCATCATCACCGACAACGGTTCGCAGTTCACTAGTAACCTTTTTAAAACGTACTGCGCTAACCTTGGGACGCAGATATGCTACGCTTCGGTGGCGCACTTCGCAGCAATGGACAGGCCGAGCGAGCCAACGCAGAGGTCCTGAGAGGCCTCAAGACCAGGACGTTCAAGAAGAAACTGGAGGCCTGCGGCAGAGGCTGGTATGACAAGCTTCCGTCCGTGTTGTGGTCCATCCGCACAACCGCAACCAAGCCAACTGGAGAGACCCCCTTCTTCCTGGTCTACGGAGCCGAAGCGGTCCTCCCTCACGAGGTCAAGCGTCTATCCGCTGGGTCCTGGCGTTCGATGAAACGCTGCGGGGCGCCATGCGGGCAGCCCTCATCTTTGGGGAGGAGCACCGTCGAGAAGCTGCGCTGCGAGCGGCAAGGTACCAGCAGGCACTCCGGCGATACCACTGCCGCAACATCCGCCCCAGGACTCTTGAGGTAGGGGACCTCGTGCTCCGACGGGTCCTCTCCAGGGAGGGACTGCACAAGCTCTCTCCCATGTGTTAGGGCCCGTTCAAGGTTGTTCATGTTTCCAGGCCTGGCTCCGTGCATTTGGAGACTCAAGAGGGAGTACCTATATAGAATGCGTGGAACATCCAGCACCTCCGGAGGTTTTACCCCTAAAAAGGCCCAGTGCCTGTGAAGAAGGAGAATGCCTGTGAAGCTCATTCTTTTTGAAAAGGCCCAGTGCCTGTGAAGAAGGCGAATGCCTATGAAGCTCATTCTTTTTGAAAAGGCCCAAAGGTTCGTGAAGAAGGCGAATGCCTGTGAAGCTCATTCTTTTGAAAAGGCCCAAGGTTCGTGAAGAAGGCGAATGCCCGTGAAGCTCATTCTTTTGAAAAGGCCCAAGGTTCGTGAAGAAGGCGAATGCCTGTGAAGCTCATTCTTTTGGAAAAGGCCCAAGGTTGCGTGAAGAAGGCGAACGCTGAAGCTGTCGCGTTACTCGAAAGGGCTCGAGCCCGTGAAGAGAGCCAACGCCCGTGAAGCTCGCTTCCCAGAAGAAAGGCCCGGAGCCTGTGAAGAGGGCCAACGCCTGTGAAGCTCGCCGACCGTGACACTCTCACGTAATAATGAGTTGGGGCTGTAGACGCCCCGGAGTCTCAGGAGTGCCATCCTCAGGCCCTGGGGCTCCCTCCCACGCCCAAAGCAGTGACACTTAGCTCCGCGCTGGTGAGAAGACGTCGAAGACTAGACTAGGTGCCGGACGCGGCTTTTTCATTTGCTTTCTGCAGTTGACTAGTTATTCCCATTTGGAGTTTTTATCGAAACTATCGCCATCTTTTGGTTCATGGTTCTTCGATCTTTTCGCTTCTCCGCCTCGATTTCTCTTATTATGGGGACTCGCGAGGCAGAAGCCTCGGGAGCCCCCGCGAGCGTTCCTGCCCCTATCGCTCAAGCTTTCATGGTTTACTTAAGGTGGCAACCTAAACAAACATCTGGGTGGATTAAGGTACCTGGGTATTCCAGGATTGCCTGTTTCTTTTGGACCGCCACCCAGGCTCAAAGGGATCATGAGATTATTCATGCTAGAAACTTCCGTGTGCAGCCACAAGCTATTATGGGCTCTAGCATAGTTGACTAAGTCATGCAAACTCTTATAGTGGTAGACTAGCTGATGTAGGGGATGTAGGTTAGTACGGTCTACCCGTTCGTAAGGTGCTAGCGCTTATGAAAGACTATGTCTCGGTCATCCGTTTCTCAAACATCATGTAGTGCGAGAAATCAAACGGAGGAGATCGAGTCTCGTGGGGAAAAGTGCACAAACCTCTGCAGAGTGTATCAAACTAATCATGATTAGTCGTGTCCCCGGTTATGGACATCTTGAGTATCTAGTACTTGGATTATCATGTGAATCTCATCATGTTACTTTAATTAATATTGTTGGGTTTTTAATGTTGATGTTTAATTGGGATTGAGAATGCTGTCAACCATTCTCAATGTTTAACAACCACCATGATAGTTAAATAAAATTTATTCCATTGCAGTAGGGAAAATTTGGCTTTATGCAAACTGTAACCATAGAGCTTTCCACCAGCCATATATGCATGTAGTATAGCATTACTCTTTCATATTGCTCCCTATGTGTTACATTGCCAGCATATTCCATGTGTTGACCCGTTTTCGGGCTGCAACGTTCATGTTGCAGACTTTTTCGCATTTCCAGTAAGGTGCCTTAGGTCGTAGTTCTATACTCAGTGATGCCGTTGGAGTTGATGGACTCGCTTATCTTCCAAGTCTTCCGTTGTTATCGTTATTAGATGGCCTTAAGCCATATTTATTGTAATAAGTTCTCTTTTGAGACATTCGATGTAATAAGTGTGTGATTGCTACTCTGTTATAAATCCTTCAAGTATTGTGCGTGTCAGCATTACTGATCCAGGGATGACACTGATGCACAGAGATCAGACTGTTTGAGGTTTGGTCGCTACAATTTTTTCTTCCAAAGCTTTCATCATAGCATCAACAATATGTTTAGTAAAAGCTTTATTTTGTTCATAAGCATGGGGTGAATTCAACATGGATTGCAACAAAGAAATACAATCAATCAAAGAGAAACTATCATAATTAAAGTTTTTGTAATCCAAAAGAGTGGGCACATCACTAGTTAAAGTTTTGACCTCCCAAACCCACTTTATCAATTTTCTCAAAAAGATTTTCACCCTCCGAATCATTGGGACGCCTTCTACCTAAAGTTGACTCTTCTCCAGTCCCTTTTTCATCAATCTTAACTTTACTAAACAAGGAATCAATAGAACAAACACCAATTACTTTAAGACCTTCATCACTTTTACGAAAGTAATCACTAGAGAACACTTTTTCTAAAAATTCTCTTTTAGCTCTAAGCATAGCGTTTCCTTTCTTACTTTCACCCATAGAAACATAAAGAGCTTTAATTGATTCATCAACCTTAGGCACAAAAATTTTCATCTTGAGATTTTCCACATCATGAGCAATTCTATCAACACTTCCAGACAAATCATCAATCTTACTCAACTTTTCTTCTATGGAGGTGTTGAAAACTTTTTGCTTGTTGATAAATTCTTTAATATTATTCTCAAGATCAGAGGTGTTCCTATTATTATTATAAGATTGATTTCCATAGGAATTACCATAATTATTAGAGGAATTACTAGGAAAAGGCCTAGGATTAAAATTACCTCTATAAGCATTGTTATTGAAATTATTTCAAGAGATAAAATTCACATCTATGGCATCACTATTTTGCTCAATCAAAGTAGACAAAGGAATATCATTAAAATCAATAGGAGCACTTTTACTAGCAACCAATTTAATAAGTGCATCAACTTTTTCACTCAAAGAAGAAATTTCTTCAACCGAATTAACTTTTTTACTAGGAGGAGCTCTTTCGGTATGCCATTGTGAATAATTTGCCATGATATTATCAAGCGATTTCGTGGCTTCGCCCAAAGTATTTTCCGTAAAAGTACCACCCGCGGGAGAATCTAAAAGATTACGAGAAACAAAATTCAACCCCGCATAATTTTTTGCATGATCATCCAAAGATTTAACCCATGAGTTGGGAAATTCCTTAGCATCATTTTCATCCTTTCCCAAGACTGTGCAACATGCTCATGATCAAGTTGCTTGAAATTCATGATCTGGGTTCTAAGGGAAATAATTTTTGTGGGCGGAAAATACTTAGTGAGAAAAGCATCTTTGCACTTATTCCAAGAATCGATACTATTGTGAGGCAAAGAAGAGAACCATTTTTTTGCAGAATCACGCAAAGAAAAAAGAAATAATTTCACCACATCATTGTTGTCACGCCCAATATGCGACCCTATCCAAAAGGAACTCGAAGGTCCCACCAAGGATAGACCCGCATATTGGAAACGCTTTTGCAAGGTGGATATCATTACATCAACATTACATAATAGATGGGGATACATACATAAGGCACAAATGCCACAAGAATACATCAACATCAAATACAAGATCAACATCCAACTACGGATGAAACATAAACAGAAACTCAAGCGACATCCACCACCTTTAGCCCAGGCCGACACGGAACCTATCCCCGATCAAGAAGAAGCGTAAGAAGAACTCCAACACAAGCAAACATCGCTCTCACGTCATGATCATCACAAACCTGTACCTGAAACTGGTGGTGTTGTAATCTGTGAGCCACGAGGACTCAGCAATCCCATTACCATGGGTATCAAGACTAGCAAAGCTTAAAGGGAAAGGAAGGGGGTAAAGTGGTGAGGTTGCAGCAGCGACTAAGCATATATGGTGGCTAACATACGCAAATGAGAGCGAGGAGAGAAACAAAGGAACGGTCGTCAACTAGTAATGATCAAGAAGTGATCCTGAACACCTACTTACGTCAGACATAACCCAAGAAAACAGTGTTCTCCTCTCGATCAACCCCGAAAAGAGACACTCACGGTTACGCACACGGTTGGTGTATTTTAATTGAGATCAACTTCGGGTTTTCTACAACCGGACATTAACAAATTCCCATCTGCCACATAACCGCGGGCACGGCTTTGAAAGTTTATACCTGCAGGGTGTCCCAACTTAGCCCATGATAAGCTCTCGCGATCAACGAAGGAATAGACCTTCTCCCGGGAAGACCGATCAGTCTCGAATCCCGACTACAAGACATTTCACGGCAATAAAACAAGACCAAGAAGACCGCCCGATGCTTGGCAAACAATCCCGATAGGAGCTGCACATATCTCGTTCTCAGGCAACACCGGATGAGACATCCTCTGAGTAAAACCAAACCTCGAAGTTGCCACGAGGGGCCCCTGATCTACTCGGTTCGGGCCAGCACTTAGAAAAGCACCGTCCGGGGCTAAATACAGATGACCCTCGAGAGAGCGACTCCCAAGGGAAAAGGTAGGTGGTGGTGAGGCAAATGGTAAAACCAATGTTGGGCCTTCTTTGGAAAAGTCTTATTCAAAGCGAACTGTCAAGGGGGTCCCATAAATCACCCGACCGCGTTAGGGACGCAAAAATCCGGGAACATAATACCGATATGACGGAAACTAGGGCGGCAAGAGTGGAACAAAACACCAGGCATAAGGCCGAGCCTTCCACCCTTTACCAAGTATATAGATGCATTAATTAAATAAGATATATTGTGATATCCCAACAAGTAAACATGTTCCAGGAAGGAACAACATCTCCATGTTCCAACAAGGAACAAACTTCGTCTTCACCTGCAACTAACAACGCTATAAGAGGGGCTGGGCAAAGCGGTAACATAGCCAAACAACGGTTTGCTAGGAAGGGTGACAACGAGTTAGAGGTTCATGGCAATTTAGGTAGACTTGAGCAACAGGTAATAGGTAGCGCAGCATAGCGATAGAACGAAGCAACTAGCATAGCAATGATAGTAGTGAGATCCGGGGTAGCGGTCATCTTGCCTGAAATCCCGCAAGGAAGAAGAACGAGTCCATGAAGAAGATGAACGAGTCCATGAAGAAGATGAACGGATGAAGCCGAACCAAACGTGAGACGAGCGAATCTTCACGATCGCATAGCAAACAGGAACTAACAAGAAGAAGCACACAACATAGGTAAACACACCACACATGAACAAGACATGATGCACAACAAGCATGATGCATGACAAAACTACATGAAGCTACTCATGGCAAGGGATGATGCACACAAGACCAACACATCAAGGCAAGTTTAAATGAGGCCTAAACAACATATAACAATTCCTAAGTCCTCATATGCAATTTTCGAAATTGGTCCAGATCTGAATAACTTTATGTTCAAGTTGTTAAACAGCAAGTTAAAATGCACCACGATGATCTACACGAAATTCTAGTCAAGTTACATATAAAGTTCATTAGATTCGGAGCTACGGCCTAGAAGATATGAGCAAAACAAGATAAACATGGCATTGGTGCAAAATGCATACAAACATCAAGCAAACACCTCCAAACAAGGAAGCAACATGATAATATGAAGCTACATGCAAAATCAAGCAAGTTTCATATAGAGCACAATCAAAACGGAGCAACGGTTCAACACATACACACAATACAAGTTTAAGGGACAAGCTGTCCAAAACAGCAACTAGGCATATTGCAAGCATCAAAACAACATGCTACAGGACCTCAACATAATAACAAAAGGCATGAGCATGATGTACAGGTAATGCATTACAAAACATGAGAACTGAGCTACCTCCAGAAATGACTAGAACACGCTCAAAATGACATGGCAAGATTGCAACTAATAACAGTTTCAGGCATTGGCAGAAATAACAACAGGTTGCAATGTTTAGAGCTATGAAACAACATGTTACAGGAACTTATAATAGCAAACCAAGGCATGGCATGAATCTACTCAAAGCATAGAACAAAACTCCTTTAGTGACCATAAGCCAAAAAGGATCAGAAAATATAGTAACACCCATGTCAATATCGAAAGTCTCGTTAACAGATTCAGCAACATGGCATGTCAAAAACTGATAACGAGATGGCATGTTAACAAGCTCAACGCACTCACTACAGAGCCTCAAATGATAAACTAAGCATACATACATCAAGAAGACATGACATAGAAGACATACATGGCAAGAACAAGAACATAGCATAAATGGATCAACCACAACAAGCTAGGCAAAATTGAATAACATGTATACAATCTGCCAGGAAACATTTGATAGCAAAAGTAGAGCTCGATTGACTCAAACTAGACTACTCCATAATTAAATACAAGGGCATGGATGGATAGAGCATGACATGCTTTACAAAACACCCTTACTGAAGTATCTCAAAATATGCATAGATCTCTCGGTATCATCAAGTTAACATGGCATCAAAGTAACAGCAAACAGGGCTGAAATCAGCAACAACAAGACACCTAGTTTGCATGCTTGTGCTAGTCACCACATAGATCACAAAAATACATAGCAAGCACCACTGGAAAGAAGACATGGCATATTTCAAAACACATGTAGGGCTCAAGTCCATAGGATGCACATATCAATCATGGCAAAAATGACAAAAGTGCAAGTTCTGATAGAAATCAGAAACTAACATCACATAGCACTCTTGCAACAGCATTTCGGGCACCAAGATGAGATCAAATGAAAATGATGCAATGAGATGAAATGATCTACCCTTCGAGGCGAACATTTTGACATATTATACGCGCAAAACGGAGCTACATGCACAGAGATACGATGCGATGAAAAAGCAATAAAATATCGAGAATCTGGGACTTAGCAGTTTATACCTAGCGAAAAAAAAAACATAGGGCGAGGTGGGCCGATGCGGAGGCTGAAGCTGGGCTGGGCCGGGGCGGAACTGGGCCGCGGGGCCCACGCGAGGGTCGTCCCTCTCCCGATCCCGCCTGGATCGGGGAGGCAGGAGGCGGCGGGCGGTTGCCGGCGAGGGCCGGCGGCGCGAGGCCGGAGGTGGCCGAGGCGAGGCGGCGGCGGCGGATCCGGCCGGGCCGGTGCCGGATCCGGCGGCGCGGCGGCGGGATGACCGGAGGCCGGGCGGCACCGCCGGGCGTAGGCGAGGTGGCGGGCCGCCGACGGCGGGCGCAACCGGGCGGCGACGGGGCGAGCCCGGCCGGCGGCGCGAGGAGCGAGGGGGCGGCGGCGCTCGCCGGGCGGTGGCGGAGGCCGGCGAAGACGCGGGGGTCCGGCGCGGCGGCCACGGGAGCAACGGCGGCGGCGCAGCCAGCTCGGGCGGAGGCGGCGGCCAGCGGCGGGCGCTCGCTGGCTCGCTGCGATGGTTTCCGCAAGGCGCGGCGGAGGTGGCAGTGCCACATGGCGGCTCCGGATTGGTGTTGGCGGCGGCGCTGGACATGTCCGGCGGGGTCCGGACGTGTCCGGCCTGGGAGGAGGACGAAGGCTAGGGTTAGGGATGGATTGGACCGCGAATTTCGGGAGACACATATATATAGGTAGAGGGAGCTAGGAGACTCCAAATGAGGTGCGGTTTTCGCCACGCGATCGTGATCGAACGACCGAGAGCATGGAGGGAGTTTGGTGGGTTTTGGCCAGTTTGGAAGGGGTGTTGGGCTGCAAACAAAAGAGGCTTTTGCGGTTACCCGGTTAACCGTTGGAGTACCAAACGACCTCCAATTGATCCGAAACTTGACAGCGGTCTACGGTGCTATACCTAGGCCGCTTGACAATCCTCGGTCCATTCCGAGACCGTTTAACACCCGCTAACGAAAAGAGGTATTAGGGGGCTCCGGGAGACATAGGAGTGCCGGATTTCAAAACGGAAAACTGGGAAAATGCTCGGATGCATGAGACGAACACGTATGCAAAATGAAATGCGCATGATGACATGATATGAAATGCAGATGATGACATGGCAAAGAGAGACACGCAAGCACATGACATGGCAGCCACGACGAATAACTGGCGGACACCTGGCGCATCGAATCCGGGGCGTTACAACACTCCTCCACTAACAAGAGATCTCGTCCCGAGATCTTAGGACCGAGACGGAAGAGAAAAGGATGATGCGAAACAAAACTCAAGAGAAAAGAGGGAAAGAATCGAGAGCACTCGAGAAGAAGAGAGAAACAACGAGAATGACGAGAATCGAAGCTCACGGAAACAGATAGGCTATGAAACTACTCGCTCTAACCGGAGTGGTTAAAATGAGAAAAGAAACGGATAAGACCGAAAAGGATTTAGGCAGCACTCCAGCTAAAACATGGAGGAATAGAACTTGAACTTCAGAGGGTGGAATGATACTTGATGAAGACATGACACACAAACCTCCGGAAAGAATTGAAAGAGTCGAATGAAAAGAACGGAGAATAAAATGACAACTTGTGCCGCGAATTAAATTGAAAGCATCTTTAGAAGGAAGGATTGAATGGAGTTGTTGAGAAAATCAACAACAAAAGAATAAGCTTGATGTGGACTTATGGATAACATCTCAAAATTATGAGGTGATAACCGACCACAAAGCGGAAAAGATTAAATAGCTGAGAAGAACGAAGAAATGCAAAACTCCACTTCAAAAGAAATACGGAGAATTAATTGCACTTCGAGATGCAAGAAGAAAAGATACTTGAACTCCACGAACAAAATCTTGATGGGCTCTTGAAGAATGACTTAAATCATGAAGAACCACCGTGAAGAACTCCGGTAACAAAAGGATGTTGAGATAAAATGAAGGAAGAAAGAATAAGATGAGCCTTGCGATGACTTAGATGGAGGTTCCGACGAAATGGCCGAGAAAATTTGAACTCCGGATAAGAAAAGATGAAAAGACTTGGAACTAGAATTTATTCATCAAGAACAAACTCCGAGGAAAAGATTAATCACTTTGATGAAATAAGAATAAGATTTATTGTGTGCTTATCCTTCATCAAATTAAATTGATGACAAGCAATGGATTTGCATACCACTTATTCTCGTTGAAAAAGGGATTGAGAAGTGACATATCGCAAACTTGAGAAGGACTTCATGAACCACCGGTAGGTTGAAAAGAATGAATGGATTAAAAATGATAATCAAGGAAAAAAATTCTGAAGGAACCACCGTAAAAATTCAGAAATGACTGATGAAAAGGAAATAATCACCGGGAAGAATTGGAAAAGCACAAAGATACTTGAGGGAATTAAAATGCAAGAGAACAAAGATATCGTGACCTGATTAACGAATGCTTGAACGAAGCACCGGAGGAATATTGAGATGAACGTAGGGGCACCGATATGGAATAATTGGAGAACGGCTTTGAAAAAACTTGGAACGAAGAAATCTTCCGAAAAGATGGCCTCCGGATTATCGAGAGGGAAAACAACTCCTGAAACACTCCGGACGGATGAAAAGAATTTCACGACTGGAAACAATTAGATAGGATAACATCGAAGCTAGCACCATGAACCTCCGGGGGAACGGGCAAAATTTAAGAGAAACTCAACTTCGATCTTCAAATGAAGACGAGAAACACCACCAAAATTACTGAGGTACTCCGGGAGAATGAAAACAAAGGGGTTGAGCCGACGATGAAAATGATTTGAAATTGATCTTGGAAAAAGGCATGTGACTGATGGAATCCATTCTTACGTCACACTTTGAAAAGAATTAGGAATAACTCTGGAATAATTAGAAGAGCCAGGAAAGATCACTCGAAAAGACACGTGGGTTAGGGCCCACTGAATAGATAACAACGTCGGAAAGGATTGAAGAACAGATAGATGAAGCACCGGAACAATTAAATATTTGAATGAGGTGACAACCTCGAATTAATTGGAACACAGACGAATCTCCTGAGATGTCTTGACGACTCCGGAAGAATAAACTGGCGAGAGGCGAACGAGCAAGGAAAACACTTGATCCATGGAAAAGAATATGGTCAACCTGAATAACTTGAATTGAGTCCGCCAGAAAAGAAAGAGATGCAGAATGACGAACAAGACGAGAATTCACCGGTTGAAATAATTGATGGAGGACTGAAGAGGCTCCGCACAAATGAAATAGATGGTCGGAAGAAATTCGAACACCGGGAATAATAGGGTGGGAGGGCGGGAAAACAAAGACAACTTGGAAGGGGAAAACAACGAATATCTTGAAAAGACAACACCGGTTGAAATCATTGAGGAAAGAAAGCAAAGACCTCACACGAGTAGAATGGATACTCGATTACGGACTCCGGTTCAGAAAGAAGAAGGGAGGGCGGGTGGGAAAAACAAGGACAACTTCGGACAAGGAAAAACAACAACGTCGGAGGAAGAACTGAGGATTGAACTCAAAGATGAAGAGGCTCGAGTCAACTTGACGAGAAATGCACCGGATAAAGAGCTGAGGAACAACTATCGGAAAAACCAACTGCGTGATCCTAAAGAAAAATTTGAAGGGGAAGAGGAGTAATTCAAAACACCTACGTCAAGATTCCTGACCAGAGAGACGAAGGGCGGAAGGAGTAAAAAGAATTCCTACTCTCCGATATAACTAGATTCCAAAACAGTTTATTCTAGACTCAACATCGGCCAAACTACACGATCAATCAAGGGGCTCCTAGGGTCGGTCGAGGCTCGATACCAACTTGTCACGCCCAATATGCGACCCTATCCAAAAGGAACTCAAGGTCCCACCAAGGATAGACCCGCATATTGGAAACGCTTTGCAAGGTGGATATCATTACATCAACATTACATAATAGATGGGGATACATACATAAGGCACAAATGCCACAAGAATACATCAACATCAAATACAAGATCAACATCCAACTACGGATGAAACATAAACAGAAACTCAAGCGACATCCACCCTGCTAGCCCAGGCTGCCGACCTGGAACCTATCCCCTGATCGAAGAAGAAGCAGAAGAAGAACTCCAACACAAGCAAACATCGCTCTCACGTCATGATCATCACAAACCTGTACCTGCAGCTGGTGGTGTAGTAATCTGTGAGCCACGAGGACTCAGCAATCCCATTACCATGGGTATCAAGACTAGCAAAGCTTAAAGGGAAAGGAAGGGGTAAAGTGGTGAGGTTGCAGCAGCGACTAAGCATATATGGTGGCTAACATACGCAAATGAGAGCGAGGAGAGAAACAAAGGAACGGTCGTCAACTAGTAATGATCAAGAAGTGATCCTGAACACCTACTTACGTCAGACATAACCCAAGAAAACCGTGTTCTCCTCTCGATCAACCTCGAAAAGAGACACTCACGGTTACGCACACGGTTGGTGTATTTTAATTAAGATCAACTTCGGGTTTTCTACAACCGGACATTAACAAATTCCCATCTGCCACATAACCGCGGGCACGGCTTTCGAAAGTTTATACCCTGCAGGGGTGTCCCAACTTAGCCCATGATAAGCTCTCGCGATCAACGAAGGAATAGACCTTCTCCCCGGGAAGACCGATCAGTCTCGGAATCCCGACTACAAGACATTTCACAGCAATAAAACAAGACCAGCAAGACCGCCCGATGCGCCGACAATCCCGATAGGAGCTGCACATATCTCGTTCTCAGGGCAACACCGGATGAGACATCCTACGAGTAAAACCAAACCTCGAGTTGCCACGAGGGGGCCCCGCAGTCTACTCGGTTCGGGCCAGCACTTAGAAAAGCACTGGTCCGGGGGGGGCTAAATAAAGATGACCCTCGAGAGAGCGACTCCCAAGGGAAAAGGTAGGTGGTGGTGAGGCAAATGGTAAAACCAATGTTGGGCCTTCTTTGGAAAAGTCTTATTCAAAGCGAACTGTCAAGGGGTCCCATAAATCACCCGACCGCGTTAGGGACGCAAAAATCCGGGAACATAATACCGATATGACGGAAACTAGGGCGGCAAGAGTGGAACAAAACACCAGGCATAAGGCCGAGCCTTCCACCCTTTACCAAGTATATAGATGCATTAATTAAATAAGATATATTGTGATATCCAACAAGTAAACATGTTCCAGGAAGGAACAACATCTCCATGTTCCAACAAGGAACAAACTTCGTCTTCACCTGCAACTAACAACGCTATAAGAGGGGCTGGGCAAAGCGGTAACATAGCCAAACAACGGTTTGCTAGGAAGGGTGACAACGAGTTAGAGGTTCATGGCAATTTAGGTAGACTTGAGCAACAGTAATAGGTAGCGCAGACATAGCGATAGAACGAAGCAACTAGCATAGCAATGATAGTAGTGAGATCCAGGGTAGCGGTCATCTTGCCTGAAATCCCGCAAGGAAGAAGAACGAGTCCATGAAGAAGATGAACGAGTCCATGAAGAAGATGAACGGATGAAGCCGAACCAAACGTAGACGAACGAATCTTCACGATCGCAACGAAACAGGAACTAACAAGAAGAAGCACACAACATAGGTAAACACACCACACATGAACAAGACATGATGCACAACAAGCATGATGCATGACAAAACTACATGAAGCTACTCATGGCAAGGGATGATGCACACAAGACCAACACATCAAGGCAAGTTTAAATGAGGCCGGAAACAACATATAACAATTCCTAGAAGTCCTCATATGCAATTTTCGAAATTGGTCCAGATCTGAATAACTTTATGTTCAAGTTGTTAAACAGCAAGTTAAAATGCACCACGATGATCTACACGAAATTCTAGTCAAGTTACATATAAAGTTCATTAGATTGAGCTACGGCCTAGAAGATATGAGCAAAACAAGATAAACATGGCATTGGTGCAAAATGCATACAAACATCAAGCAAACACCTCCAAACAAGGAAGCAACATGATAATATGAAGCTACATGCAAAATCAAGCAAGTTTCATATAGAGCACAATCAAAAGCGAGCAACGGTTCAACACATACACACAATACAAGTTTAAGGGACAAGCTGTCCAAAACAGCAACTAGGCATATTGCAAGCATCAAAACAACATGCTACAGGACCTCAACATAATAACAAAAGGCATGAGCATGATTTACAGGTAATGCATTACAAAACATGAGAACTGAGCTACCTCCAGAAATGACTAGAACACGCTCAAAATGACATGGCAAGATTGCAACTAATAACAGTTTCAGGCATTGGCAGAAATAACAACAGGTTGCAATGTTTAGAGCTATGAAACAACATGTTACAGGAACTTATAATAGCAAACCAAGGCATGGCATGAATCTACTCAAAGCATAGAATAAAACTCCTTTAGTGACCATAAGCCAAAAAGGATCAGAAAATATAGTAACACCCATGTCAATATCGAAAGTCTCGTTAACAGATTCAGCAACATGGCATGTCAAAAACTGATAACGAGATGGCATGTTAACAAGCTCAACGCACTCACTACAGAGCCTCAAATGATAAACTAAGCATACATACATCAAGAAGACATGACATAGAAGACATACATGGCAAGAACAAGAACATAGCATAAATGGATCAACCACAACAAGCTAGGCAAAATTGAATAACATGTATACAATCTGCCAGGAAACATTTGATAGCAAAAGTAGAGCTCGATTGACTCAAACTAGACTACTCCATAATTAAATACAAGGGCATGGATGGATAGAGCATGACATGCTTTACAAAACACCCTTACTGAAGTATCTCAAAATATGCATAGATCTCTCGGTATCATCAAGTTAACATGGCATCAAAGTAACAGCAAACAGGGCTGAAATCAGCAACAACAAGACACCTAGTTTGCATGCTTGTGCTAGTCACCACATAGATCACAAAAATACATAGCAAGCACCACTGGAAAGAAGACATGGCATATTTCAAAACACATGTAGGGCTCAAGTCCATAGGATGCACATATCAATCATGGCAAAATGACAAAGTGCAAGTTCTGATAGAAATCAGAAACTAACATCACATAGCACTCTTGCAACAGCATTTCGGGCACCAAGATGAGATCAAATGAAAATGATGCAATGAGATGAAATGATCTACCCTTCGAGGCGAACATTTTGACATATTATACGCGCAAAACGGAGCTACATGCACAGAGATACGATGCGATGAAAAAGCAATAAAATATCGAGAATCTGGGACTTAGCAGTTTATACCTAGCGAAAAAAACATAGGGCGAGGTGGGCCGATCACGGAGGCTGAAGCTGGGCTGGGCAGGCGGAACTGGGCCGGGGCCCACGCGAGGGTCGTCCCTCTCCCGATCCCGCCCGGATCGGGAGGCAGGAGGCGGCGGGCGGTTGGCGAGGGAGGCGCAAGGCGAGGCCGGAGGTGGCCGAGGCGAGGCGGCGCGGGCGGATCCGCTGCCGGTGCCGGATCCGGCGGCGCGGGCGGCGGGATGACTGGAGGCCTGGGCGGCACCGCCGGGCGAGGCGAGGTGGCGGGCCGCGCCGACGGGCGGCGCAATCGGGCGGGCGACGGCGAGCCCGGGCCGCTGGGCGAGGAGCGAGGGGCGGCTGCCACGGGCGGTGGCGAGGCCGGCGAAGACGCTGGGGTCCGCGCGCGGCCACGGGAGCAACGGCGGCGGCGCAGCCGAGCTCGGCGGGAGGCGGCGCCCAGCGGCGGGCGCGGCTCGCTGGGCCCGCTGATGGTTTCCGCAAGGCGGGCGGCGGAGGTGGCCGGCCACATGGCGGCTCCGGATTGGGTGTGGCGGGCGCTGACATGTCCGGCGGGTCCGGACGTGTCCGGCCGCGGAGGAGGACGAAGGCTAGGGTTAGGGATGGATTGGACCGCGAATTTCGGGGGGAGACACATATATATAGGTAGAGGGAGCTAGGAGACTCCAAATGAGGTGCGGTTTTCGGCCACGCGATCGTGATCGAACGACCGAGAGCATGGAGGGGAGTTTGGTGGGTTTTGGCCAGTTTGGAAGGGGTGTTGGGCTGCAAACAAAAGAGGCTTTTGCGGTTACCCGGTTAACCGTTGGAGTACCAAACGACCTCCAATTGATCCGAAACTTGACAGGCGGTCTACCGGTGCTATACCAAGGCCGCTTGACAAACCTCGGTCCATTCCGAGACCGTTTAACACCACTTTACGAAAAAGAGGTAAAAGGGGCGCCGGAGACATAGGAGTGCCGGATTGCAAAAGCGGACAACGGGGAAAATGCTCGGATGCATGAGACGAACACGTATGCAAAATGAAATGCGCATGATGACATGATATGAAATGCAGATGATGACATGGCAAAGAGAGACACGCAAGCACATGACATGGCAGCCACGACGAATAACTGGCGGACACCTGGCGCATCGAATCCGGGGCGTTACAATTGTCCACATATTTTTTATTTTGCATATCTCATAATTCCATGAAGGTATTAAGATGGGATGCGGCATCCTCATTAGGAGTACCGGAAAATTGATCTTTCATAACAAGATTCAGCAAAGTAGTATTAATATCACAAGACTCCGCACTAGTGGCGGGAGGAGCAATCGGAGTGCCAATAAAATCATTTTTGTTGGTATTTGAGAAATCACATAACTTGGTGTTCTCTTGAGTCATGATGACTACACAACAAGATTGCACCCAAAAGCAGATCCGGCAAGAAAACGGCAAACGAAAAAGAGAGGCGCATAAAACGGCAAATTTTTGTGAAGTGGGGGAGAGGAAAACGAGAGGCAAATGGAAAATAATGTAAATTGCGAGGAGCTGAGATTTGTGATTAGGAACCTGGTATATGTTGAAGATCCTCCCCGGCAACGGCGCCAGAAATACCTTTTGATGTCACTTGAAGCTACATCGGTATTTCCCCAAAGAGCAAGGGATGATGCAAAACAGTGGTGGAAATAGGTATTTCCCTCAGATATGAAACCAAGGTTATCGAACCAGTAGAGAACCAAACAACACAATGTAAACAAACCCTGCACACAAATAACAACACCTCGCAACCCGACGTGTTAAAGGGGTTGTCAATCCCTTTCGGGTATGGCGCCTCAAACGGTGCATGGACGGGAAATAGATTGTAGTAGATTGAATAAATAGATCACAAATAAAATAAAACACAGCAATTATTTTTGTATTTTTGGTTTAATAGATCTGAAAATAAATGCAGAAGAAAAGTCGATCACAAAGGAAAATATATGAGAAAGAGACCCGGGGGCGTAGATTTCACTAGTGGCTTTTCTCGAGAAAGATATCAAACAGTGGGTAAACAAATTACTGTTGGGCAATTGATAGAACTTCAAATAATCATGAAGATATCCAGGCAATGATCATTATATAGGCATCACGTCCAAGATTAGTAGATCGACTCCTGCCTGCATCTACTACTATTACTCCTCACATCGACCGCTATCCAGCATGCATCTAGTGTATTAAGTTCATGGAAAAACGGAGTAATGCAATAAGAACAATGACATGATATAGACAAGATCTACCTATGTAGAGATAGACCCCATCGTTTTATCCTTAGTAGCAACGATACATACGTGTCGGTTCCCCTTACATCCGGATCAAGCACCGTAAGATCGAACCCACTACAAAGCACCTCTTCCCATTGCAAGATAAATAGATCAAGCTGGCCAAACAAAACCCAAATATCGGAGAAGAAATATGAGACTATAAGAGATCATGCATATAAGAGATTATAGAAACTCAAAAACTTTCATGGATATAAGAAGATATAACTGATCATAAACTTAGAGTTCATCATATCCCAACAAACATATCGCAAAAAGAGTTACATCATATGGATCTCCAAGAGACCATTGTATTGAGAATTCAGCGAGAGAGAGGAAGCCATCTAGCTACTAACTACGGACCCATAGGTCTACAAAGAACTACTCACGCATCATCGGAGAGGCACCAATGGAGGTGGTGAACCCCATCCGGGATGGTGTCCAGATTGGATCTGGTGGTTCTGGACTTTGCGGCGGCTGGATGAATATTCCGTCGACTCCCCTAGGGTTTTGGGAATATTGGGGTATTTATAGAGCAAAGAGGCGGTCCGGGGGGCACCCGAGGTGGGCACAACCCACCAGGGCGTGCCTGGGCCTCCTGGTGCGCCCTGATGGGTTGTCCCTCCTCGGGACACCCTCCAGGCGCAACCAGGGCCCATTATGTTCCTTCTGGTCCAAAAAAATCTCCATAAAGTTTTGTTGCATTTGGACTCCGTCTGATATTGATTTCCTGCGATGTAAAAAAATGCAGAAAACAACAACTGGCACTTGGCACTATGTCAATAGGTTAGTACCAAAAAATGATATAAAATGATTATAAAACATCCACGATTGATAATATAACAGCATGGAACAATAAAAAATTATAGATATGTTGGAGACGTATCACCTATCATATTAGGACTAATTTTATAACCAAAGCAAATTACCATGCTGTTTAGAAACTCTCAAAATAATCTAAGTTAAGTACGAGAGTTCATCAATTTCTATAAAATAAAGCCACTGCCATGCTCTAAAAAGATATAAGTGAAGCACTAGAGCAAATTTTGCCTATCTCAAAAGATATAAGTGAAGCACATAGAGCATTCTAATAAATCACGATTCACGCGTGTCTCTTTCAAAAGGTGTGTACAACAAGGATTATTGTGGCAAACTGAAAAGCAAAGACTCAAATTATACAAGGCGCTCCAAGAAAAACACATATCATGTGGTGAATAAAAATATAGCCTCAAGTAAAGTTACCGATAGACGAAGACGAAAGAGGGGATGCCTTCCCAGGGCATCCCCAAGCTTAGGCTTTTTGACATCCTTGAATATTACCTTGGGGTGCCTTGGGCATCCCCAAGCTTAGGCTCTTGCCACTCCTTATTCCATAGTCCATCAAATCTTTACCCAAAACTTGAAAACTTCACAACACAGAACACCAACAGAAGATCTTGTAAGCTCCGTTAGTATAAGAAAACAAATCACCACTTTAGGTACTGTTGTGAACTCGTTCTTTATGTATATTGGTGTAATATCTACGGTATTACAACTTTCCATGGTTCATACCCCCCCCCCCTGATACTAGCCATAGATGCATCAAAATAAGCAAACAACATGCGAAAAACAGAATCTGTCAAAACCAGAACAGTCTGTAACAATATGGATAGTTCGATTAGTTATGTAACTCAAACAATTCTCAGAAAATAGGATGTCCTAGATAATTTGTTTATTAATCTTCTTCAAAATTAATCAACTAAAAATTAATCTCCAGCTAAAAATAAGAATTGTTTTCGTGAGCGCAAAGTTTCTGTTTTTCGGCAAGATCAAATTAACTAACATCATAGGCTATCCCATCGGTCTTACTTGGCACAAACACTAATTAAAACACAAAACCACATCTAACCAGAGGCTATATGATTTATTCAAAGCAAAACAGGACCTAAAACGCAAGAACGAAAATAAAATTGGGTTGCCTCCCAACAAGCGCTATTGTTTAACGCCTTTTTAGCTAGGCAATGATATTTCAATGATGCTCACATGAAAGACAATAATTGAAGCACAAAGAGAGCATCGTAAAACATGTGACAAACACACTTACGTCTAACATACTTCCTATGCACAGGTATTTTGTAAGCAAAAAAATTATCAAGGCAAGCAAAAACTAGCATATGCAAGGAAGAAGAAAGAGACGATAGCAATCTCAACATTAAGAGAGGTAATTTAGTAACATGAAAATTTCTACAACCATATTTTCCTCTCTCATAATAAGTACATGTAGGATCATTAAGCAAATTCAACAATATAGCTATCACATAACATATTCTCAACACGATCCACATGTATGCGAAGTTGACACTCTTCCAAAATAGTGGGATTAACACTAGCTAAAGTCATGACCTCTCCAAACCCACTTTTATCAAAAAAATCATAAGATTGAACATTCTCCAAATATGTGGGATCTAAAGTTGACATGCTTCCAAACCCACTTTTAATATTATTTGAAACACTATTATCAATCTCATATTCATCATGGGGCTTGAATAAATTTTCAAGATCATAAGAAGAATCACCCCAATCATGATCATTGCAACAAGTAGTGGACATACCAAAACTAGCATCCCCAAGCTTAGGCTTTTGCATATTATTAGCACAATTGACATTAATAGAATTTATAATAACATCATTGCAATTATGCTTTTTATTCAAAGATTTATCGTGAATCACTTCACAAAGTACTTCATCACTATTTTCAGATTCACGAATTTCAAGCAAAACTCCACAAAGATAATCTAGTGAACTCAACTCACTAGCAATTAGTTCATCATAATTGGATCCTTTAAAAAGATTAGCAAGTGGACGGGGATCCATAAACTCTTAGAAAGCAAAGATTCAAGCAAAAAGAAGGCACATGGTAACACAAAATCGAACGGGAGAAGCGCGAAGAAAAGGCAAAACTTTTCGAAAATCATTTTAGAAGTGGGGGAGAGGAAAACGAGAGGCGAATGGCAATTAATGTAATGTGGGAGATGATATTTTATGCTGGGTACTTGGTATGTCTTGACTTGATGTAGATCTTCCCGGCAACGGCGCCAGAAATCCTTCTTGCTACCTCTTGAGCTTGCGTTGGTTTTTCCTTGAAGAGGAAAGGGTGATGCAACAAAGGAGCGTAACACAGGTAAGCGTAGGTGCTATACAAACGGTTTTTAACCCCTTTCCGCGACGACATTTGGAACCGTCGCCAATTGAGTGTGGGCGATAGGGGGGTCCTTCCCACACGACCCAGAAACCATGGGGGATAGGGAGCCGTGATGCATACAGTTGTCCCTATATAACCGTTTCCGATATCTCGAATATCCCAAGCACTTCATCCTTGCGACTCATTTGTGCTCGCATTGCCATCGTAGTCGGAGTTTTGTGGTTTTACCTAAAACTAGGCAGATTCCAGGCACAGGAGTTTTCCAGGCACGTACCTAACTGGCTCTATGTTTATGGTGCCTGGCATATCACAAACAATTCATGATTATAAACCGTGTATGATAGGTAGACAATCACACACATTTAGTTTTCCTGCACCGTATGTGATAGTGGCTGACATCACACACGCTTTGCAAATGGCAACTGTGTGCATTGTTACACACGTTTCCTCTACGTGAACCGTGTCGGATTATGATGTATATCGCACACGCTCTGCTTTATTAACCGTGTGCGCCGTAATGACCTGCACACCATAATTTCACCCTAATTTAATTGCTGCTATTTAAAATTGTACCTAATTTAAACCTGGAAGTAGGCTATAGCTTTATTCATATCCATCAGGTTCAAACAACCAATGCATTATTTGATTCACAGGTACATATGTTTAAGAATTACATAAGCACCAAATAAAGAATGATGAACCAGTGTTCTATACTTGTACTATTATAGATGGTAAAGAAAGAGGCGACAGACATTCCGGTTGCTGAACAAGGTGAAGCGGAATGGCCCTATTGTGCTCTCCTGGATGCAGAAGGCGTGTAGGACTCTAGTCCAACCCCTTGTGATGGTCAACCACCAATCATGTAGTTTGAGAGGTAATCTTGAGTAAACTTCTTCAGGATCCACTTCAAAAGAAAAAAGATTCAGATATCGTCATCTAACACAACTCATTACGGGCAGTAAAAAGAAGGCTACAGGGTTCTTACTTACCATCCTGCAGTTCATTGTTGTCTTGCATAAAGTGTAAACAAATAGTTTGATTGACATATTTTGACCCATTTTAATAACAATCTTTATCAGTTTCCTCACTTGATGCTGGTTCATGAATATCTCATTGCCCCATACACAGAAAGGGTCGAAGTGTGGATCTTTGGCAATGATATATGTACCTAAAAGCACCAAGTTAATATTAGAAGCGAAACAACAATTGAAAAATGATGTAGTGCAACACTCCCTCCATCCTATTATATAAGATTTTATTACATGTATATCTAGACATCATCAGAACATTAAGGTAACACTCTTCCTTGTTGCGATGTAGCCTGGGATTGCATATTTGTCATTCAGTACAATGCATGTTGCTATGTAGCCTCCGCTATATTAAATATGGCCCTAGTTAACCTACTGATAAATGGGTTACAGATATATTCAGTGAAATGTCCGATTCGACGATCAATTCCTTATCAGCCCCAGGCTATATTGTACCAGCTACCGATATCCTGAACAGTGAGTACATATAAGCAATGCGATGAAACTAACCTCGATGGAAAACAACACCGTTCTCAATATTGTCCTATATGAGTACATATAAAGGCATGTTAAGCACAACAGGATAAACATCAACCAAATATATCCATGGTAGACAACATAATCTACAAACGATAGCTTCAGTTTGCAGGCTTAAGCGCGCTAGTTAAGCAAAACAAGAAGTGGAAATGTGTGATAACTGCATCAGGCATAAGATTTTAAAACAAGCAAATAGTCATTCAAACTAGTATTGTGCAGGTCTAAAGTACACTAGTTATTGTTAAAAAAATGAAAAGGCATGTTAACTGCAATATCCTTAACAGCAACCAAATATCGTAATTCATAGTGGTATTGTTGAAACTGTTATTGATGAAATTGAACTGCACGGAAAATAGTTGCACATATAGAGCATCACATTGTGAAGAACTGAAATAAACAATTCATAAGGCCATCTCTAGCCGATCCTTAAAAAGTTAAAGGACAAAACACTTAGTGGATATATATATATATATATATATATATATATATATATATATATATATATATATATATATGTGTGTGTGTGTGTGTGTGTGTGTGTGTGTATCTATATATATATATATATATATATATATATATATATATATATACTCCGCAATTTTTGGCCTTTTCTAGTCGATCCCCTAAACTTAACGTTGTAAACTTCAATTTGATCAAGTTCAAAGCAAGTTCAACCGAAAGTAGCATGCATTCAAACAGAGACATAGATAGTTTTGCATAACCGAACATAAAACATAAATTTAAACTAAGCTAAACTACTTTCGGTCAAAGTAGAGGTCGAGACAATCCTTCCTTGTCATGTACGGAGTGCCGCGAGCCGGGTCCGGGACGATGACGTCATCGGGGTCATTGGGGAAGGCACTCCTCCACTCGTCGACGTCGATCTCCTCGTCCTCGGGGCCCACCTCGACGCCCTCCCTGCCGCCGACACCGCTTCCTTCGACCTCATCATTGGAGGAGAGCGCGATAATCTCGCCGCCCTCCGCACCGCCGTCCCCGCCGCCTTCGACCTCGTCATCAGAGGAGCACGCGATAACCTCGCCGCCCTCTGCGCCGGCAAAGATCGCCCGCTCTGCCTCCACGAGCTCCGGGTGCTTCCAGCGGAGTTCTGGCATGTAGGCCTCGGCGGCGGCCTCGGCCTCGAGGCGCTCCCATGCCTCGCGGTCCTCCCACGCCATAGCCTGGCTCACCACACTGGCTCCGGCGGAACGAGGTCCACCGGACGTGCTCCGAAGGGGAAACTGAGCCTAGCCGCCGCGCCGTGGTAGCGGACCTGCCATCGGTCGTACTCCATGGCTGTGTGAAAGCTACCGAGCCATCGGCGGGTGTGGGTTTCTCGATCTGTAATCTCGGCGACCCACGCCCCCACCGCCGCTGCCGGACCCCGAGGTAGGACCTCGTCAGCTGTCGGGTCCGAGGAAGGATGGGGAAGTCCTTGAACCGTCATAGGGGCGCGGTGGCGGGCGGATCGGGGGACCGGTAACGACGGATCGAGCCTGCGGAGAACTACGGGGACACCTCGGCGGCCACCACTCCGGCGTCGGGCGAAAAGGCCCCGATAAACCTCTTTTTGGCCATTGGCTCCTCGAGCTCATCGGCACACAGGCAGAGGTTGAGGATGGAGGCGCCGGCCATGGCGGCGACCTACCAATGGTTTAGGGGGTGGTGTGTGTCTGTGTGAGAGGAGGTTTTGGGGAGTGTGTGGTGTGTGTGGGGGGCAAGATGGTGTTTGAGGAAATACTGCGGCAACTGGAAATTTTACTAGGCGGGGGTAACAAGGCGGGGCTACTAAAAATTTGGATCAAGGGCGAGCAGATATTTTTGAGATTGCGAGGGATGCAGAGGCGGGAGTAAAATGTCGGGCTCTTGAAAATTTGAATCAAGGGACTGAGCGGAGGCGAGTAATGTGAAGATCGACGCGGTCCACAAATACTAATCGTGTGCTATCAAACATTAAAACCTTCCACGCGGTAGATATTTTCGAGATTACGAGGCAGTAATATTTTTGAGATTCCGAGGGATGCAAAGGTGGGAGTATTTGGGGAGCGAGCTAGTGTGCTTCACGCGCCAGCTGTGGACTATAGCCGACGCACCTTCTCGTGTAAGCCATAGGCGTACTATACACCGATGGTGCTCCAGGATATTTTGTACTACATCTCACATGGTTGGTGCTAATAAACTGTGTGGGATCTACTTGATTTGCCATCTTGACTTGAATTACATAATGGGTTCACAGCGGCAACGGACGGTGTTTGAATTGCTAGACCTTTTATCTTCTTATGTCCATGGGTTTATGCTTATGTCCCATGCAAGAAATGGGGATGAATTTCAAACACAACAACACCTTTGAGGACGAAACAATATTCGTTGCCTCTTATTGCTTTCAAAAATTTTCTAGTGTCAACATAGAACAACATGAGCGTTGTGTTAAGTTTTGGAATTTTTCGGGGTTCGTTTGGACATTTTTATACATTAACTAGGTTTTCTAGGCATTTTATGTGCATAATTCAAATTTGAAATACATGCACATGCTCTAGTGCATATAAATTGGTTGAAAAATCAAATCTGTGTCCTTGGGTGCATGCTTAGGTCCCATGCAAGAAATGGTAATGAATTTAAAACACCAGGGCACTGTTGATTGCCGGCAAAATGTTGAAATACCTGGTTTTTAAATTCTAGTAAATACAAAACTCGTCTGAAATTCATTAAACTTGGCATGGTATCATGGAGCGGCATCAACATGCCATGGTAAAAATTTTGTCCCATTTGGGGTAGGTTTGGGTATAAGCTACTCACAAACCAAAGCTTATCACAACAAGCCTGGTGGTTTCGGTAGGGAACGTGCCACCTTTGGGTACGAAACGATATTCTTTGCCTCTTATTGCTTTCAGAAAAAAATCTAGTGTCAACATAGAACAATAGGAGTGTTGTGTTATGTTTTGGAATTTTTCGGGGTTCGTTTGGACATTTTTATACATTAACTGGGGTTTCTAGGCATTTTATGTGCATAATTCAAATCTTAAATACATGCACATGCTCAAGTGCATATAAATTGGTTGAGAAATCAAATCTGTGTCCTTGGGTGCATGCTTAGGTCCCTTGCAAGAAATGGGAATGTATTTCAAACACTAGGGCATTCTTGATTGCCGGTAAAATGTTGAGATACCTGGTTTTTAAATTTAGTAAATCCAAAACTCGTCTGAAATTCATGAAACCTTGCATGGTATCATGGAGCGGCAACAACATGACATGGTAAAAAATTGTCCCATTTGGGGTAGGTTTGGGTATAAGCTTCTCACAACGAGCCTAGTGGTTCCGGTAGGGAACGTGCCACCTTTGGGGACAAAACGATATCCGTTTCCTCTTATTGATTTAAAAACAATTCTGGTGTCAACATAGAACAACATGAGTGTTGTGTTAAGTTTTGTAATTTTTCGGGGTTCATTTGGACATTTTTATACATTAAATATGTTTTCTAGGCATTTTATGTGCATAATTCAATTTTGAAATACATGCACATGCTCCATTGCATATAAATTGGTTGAAAAATCAAATCTATGTCCTTGGGTGCATGCTTAGGTCCCATGCAAGAAATGGGAATGAATTTCAAACACCGAGAACCTTTGTTGATTGCCGGCAAAATGTTGAGATACCTGGTTTTTAACTTCTAGTAAATCCAAAACTCGTCTGAAATTCATGAAACTTGGCATGGTATCATGGAGCGGCATCAACATGTTGTGGTAAATTTTTTGTCCCATTTGGGGCTGGTTTGGGTATAAGCTTCTCATAAACCAGAGCTTCTCACAACAAGCCTGGTGGTTTCGATAGGGAACGCGCCACCTTTGGGGACAAAACGATATCCGTTGCATCTTATTGCTTTCAAAAAATTTCTAGTGTCAACATAGATTAACAGGAGTATTGTGTTAAGTTTGGGAATTTCCGGGGCTCGTTTGGACATTTTTATACGTTAACTGGGTTTTCTAGGCATTTTATGTGCATAATTCGAATTTGAAATATATGCACATGCTCCAGTGCATATAAATTGATTGAAAAATCAAATTTTTGTTCTTGGGTGCATGCTTAGTCCCATGCAAGAAATGGGAATGAATTTCAAACACCAGGGCACTCTTGATTGCACGCAAAATGTTGAGATACCTGGTTTTTAAATTCTAGTAAATCAAAAACTCATTTGAAATTCATGAAACTTGGCATGGTATCATGGAGCAGCATCAACATGCCGTGGTAAAATTTTTGTCCCATTTGGGGCATGTTTGGGTACAAGTTTCTCACAAACCAGAGCTTCTCACAACAAGCCTGGTGGTTTCGGCAGGGAACATGCCACCTTTGGGGACGAAACGATATCCGTTGCCTCTTATTGCTTTAAAAAAAATTAGTGTCAAGATTGAACAATAGGAGTGTTGTGTTAAGTTTTGGAATTTTTCGGGGCTCGTTTGGACATTTTATACATTAATTTGTTTTCTAGGCATTATATGTGCATAATTTAAATCTGAAATGCATGCACATGCTCCAATGCATATAAATTGGTTGAAAAATCTAATCTGTTTCCTTGGGTGCATGCTTAGGTCCCATGCAAGAAATGGGAATGAATTTCACACACTAGGGCACTGTTGATTGCCGGAAAAACATTGAGATACTTTGTTTTTAAATTCTAGTAAATCCAAATCTCGTCTGAAATTCATGAAACCTGGCATGCTATCATGGAATGGTACCCGACATGTTGTGGTATTTTTCGTGTCCATTTTAAGAGAAGGCACACTCAAATAATAGCCAACAAAGGCATTTTGAAAAGATAGCTACCACATTAATATCTCAAACGTTTGTATAATTCAAACCATGTGCGCTCTGTTAACCATTCATGTGATGCCATGTGTCTTGGTTTTAATGGCTATAGGAGGTGCCGTGCGGACAGCTGCTTGGTGAGCACGGGAGGCGTCGAGTGCGATCCGGTCTTGAGCTCACCGAGAGGCTCGTCGGGAAGCGTGCGAGCTGTTCAACGCAGGATTTGTGCATCTCTTCAACGAAAATGGTTCAGATTGGCTACAGTATGAGCTATTTAACCGTGCCATGCTTTAGTTAAGCAGTAAAGCGGTAGAAAATAAACTAAAAAATATACGTGCTGGCACACACCACGTGTGCCCTGCGAGCAGGCGTGAGTTGATGGGACGCATGCGAGCAGTCCGTCGCGCAGGCATATCAGGAGGCCTGCGTGCAGGTGTGCGTATTAACGGGGAGGCGTGCGAGTAGCTGTGTGAAATGATGGTAGGAATGGCAGAAGTCCGTCGCGCAGGCTCACCGGGAGGCGAGACAGCTTTTGACCGCAGCTTGCCTCGCTCCTACTGGTCCGTATTAATTGCGCGCACGAGCCGCTGGCCATAATAGGTGGCTGCACTCCCGGTCCACAGTGGTCACCAACGTCTGGACTGTGGAGTGTATGACGATGCTGCCGAAGCGCACCATCGGAGGGAGTGGCAACGCCGGGGCTAGTGAAGCACCCGCGCAACGCGTGAAGATGGGCACAGAGGTTTCCGTCGCTGCCGAAGAGGTCTCTGACGGGCAGCAGCATGACCTTGACTTCGTCGGCGCCGTCGTGCCCCCCCTCCTAGCCAGATACGGAGGTCAACAGCAACTCCAGCAACGACTGCGACTCCGACGGAAAACCGGTTAGTCATCTGTATACCCATTTGTGCGGCAAACATATCATGTGTTTTCTGGAATACAAATCCTATGGTTATGTTCTCTCAGTCCATGAAATCAGAGTAATTAAGATCCTTTTGATGCACGTAGTGTATTGATTGTTTGAATGTTATCCGTATAAAGTTAGTGATTAATTGTTTGTTTTGTACAAATGATTTTTCCTAATAATCTGACTAGGTTTAGCTTGCGTGCTAATAATTCGTGGCCAGATCTTGAGAATTGATTTTGAATGTCCTACATATATATTTGTGCCTTTTTTCTTCCTGATCTTGAGAATTGATTCCGAATGTCTTACATGTTATGCCATTTTTTTCTTTCAGATTGGTATGTACACAGATGAGGCTCCATCCAGCACCGCCGCCGGATGTAGATCTTGGACCCGGCTGTGCGGCCAGAAGCGCCCCCCTAGACCTGAGGAACCAGTACAATCTCCGGCGGACTGCATCAGCGATCTCCCGGACGGCATCCTTGGGGAGATCATCTCTCTTCTCCCCACCAAGGATGGTTGCCGCACACAAGTCCTCGCATCTCGGTGGCACACTCTGTGGTGCACCGCGCCTCTTAATCTCGATTGTCGTCAGCTATCTCTCGGTGATGATTCTGAACTCCCTGGAGCCATCATCTCGTCCCACCAGGGCTCCGTTCAACGCATCTGCATCCCGGCATGCTACCTGCTGGACATACCCTGCATGGTGGCCGCTTGGCTGACATCTCGTCAATTCGATAAACTCCAGCAGCTTGAGTTCTACCATGACTATGTATGTAACATACCACGAACCGGTGTATCTGTGCCCTCACAACCGATTTCCATATCGTGGTTTTCCTCCTCTCTCCACACCGCCACCTTCTCTCGGTGCCATCTAGCAGACAATCTGGTACAAGTGCTTCGACTGCCACTGCTAAAAAAACTTTCACTTGTGGTGGTTGATCTATCGGAGGCCGCACTGCACAGCATCATCCACTCCAGCTGCCCTGCCATGGAGCGCTTGCTGCTTGTTTTTGCAATGGAAATTCGTATCCGTTGTCTCAAAATAAAGTCACCCACCTTGTAAGCATGGGAATTTGTTTTTTTGGACATGATCTCCTCATCGAATATGCCCCTTCACTTCAAAGGTTGCTCCTTGATTCTGTTATAGTACCATCGCAAATAACTGTAGTCTCTGCGCCTAAACTGGAGACCTTGGGTGCAATTTGTGATCCTTTTAGATGGTTCAAGATGGTGTTTGGCTCCACACCTATTGAGGTACTGTATATTATTCACGCAAACTTTTGTAATATACTTTTCTCATTTGTGCGCATAAGTTAAGTATCATCTTGGAGTACATTTCGGTACTAATATTATGTTCTATGCTCAATGAAGAACTTGTCCATCCTATCAGTGGGGGTGGATTCTGTCAAGACCTTACATATCAGTATGTGGTGTTTTGATCTGAACATGATTATTGGCTTGCTGCAATGCTTTCCATGTCTAGAAAATTTGTATATAAAGGTGATGATTTCACGCACATTGAAATCCCATATATAATGTACTATAATTAATCATTCAGCTATCACTCTTTCAACATAATCTCTTTTAGACATTAACTGTTTTCAACCTTCATCTCTATTTAGGCACTAACACGTGGACGAGAAGGTATAACCAATCGATGGTTCAAGAAGCACCAGGATTTTCTCAGATCTCATGACATTCGTTTGAAGACAGTAAAGTTGGAAGGATATGCATCCAACAATGCAAACACTAGCTTTGTCACATTCTTCATGTTGAATATGAGGGCACTATTGTCCGTGAGGATTAAGTTTTTCAAAAAGAAATTTCTTATGGCTGCAAGTGTTGAGCAGCATAAAAAGAAGTTTCAAGTGGACTTAAGGGCTTCTGATCATGCTCGGCTTCTATTTACAACAGCTTGTCATCATGGACCTGTAGAATTTCTGGGCCGGGATCTTGATTTTATAGATAAGACCGATCCATTTGATTGTGACTGCCGAAAACTTTTGTTGAGTTAGATGTCACTGTCCTGTTCAATCTGGATTTTGTCTAAACCTAATGAGCAATTAATCCTCATGCTTTTGTATTGTTTGTTAGCTGGAGTTAGATATTGTTGCCCTTTTTAACTCGGCTTTGACCCATATTTTATTTCATACTGGGCCAATGGCTTGCCATTTCTTTAATTAAGACATAAATATTATAAGCATTAACAACATAGGGAAAAAACATCACTCTCGCGGGATCCTTGAGATCTTTGTTCATTACAGAACCAGAAGCTCTTAGCGCCCACAAGCATGTTGGGGAACGTAGTAATTTCAAAAAAATTCCTACGCACACACAAGATCATGGTGATGCATAGTAACGAGAGGGGAGAGTGTTGTCCACGTACCCTCGTAGACCGAAAGCGGAAGCGTTAGCATAACGTGGTTGATGTAGTCGTATGTCTTCACGATCCGACCGATCAAGTACCGAACGCACGGTGCCTCCGAGTTCAGCACACGTTCAGCTCGATGACGTCCCTCGAACTCCGATCCAGCCAACCTTTGAGGGAGAGTTCTGTCAGGACGATGGCATGGTGACGATGATGATGTACTACCGACGCAGGGCTTCGCCTAAGCACCGCTGCAATATTATCGAGGTGGATTATGGTGGAGGGGGGCACCGCACACGGCTAAGAGATCAAGAGATCAATTGTTGTGTCTCCAAGGGGTGCCCCCCTCCCCGTATATAAAGGAGTGGAGGAGGGGGAGGGCCGGCCCTCTCTATGGCGCGCCCTAGGAGGAGTCCTACTCCCACCGGGAGTAGGATTCCCCCCCTTCCAAGTAGTAGGAGTAGGAGTCAAGGAAAGGGGAGAGAGAAGAGAAGGAAGGAGGGGGCGCAGCCCCTCCCCCTAGTCCAATTCGGACTAAGCCTTGGGGGTGCGCGCAGCCTCTCCTCTCTCTTTATCCTAAAGCCCAATAAGGCCCATATACTCGAATTCCTGTAACTCTCCGTTACTCCGAAAAATACCCGTATCACTCGGAACCTTTCTGATGTCCGAATATAGTCGTCCAATATATCGATCTTTATGTCTCGACCATTTCGAGACTCCTCGTCATGTCCCCGATCTCATCTAAGAGTCCGAACTACCTTCGGTACATCAAAACACATAAACTCATAATATAACTGTCATCGAACTTTAAGCGTGTGGACCCTACGGGTTCGAGAACAAAGTAGACATGACCGAGACAAGTCTCTGGTCAATAACCAATAGCTGAACCTGAATGCTCATATTGGCTCCCACATATTCTACGAAGATCTTTATCGGTCAAACCGCATAACAACATACGTTGTTCCCTTTGTCATCGGTATGTTACTTGCCTGAGATTCGATCGTCGGTATCTCAATACCTAGTTCAATCTCGTTACTTGCAAGTCTCTTTACTCGTTCCGTAATATAACATCCCGCAACTAACTCATTAGTTACAATGCTTGCAAGGCTTATAGTGATGTGCATTACCGAGTGGGCCCGGAGATACCTCTCCGACAATTGGAGTGACAAATCCTAATCTCGAAATACGCCAACCCAACGAGTACCTTCGGAGACACCTGTAGAGCACCTTTATAATCACCCAGTTACATTGTGACGTTTGGTAGCACACAAAGTGTTCCTCCAGAACGGAGTTGCATAATCTCATAGTCATAGGAACATGTATAAGTCATGAAGAAAGCAATAGCAACATACTAAGCGATCGAGTGCTAAGCTAATGGAATGGGTCAAGTCAATCACATCATTCTCCTAATGATGTGATCCCGCTTATCAAATGACAACTCTTTGTCTATGGCCGTGAAACATAACCATCTTTGATCAACGAGCTAGTCAAGTAGAGGCATACTAGTGACACTCTGCTTGTCTATGTATTCACACATGTATCATGTTTCCGGTTAATACAATTCTAGCATGAATAATAAACATTTATCATGAAATAAGGAAATAAATAATAACTTTATTATTACCTCTAGGGCATATTTTCTTCAGTCTCCCACTTGCACTAGAGTCAATAATCTAGTTCACATCGCCATGTGATTTAACATCAATAGTTCACATCTTTATGTGGTTAACATCCATACTTCACATCGATATGTGACCAACACCCAAAGGGTTTACGAGAGTCAGTAATCTAGTTCACATCGCTATGTGATTAACACCCAAAGAGTACTAAGGTGTGATCATGTTTTGCTTGTGAGATAATTTTAGTCAACGGGTCTGTCACATTCAGATCCGTAAGTATTTTGCAAATTCTATGTCTACAATGCTCTGCACAGAGCTACTCTAGCTAATAGCTCCCAGTTTCAATGAGATTTAGAGTCATCTGCATCAGTGTCAAAAAACTTGCATCGACGTAACCCTTTACGACGAACCATTTTTCACCTCCATAATCGAGAAACATATCCTTATTCCACTAAGGATAATTTTGACCGCTGTCCAGTGATCTACTCCTAGATCACTATTGTACTCCCTTGCCAAACTCAAAGTGGTAGGGTATACAATAGATCCGTACACAGCATGGCATACTTTGTAGAACCTATGGTTGAGGCATAGGGAATGACTTTCATTCTCTTTCTATCTTCTGCCGTGGTCGGGCTTTGAGTCTTACTCAATTTCACACCTTGTAACACAGGCAAGAACTCTTTCTTTGACTGTTCCATTTTGAACTACTTCAAAATCTTGTCAAGGTATGTACTCATTGAAAAACTTATCAAGCGTCTTGATCTATCTCTATAGATCTTGATGCTCAATATGTAAGCAGCTTCACCGAGGTCTTTCTTTGAAAAACTCCTTTCAAATACTCCTTTATGCTTTTCAGAAAAATCTACATTATTTCCGATCAACAATATATCATTCACATATACTTATCGTAAATGTTGTAGTGCTCCCACTCACTTTCTTGTAAATACAAAGCTTCACCGCAAGTTCAGATAAAACTATATGCTTTGATCAACTCATCAAAGCATATATTCCAACTCTGAGATGCTTGCCCTAGTCCATAGATGGATCACTGGAACTTGCATATTTTGTTGCATCATATACAACTCTTCTTTAATAAATTCATTAAGGAATGCAGTTTGTTTATCAATTAGCAGATTTCATAAAATGCGGCAATTGCTAACATGATTCGGACATACTTAAACATAGATACGAGTGAGAAACTCTCATCGTAGTCAACACCGTGAACTTGTCGAAAACTTTTTGCGACAATTCTAGCTTTGTAGATAGTAACACTACTATCAGCGTGCGTCTTCCTCTTGAAGATCCATTTAATCTCAATGGCTCGCCGATCATTGGGCAAGTCAATCAAAGTCCATACTTTGTTCTCATACATGGATCCCATCTCAGATTTCATGGCCTCAAGCCATTTTGCAGAATCTGGGCTCATCATCGCTTCCTCATAGTTCGTAGGTTCGTCATGGTCAAGTAACATGACCTCCAGAACGGGATTACCGTACCAATCTGGTGCAGATCTCACTCTGGTTTACCTACGAGGTTCGGTAGTAACTTGATCTGAAGTTACATGATCATCATCATTAACTTGCTCACTAATTGGTGTAGGAGTCACAGGAACAGATTTCTATGATAAACTACTTTCAAATAAGGGAGCAGGTACAGTTACCTCATCAAGTTTTACTTTCCTCCCACTCACTTCTTTCGAGAGAAACTCCTTCTCTAAAAAGGATCCATTCTTAGCAACGAATGTCTTGCCTTCGGATCTGTGATAGAAGGTGTACCCAACTGTCTCCTTTGGGTATCCTATGAAGACACATTTCTCCCATTTGGGTTTGAGCTTACCAGGATGAAACTTTTTTCACATAAGCATCGCAACCCCAAACTTTAAGAAACGACAACTTTGGTTTCTTGCCAAACCATAGTTCATACGGTGTCATCTCAACGGATTTAGATGGTGCCCTATTTAACGTGAATGCAACTGTCTCTAATGCATAACCCCAAAACGATAGTGGTAAATCGGTAAGAGACATCATAGATTGCACCATATCTAATAAAGTACGGTTACGATGTTCGGACACACCATTACGCTGTGGTGTTCCAGGTGGCATGAG
The DNA here is from genome assembly GCA_021605145.1 of Aegilops bicornis. Classification (NCBI taxonomy): domain Eukaryota; kingdom Viridiplantae; phylum Streptophyta; class Magnoliopsida; order Poales; family Poaceae; genus Aegilops; species Aegilops bicornis. The sequence goes on from CM038670.1 coordinate 459,632,508, forward strand.
TTTGTGAAACTATTCCACATTGTTTTAATTGAATACCAAACTCGTAACTCAAATATTCGCCTCTGCCAGATCGTAGAAACTTTATTTTCTTGTTATGATGATTTTCCACTTCACTCTGAAATTCTTTGAACTTTTCAAATGTTTCAGACTTATGTTTCTTCAAGTAGATATACCCATATTTGCTCAAATCATGTGTGAAGGTCAGAAAATAACGATGCCTGCCGCGGGCCTCAACACTCATCGGACTGCATACATCAGTATGTATTATTTCCAACAAGTCTGTTGCTCGCTCCATTGTTCCGGAGAACGTAGTCTTAGTCATCTTGCCCATGAGGCATGGTTTGCAAGAATCAACTGATTCATAATCAAGTGATTCCAAAATCCCATCAGCATGGAGTTTCTTCATGCGCTTTACACCAATATGACCTGAACGGCAGTGCCACAAATAAGTTGCACTATCATTATTAACTTTGCATCTTTTGTCTTCAGTATTATGAATATGCGTATCACTACGATCGAGATCCAACAAACCATTTTCATTGGGTGTATAACCATAGAAGGTTTTATTAATGAAAATAGAATAACAATTATTCTCTAACTTAAATGAATAACCGTATTGCAATAAACGTGATCAAATCATAATCTTGCTCAACGCAAACACCAAATAACATTTATTTAGGTTCAACACTAATCCCGAAAGTATAGGGAGTGTGCGATGATGATCATATCATTCTTGGAACTACTTCCAACACACATCTTCACTTCACCCTTAACTAATCTCTATTCATTCTGCAACTCCCGTTTCAAGTTACTACTCTTAGCAACTGAACTAGTTTCAAATACTGAAGGGTTGCTATAAACACTAGTAAAGTACACCTCAATAACATGTATATCCAATAAACCTTTGTTCATCTTGCCATCCTTCTTATCCGCCAAATACTTGGGGCAGTTCCGCTTCCAGTGACCAGTCCCTTTACAGTAGAAGCACTCAGTCTCAGTCTTAGGTCCAGACTTGGGCTTCTTCACTTGAGCAGCAACTTGCTTGTCGTTCTTCTTGAAGTCCCCCTTCTTCCCTTTGCCCTTTTCTTGAAACTAGTGGTCTTGTCAACCATCAACACTTGATGCTTTTCTTTATTTCTACCTTCGCCGATTTCAGCATCACGAAGATCTTGGGAATTACTTTCGTCATCCCTTGCATATTATAGTTCATGATTAAGTTCTAGTAACTTGGTGATAGTGACTGGTGAACTTTGTCAATTACTATCTTATCTGGAAGATTAACTCCCACTTGATTCAAGAAATTGTAGTACTCAGACAATCTGAGCAAATGCTCACTGGTTGAGCTATTCTCCTCATCTTATAGGCAAAGTACTGTCAGAGGTCTCATACCTCTCGACATGGGCATGAGTTTGAAATACCAATTTCAACTCTTGGAACATCTCGTATGCTCTATGGCGTTCAAAACATTTTTGAAGTCCCGCGTCTAAGCCGTAAAGTATGGTGCACTAAACAATCAAGTAGTCATCATATCGAGATTTTGCCAAAACGTTCATAACATCTGCATCTGCTCCTGCAATAGTTTTGTCACCTAGCGGTGCATCAAGGACATAATTCTTCTGTGCAGCAATGAGAATAAACCTCAGATCACGGATCCAATCCGCATCATTGCTACTAACATCTTTCAACTTAGTTTTCTCTAGGAACATAAAAATTAAATGGGGAGCAACATCGCGAGTTATTGATCTACAACATAGATATGCTAATACTACCAGGTACTAGGTTCATGATAAATTAAAGTTCAGTTAATCAAATTACTTAAGAACTCCCACTTAGATAGACGTCCCTCTAATCCTCTAAGTGATCACGTGATCCAAATCAACTAAACCATGTCTGATCATCACGTGAGATGGAGTAGTTTCAATGGTGAACATCACTATGTTGATCATATCTACTATATGATTCACGCTCGACCTTTCGGTCTCAAAGGTTCCGAGGCCATATCTCATTATATGCTTGGCTTGTCAAGTTTAACCTGAGTATTCCGCGTGTGCTACTATTTTGCACCCGTTGTATTTGAACGTAGAGCCTATCACACCCGATCATCACGTGGTGTCTCAAAGACGAAGAACTTTCATAGCGGTGCATACTCAGGGAGAGCACTTATACCTTGATAATTTAGTGAGAGATCATCTTATAATGCTACCGTCAATCAAAGCAAGATAAGATGCATAAAAGATAAACATCACATGCAATCAATATAAGTGATATGGCCATCATCATCTTGTGCTTGTGATCTCCATCTCCAAAGAACCGTCATGATCACCATCGTCACCGGCGCGACACCTTGATCTCCATCGTAGCATCGTTGTCGTCTCGCCAACTTATTCTTCTACGACTATCGCTACCGCTTAGTGATAAAGTAAAGCATTACAGGGCGATTGCATTGCTTACAATAAAGCGACAACCATATGGCTCCTGCCAGTTGCCGATAACTCGGTTACAAAACATGATCATCTCATACAATAAAATATAGCATCATGCCTTGACCATATCACATCACAACATGCCCTACAAAAACAAGTTAGACGTCCTCTACTTTGTTGTTGCAAGTTTTACGTGGCTGCTACGGGCTGAGCAAGAACCATTCTTACCTACGCATCAAAACCACAACGATAGTTTGTCAAGTTAGTGTTGTTTTAACCTTCTCAAGGACCGGGCGTAGCCACACTCGGTTCAACTAAAGTTGGAGAAACTGACACCCGCCAGCCACCTGTGTGAAAAGCACATCGGTAGAACCAGTCTCGCGTAAGCGTACGCGTAATATTGGTCCGGGCCGCTTCATCCAACAATACCGCCGAACCAAAGTATGACATGCTGGTAAGCAGTATGACTTATATCGCCCACAACTCACTTGTGTTCTACTCGTGCATATAACATCTACGCATAAAACCTGGCTCGGATGCCATTGCTGGGAACGTAGTAATTTCAAAAAAATTCCTACGCACACACAGGATAATGGTGATGCATAGCAACGAGAGGGGAGAGTATTGTCCACATACCCTCGTAGACTGAAAGTGGAAGCGTTAGCACAACGCAGCTGATGTAGTCGTACGTCTTCATGATCCGACCGATCAAGTACCAAACGTACGGCACCTCCGAGTTCAGCACACATTCAGCTCGATGAAGTCCCTCGAACTCCAATCCAGCCGAGCTTTGAGGGAGAGTTCCGTCAGCACGACGGCGTGGTGACGATGATGATGTTCTACCGATGCAAGGCTTCGCCTAAGCACTGCTACGATATTATCGAGGTGGATTATGGTGGAGGGGGGCACCGCACACGGCTAAGAGATCAAGAGATCAATTGTTGTATCTCCAAGGGGTGCCCCCCTCCCCGTATATAAAGGAGTGGAGGAGGGGTAGGGCCGGCCCTCTCTATGGCGCGCCCTAGGAGGAGTCCACTAATAGAAAATGGGTCAAATGTGAAGCACAATAGTGCCGGTTTGAATTTCAGCCGGCACTAATGTGTACACTAGTGCCGGTTCGTCGCGGCGATCAATAGCACCGGTTCGTGGCGAACCTTTAGTACCGGTTCATGCCACGAGCCGGTACTAAAGAGGCTGTCGACTGCGGTCGCTATGGCCCCACCATCACCATTTAGTGCGGTTCGTACCACGAACCGGTACTAATGAGGTTATGGCAAGCTGTTTTTAGTCCCACCTCGCTCCCCTAACAAGCCTTTTACCACCTTAAATATGTTATTTCTCAAACTACCACAAGCACTTGGTCTTCATGGAGCTCGATGTGTAGAATTTGTGGCCGCAATATGAGTCTTCATTGGTTTATAAATCGTTGATGACTCATATTGACAATTCAGATTGTACACACAAAGATCATTGATGATCAAAGTATTTTTGATGTTATAAGATCATATTGACAATTTAGATCAGAAGAAATATAAGATCATGATCTAAATGCTCTTATATTTTTATGCTCAAGATGCACCATTCAAAGCGACGCCATCAACTTTCAACCGTTTATGCCTTCATTTGCTATTTTTCATGCATTTAATGATTTGTTTTGAGAACTAAATGACACGGAAATTGAAAAGCACTACAAATGAACTCTGAAAAAGTTGAAACTTGGCATGGTATCATCATTTCACCCACATATCATGTTCAAAAAAGTAGAGGGGGTTACGGCAAAAACTGGATGCACTTCGTTTACAAACTGGACAATCTCGTTCGAAGTATTCGGGTTTATGACGAAATTAAACTCATCTGTTACAAAAGCATTTCATTTTTTAAACTTATTACAACTTCAGAGTTTTTGTGCATTCAGTATGAACCATTCAACTGCTAGGCGGGAGGAGCTCTTAAGTACCGGTTCCAACTGCTAGGCGGGAGGAGCTGTTTAGTACCGGTTCATGGCGAACCTTTAGCACCGGTTCGTGCCACGAACTGGTACTAATGAGGTTGTGTCGTAAGGTCAGGGCCCCACGAGCACCTTTAGTACCGGTTCATGGATGAACCAAGATTACAGCTTTCTTAGTAAGTTGTTTTTAGTCCCACCTCGTGAAGAGAGAGGGACTAGGAGCGGTTTATAAGCCCCGAAAAGTGCGAGACGATGAAGAAGAGGCTCAATGCTCACGTTGTTAGCTTCAAGCCTTCAGAATATGGTAGACTGCACGGAGCTATGCGCAGTGCAGTTTACACTATTCAAAGGCTTGAAGCAAATTAACGAGCATTGCACCTCTTTTATTTTTAATAACTTATTACAACTCCGGACTTCTTCATTATGGCAAAAACTAATTGCACGTCGGCATTTTTTAAAACTTTGGTTATAACTCCAGACTTTGACCATCAAGTTTTGCGAGAAAAGAAAAAATAGCAGAAAAGAAAAATAGCAAAAAAAACTATAGCTGAAAAGAAAAAACTATATAAAATGACCGTGAAATTGAAAATCACTACAAAATGTTGAATTTTGGCAAACTAGATGAAAAACTACTCACAAATAAATAGAAGAAAATAAATATACCAGAAAAGAAAAAACTATACAAAAAACTACACAGAAATAAATAGAAGAAAATAAAGCGTAAAAGAAAAAACTATAAAAAAAAATTAGCGCTGCCTCAGGCTGCAAGTAGGCCACGCAGGCGTGCAATTACAGCCTTAAAGGCCCAAAGCAGACTCACAGGCAGCCAAGAATTTAGGCCCACAAGCCTGCTATATAGAGGAGTTCAAAGAGGTAGCCGCTGGCTGGGTTTATAAACCAGTCTGGCTGCCCTTCGCCCGGCGAGGTGGGATTAAACTTTGGGGTGGCAGGCGAAGGTTTTAGTACCGGTTGGTGGCTCCACCCGGTACAAAAGGGTGATCTTTAGTACCGGTTGGAGCCACCAACCGGTACTAAAGGCCTGCTCTTCCCGCCTCTTGGCCTGGCCAAAGTTGGCTTTTAGTACCGGTTGGTGGCTCCAACCGGTACTAAAGGCCCATCATATATATATAGCACTTACGAAATGCAGTTACATCTCCCCACTTCGTCTCCAACCTCTCGCGACACCGCTGCAGGCGCCGCCGATCCCGTCGTGCCGCCGCCGTCGCCGTCAGTCCGTCGTCGTTGCCGTCATTGTCCCCGCTGCCGCCGTCGTTGCCGCTGTCCCCGCCGCTTGCCGTTGCTGCCGTCTCGCCTGCCGCTTTAACGCCGCCGCCGCCCATCGTCGTTGCTGCCGCGTCCTCAGATGCTCGCGCTTCGCCAGACACGCTGGCGCCGACCAGACGCTGCCCGCTTCAAGATCAGACGCCGCGCTTCTGGCCAGACAGACAGATGGGCGGCGGGCACGGCCGCACACACACACATACACATATACACACATATATATACACGTACATACACACACTACACACATACACGCACACACATTTTTTTACTTATTTTCTGTTTTCTGCTTTTCTGTTTTTAGAAAATTTAATTAGATATTAATTAGCTAGGTATGTGAGATTTGAACTAGTTGAATAATTAATATAACTAGTTTATTTTTAGTAAGAAAATTGTCGAACTAGTTTATTTAGGTATATGAGATTTGAACTAGTTGAATAATTAATATAACTAGTTTATTTTAGTAAGAAAATTGTCGAACTAGTTTATTTAGGTATTTGAGATTTGAACTAGTTGAATAATTAATATAACTAGTTTATTTTTAGTAAGAAAATTGTCGAACTAGGTTATTTAGGTATATGAGATTTGAACTAGTTGAATAATTAATATAACTAGTTTATTTTTAGTAATAGAATTGTCGAACTAGTTTATTTAGGTATTTGAGATTTTAACTAGTTGAATAATTAATATAACTAGTTTATTTTTAGTAAGAAAATTGTCGAAATAGTTTATTTAGGTATATGAGATTTGAACTAGTTGAATAATTAATAGAACTAGTTTATTTTTAGTAAGAAAATTGTCGAACTAGTTTATTTAGGTATTTGAGATTTGAACTAGTTGAATAATTAATAGTAATGTCAATTGTTAGGGATGAATATTGTTAGATATATATTTGAATTGGCTAGATATTAATTAATGTTAGATAGTAATAAGTGTTTAATGTTTCACCTATATGAACATATAGGAAATGTCATCTGATTTACCTAAAAAGATTTCATTATGTGCGAACACTGTGAAGACCAAGCGGCTGTGCGACATAAATTTCCTTGTTGTCGGTAGGCGCTTGACATCAAGCTGAATGAGACATTCTAAGTGGATACAGTAAGTCACAACGGCAATTATTATTTGAATGCAAAACATATGCTTCAATTGCTTCAACTTATAATTTTAAAGCATGACTTATGCTTCATTTGCTTCAACTTATAATTTTAAATTTTCACTATTCTACTAGCGCATCCCCTGCCATGCAAGAATTTTTGTCTTGGATAAGATAGGTTTTAGTGCTATAGATGATATGGAGGTAAAGAGAGTTTACTTGAAGAGAGAGCATGGGTATACTTTCAACGTCAAATTATATAATGGAGACACATACACCCATTTTGAATGCAAAACTTGGCAAGCACTATGCAAGGCTTATGCATTTGAGCCTGATATGGTTATCACCTTTGATATTCGTCCTAAGATGATATTGAAGGTAATATAGACATCTGAGTTGATGTGCAAACGCCTCCAGTTCTACCATTATGTGAGTTTTTCTCAACCATGCATGCATATGTTTATGTCTTTGATACAGTTTATTCAAAAATAGTTGACAACTAATTTGTATTGTCAGCTTATTTCGGTTCAAGCAAACATGTCCGGCGCTTGGTAGAGAGGACCTACTACCGCCTGGGCTCAACTAAACCGCGAGGAGATAAGTCATTATGTTTCATGGCTTGAGGATCTTAATACTGTCAAGACAAATTTTTTTCCTGAACTTAGAAATGTTAGTACTCAAAACGTGCGACCAATGGTGATCGTATTGAACTACGGTCACATCTATAATCGAAAGATGGTAAGATTTTAACTATTTGTCCTTAATTAGTGCATCTTTGCATACATTATTTTTGAAGCTAAACTTTCATTGCTTAGTATATTAATTACTATACGATGTTCTTTCATCAACAGGGACTTCCAATGACAGTTGTGCCTCAGTGGATCGAGACAAAAGGTCGCATGTCAATGGTTAGCTTACGACCAAGATTTCCTACATTACACATGAGTGCATTCAGGATTTCAAAGCGAAGAATGCTTAATAGTGAAAGATTGGAGCAAAATTGTAAACGATCGCAGAGAAGTACTAGGGGGCAGCAAGGAGAAGCGCAACCCAAGATTAGGAGACAGATTCATCTGCATGCTCCAGTATGATGAAGATGGAGAGCTATACATGTTCTATGGTATTCTACCTGAGAGGGAGCAACAGGAGTAGATAGTTCATGCTCTTAATTAATTAGTACTTGTCCTCTCTCATGCATGTCTGTATTGTCCTGAACTTTGATGTTGGTGATGATTATGTTGAACTCGATGATATCTTTGCTTCATTACAGAGTGAACTCGATGATTATGTTGGTGATTAGATAGCTAGCGGTAATGACTATGATGATTAAATAGTAGTGGTAACTATAATGACGACTATGATGATTTTTAGCTAGCTAAAGTTTATTTATTTATTAATATGGGATGATGATGATGATGATGATGACCACTACAACTCACTATAACGTAAAACAATCCTAAATTAAATTGATAACACAAATTTAATTCAAAAATAAAAAATAAAACAAAAACCCACAAACATTTAGTACCGGTTTGTGTTACCAACCGGTACTAAAGGGCTCCCTGCCCCCGGAGCTGCCTCGTGCCACGTGGTTGGCCTTTAGCACCGGTTCGTCTTTGAATCGGTACTAAAGGGGGGCCTTTCGTGACCACACTTTAGTGCCGGTTGTGGAACCGGCACTAAAGGGCCTTACGAACCGGTGGTATTGCCCGGTTCTGCACTAGTGGTCCTACTCCCACCGGGAGTAGGATCCCCCCCCCCTTCCAAGTAGTAGGAGTAGGAGTCAAGGAAAGGGGAGAGAGAAGAGAAGGAAGGAGGGGGCGCAGCCCCTCCCGTTAGTCAAATTCGGACTAGGCCTTGGGGGCACGCAGCCTCTCCTCTCTCTTTCCCCTAAAGCCCAATATGGCTCATATACTCCCGGCGAATTCTCGTAACTCTCGGTACTCCAAAAATACCCGAATCACTCGGAACCTTTCCGATGTCCAAATATAGTCGTCCAATATATCGATCTTTACATCTCGACCATTTCGAGACTCCTCGTCATGTCCCGGTCTCATCCGACTCGAACTACCTTCGTACATCAAAACACATAAACTCATAATATAACCTTCATCGAACTTTAAGCGTGCGGACCCTACGGGTTCGAGAACAATGTAGACATGACCGAGACACGTCTCCGGTCAATAACCAATACCGGAACCTGGATGCTCATATTGGCTCCCATATATTCTATGAAGATCTTTATCGGTCAAACCGCATAACAACATATGTTGTTCCCTTTGTCATCGGTATGTTACTTGCCCGAGATTCGATCGTCGGTATCTCAATACCTAGTTCAATCTCGTTACCGGTAAGTCTCTTTACTCGTTCCGTAATATATCATCCCGCAAATAACTTATTATTTACAATGCTTGCAAGACTTATAGTGATGTGCATTGCCGAGTGGGCCTAGAGATACCTCTCCGACAATCGGAGTGACAAATCCTAATCTCGAATACGCAAACCCAACAAGTACCTTCGGAGACACCTGTAGAGCACCTTTATAATCACCCAGTTATGCTGTGACGTTTGGTAGCACACAAAGTGTTCCTCTGGTAAACGGGAGTTGCATAATCTCATAGTCATAGGAACATGTATAAGTCATGACGAAAGCAATAGCAACATACTAAACGATCGATTGCTAAGCTAACGGAATGGGTCAAGTCAATCACATCACTCTCCTAATGACATGATCCCATTAATCAAATGACAACTCTTTGTCTATGGCTAGGAAACATAACCATCTTTGATCAACGAGCTAGTCAAGTAGAGGCATACTAGTGACACTCTGTTTGTCTATGTATCCACACATTTATCATGTTTCCGGTTAATACAATTCTAGCATGGATAATAAACATTTATCATGAAATAAGGAAATAAATAATAACTTTATTATTGCCTCTAGGGCATATTTCCTTCACAGCTCCCACAAACTTATTTTCAGCTTGCACACCAAATGGGTTGTAATTCTTAATAAGAAAAGCTGCATGGTAGTCACATATTTGGATTTATCATTTGGGACCCACGAGGAAAAAGCCTATCCAAGGCGGTGCCGACTCAACAGTAAACATTGAGAAACCTGGTTTTAAAATTACTGTAAATCCAAAACTCGCCTCAAAATCATGAAACTTGGCATGGTGTTATGTTATAGCACACCAACATGTTGTGGTAACAAATTAGTCCAATTTGGGACAAGTTTTGGTACAAACTTCTTACAAACCAGAGCTTCTCTCAAAAAGGCTCATGGTTCCGAGAGGGACCTTGTCACCTATGTGTGTGAAACGACATACGCTGTCTCTTCCCGCCTTGATTTATTTTACAGAGGCAACATGCAACTATAGTAGCATCGTCCTAAAAATATGAAATTATTCACAGTTCATTTTGCCTTTTTATACATCATTTGAGTTTCCTAGGCATTTTGGAACGTACTTTGGTGTGTGCAAATGTCATGTGTATACTAGCCACATATGTAATTCGATGTTCAATATGTTTATGGAATAGAGTCCTTGTAAGTTATAAGTACATATGTTGTTGTTCTGTGTGCAATGACATTTCTGATTACAGACCTGTTTGCCGCGTATCACACACATCTTGTTATATTGAACCGTTTCTGTTCTCTTGGCTCAAAGCAAACAGTTCATCCGAGTGAACAGCATGCCATATATCGCACACACCTTGATCTGGCTGTCCGTTTCTTTTGTGTTCCCTAATGACAAACAGTTCATCCGAGTGAACCGTATGTTGTATATCGCACACACCTTCATCTGGATGCCCCTTTCTTTTGTTCCTCCTCATCGCAAACAGTTAATTGAACTGAACCGTATGCCCTGCATCACACACGCAACAAAAATTTGAACCATGTTTGATGCATCCGTCATCACAAACGTTTTGCACCTTTGTTGACGGTTTTTTACACCACAGTTTCGTCGAAGGGTCTCTGATCGTAGTGTCGCATTAGCAGCATCCTGTAGTAGTGTAAGTATTTCTCTCAGTTTTGAGAACCAAGGTATCAATCCGGTAGGATACTACACAACAAGCCACCGAACACCTGCACAAACAAACACCAACTTGCAACCAACGCGACAAGGGGTTGTCAATCCCTTCACAGTTATTCGCAAAGTGAGATCTGATAGAGATAGATAAACAATAAAGTAATATTTTTGGTATTTTATGTTTATGGAACAGAGAGTAAAGATTGCAAAATAAAGGACTGCGATGGAAATTGGCAAGTTGATGGGAAACTAATATGATGTAAAATAGACCCGGGGGCCATAGGTTTCAGTAGAGGCTTCTCTCAAGATAGGAATTATAGCAGTGGGTGAACAAATTACTGCCGAGCAACTGATAGAAAAGCGCAAAGTTATGACGATATCTAAGGCAATGATCATGAATATATGCATCATGTCCATGTCGAGTAGACCGAAACGATTCTACATCTACTACTATTACTCCACACATCGACTGTTATCCAACATGCATCTAGAGTATTAAGTTCATGAAGAATGGAGTAACGCATTAGGCAATATAACATGATGTAGAGGAATTAACTCAAGCAATATGATGAAAACGCCATCTTTGTATCCTCGATGGCAACAATACAATACGTGCCTTTCTGCCTCTGCTGTCACTGGGAAAGGACACCGCAAGATTGAATCCAAAGCTAAGCACTTCTCCCATTGCAAGAAAAACCAATCTAGTTGGCCAAACCAAATCGATAGTTCAAAGAGACTTGCAAAGATATCAAATCATGCATATAAGAATTCATAGAAGATTCAAATAATATTCATAGATAAGCTCAATCATAACTCCACAATTCAACGGACCTCGGCACACGCACCGCAAAAGAGTATTACATCGAATAGATCTCCAAGAACATCGAGGAGAACTTTGTATTGAGAAACAAAGAGAGAGAAGAAGCCATCTAGCTACTAGCTATGGACCCGTAGGTCTAAAGTAAACTACTCACGCATCATTGGAGAGGCAATGGTGTAGATGTAGAAGCCCTCCGTGATTGATTCCCCCTCCGGCAGGATGCCGGAAAAGGCCCCAAGAGGGATCTCACGGTACAGAAGGTTGCAGCGGTGGAAAAGTGGTTTTGTGGCTCTCTCTGGATGTTTTTGGGCTATAAGAGTATATATAGGCGAAAGAATTAGGACAGGAGAGCTACGAGGGGCCCACAAGGTTGGGGGGCGGGCCGCACCCCCTGGGCGCGCCCTCCACCCTTGTGGACGCATCGAGGCTTCCCTGACTTATACTCCAAGTCTCCAGGGTGTCCTCTGGTCCAAGAGAAATCATGGCAAAAGTTTTATTCCGTTTGGACTCCATTTGGTATTCCTTTTCTGTGAATCTCTAAAACAAGGAAAAAAACGAAACTGGCACTGGGCTCTAGGTTAATAGGTTAGTCCCAAAAATCATATAAAATAGCATATTAATGCATATAAAACATCCAAAACAGATAATATTTTTTTGCATGGGAAAACAGATAATATAATAGCATGGAACAATCAAAAATTATAGATACATTGGAGACATATCATGCAACAAGGTATTTTTGGATTTTATATATGATGAAAGTAGACCCCGGGGCCATAGTTTTCACTAGAGGATTTTCTCTCGAGCACATAAAGTACGACGGGTGAACAAATTACTGTTGGGGAATTGATAGAAAAGCACATAGTAATGACAATTTTCAAGGCAACGATCATGTATTGCATCACGCCCGGGACAAGTAGACCGACTCCTGCCTGCATCTACTACTATTAGTCCACATTGACCGCTATCCAACATGCATCTATGGTATTGATTTAATAAAAACAGAGTAACGCCTTAAGCAAGATGACATGATGTAGAAAAAGTTAACCCAAACAATATGAATAAACCCCATCTTTTTATCCTTAATGGAAACAATACAAATACGTGTCATGTCCCTTTGTGTCTCTCAAATTAAGCACTGCAAGATTGAACCCATCATAAAACACCTCTCCCATTGCAAGAAAAATCAATCTAGTTGGCCAAACTAAATGGATAACCGGAGAGAAATACAATGTTGTAGTAATCATGCATAACAGAATTCAGAGAAGACTCAATTAATATTCATGAATAATCTGATCATAAACCCACAATTCATCTAATCCCAACAAACACACCGCAAAAGAAGATTACATCGAATATAACTCCAAGAACATCGAGGAGAACATTGTATTGAAGATCAAAGAGAGCGAAGAAGCCATCTAGCTAGTAGCTATGGATCTTCAACAAAGACATTATATGCCTCATCGTTAGTTACCTCTAGTAGTGGATACTTCATGCATATCATTGAAGAAATATACAACGATATAATTGTACTCTGGCACATGACTTGTGTCAAGTGCCTCAGCTTTCTCGTTGTTGCTTACCATTTTAACTTCTTCAACCGGGTTAGGCTCCGGTTTACCTGCAAACTTGGCCAAAATCAAGGTTTGGCTCTCTGCTATCTTTGCCGCTTGTGCCTCCATATTCTAGGATCTGGCTTCAAGTATCTGCACATCATTTGTTAGTCCAATAACCTTACCTGTCAATTGACTGAGTAAGTTATCATGATACTTCAAGATATTCTTGAATTTTTCATTCTGCTTAGTCTGGCTAGCAATAAATTTTTTAAGAGTTTCCTCAAGAGTATTTCTATTGCTACCATTAGCTCCACCAAAATTATTTGATGCTCCTTCATTACTAGGATAAGGAAGCTTAGGAGCATACCTATTGTTTTTCCAATTGAGATGATAGCTATTACGAGCAATAAAATTCACATCACTAGTATCTCCATCAGTGATGGCATTGACATTTACCTCCTCTTTACCTTTCATCAAATAGATAATTGATATGTCTCTAACGTATCTATAATTTTTGATTGTTCCATGCTATTATAGTATCAATCTTGGATGTTTATTATGCAACTCTATATCATTTTTTGGACTAACCTATTAACCTAGTGCCCAATGACAGTTCTTATTTTTTGCTTTTCAGAAAATCAGTACCAAACGGAGTCCAAACGCTACAAAACTTTTTGACGATTTTTTCTGGACCTGAAGGGACCCTAGAAGCTTCAGGAGAAGACTTGAAGAGTCATGAGGGAGCGACAAGCGTGTCAGGCGCGCCCCAGGGGGGCGCCCCCAGGCTTGTGAGCCCCTCGTGGCACCTCTTGACCTAATTCCACTTCTATAAATTCCTAAATATTCCCAATACATCGGAGAGCCACCCAAAATACTTTTTCCGCCACCGCAAGTTTTCGTTCTTCGGAGATCCCATTTGAAGACCTTTTCTGGTACTCTGCCGGAGGGGTAATCAATCACGGAGGTCCTCTACATCAACCTTGCTTCCTACCGATGATGTGTGTGTAGTTTACAATAGACCTACGGGTCCATAGCTAGCATCTAGATGGCTTCTTCTCTCTCTTTGATCTCAATACAATGTTCTGCTCGATGTTCTTGGAGATCTATTCGATGTCATCCTTTTTTGCGGTGAGTTTGTTGGGATCTGATTAATTTGTGGGTTTATGACCAGATTATTCATGAATATTTTTTGAGTCTCTCCTAACCTCTTTTATGCATGATTGTTGTAGCTTTGTACCTCTCTCCGATCTATCCGTTTGGTTTGGCCAACTAGATTTATTTATCTTGTAATGGGAGAGGTGCTTTATGATGGGTTTGATCTTGCGTTGCTCAATCCCAGTGATAGAAAGGGATATGACACGTATTTGTATTGTTGCCATTAAGGATAAAATATGGGGTTTATTCATATTAATGGGGTTTACTTTGTCTACATCATGTCATCTTTGTTAAGGCGTTACTCCATTCTTTACGAACTTAATACTCTGGATGCATGGAGTAATAGAAGTAGATGCAATCAGGAGTTAGTCTACTTGTCTCGGACGTGATGCCTATATACAAGATCATTGCCTTGAATATTGTCATAATTATGCGCTTTTCTATCAATTGCCCAATAGTAATTTGTTTACCCACCGTATGCTATGTTCAAGAGAGAAACCTCTAGTGAAAACTATGGCCTCTGCGTCTATCTTTATCATATATTAAAATCCAAAAATATCTTTATGCAATTTATTTACCATTATTTTATTTTGTGATTTTGTTTACCCATCTATCACTACGAGATATGATCCTTGCAATTAACCACCAAGGGATTGACAACCCCTTATTTGCGTTGGGTGCAAGTATTTGTTGCTTTGTGTGTAGGTGATGTTCATGGGTCTTGTGTGGTTCTCCTACTAGATTGATAACCTTGGTTCTTAACTGAGGAAAATACTTATATCTGATGTAGTTCATCAACCTCTCCTCTTAGATTAAATACCAACGCAACTCACAAGTAGCAGGAGGAATTTCTGGCACCGTTGCCGCGGAGACATCACCAAAACATGTCAAGTACCGCCGCATAAACTTTCATCTCCTTGCCTTTACTTTCATTTGCCATTTGCCTCTTGTTTTCATCTCGCCCATTTCTAAAACATTTTCACAAAAACACAAAAATATTTTTGTTTGCCTTTTTTTGTTTACCCGTTTGCTTACTTTTATTGCCTTCATGTCAACACATCAAAAACAGAAAATAAAAAGGAAAACTAAAGACATATGGAACCTCATACACTTGCTAATCTTTTCAAAATATCCAACTATGACGAACCAATTTCTAGTGAGTTGAGTGCACTAGATTATCTTATGAAGTTTTGCTTAAAAATCATGAATCTGAAATTGTGATGAAGTGTTAGAAGAAGAAATTTATAAAGTGATTCATGATAGCTCCTTGAATAAAAAGCATGATTGCAATGATGTTATTATAAATTATATTAATTTCAGTTGTGCTAATGCTATGCAAAGCTACAAGCTTGGGCATGATAATTTTGTTATATCTACTACTTATTGCAATGATCATGATTGGGGTGATAATTCTTCTTATGATCTTAAAAATTGATTTAAGCCTCATGATGAGTATGTTTGCAATAATATTGAAAGTGGTTTTTTAAGATTTTCAACTTTAGGGAAAATAATCCCACATATTTGGGGAGTGTTCAATCTTATGATTTTTTTGACAAAAGTGGGTTTGGAGAGGTCATGACTTTAGATGATGTTAATCCCACTATTTTGGAAGACTATAAGAATTGTATGCATGTGGATCATGAAGAGAATATTTTATATGATAGCTATATTATTGAATTTGATTATGATCTTACGTGTAATTATTATGAGAGAGGAAAATATGGTTGTAGAAATTTTCATGTTACTAAATTGCCTCTCGTTATGTTGAGATTGTCAATGTTTTATTCTTCACCCTTGCATATGCTAGATATTCCTAGTCTTGATAATTTGTTTGCTTATAAAAAGTCTATGCTTAGTAAGTATGTTAGACTTAAATGTTTCTGTCACATGTATTATGATGCTCTCTTTGTGCTTCAATTTTTTTCTTTCATGTGAGCATCATTGAAATCTCAAATCCTATCTTAATGGCTATAAAGAAAGAGCTTGTAGGGAGACAACCCAATAGTTTCTGTTTTTTTGGTCTGCACACAATTATGCTACTGTTATGGTTGTATTTTTGTGTTTAAATTAGTCTTTGTGCCAAGTAAACCCTTGGAGATGATTTGCTTGATAGTTGATATGATTGTGTGCGAAAAAAAAACTTTTGTGCCCAGTAGTAGAATTATTTTGATTCACTGAAACGTGATAAATTTCTGATTTTTTTACACATGATTTATATACAAATTGCCAATGTTGTTCTAATTTTTCAGAATTTGTGGAGTTACAAAAGTATTGCACTTAGCCAGATCATTACTTATTGTTCTGTTTTTGACAAATTCTGTTTTCGTTGCATTGTTTGCTTGTTTTAATCAATTTATGGATTGTATTGAGGGGTAAAAGTCATGGTGAAGTTAGAATACAGTAGGTACTATGCAATAATACAATATGAATGGGTTTACAACAGTACCTAAAGTTATGATTTTCTTGTTATACTAACAGATCTCACGAGCTTTCTGTTAAGTTTTGTGTGTTGAAGTTTTCAAGTTTTGAATGAGATCACGATGGATGAAGGAATAAGGAGTGGAATGACCCTAATCTTGGGGACGACCAAGGCACCCCAATGTAATATTCAAGGACACCCTAGACTCTAAGCTTGCGGATGCCCCGGATGGCATCCCCTCTTTCTTCTACCAACCATCGGTAAATTTCTTGGAGCTATATTTTTATTAATCACATGATATGATTTTTCTTGGAGCGTCATGTATTATACGAGTCTTTGCTTTGTTTGCTTTTTAGTTTGCTAGAATCATCTTTGCTGGATACACCTTTTTGTGAGGGGCACACATTATTCATGATTTGTTAGAATACTCTATGTGCTTCACTTATATCTTTTGAACTAGGCAGTTGCTCTAGTACTTCACTTATATATTTTAGAGCAAGCGGTGGTTATATTTTAAAGAAACTGTTGCACTCTCATGCTTCACTTATACCATTTTGAGAGTTTGATAAATATTAATGGCAATTTGCACGAGTTATGAAATTGGTCCTAATATCATAAGTATTCAAGAGGGATATAATAAAAACTTTCATGTACATCACTGAATATGATAAGTTTGATTCCTCAATAGTTTAGCGATATAAAGATGGTAATATGTGGGAGGTACTAGTGAATGATTGTGGTTTAGTAAGAATATTGGGGTTAAGGTTTATGATTCCCGAAGCATGCACGTATGGTTTCTCGTTATGCTAAGAAGTTGGAGAAAAACTTATTATTGAGTGTCTTCCTTTGCGTGAAGGTCGGGGACACGCGATGGTTAACTCCTATCAACCTCCCCCCTATGAGCATGCGTAGTAGTACTTTGCTTCGAGGGCTAATAAACTTCCACAATAAGTATGTGGGTTCTTTATGACTAATGTGAGTCCATGGATTATACGCACTCTCACCTTTCCGACATTTGCTAGCCTCTTTGATACCATGCGTTTCCCTTTCTCACCTCGAGATGTGGTGCAATCTTCACCGATGCATCCGAACCCTGTGATATGGTATGCTCTATCTCACATAATCCTCCTTATATCTTCCTCAAAACAACCACTGTACCTACTATTCTGACATTTCCGTAGCCATTCCGAGATATATTGCCATGCAACATCCACCGTTCCGTTATTATGTGTAGCGACCCGGCCTTAGACGGTCAAGTCTCTGTGCATAAGTGTCATTCCTGGATCGTTAATGCTGACACACACAGTACTCGAAGGATTTATAACAGAGTAGCAATCACACACTTATTACATTGATAGTCTCCAAAGAGAACTTATTACAATAAATATGGCTTAAGGTCATCTAAATAAGATAACAGCGGAAGGCTTGGAAGATAAAGTGAGTCCATCAACTCCAACGGCATAGCTCAGTGCACGACAACAGCCTAGCGAACCTTACTCTTCATCTGAAAAGTCTGCAACATGATACGTTGCAGCCCGAAAACGGGTCAGCACATGGAATATGCTGGCATAGTAACACAGTAAAGTAATGAACAGATAATTACTATCACTACATGCATGTATGGCTGGTGGTGGCTGTATGGTTAATATGTTCTTGCGAAAAGCCAATTTTTTCCTACAACAAAGGAATATATTTTATTTAACTATCATGGTAGTTGAACAACATTGAGAACGTTCCTTCAAATCGAATCCCAATTAAAAGTAATTATCAACCCAACAAAATTATATTTAGAGTGATGACATCAAATCAATAATTCAAGTACCAGATACTCAAGATGTCCATAACCGGGGACACGGCTAACCATGATTAGATTGTACACTCTGCAGAGATTTGCGCACTTTTCCCCACAAGACTCGATCTCCTCCGTTGGATTTCTCGCACTACATGGTGTTTGAGAAACGGATGACCGAGACACAGTCTTTCAGAAGCATTAACTCTAACCCTGTAGACAAGATTAACCTACACCCCCTACATCTACTAGCCTACCACTAGAAGAGGTCATGCAACATACTCAACTATGCTAGAGCCCATAATAGCTTGTGGCTTCACACGGAAGTTTCTAGCATGAATAACCTTATGATCCCTTTGAGCCTGGGTGGCGGACTGTAGGATGATCACACGGGTACTCCGGGATATCCTAGGACAACACTGGATTCTCCAGGTGCCCACAAGCAATCCACCCAGATGTGTATTAAAGTTGCCACCTTAAGTTAACCATTAATTAACAATCTCACATCTGTCATGGATTCACTCACCCAAACCACGTCTACGAGCATAGCATAGCAATATAAGCATAACGTAGAAGTAACTCCCAAGGGTTTGATAATAAACAAGGCAATAGGTTCTACCTCAACAACTACTTCCCAATACCAACAAGTTAACCACATCCTAATCATGCAATGTTTGAGGATTGATACTAATGCATAAAAATTGGGTATGAAAATAGTATGATCAATGTGTTACTTGCCTTGCTGACGATCTGCAAAACCTAGAGACTCGTAGTAGCACGCTTCACACTTCGGGAATTCTATCGCAAACAAACAATAGCATACATAAGAAATCAATCATAGATGCACGGGTAAAACTCAAATAAGAAGATCGAATCCTAAAAACACAACTGAAGAGATTCGATCTGCAAAAAGAATCAAAACAAACGGAGCAACGAAACTCAAACTACGGAAGAAACAAGATCCATTTACTAATCTGGACTAAAGTCAAATTTTACAGTACCAAAATATTGGTCAAGTTGGTTAAATAGAAAGAGGGTTTCGAGACGAAGATCTAGACGCTTGTTTCACCTGATTTGGATAAACGAGCGAAAATATATACTAAATCAAAGATTAGGGCTGGAATCACGATCGAAAATAATCGTGGAAAAACCCTGGGAAAAGAGAAACTGACGAACAGGCTAACGAACGAACGTTCGCTGCCTGCGGCTAACGGACGAACAGCGTTCGTTAAAATGAGCGTACGAACGAACGTGCGCTATTTAATCGAACCGAGAAAAAATGAACGAACCGATCTAAAAACACACCACTAGGTTTTTAAAAAAAATCGGGATTTTACCTAAAAACCAAAAAAACCGAACGGCACCGGATCGGATCGGTGGCGGCGGCTTCTGCAGTTTCTGCGGCGGCACGGCGAGGCAGGGCTGGGCGGCGGAGGGCGACAAGCGGCGCGGCAGCGACACAAAGAAGAAGCGGCGGTGGCGTCGACGGCGGCAAAGAAGAAGCGCAAGGCGGAGGGGCGACGGCTTGCAGGCGGCGGCGGCTGGTGACTTGGGGCTCTAGGGGGCCCGGGTCGTCTTTTAAGGAGGGGGGAAGCAGCTTGCGGCAGGGGGCGGGGGAGGCGTGGCTGAGTCAGCCATGGCGGGCGGCGCCGTGCGGCTCACGGTCTCCGCGAGGGAGACGGCGGTCCGGGGTGGCTGGGCCAACTGGGCCTCGGCCGAGTACGGTCCGGCGGGGAAACTTTTTTTGACCTATTCTGCTGAAAATAAAGCCTAGAAAAATAAATAAAAATCTAAAAATACCAAAACAAAATTTCACCGTCTAAATAAATATATAGAACAGGGTGAACATTTTCTTGGCCTAAAATGCAATTTTGAAAAAATGCATATTTTTCTAATTCAAATAAAATTGCAATAAAATCCAAATAAAATATATTATTTGATTTTTGGTATTTTTCCTCCCATATTTCATTTATTTTGGAGAAGTCATATTATCTCCTCTCATATATTTTTAATATGAAATATTTTCGGAGAGAAAAATAATTAAAACCAAAGTGATCCTTGTTTCGATATTTGATAAAAAATCAAATATGAAAACGGTGAAATCCCCAACTCTCTCCATGGGTCCTTGAGTTGCTTAGGATTTCGAGGATCGCAAAAATGAAATGCAATAAAATATGATATGCATAAATGACCTATGTATAACATCCGAAATTGGAAATTTGGGATGTTACAAACCTACCCCCCTTAAGATGAATCTCGCCCTCGAGATTCGGGTTGGCTAGAAAATAGGTGTGGGTGGTCCTTCCGTAGATCATCATCTCGTTCCCAGGTGGCTTCATCCTTGGTATGGTGGCTCCACTGAACTTTGCAAAACTTGATAACCTTGATGCGAGTAACTCGGTTGGCAAACTCGAGAATCTTGACAGGTTTCTACTCATAGGTCAAATCACTGTCCAACTGAATCGCTTCCAAGGGCATTGTTTCTCTCAGAGGTATATCGGCCATCTCAGCATGACACTTCTTCAACTGAGAGACGTGGAACACATCATGAACTCCTGACAATCCTTCGGGTAATTCCAACTTGTTGGCAACCTCTCACGTGCATTCCAAAACTCGGTATGGTCCTACAAATCTCGGCGCTAACTTTCCCTTAACTCCAAAACGTTTAACTCCCCGCAGAGGTGACACACGAAGATATGCTCGGTCTCCGATCTCATAGACTACCTCCTTGCATTTTGAATCTGCATAACTCTTCTACCTGGACTAAGCTACCTTCAGTCTATCCCGAATCAGCTTAACCTTCTCTTCTGACTCTTTGATCAAATCTGGTCCAAACAACTGGCGGTCTCCAACTTCATCCCACATCAATGGTGTTCTGCACCTTCTTCCATACAGGGCTTCGAACTTGTAACGCCTGGATAATCATGCTACAGTAATCTCACGTTGATGGTGCCACGTCACCTCTGTCGATGTAGTTAATCACGGGTTAATTCAAAACTGTTTCGAAATTCAAATTCAAATTTATGATAGCAATAAAAGTTTTCAAAAATTAAAACTAAAATGTTCGGTGGTTGCCAAATATTGCATCGGTAATTATGGTGAAGTAAACACATTTTTATAAAATGACTAAGTAATTTAAAATGAGTTAAAACAGAAAAGAAAATAAATAAAAGAAAGAAAATACAAAAGAGAAACAAAAAAAAACAAAAGAAGGAGAAGCCCCCCCTGCTGGACCATGGCCCGGTGGCCATCGAACCAACCCGGGCCGGCCAAGGTCGGCCCCACTCCTCTCCTTATCCACTCCTCCTCCCCACTCGTCCCACCGACACCCCCACTCCACCCACTCGCCCCTCCTCTCTCCCGATCTGGATCGGGATCAGGAAGGGGCCGCCCTTCGACGCCCGCCGCCACAGCGCCGCCCAGAACCCCCTAGCCGGACCACCTCGCCCTTTGCTCCTCGTCGACGCCGCCTCGTCCTCTCCCTCATCGGACCCCCGGCCGTCCCGAGCCCATCGTTGCCCTACTCCCCTTGTGAGCCCGACCTCTCCTCTCCCACTCGCTCACTCACAGCCGTCCGGGCTCCGGCACGCCGCGCCTCGCCAGCGCCCGCATCGCCTGCAGCGCCCAGCCGCCCCGCAAGCCACGCCGCGCGCCCCCTCACGCCACGGGCCTCGTCCGGTTCTCCCGCCCGTCTTTCGCCGTCCGCGCCGGTGCGTGACCACACCCGGCCTCCTCTCCCTCCGGCGACGCTGCCCTCCCAGCTCCCCGTGCTTTGCTCCCTTGCCTCACTCGCGCCACCCCCGGACCCCGTCCGCGCCGTTCGCCCGCCTCGGCCGGTGCCCAGCCTGCAGTGGCCCGTGCTCCCGCCTCTCCGTCGGCCGCCTCGGCCCTGAAATCAGCCTCGCCAGGCCACCGCCTGTCCGGCGCCTTGCCGGTCCGCCCGCACTGGCGTCGCCCGCTTCGAAGGCGTCCTACGCCCGCTAAGCGGCGCCCGATAAACCCCCATGCCTATGGCACGTGGGGCCCATACAAACGTTTTAAAAAAAATATAAAATATATATATAAATATAATTAAAAATATATTAATTAAATAAATAAATAATAACTAAAATAATTAAAATATTAATTAATTAATTAAGTAATTAATTAAGTTAATTAATCCTGATTAGATTAACCTAATCACTAATTAAACTAATTAATCTGTTTTAGTTAATCTTAGCCATTGACAGTGGGACCCACACGTCAGGTTGACCAAGTCAACTTTGTTGACTGCTGATGTCAGCATGACATCATGCTGATGTCATTAACCTTTTTTTCGAATTAATTAAATAATTAATTAAATTTCGGAAATTAATAAAATCTTTAAAAATTCATATCTTTTAATCCGTAACTCGGATTAAAATATTTTCAACATGAAAGTTGCTCGTAAGCAGCGAGGCGAATCCGGATACGCGGTCCGTTCGTCCGCCACACACCCCTAACCTATCGAACTCGCAACTTTCCCCTCTGGCTCCTCTGCTGAAAACCACGAAACACCGGGATATTTTCCGGATGTTTCCCCCTTAATCGGGTATCACCTCATACCATGTTAGGGCACGCCTAGCATCGTTACTTGTCTTGTCATGCATCGATATGCATCTGTTTACATGGTATTCATTGTTTCTTCCCCTCTTCTCTCCTAGACTACGAGACCGACGCCGCTTCTTGCCCCGGTTCGACTACGGAGTTGACGACCCCTCTCTCTTGCCAGAGCAACCAGGCAAGCCCCGCCCTGATCACCAGATATCGCCTATTCTAATCTATACTGCTTGCATTAGAGTAGTGTAGCATTTTACTGCTTTCTGCTATACCTATCCTCATGCATAGCCTGTCCTTGCTACTACTGTTGTTACCTTTACCTGCTATCCTACTTGCTTAGTATAGGATGCTAGTATTTCCTTCTGTGGCCCTACATTCTTGTCCGTCTGCTGTGCTATACTATCGGGCCGTGATCACTCGGGAGGTTATCACGGGTATATACTATATACTTTATACATGACACATGTGGAGACTAAAGTCAGGTCGGCTGGTGGAGCACCCGCGAGTGGATCTTTGTGGCGGAGCGACAGGGCAGGTTGAGATCGCCTAGGAGAGAGGTGGGCCTGGCCCTGTTCGGCGTTCGCGGATACTTAACACGCTTAACGAGATCTTGGTATTTGATCTGAGTTGGCTACGAGCCTATACGCACTAACCATCTACGTGGGAAAGATATGGGCACTCGGCGTCGTGGTATCGGCCGAAGCACTTCGTGACGCCCGGCCGAGTGGCGCGCGGATTGGAACGTAAGCCTGCTCTTGTATTAAGGGGCTAGTTATGCTTTTCGGACGCGTCATAGCGTGCAGGTGTGCATTGGGCGATGGGCCCGGACCCCTGGCGCTTAGGTTTAGACCGGCGTCGGCCTCTCTGCTGCGCCTAGGTGGGGCTGCGGCGTGTTGATCTTCCGCGGCGGGCATGACCCAGAAAGTGTGTCCGCCAAATGGGATCAAGCGTGTTGGGTTATGTGGTGCACCCTGCAGGGAAGTTAATCTATTCGAATAGCCGTGATCTTCGGTAATGTGACGACTTGGAGTTGTACCTTGACCTTATGACAACTAGAACCGGATACTTAATAAAACACACCCTTCCAAGTGCCGAGATACAACCGGTGGTCGCTCTCTCTCGGGGATACGAGGAGGATCGCCGGGTAGGATTATTGCTATGTGATGTTACTTGGAGGACTTCAACCTACCCTCTGCTACCTGTTGCAAGACGAAGGTGACCAGAAGCGTAGTCTTCGATAAGACTAGCTATCCCCCTCTTATTTTGGCATTCTGCAGTTCAGTCCATTGAATGGCCCTTTACACATATATCCATGCATATGTAGTGTAGCTCCTTGCTTGCGAGTACTTTGGATGAGTACTCACGGTTGCCTTGTTCCCCCTTTTCCCCCTATCTCTATTCGGTTGCTGCGACTGCATCGATGGAGCCTGTGAGCTGACGCCACCGTCGATGACGACTACACCGGAGGTGCCTATTACTACGCAGCAGCCCGGCCGACGCATTTAATTCGAGTAGTTTAGGAGGATCCTGTGCAGGAGGCCTGCGCCTCTTTCGATCTGTATCCCAGTTTGTGCTAGCCTTCTTAAGGCAAACTTGTTTAACTTATGTCTGTACTCAGATATTGTGGCTTCCGCTGACTCGTCTATGATCGAGCACTTGTATTCGAGCCCTCGAGGCCCCTGGCTTGTATTATGATGCTTGTATGACTTATTTATGTTTTAGAGTTGTGTTGTGATATCTTCCCGTGAGTCCTCGATCTTGATCGTACACATTTGCGTGCATGATTAGTGTACGATTGAATCGGGGCGTCTGAGATTGGTATCGAGCCGACTGCCTATAGGAATCCCCTTCCACACTCCTTGGCGAAGTCGAGTCTAGACATTGCAAAAACTTTTACTAACTTGGTTGTGTGCCTTACGGGCCCACGCCGCCATCGGGTGGTACTAGGATCTTTTACTCCTCGACCTTTACTGGGACTCTGAACTCTCTTCTACTCGGGTTAAAAGAATTTACTAACTAACACTAGGATCCCGTGACCACATTCACCCCAAAGTTGGATAAAGCCATAGCTATTCCTTGGAATTGTATTTTGATCAATTTCCACACTATCATTTGACTCCTTTGAAACATCTTTGTTTTCAGATGGAACCCACGAGGCAGGTCGTGCGCCACACGACGGCCATTGGTGCCTCGGGATCACCTGCGGTGCTAGCAGAGATGATGACCTATCTGGGTTATCGCTGGCACCCTGAGTACACCGTCTTTGAGGAGTACCAGACTTTAACCGGGGAAGCGATCCGAGCCATCGTCCACCTCTACTCTCGGGAGTATGACTCCACTCATTGTCAGCACATCGCACATGGTGTTGGGGTGACTATCGATATGGCAGTCCACGATGTTGCTTATGCTGCTCTGACACGTCTTTGTGGAGAGTATCGGGAGTTGGACACCTCCCCCTTCAGGCACATTGCTATCGCATCTGATGTTGGTGAGGAGGGATACTACACTGCTGCCTACTCCACTGTCACGAGAGAGCCCTTCTACCATCAGAACTTTGTTCTGCATGCTGATGGGCTGGATCGAGCTAACCGAGCTCTTCGCCACGAGTTGTACACCACCCGTCGGCACCTTTACCGTGCTCTGACGCTGTTGCACCCCTTTGTCCGATCCAGAGAGCTGCCGCGTTCTGCGATCTACCCAGCCAGGACCGTGATGCCCCAGGGTGTCGGATGGCCAGATGTGGGAGGCTACTCTCCCGCACTTGGCCCTCTTCTACCACCTGAGCGTCGGGTTCTGCACCAGAGTATCCGCGGCCCCCAGGTCACTGACGTGGAGGACTATCCGCTGCCACACTACCAGCTTTCAGGCTACAGCTACCTCCGCAGTACCGCGTGGGACTGATGTAGGCTTGCTTGTTAGTGTTAGATGCATTCGCCGCGAGCCTGCGTGCCGCCTATGATGTCTTAGTCTATGTACTAAACTCTGTGTACCGAACTCTATGCATGATCCCTTTTGTATGATATGCCGACTACTATGTAGTTTCTATCGTGCTGCTTTCATTATGCATGCATGAATGATTCTTGTCCTTTGCATATTCTCAAATGCTGAACTACCCCTGTTATATATTAGCAGGATGGTTAGACCAGCTGGTCGTGGTCGTGGTGGCAACTTCCCACCACCGCCTGAGTACATGGCTGGTATGATCCAACAGCTTGAGATGAATCGCCAGTTCATGGAGAACATGATGGCTCAGTTTCCTCGCCCCAATATGAACCAGCAGCCAAACACAGTAACTCTGCAGGATTTCGTGCGCCTCAACCCAAGTGTGTACCGCAGCTCAACCCAGCCCCTGGATGCTGATGACTGGCTCTGTGACATCACCTATGAGATGGAGTCTGATGATGTAGCCCCAGCCAGCTAAGTCACCTTTGCTTCCTTCTTCCTCAAGGGACCCTTGCTCAATGGTGGGACAACCACAGGCGTACTCATTAGCTGGAACAATCATCACCGCCAGATTTCCAAGCTGCTTTCCGTGCCCGCTTCGTCCCTCAAGGAGTCATGGACCGGAAGAAGCGTGAGTTCCGCAACCTCACCCAAGGCAACAAGACTGTTGAAGCTTATCGGCGAGAGTTCCTGGACTTGTCTCGCTATGCTGAAGAGGACATTGCAACTGATGCACGCAGACAGGAGAAGTTCCGTGACGGCCTTCAAGCTGACATCAAGCTTGCACTTCTAGTGCACGACTTTGCTGATTTCGCCACCTTGGTGAACAAAGCTATCAATGTCGAAACTGGTCTGCAGGAATACCAGAGCTCTAACAGCGCAACCGTGACACGGGCTCATCTTGAGCCCGTCCTCGCAGCCGCAAGATATGGATTCCCAACAAAGATGTACCAGCCAGAATGCACCTGCCCCAAGGCGTAGCTATCTGCACCTCGTCGCCTACTCCAACTAGGCAGCCAAGGCTTCAGCTCCACCACCCCAAGCTCCTGCTCCCACTCCCAATAATGGTCTCATGCTACAAGTGTGGTCAACCAGGTCACCGTGCTAGGGATTGCAATCGAATCGTAACCAAGCGGCACTTCCCGTGAATCGCCGTGGAAGCAACCAGCCCCGCAACAACAATGCCAAGCCTTATGGTCGAAGTTCATGCCAACCACGTTGATCCGAACGGAGCTCAAGACCAGCCTCACATCGTGATGGGTACACTCCTCGTGAAATTCAAGACTGCATCATCTGCTTTATTCGATTCAGAGCATCGCATTCATTCATGTCAAGATTTTGCATACAAGCACGACGTTAAGTGTGAGGAGATGAACTCTTCGGTAGTGGTAAAACCCCTTGGGACAATGTCAAACCTCCATGGTTGGCGTCGACGTCCCGTGGAAGTCGAAGGGCTGGAATTCTATGCCTCACCCATTATCCTCAAGACGTCTAACATCGACCTCATTTTGGGGATGGATTGGTTGAAAGCGCATCGCTTCAATCGTTTGCGCCACTAAGACCGTCCATCTGCTACACCCTTCTGATGAAATAATAAGCTACAATGCTCGTCTGGTTCAGAATGCCGAGGCAAGGCTCTATGCATTGAATGCATTGAACGCCGCACCCCTCGAGGGCATTGAAAACATTCCTGTCGTTCGCGACTTCTAGGACGTCTTTCCTGAAGAACTTCCAGGGATTCCCCACCGCTAGAGCTGTCGAATTCGTCATCGACTTGAAACCGTGCACCACTCCTATAGCCAAAGCGACCCTACAAGATGCCGCCGCATGAACTCCTTGAGCTCAAGGAGGAAATCGACAAGTCTCTTCGCAGTGGTTTCATTCGCCCAAGTTGCTCTCCTTGGGGAGCACCTTCTCTCTTTGTCAAGAAGAAGGATGGGACAAACCGATTGGTCCAAGACTACCGTCCTATAAACCAAGCTACCATTCAGAATAAGTATCCTCTTCCTCGGATCAATGATCTGTATGATCAACTGGCTGGTTCATCAGTGTTCTCTAAACTTGACTTGAGGTTGGGTTACCACCAGATACGTGTTCGCGAAGAGGATATCCCCAAGACCGCCTTTGTGACTCGTTATGGTTCATACGAGTACACCGTCATGTCTTTCGGCTTAACCAATGCTCCAGCCACCTTCTCTCGCCTGATGAACTATATATTCATGGATTACCTCGACAAGTTCATCGTGGTTTATCCGGATGATATCCTGATATTTTCCAAGAATGAAGAAGAACATATCGAACATCTTCGTCTTGTCTTTGGAAAAGCTACGAGAGCATCGACTATATGCCAAGTTCTCCAAGTGTGAATTCAGCTGCGAAGTAACCTATCTTGGGCATGTCATCTCTAAGGATGGTATAGCCATCAACCCTGAACGAAGTTCAAGCTATTCTCGATTGGACTCCTCCAAGAACGTTAAGCAAGTCGAAGTTTTCTCGGTCTCTTGACTATTGCCGTCGATTCGTCAAGAACTTCTCCAAGATTGCCAGGCCCCTGACTAACCTATTGCATAAGGGCGTCAAGTTCCAATGGACAGACAAATGTCAGGAAAGCTTCCAGGCGCTCAAAGACAAGTTGACTTCTGCCCCAGTACTAGATCCACCTGATACTAAGAATGACTTCGTCATTTACTGCGACGCTTCCCGTCAAGGACTAGGCTGTGTCCTAATGCAAGAGCGCAAAGTGGTTGCTTATGCCTCTCGGCAATTGCGCCCTCACGAAGAGAACTACCCAGTTCACGACCTCGAACTTGCTGCTGTCATTCATGCACTGAAGCAGTGGCGACATTACCTTCTCGGTAATCGTTGCGAGATCTTCACTGACCACCAAAGTCTGAAGTATCTGTATACTCAGCCAGACCTGAACCTTCGTCAGCGGAGATGGATGGAGACTGTTGCAGACTTTGACTTGGGTATTTCCTATACACCAGGCAAGGCTAATGTAATGGCTGATGCCTTGAGCCGCAAGTCTTACTGCAACCACCTCCAGGTTCACAAAGTTCAGCCCTCACTCGTTGAAGAATTTAGAAAGCTGAACCTCCATATTGTTCCTCCGGGTGCACTCGGTCCCCCTCCTAAGGAGCTTTGCAAGATGAACCTCCATGTTGTTTCCAGGGGTTCTCTCAATACCCTGGTTACGAAACCAGATCTTGTGGACGATGAAGTCGAGAGGATTAAACGTTATCTCGCAGAAGGAAAGCCCTCATTCTTCACTGTGGATGACGCAGGCACCTTATTCTTCAAAGGTCGCCTAGTGGTACCGAGTAAGAGGGAAAACCTGAATCGACTCCAAAGGTTATGAAAGAAGCTCATGATACGCCTTTGTCTATTCATCCCGGTAGCACCAAGATGTACCAAGACATTAAATCGAGAGATTCCGTGGTCTAATATGAAGTGAGACATTGCTCGTTATGTTGTCGAATGTGACGCTTGCCGTCAGATCAAAGCGTAACATTAAAGGCCTCTTTGGAACTCTGCAACCTATCTCTATTCCTGAATGGAAATGGGACCATGTTGAAATGGACTTCACACCGGATTTCCCAAGTCGCAGAAAGGTAATGATGCTATTCTTGTCGTCATTGACCGCTTTCTAAAGTTGCACATTTTACGGCAGTCAAAGAAAGCGATCACCGCTAGTCAGCTTGCAACTCTCTATATGTCGAGAATTGTTTCACTTCACGGTATTCCACTGGTTATCGGTTTGGACCGTGGCAGCTTATTCACTTCAAGATTACGGGCAAGTTTCCAAGAAGCTATGGGGACTCACTTGTCTTTCAAGATCGCGTTTCATCCACGATCACAAGGGCAAGTTGAACGTGTCAACCAAGTTCTCGAAGACATGCTTCGAGCTTGTGTTATTTCCTTCGGCAAGAAATGGGAGGAATCTCTCCCGTATGCTGAGTTCTCTTATAATAATAGCTATCAAGCTAGTCTGAAGATGGCCCCCTTCGAAGTGTTATATGGACAAAAGTGCCGAACCCCTCTGAACTGGTCAGAAACTGGGGAACGTCCACTCTTCGGTCCGGATATTATCCAACATGCCGAAGAACAAGTCCGCATTATTCGCGAGAATCCCAAGACTGCTCAGTCACGTCAAAAGAGTAATTATGACCGTCATCATAAAGACATGGTCTATCAACTCGCGAAAAGGCCTATCTTCGCGTTACACCAATGAAGGGTGCTCACCGCTTCGGGATCAAGGGCAAGCTAGCTCCTCGCTATATTGGCACATTCACTATTCTGGAAAGGCGTGGAAAAGTGGCATATCAACTGGAACTTCCGCCAAACCTTTCTCAGGTTCACGATGTGTTCCACGTGTGTCAGGACCCCGATTCCAAGTCACATTGACCTAGCCGATAACACCTCATATCACCTTGCGGCCTCACACACGGTATTCCCACGGGTGTCGCCTTACCATGGCCCGGGACCGTTTGCGCCTTTTGGCACACGTATATGATAGTGTCGCTAGCATCCACATGACAAAGAACCCGGGCCGACATGGCTAGTCGTGAACCCAAAGCGGCGCTAACCTATGGGGACAGGCATACATGAATCACATCGAGCATGTCGGTCATCAACGTATAAATTCGGGCTGTAGCACTGGGCTAACAGGACTCCGGTATCCCTGGCTCAGCAGAGCTAGGCAGGACTCCGAATAACACCGCGTGACATTTCCCGAAGGGACGGACATAGGAACGAAGTGAAACACATGCCGGCCAGTCAAGTGTCCAAGCGGTAGTCTTTGGGCTAGCAGGACTCCGGTGAACCGGGCTGTAGCGGACTACTATCGCTCAGAAGCACGAGACTACATTTCCCCATATGAAAGGCTGCCAAGGATAAACAACTAGTTTGTCGGATCCCACACATACCAAGCATTTCAAACATACACACAATATGCTCAATATGTGTAAATACAACATGGCATCACAACATAACTCTACGACTCAAATATTTATTCATTAGGCTCCGAGGCGCGAGATATTACAAACATGGGTCTCATGACCCAACACTCAGAGCATACAAGTCAAAGCACAAGCGGAAGCTTAACATGTCTGAGTACGCATAATCAGTAAATGAAAAAGGCCGAGAAGCCTGACTATCTACCAGATCCCGGCGAGGGCACAAGATCGTAGCTGAGGTAACAAGCTAAACATCAAGTCCAAGCGGAACTACTAGCGAGAACGAAGTCTCTCGCAAAACATAAAATAAGCAAATGTGAGTACAAACGTACTCGGCAAGACTTACATCGTAACTAACTACATATGCATCATTATCAAAAGGGGGTGGTGGAGTTTGACTGCAGCAAGCCAGCTTTAACTCGGTGGCTATCCTGAACTACGACTGCAAGTAACTCTTTTGAGGTGGCACACACGAGTCCACATATTCACCATATCAACACACCACTATGGACCCGCTCCCGTCTCCCTACAAGAACGCCATCCATAGCACTCACGCTTATCTTGCGCATTTTAGAGTATCCACTTTCACTTGTCTATGAACTGATATAGGCAACCCAGAAGTCCTTCTCCGTGGACACGGCTATTCGAATAGATCATATTAACCCTGCAGGGGTGTACTTCTTCACACACGCTCTCACCACTTACCGCCGTTTACATGACATGTACTCGGCAACCTTCAAGCGGAAGCCCAACGTGGGTGTCGGCCACAGCCTACCTAAACACACAAGTACCAAGTCCAGGTTTATCGCCTATTCGGTTCCATCCGCAGGAGTCCGCCGAGGTTTCCCATACAGCCCCGAACGATGTGTACAGGGTTCCCGAGACACCAAAGCAGGCGAATCGGTACACCAACACGGTGCCTACCACAACACAACCCACCCCTACGGTCAGCGTTGCGTGCGGCCCCCAGCATGCTACAAACACCAGAAACTACTTGCAATTCCCGGACTGAGAACAAGGGTGGTTAAGAAGCCGAGAGGTTCCATTGGTTTCGGGCCCAATGTGTGGTAGTAACTGTTTCATGGATCACAAACACAGAACTCAGTTCCTGAGGACGGCTGCAATGAGACAACCCACCATGTACTCCTACATGGCCTCTCACCACTACCTTTACCAAATCGTGTTCACACACTTAGCTCACACAGTAGGACATGTTCACACAACCATTCCAATTCATTCCCGATGAATCAGACCTGACTCAACTCTAAGCAGCAGCAGGCATGACAACAAGCATGAATGAGTAGGCACAGCATGGCTCAAACAACTCCTACTCATGCTACTGGGTTTCATCTAATTAGTGTGGAATGATGGGTCATGCAGAGGATAAAGGGGTTCAGCTACCGCAACAAGTAACACATGAGTCGTTGTTGTCCTAATGCAGTAAAATAGAGCAGGAGCGAGAGAGTGGGATTATATCGGAATGAACAAGGGGGTTTTGCTTGCCTGGCACTTCAAGATAATATAGTTCTTCATCGGTGTCATCGAACAATCGTCTAACGTCAGTCTCATCGAGAGGGGACAATTACCGCAAACAAGAGAGAACACAATCAATGCAATGCACATTCACATGAATGACATGTCATGTTAAGGTACTGAATTCACCTAATGCAATGTCTAGCCAGGTTAATTGAAGTGGAATTCAAACAAGGTTAAAATCCAACTCCAAATGCTAGTTCATAATTTACCCTAATCATGATTCATCCTATTCGTTGAGGTTAACTTGTTCAAACATGCATGATCATGGCATAAACAGATTCTTCATATTTTTCAGATCATTTTTCATATATTAATTATTTAATTTGGAGTTACAGATTAAAAGTTATGAATATTTGAAGTTTGGGGTATTTTCTGAAATTTCCTGAATTAAATTAAATCCAGAAAATCAATTATCAGATCACCGACGTCGGTGTGACGTCGCTGGTCAACGGAACATAGTCCGGTCAAACCTCGATAAAGGTCCCGCGTGTCAAGATAATTACCTTAACTAAAAATTAATTAAAACTAATCCTAAATAGTTACTGGCTGGGCCCCACCGTCATTGACTCAAGAGAGTCAACCAGGCCCACCCCGTCAAAGTCAAAGTCGGCTGCCGCTGCCTAGTCACGGGCGAGCCCGACGCTGCCGAGAGTGGTTTTGGCCACTCCGGCGACCAAACGGCCCGCGGAGGGCATCTAGGAGGAGCTGAGGACGAGCCGAAGCTCTTGGTGGAGTTAGCCGGGGTCGGGGTGGCCGAAATCGGCGCCGGCGACGACCTAGACGGCCGCCGGAGTTCGGCAGAGGTCGAACACGGCGCTCGGGAGCACGACGATGCGCGTGGGGTGGCGTTTTGCGCTCCTGCGAGTGCGGTGAGGCGGTGGTGTGCTCGGAAGCGGGCGTCTTGTGGTTATGTACGGCTACGCCATGGCCGGGCGGCGAAGAGCTCTCGGTTCGCGGTGGTTGGCGCGGTTAGGGAAATAAATCGGCATCGGGAGAGGAAGGTTCGGCATGGGGCTCACAAATAAGACGACGGGACGCCGGGCGAGGTCGGGACGGTCCGAGTCGACGACGGGCGACGGCGCATCAGGTCCGAGGAGGGAAAAGCGGCGGGCGGCGCCTCGGGGCTTCTCCGTCGCAGACGGCGGGGAGGGCGAGGATGGAGTGGCGGAGCTTGTGGGCTAGCCGGGAAACGAGGGAGGGCCTGTGGGGTCATGGTGGTGGCGAAGCGGCGGCGACGAGCTCCGCTCGGTGGGAGAGGGAGGGAGCCAGAGGAGGGGACGAGGCCGCGGTGAGGGAGAGAGAGGTCAGGGGGTGCGTGGCGCTCGGGGAGGCGTCCAGAGCGTCGGGGGGGAGGAGAGCGGCAAGCAGGAGGTGGCTCGGCGCGTGCCGGCGTGCGGTGGCCACACGCCTCGCGTCCTTCTGGCGCGAGGTGGGAGACGGTGGCGGTTCGGTGGGCTGGCCCGCTGGAGTTGGCCAGGTGGGCTGAGAGGTGAGCGCCAGGTAGGGTTTCTCTCCTCTCTTTCTCTTTATTTCTGTTTTCTATTATTCTGTAATTTTCAGGGCTTTATTAAAAATACTAATGCTACCCCAAAAATCATGAAACTTGTTTCAGCCTACTGTTTGGAAAATATCCAACAGCAAACATTTAAGTTTATGATTATTTGAGCATTTAAATTATTTATTAGCATTAAAATGCCCAAATGAAAAAAATTAATGAATTAATCAAGTGACCAAATATGACATGAAAAATGTGCAGCACCTCTGGTTCTGGTTTAAAGCATTTTCCAGAAATGATGAACATTTTCTAAAGCCATTAGAAATCACTGAAAAATATTTTTGGTTGAGCCTATTTGAATTCCTTTAATGCTAGGGTTTAAGCAATCCCCATTTCAAATTTCATGAAAATTAAACATGATGCATGGATGCAATGCCACTAGTTACAAGCAAGCTCCAGGGCTGTGACAACTCAGCCCCACTAAACAAGAATCTCGCCCCGAGATTCAAGACGTGAGGTAAGAGGAAAAGGGGAGTCACAAAACTATCACAATCTTCATGATCCAGTTGCCCTTCTCGAAGATGTTGATTCATTCCATCATCTTGGTCTTGACGTCTTTGCTTTCGAGATCTTCACTCAACATGACAACAGAAAGAAGGGGAAACCATATAGGATTTAATATTCTTGAAGATCGAGCAACTCACGATCAACTCACGGAATGAGAGGGTGAACATCTCGAGTTGAGACACAAAACACATCGAGAGGGATGGAAGAACAAACGACGGGGTTTGATTGGTGGCCAACAATTCCATGTTTAGAAGGATGGTGGATGGTGCCAAGGTGGCGAGGAAATATTTGCCATGATTCAATAACGGGGCACCCCAGGGGAGGTGACGCGAGGAACTATTCCCCTAAGTGGCAAAAAGAATTACTTTTGAATCAGAGATCATTGAAACTCTTCATACCAGCCTAAGGCAATTCACAAAGATCGTTTGGTGGAGTGCAAGGAATGGCATACCTAGACTAGAATGGATGATGTGGACTACCTTGTTGAAGACAACGCAATGGATGAATTTTTCTTATCACCGGAGATGGATGGGACCCATGGTAAGTCCACTTTTGAAGATGAACCTGGACAACAACTACTGAGAGGGCAGCCCATGGAAATTGGCGCAATGGCGGTGCGAGCTGGGAACAACATGCAACTGTTGGGAATGTTCCAACCATCATATCTACCTGAGATTCAGATCTGGTTGGTGTTAGGATATTCCAGACTCATCGAGTCTAGAAAGAAAAATGAAAGTTTGCAACACAAATCGACGAGAGGATGTTGCGAGATTCTCGGGAACGAACTACGATAGCAAGCTCCAATACATGAGCTGATTCTGCTACATACATGTGAGCATGACGTCCAAGACAAGTATGACCACGTAGTAGTCTTATCATCAAACACTACCGAGTTCAGGTGGGAACCATCATCGAGGATAACGAAGTCCTTGTATAAGCCGCGGTCTTAAGAATGAACTTCTTCTCCTTGAACAAATCAATCAGTGGCTTGGTGTGCTATGGAATTCATATGGAATGAAGATGATCGACCATCGCACCATAGAATACTTCGCACATGCATGATCGACTTGGGATGATTCCAAAGGAAACAAAACAAACCCTTCTCAAATTCATGGCGGCAACTTACACCTAAAGCACATGAATTGAGGAAGTCAATCTTTCCATCCAAGCATAAGCTTCATGAACGGAACACGAAGAAATGCTTACACAAGTTTCCAATACTAGGTTGATGTTCAACATGACTCATGGGGGGAGACAAAATGCTGCTGATGGGCTCAACAACAACTCATCGGAATTTCCATATCACCGACTTCCACCATCATGTGAACACGGTGATAGCATTGGTCAGACCAAAAGATGTAATGGTGTATGCTCAAGGGATCAACCACGAGTAAGACAACATTACGAGCATCGTTGGTTCTGATTTGATTTGACGATAGCCCACACTCAAATCAAGGGATTAATAAGACAATAGGTCCGGCAACTGATCACAGGGAGCAATTGATGAAGATATCATCTTTCCTCAACACACACTACACAAGAATATCCCTTTGGAACGAACTAAGTTAGGCAAGCTTTTATCTTCCAACTCTCGAATTTGTTGTCTAGCTTAACCAACTAGCTCAGGGATATCCAACACAGATTCTTGGAGAAAGGGTGGTTCACAAGAAACCAACTTGATCACGGGCTCAACATAACAGTCAGGAGTCAACCCGGTAACACTCCCAAGAAGATATTTGGAAAGTCACGAACCACCGGTATGTTACTAAGCTCGAGAACAATCTTGCTTTTGAGGGCAAGACGATATGATCAAATGAGTGAGGACTTGACAAGATCCTAACTCATCAATCGAAGTGTGCACCAGAAATAAGATCTAGGTAGCACGATCAACCTTAGGATGATGATTTAGCAACCAACACACTAAGAATGAGAATATTGTCCATTTACTACCAAGCAACGAGTTGCTATTCACACATCACAATTCACTTGTCGACATTCCGGTTGCATCAACACGGGACCGAGGAATGAATAATGATAGCGAGAAGTATCACTACGTCAAGAATTCATAAGAGAAGGTGCGATTCTCATGACATTCCTGACATAAAGTGGGTAATACTCTGTAGAACAGAACAAAAGCTGAATTGACATTTTGATCTGCGGAATACAACTACTTTGACCCAATCCTAGAAATGGATGAGGTACTGGAGTTTGTTTCTCCTAGTCATTCCAGAACAGAATGGCTTGATGGACCACAAGGATAATAGGCATCGATAAACGAATGCATACATACTCCTAACTATCAATTGACAGACGGGGTAGGAATACAACTAAAAAGAACAACTCGAAGGAACATATGTTTTCTGAGTTGTGGATGCATAGATTAGTGTGTCGAGTGAAGCTCAACATTTCTTCCGGATAACCCATGCGGAAAGGTAGAATTGGCAGATTCCCAATTATGAATGGAGAACTCCTCAAGAGCACTCTTATTGTGATGTTTTGGTTCAACAAGGAACTTCTGCCATAAGCGGTTCGTAGTATTTGGAAGAAGGAAATACCACGGACCTCGAGGACTATCGCAAAGTTACTAGTATCCTAAAGGAGCTAGCAAACACTATCAACATTAGGTAAGTAGGGTGAATCTCGGTTTCAAGAACCCAGGAATAGGATGCCTACTAACTAATAACATCACGGGATGCTTTCAAGAATAATGGCCAGAATCATCACACTGGGGAACACAAAACATGGCTAGTTTACTAGGTGACTTCCTAAACAACTAGGGTCATAATAATAGCTCCAACATCTATGCCGAGGCAACAAAGTACCTCAACTTACCGATTAGTGTGCTTATTCTGACCAAAAAGGACATCGGGAACGGAAGAAAAGGATTTGCAAATGCATCAGACTATTAGGGACCTGGGATGACTCGGACAGCATAACGGATGTAAATGCTCAAAATGATTTGAGACATCATGCAAAATGGTGGCATAACCACTCAACATTACAATATCAAGGTTCCGAAATCAACGGTTATCATACAGAAATAGTAGGAACTGAACTGGGGATTAAAACCAACAATCTTAAGGGTCTATGGATTAGTAACACGTCATCCTGATAGATAGATGAGAAGGCCTAGTTCTTAACCC
This sequence comes from Aegilops bicornis, assembly GCA_021605145.1. NCBI lineage: Eukaryota > Viridiplantae > Streptophyta > Magnoliopsida > Poales > Poaceae > Aegilops > Aegilops bicornis. The sequence goes on from CM038670.1 coordinate 459,670,243, forward strand.
CGTAGAAGAGAAGAGGATGACTCAGATCAGAAGGCCATGAGATATAAGGAGTAAAAAGAGCCTTACGTTCCCTTCCACAATCAATTCTGTTACATAACTAAAGCATTTCTAGACTCAACATCGACCAGTTTGGCTTGGTAATCCTACAGGCAGTCAGGCTCTGATACCAACACTGTCAGGACCCCGATTCCAAGTCACATCGACCTAGCCGGTAACACCTCATATCACCTTGCGGCCTCACGCACGATATTCCCACGGGTGTCGCCTTACCATGGCCCGGGACCTTTTGCGCCTTTTGGCACACGTATATGATAGTGTCGCTAGCATCCACATGACAAAGTTCCCGGGCCGACATGGCTAGTCATGAACCCAAAGCGGCGCTAACCTATGGGGACAGGCATACATGAATCACATCGAGCATGTCGGTCATCAACGTATAAATTCAGTCAGAAGCTGGCTATGAGGACTCCGGTATCCCGGGCTGTAGCAGGCTAGGCAGGACTCGAATAACACCAAGGTGACATTTCCCGAAGGGACGGACATAGGAACGAAGTGAAACACATGCCGCCAATCAAGTGTCCAAGCAGTAGTGCGGGCTAGCAGGACTCCGGTGAACCGGGCAGAAGCGGACTACTATCGCCGGAAGCACGAGACTACATTTCCCCATATGAAAGGCTGCCAAGGATAAACAACTAGTTTGTCGGATCCCACACATACCAAGCATTTCAAACATACACACAATATGCTCAATATGTGTAAATACAACATGGCATCACAACATAACTCTATGACTCAAATATTTATTCATTAGGCTCCGAGGAGCGAGATATTACAAACATGGGTCTCATGACCCAACACTCGGAGCATACAAGTCAAAGCACAAGCAGAAGCTAAACATGTCTCGAGTACGGACAATCAGAATGAAAAAGGCCGAGAAGCCCGACTATCTACCGAGATCTGCCGAGGGCACAAGATCGTAGCTGAGGTAACAAGCTAACGTCAAGTCCAAGCGGAACTACTAGCGAGAACGAAGTCTCTCTCGCAAAACATAAAATAAGCAAACGTGAGTACAAACGCATTTCAAGAAGACTTACATCGTAACTAACTACATATGCATCATTATCAAAAGGGGTGGTGGAGTTTGACCGCAAGCCAGCTTTGACTCGGTGGCTATCCCGAACTACGAATGCAAGTAACTCTTTTGAGGTGGCGCTACGAGTCCACATATTCACCATATCAATACACCACTATGGACCCGCTCCCGCCTCCCTACGAGAACGCCATCCATAGCACTCACGCTTATCTTGCGCATTTTAGAGTATCCACTTTCACTTGTCTATGAACCGATATAGGCAACCCGTAAGTCCTTCTCCGCGGACACGACTATTCGAATAGATCATATTAACCCTGCAGGGGTGTACTTCTTCACACACGCTCTCACCACTTACCGTCGTTTACACGACATGTACTAGGCAACCTTCAAGCGGAAGCCCAACGTGGGTGTCGGCCACAGCCTACCTGAACACACAAGTCCGAAGTCCAGGTTTATCGCCTATTCGGGTTCCATCCGCAGGGAGTCCGGCCGAGGTTTCCCATACAACCCCGAACGATGTGTACAGGTTTCCCGAGACACCAAACGGGCGAATCGGTACGCCGCGCCACGGTGCCTACAGCAACACAACCCACCCCTACGGACAGCGTTAAAGGCGGCCCCAAAGATGCTACAAACACCGTAAACTACTTGCAATTCCCGGACCGAGAACAAGGGTGGTTAAGAAGCGAGAGGGTCCATTGGTTTCGGGCCCAATGCGTGGTAGTAACTGTTTCATGGATCACAAACACGTAACTCAGTTCCCGAGGGACGGCTGCAATGAGACAACCCACCATGTACTCCTACATGGCCTCTCACCGCTACCTTTACCAAATCGTGTTCACACACTTAGCTCACACACGTAGGACATGTTCACACAACCATTCCAATTCATTCTCGATGAATCGGACTGACTCAACTCTAAGCAGCAGCAGTGCATGACAACAAGCATGAATGAGTAGGCACAAAGATGGCTCAAACAACTCCTACTCATGCTAGTGGGTTTCATCTAATTACTGTGGAATGACGGGTCATGCAGAGGATAAAGGGGTTCAGCTACCGCAGCAAGTAACACATGAGTCGTTGTTGTCCTAATGCAGTAAACTAGAGCAGGAGCGAGAGAGTGGGATTATATCGGAATGAAGAAGGGGTTTTGCTTGCCCGGCACTTCAAGATAATATAGTTCTTCATCGGTGTCATCGAACAATCGCTTTAACGTCAGTCTCACCGAGAGGGACAATTACCGGCAAACAAGAGAGAACACAATCAATACAATGCACATTCACATGAATGACATGTCATGTTAAGGTACTGAATTCACCTAATGCAATGTCTAGCTGTGTTAATTGAAGTGGAATTCAAACAAGGTTAAAATCCAACTCCAAATGCTAGTTCATAATTTACCCTAATCATGATTCATCCTATTCGGTGAGGTTAACTTGTTCAAACATGCATGATCATGGCATAAACAAATTCTTCATATTTTTCTGATCATTTTTCATATATAAATTATTTAATTTGGAGTTACAGATTAAAAGTTATGAATATTTGAAGTTTGGGGTATTTTCTGAAATTTCCTGAATTAAATTAAATCCAGAAAATCAATTATCGTCGACCGACGTCGCAGGACGTCGATGGTCAACGGAACATGGTCCGGGTCAAACCTGACAGTGGGTCCTGCGTGTCAGCATAATTAGCTTAACTAAAAATTAATTAAAACTAATCCTAAATAGTTAACAAGGCTGGGCCCACCTGTCATTGACTCAGCAGAGTCAACCAGGGCCCACCCCTGGTCAAAGTCAAAGTCGGCTGCCGGCGTCTAGCTGCCGGCGAGCGCAACGCGGCGGCGAGAGTGGTTTTGGCCACTCCGGCGACCAAATGGCCCGCGGAGGGCATCTAGGAGGAGCTGAGGACGAGCAGAAGCTCTTGGTGGAGTTAGCCGGGGTCGGGGTGGCCGGAATCGGCGCCGGCGACGACCTAGACGGCCGCCGGAGTTCGGCCGAGGTCGAACACGGCGCTAGGGAGCACGGTGAGGCGCGTGGGGTGGCGTTTTGAGCTCCTGTGAGTGCGGTGAGGCGGTGGTGTGCTCGGAAGCGGGCATGCGCGGTTGTGGCCACGGCTACGCCATGGCCGGCGGCGAAGAGCTCTCGGTTGCGGCGGTTGGCGCGGTTAGGGAAAGAAATCGGCATCGGGGAGAGGAAGGTTCGGTGCGGGGGCTCACAGCGAAGACGACGGGACGCTCGGCGAGGTCGGGGACGGTCCGGAGCCGACGAATCGGGCGACGGCGACCGGCGGGTCCGAGGAGGGGAAAAGCGGCGGGGCGGCGCCTCGGGGCTTCTCCGGTCGCGTGTGACGGCGGGGAGGGCGAGGATGGAGTGGCGGAGCTTGTGGGCTAGCCGGGGAAACGAGGGAGGGCCTGTGGCCGTGGTGGTGGCGAGCGGCGGCGACGAGCTCCGCTCGGTGGGAGAGGGAGGGAGCCAGAGGAGGGGACGAGGCCGCGGTGAGGGAGAGAGAGGTCAGGGGGGTGCGTGGCGCTCGGGGAGGCGCCCAGAGCGTCGGGGGGAGGAGAGCGGCAAGCAGGAGGTGGCTCGGCGCGTGCCGGCGTGCGGTGGCCACACGCCCCGCGTCCTTCTGGCGCGAGGTGGGAGAAGGTGGCGGTTCGGTGGGCTGGCCCGCTGGAGTTGGGCCAGGTGGGCTGAGAGGTGAGCGCCAGGTGGGGTTTCTCTCCTCTCTTTCTCTTTATTTCTGTTTTCTATTATTCTGTAATTTTCAGGGCTTTATTAAAAATACTAATGCTACCCCAAAAATCATGAAACTTGCTCAGGCCTACTGTTTGGAAAATATCCAACAGCAAACATTTAAGTTTATGATTATTTGAGCATTTAAATTATTTATTAGCATTTAAATGCCCAAATGCAAATAATTTATGAATTAATCCAAAGGACCAAATATGACATGAAAAATGTGCACCTCGGGTTCTGGTTTAAAGCATTTTTCCAGAAATGAGGAACATTTTCTAAAGCCATTAGAAATCACTGAAAAATATTTTTGGTTGAGCCTATTTGAATTCCTTTAATGCTAGGGTTTAGGAAATCCCCATTTCAAATTTCATGAAAATTAATCATGATGCATGGATGCAATGCCACTAGTTACAAGCAAGCTCCAGGGCTGTGACAACGTGTCACAACTCCGACGCTGCTTCAAGGACCCAATCTGAGCAGTGGATTATGAAGTGATCGAATTGCAGCAGGACCTCTCCTATAAAGAGCATCCGGTCCGCATTCTCGACCAAGCTGAACGCCGCACACGCCGTATAGGCGATCAAGTTCCTCAAGGTCCAAAGTGGTCGAATCACTCGAGGACGGCCACACAGGAGCAGGACGATCGTCTTCGTGATGAATACCCCGCACTGTTTCCTTCTACCTCCTAAATCTCGGAACGAGATTTCTTGTAGTGGAGGAGATTTGTAACGCCCAGATAATCATGCTACAGTAATCTCACGTTGATGGTGCCACGTCACCTCTGTCACTGTAGTTAATCATGGGTTAATTCAAAACTGTTTCGAAATTCAAATTCAAATTTATGATAGCAATAAAAGTTTTCAAAAATTAAAACTAAAATGTTCGGGGGTTGCCAAATATTGCATCGGTATTTATGGTGAAGTAAACACATTTTTATAAAATGTCTAAGTAATTTAAAATGAGTTAAAACAGAAAAGAAAATAAATAAAAGAAAGAAAATACAAAAGAGAAACAAAAAAACAAAAGGAGGAGAAGCCCCCCCCCCCTGCTGGACCGCGGCCCAGCTGGCCATCGGGCCAACCAGGCCGGCCCAGGTCGGCCCCCACTCCTCTCCCTTATCCACTCCTCCTCCCCACTCGTCCCACCGACACCCCCACTCCACCCACTCGCCCCCCTCCTCTCTCCCGATCTGGATCGGGATCCAGAGGGGGCCGACGCCGCTCGACGACGCCCCGCCGCCACACGACGCCGCCCGGAACCCCCCTAGCCGGACCACCTCGCCGGCCTGCTCCTCGTCGACGCCGCCGCCTCGTCCTCTCCCTCATCGGGCCCCCCGACCGTCCCAGGCCCCTTTGTCGTTGCCCTACTCCCCCTTGTGAGCCCCGACCTCTCCTCTCCCCTCGCTCACTCACCGCGCCGTCCAGGGCTCAGCCCGCGCCTCGCCAGCACCAGATGCGCCCAGCCACGGCCCCAAGACCCCTGCAACCCACGCACAGTCGCGCCCCCTCACGCACGGGCCTCGTCCAGCTTCTCCAGCCAGCAGCTCGCTGTCCGCGCCCGGCGTGACCGCACTCAGCCTCCCCTCCCTCCGCGGCGCGCCCTCCCCTCCCCGTCTTTGCTCCCTGCCTCTGCCTCATGGCCTCCCCCGGAACCACGTCCCGCGCCGTTGCCCGCCTCAGTAGGTGCCCTTCTTCTGCGGTGGCCCGTCTTTCCCGCCTCTCTGTCGGCCGCCCAGCCACCATCGAGTCTCGGCTCGCCGTGGCCACCGCCCTGCTCCGGCGCCTTGCCGAGTCCGCAGACTTTGGGCGTGCGCCCGCTTCGGGCCGCGTCCTGCGCCCGCGCCCGCTAAGCGGCGCCCGATAGGCCCCTGTGCCTATGGCACGTGGGGCCCGCCCTGGAACGTTTTAAAAAAATATATAAAAATATATAAATATATAATTAAAAATATATTAAATAAATAAATAAATAATAATTAAAATATTAATTAATTAATTAAGTAATTAATTAAGTTAATTAATCCTGATTAGATTAACCTAATCACTAATTAAACTAATTAATCTGTTTTAGTTAATCTTAGTCAATGACAGTGGGACCCACACGTCAGGTTGACCAAGTCAACTCTGTTGGACTGCTGATGTCGACATGACATCATGCTGATGTCATTAACCTGTTTTTCGAATTAATTGAATAATTAATTAAATTCCAGAAATTAATAAAATCTTTAGAAAATCATATCTTTTAATCCGTAACTCGGATTAAAATATTTTCAACATGAAAGTTGCTCAGAACGACGAGACGAATCCGGATACACAGTCCGTTCGTCCGCCACACACCCCTAACCTATCGAACTCGCAACTTTCCCCCTCCGGCTCCTCTGCCCGAAAACACGAAACACCGGGGATATTTTCCCGGATGTTTCCCCCCTTAACCGGTATCAACTCATACCATGTTAGGGCACGCCTAGCATCGTTACTTGTCTTGTCATGCATCGATATGCATCTGTTTATATGGTATTCATTGTTTCTTCCCCCTCTTCTCTCCAGTAGACTACGAACCGGACGCTCTTGCCCAGTTCGACTACGGAGTTGTAACCTCTCTCTTGCCAGAGCAACCAGCAAGCCCCTTGATCACCGGATATCGCCTATTCTACTCTATACCGCTTGCATTAGAGTAGCGTAGCATTCTTGCTTTCGTCATATACCTATCCCGATGCATAGCCCCGTCCTTGTCGCCATCGTTGTTACCTTTACCGCTATCCTACTTGCTTAGTATAGGATGCTAGTATTTTCATCTGTGGCCCTACATTCTTGTCCGCTTGTTGTGCTATACTATCGGGCCGTGATCACTCGGGGAGGTGATCACGGGTATATACTATATACTTTATACATGAAACATGTGGAGACTAAAGTCGGGTCGGTGGTGGAGCACCCATGAGTGGATCTTTGTGGCGGAGCGACAGGCGTGTTGAGACCGCCTAGGAGAGAGGTGGGCCTGGCCCTGTTCGCTCATGGATACTTAACACGCTTAACGAGATCTTGGTATTTGATCTGAGTTGGCTACGAGCCTATACGCACTAACCAACTACGTGGGAAAGATATGGGCACTCGGCGTCGTGGTATCAGCCGAAGCACTTCGTGACGCCAGCGACTGAGTGGCGTGCGCCGGATTGGAACGTAAGCCTGCTCTTGTATTAAGGGGGCTAGTTCTGCTTTCGGCCGCGTACGCAACGTGCAGGTGTGCATTGGGCGATGGGCCCCAGACTTCGCGGCGCTTTAGGTTTAGACCGGTGTCTTTGGCCTCTCTGTTGCGCCTAGGTGGGGCTGCGGCGTGTTGATCTTCCGCGGCCGGGCATGACCCAGAAAGTGTGTCCGCCAAATGGGATCAAGCGTGTTGGGTTATGTGGTGCACCCTGCAGGAAGTTAATCTATTCGAATAGCCGTGATCTTGATAACAGGACGACTTGGAGTTGTACCTTGACCTTATGACAACTAGAACCGGATACTTAATAAAACACACCCTTCCAAGTGCCGATACAACCGGTGGTCGCTCTCTCGGGGATACGAGGAGGGATCACGGTAGGATTATTGCTATGTGATGTTACTTGGAGGACTTGAACCTACCCTCTTCTACCTGTTGCAAGGCGAAGGTGACCAGAAGCATAGTCTTCGATAAGACTAGCTACCCCCCCTCTTATTCTGGCTTTCTGCAGTTCAGTCCACTGATATGGCCCCTTACACATATATCCATGCATATGTAGTGTAGCTCCTTGCTTGCGAGTACTTTGGATGAGTACTCACGGTTGCATTGTTTCCCCCTTTTCCCCTATCTCTACTCGGTTGCTGCGACCGGAAGATGGAGCCCAGAGCGACGCCACCGTCGATGACGACTACACCGGAGGTGCCTACTACTACGCAGCAGCCCGCCGACGATTTAATTGAGTAGTTTAGGAGGATCCAGGCAGAGGCCTGCGCCTCTTCGATCTGTATCCTAGTTTGTGCTAGCCTTCTTAAGGCAAACTTGTTTAACTTATGTCTCAGTACTCAGATATTGTGGCTTCCGCTGACTCGTCTATGATCGAGCACTTGTATTCGAGCCCTCGAGGCCCCGGCTTGTATTATGATGCTTGTATGACTTATTTATGTTTTAGAGTTGTGTTGTGATATCTTCCCGTGAGTCCCTGATCTTGATCGTACACATTTGCGTGCATGATTAGTGTACGATTGAATCGGGGGCGTCACAGAGCGGTGCCATCTTCAAACTGGCCTGGTAGCTATTGTTGTATGAAAACTCCGTGTATGGAAAATTATCATCCCAACTAGATCCACAATCTAGCGCACAAGCTCTCAACATGTCTTCCAGAATCTGATTGACTCTCTCAGTCTGGCCATCTGTCTGCGGGTGAAAGGCTGTGCTGAATACTAGCCTCATACCCAAAGTCTGGTGTAACTTATTCCAAAACTTTGAAGTAAACTATGTTCCTCTATCTGATACGATGGTCCTCGGAACTCCATGCAGACATACGATCCTGGTCATGTATATCTTGGCCAACTTCGCACTTGTATACGTGGTTTTCACTGGGATAAAGTGAGCCACTTTGGTCAAGCAATCAACTACTACCCAGATAGAATCATATTCCTGATCGGGTCCTGGCCAATCCGGTGATAAAATCCATGCCAAGCTTATCCCACTTCCATTCGGGTATCGGCATAGGCTGCAGTAATCCTGCTGGCTTCTGATGTTCTGCCTTCACTTTCTGACATACATCACATACCGCTACATACTCAGCAATATCCTTCTTCATGCCAGTCCAGCAAAAATGCTCCTTCAAATCCAAATACATCTTGGTGTTTCCGGGGTGTATCGAGTATGGCGAGTCATGAGCTTCCTGTAGTATCAACTTCCTAATTTCTGCATTATTGGGCACATAAACACGGTCCTCGAACCACAAGGTGTCATGCTCATCCTCACGAAAACCTTTGGCCTTTCCTTTGCTCATTTTCTCCTTTATCTCAGCAATTTCCTTGTCATCCTTCTGAGCTTCACGAATCTTTCCCAACAATGTAGACTGAACTTCCATCGCTGCAACAAAACCTCTAGGAACAATCTCCAAACGAAGTTCCCTGAGATCCTCAGCTAACTCCTTTGGCAATCCTCCCGTTAGGAGAGTATTAACATAACTCTTCCGGCTCAAAGTGTCTGCTATGACATTGTCCTTTCCTGGATGATAATGCAGCTTCATGTCATAATCCTTTATAAGTTCCAACCATCTCCTCTGCCCGAGGTTCAGCTCCTTCTTGGTGAATATGTACTTCAAACTCTTATGATCCATGTACACATCACAATGGTTTCCAATAAGAAAGTGTCTCCAAGTCTTGAGTGCATGCACTACGGCTGCTAGCTCCAAATCATGAGTGGCATAATTCAACTCATGCGGTCGAAAGTTGACGTGAGGCATATGAACCAAATCTTCCGTCCTGCATAAGCACTCCTCCAAGTCCTAAGCGAGATGCGTCGCAGTACACTTGGAAATCCTTGCGTATATCCGGCAGAACTAGCACTGGGGCCGTAGTCAGACGTTTCTTCAACTCCTGAAAACTGGCCTCACATTCTTCTGTCCAATTGAACTTAGTGTCCTTCTTCAACAGCTCCGTCATGGGCTTTGCAATTTTAGAGAAATTCTCAATAAATCTCCAATAGTATCCCGCAAGTCCAAGAAAACTGCGGATTTCTCCAACTGTGGTGGGTGATATCCAATCTGTGACTGACTTAACCTTGGTGGGGTCTACTGTTATACATTCTCCTGATATAACATGTCCAAGGAATCCAACTTCCTTCAACCAAAACTCGCATTTGCTGAACTTGGCATACAACTGGTGTTCCCTGAGCTTCTCGAGCACTAAACGCAAATGCTCCTTGTGCCCTTCTTCAGTATTTGAGTATACCAAGATATCATCAATGATCACCACAACGAACTTATCCAAAAATTCCATAAACACTTTATTCATCATACTCATGAAGTAGGCAGGGGCGTTAGTCAATCCAAATGACATAACTGTATACTCATACAGCCCGTACCTGGTGGTGAAAGTTGTCTTAGGTACATCCTTCTCGCGAATCTTCAGCTGGTGGTATCCTGATCGCAGATCGATCTTTGAAAATACTTTAGCTCCTTGCAACTGATCAAACAAGTAATTGATCATCGGCAGTGGGTACTTGTTCTTTATCGTCACTTCATTCAATGCTCGATAATCAACAACCATCCTTAAAGATCCATCCTTCTTCTCAACCAAGAGCACTGGGGCTCCCCACGGTGATGAACTTCGTCGGATGTAACCTTCTCCAATAACTCCTTAATCTGCTTCTTAATCTTCTCTAGATCATTTGCGGGCATCCGGTAGGGTCTCTTTGATATACGTCTGGTGTCCGGCAATAGTTATATCAAGAACTCAATATCTCGATCTGGCGGCATGCCTGGTAACTCTTCTGGAAACACATCCGGGTAATCCTTCACAACAAGCACTTCCTCCTGAACAACTCTTGAGAGGGAATTTGCTTGAGTCCTCCTTGGCGGATGCCTGGATACATACTTGATCCTTTTTCCCTCTGGGGTGGTGAGTAGAATAGACCTACTAGCGCAGTCAATGTTTCCTCCATGCTTCGATAACCAATCGATGCCTAATATGATGTCCAATCCTTGCGACTCCAAAATTATTAGGTCTGAGGGGAAAACATGGCTCCCGATGGTTAAGGGTATCCGTTCGCACCATCGGCTTGCCATGTACTCTGCACCTGGTGAGCTCACTAGCATGGGTGTCCTAAGGGCTAGGGTTGGCAACTTAAACTTGTCCACAAATCCCCTTGATATGTATGAATGTGATGCACCAGTATCAAAAAGAACGAGAGCGGTAAAAGACCTAACCAAAAACTTACCGATAATTGCGTCTGGCTGCTCTTCAACCTCCTCCAAGCTCATGTGGTTCACTTGTCCTTTGTTAAATGGATTGGGCGTATTCCCAGAGCTCCCATTACCATTTCCATTCTTCACTTCAGGGCACTCAGTGGCATATTGTCCAGTCTTCCCGCACTTGAAACAAGTAATGTGACTTAGGTCCCTCTTGGCGGGTGTGGCTGGATTGGAGCGGTTCTGATTGTTGCTTGCTACATTCCCGTTCCCATTCGTGGGGCCATTATGATTATGAGAACTCCCTCCATTGTGAGTGTGGCCTCCATGGTTATGGGTAAATCATCCCGAGTTCGGGGTAAAACGAGGCTTCTGCTGATCTCATGAATTGTACTTCCCTTGTCCATACTTCCTGTTGCGACTCTCTATCTGTTGCAGCTTCCCTTCAATCATGAGAGCTTTATCTAGCAACTCCTGATAGTTGTTCAATGTTGCCACCATCAACTGCATACTCATCTCATCGTTCAGCCCTTCCATTAACTTCTCCTGCTTTGCGGCATCTGTGGCCACATCATCTGGGGCATAGCGAGATAACCTGCTAAACTCATCCACGTACTGCCCCACAGTACGATTCCCTTGGCGTAAATTGCAAAACTCACGCTTCTTCATGCTCATAGCTCTAGTTGAGACATGGGTTGTGCAGAATGCGTGCTAAAACTACTCCCAAGTGACATTGGCTATAGGGAATGTGGCTATGTAATTCTCCCACCATGAGGCTGCTGGTCCATCCAATTGATGTGCAGCAAAGCGCACCTTCTCAGCATCTGTGCAACCTGCGGTGGTCAACTCCCTTCCAATCCTGCGTAGCCAATGATCAGCAACTATCGGCTCGGTGCTACTGGAAAACACCAGCGGCTGCAACCTAAGAAAACGGGCTAAGTTGTCAACTGGAGGTGGTGGCGGTGGGTTGTTGTTGTTGTTGTTGCCTTGGTTCTGAACTAACAACTGCATCAAGGCATTCTGCTACTGGATCAACTGAGTGAGCTCCGGTGGGAAGACAAATCCGATATCACGTCTCGGAGGCATTTGATGGGTTTAGAGGGAAGAGATTAGAATAGACTGAGGTCTAGTGGGAAAGCACTACCCATATGCACATGAGACAAACACAATCATATCATATCACTCAATCAATCAAGCAAGGGCATACAATTGATCTAACTATCGTTACAGTGCTCAGACTATACTATATACATGGGAGAAATACTACTTGATCATATGGTGGTCTACTAGAAGTTTTGATCGGTGGAAGACTCCATGATATCAGCTCCAGCTTCGTCTTCACAGTCATCATCACTACTGTCGGGATCGAAGTTGGTGTCGTCGATGATGATGTAGTCTTCAAATCTCCTTGGGTTCGTCGTCATCTCCTCCTGGTGCGGGGTCTCCCAGGAATACTCGAGCTTCTTTATCAGGTCGTCATTCTTCTCCGATAGTATTGCAATTTCCTCCTCGTATCCGTCGCGTGTAGACTTGAGTTCCTCCTCTAGCTCCATGTTCCTGGTCATAGCCTTCTTCAAATCTATCATGTTAGCGCACATCTGGTTCTCCTGTAGTCGAATGTTCTGGTTTAACTCCTGGATGAAAGCTGCAATGGACATGTCCTTCCTGGTACTGATCATCTCCCGTTGCTCATCTCGGTGCCCACATATCTGGTAGATAGTGTCCTTCAACTCATGTTTGGAGACTTCTCCAATACGTCCCATAGTAATGTGGGCTGCCATGCTCTTGCCTAGACTCCATGTTGGTGCATCAAAGGAAAACTCTATGGGCTGAGTGACTAGCGTGAAAGTCTTTCCTGGAACTTGAACTCGAATCATCCAGCGCTCCTCTTTTGGTAAAGTGGCGGTGTAGGTCCTAGTGAAGCTTGGTATTCCGATGTTCAGGTACCTAGTGACTTCCTTCAAGTGTCGTCCAAAAGGGGTGTCTTCATCCGGTTGTGCAAACTTGTTCCTTGAGTCCGCCATCCTAAAGAGTAGGAAATGGAGAGGAGTCAGAAATGAGTAGAGAAGAGTGACCTATGGCTCATCTTAGTGGTTGTGTCCTACATTCAGCGTGTGCTCTGATACCATCTTGTAGTGACCCGACCTTAGACGGTCAAATCTCTGTGCATAAGTGTCATCCCTGGATCGGTAATGCTGACACACACAGTACTCGAAGGATTTATAACAGAGTAGCAATCACACACTTATTACATCGATAGTCTCCAAATATAACTTATTACAATAAATATGGCTTAAGGCCATCTAAATAAGATAACAGCGGAAGGCTTGGAAGATAAAGTGAGTCCATCAACTCCAATGACATAGCTGAGTGCACGACAACGGCCTAGCAAACCTTACTCTTCATCTGAAAAGTCTGCAACATGATACGTTGCAGCCCGAAAACGGGTCAGCACATGGAATATGCTGGCATAGTAACACAGTAAAGTAATGAACAGATAATTACTATCACTACATGCATGTATGGCTGGTGGTGGCTGTATGGTTAATATGTTTTTGCGAAAAGCCAATTTTTCCTACAACAAAGGAATATATTTTATTTAACTACTATCATGGTAGTTGAACAACATTGAGAAGGTTCCTCCAACTCAAATCCCAATTAAAAGTAATTATCAACCCAACAAAATTATATTTAGAGTGATGAGATCAAATCAATAATTCAAGTACCAGATACTCAAGATGTCCATAACCGGGGACACGGCTAACTATGATTAGATTGTACACTCTACAGAGGTTTGTGCACTTTTCCCCACAAGACTCGATCTCCTCCGTTGGATTTCTCGCACTACATGGTGTTTGAGAAACGGATGACCGAGACACAGTCTTTTAGAAGCATTAACTCTAACCCCAGGTAGACAGTACCAACCTACATCCCCTACATCTGCTAGCCTACCACTAGAAGAGGTCATGCAACATACTCAACTATGCTAGAGCCCATAATAGCTTGTGGCTGCACACGGAAGTTTCTAGCATGAATAACCTTATGATCCCTTTGAGCCTGGGTGGCGGACCGTAGGATGATCACATGGGTACTCCGAGATATCCTAGGACAACACTAGATTCTCCAGGTGCCCACAAGCAATCCACCCAGATGTGTATTAAAGTTGCCACCTTAAGTTAACCATTAATTAACAATCTCACATCTGTCATGGATTCACTCACCCAAACAACATCTACGAGTATAGCATAGCAATATAAGCATAACGTAGAAGTAACTCCCAAGGGTTTGATAATAAACAGGGCAATAGGTTCTACATCAACAACTACTTTCCAATACCCACAAGTTAACCACATCCTAATCATGCAATGTTTGTGGATTGATACTAATGCATAAAAACTGGGTATGAAAAGAGTATGATCAATGTGTTACTTACCTTGCTGACGATCTGCAAAACCTAGAGACTCGTAGTAGCACGCTTCGCACTCCGGGAATTCTATCGCAATCAAACAATAGCATACATAAGCAATCAATCATAGATGCATGGGTAAAACTCAAATAAGAAGATCAAATCCTGAAAACACAACTGAAGAGATTCAATCTGCAAAAAGAATCAAAACAAACGGAGCAACGAAACTCAAACTATGGAAGAAACAAGATCTGTTTACTAATATGGACTAAAGTCAAATTTTACAGTACCAAAATCTTGTTCAAGTTGGTCAAATAGAAAGAGGGTTTCGAGACGAAGATCTAGACGCTTGTTTCACCTGAATTGGATAAACGAGCGAAAAGATATACCAAATCGAAGATTAGGACTGGAATCGCGATCGAAAATAATCGCGGAAAAACCCTGGGAAAAGAAAAACTGACGAACAGGCTAACGAAAAAACATTCGCTGCCTGCGTCTAACGGACGAACAGCGTTCGTTAAAACGAACGTACGGACGAACGTCCGCTATTTAATCCAACCCAGAAAAACCTAACGAACCTATCAAAAAAAACTAAACTTGGTTTAAAAAAAAGTATTTTACCTAAAAACAAAAAAAACGAACGGCTCCGGATTAGATCGGCGGCGGCTCCCGGCTCTTCAAGGGCGGGCGTGGCGAGGCGGGCAGCGGGCGGCGAGGGCGAAGTGCGCGGCGGGCATAGTTGCAAAGCGGCGGCGGCGGCGGCGCGGCATGGCCGCAAATCGGCGGCTTTACAAGCGGCAATGCTGGCGACTTGGGGCTCCAGGGGCCCTGCCCGGCTTTTTAAGGAGGGGAGGGAAGCGGCTTGTAGGCGGGAGGCGTGGCCGAGTCGGCCACGACGGGTGGCTCGCGGTCTCCGCGAGGGAGACGGCGGCGCCGGGTGGCTGGGCCAACTGGGCCTCGGCCCAGTTCGATCCGGCGGGGAAACTTTTTTTAACCTATTCAGCCGAAAATAAAGCCTAGAAAAATAAATAAAAATCTAAAAATACCAAAACAAATTTACACCGTCTAAATAAAATATTTAGAATAGGGTGAACATTTTCTTGGCCTAAAATGTAACTTTGAAAAATGCATATTTTCTAATTCAAATAAAATAGCAATAAAATCAAAATAAAATATATTAGTTGATTTTTGGTATTTTCCTCCCATATTTCATTTATTTTGGAGAATTCATATTATCTCCTCTCATATATTTTTAATATGAAATATTTTTGAAGAGAAAAATAATAAAAACCAAAGTGGTCCTTGTTTTGATATTTGATAAAAATTCAAATATGAAAACTGTGAAATCCCCAACTCTCTCCATGGGTCCTTGAGTTGCTTAGGATTTCGAGGATTGCAAAATGAAATGCAATAAAATATGATATGCATGAATGACCTATGTATAACATTCCAAATTGGAAATTTGGGATGTTACACTATGACGTAGATCATCATTGTCATATTGCTTTGCATGTTCATATAGCTGACATCGTATTTGTGGCTCAGCCACCGTTCATCAGTTTTTTATACATGTTATGCCAGATCATTGCACATCTAGGCACACCACCATAGGCATTCATATAGAGTCATATTGTGTTCTAGTATCAAGTTGTAATTTTGAGTTTTAAGTAAATAGAAGTGTGATGATCATCATTATTCATTATTAGAGCATTGTCTCAAGTGAGGAAATAAAAATGACCAAAAAGAGCCCATAAAAAAGAGGCCAAAAAGAGCCCAACCAAAAAAAGAAGAAAAAATGAGAGAAAAAGAGAGAAGGGGCAATGTTACTATCCTTTTCCACACTTGTGCTTCAAAGTAGCACCATGTTTGTTATATAGAGAGTCTCCTATGCTTTCATTTTCATATAACTAGTGGGAGTTTTTCATTATATAACTTGGCTTGTATATTCCAATGATTGGCTTCCTCAAATGTACCAGGTCTTCATGAGCAAGCAACTTAGATGCACACACACTTAGTTTTCTTTTTGAGCTTTCATACACTTATAGCTCTTAGTGCATCCGTTGCATGGCAATCCCTACTCCTTACATTGGCATCAATTGTGGACATCTCCATAGCCCGTTGATTAGCCTCGTCGATGTGAGACTTTCTGTTTTTTGTGTTCTCCATATTATCTCTACCACCATACTCTATTCCAACCATAGTATTGAGTGAGAGTTCAAAATGTTGAAGTGCGTTAAAAAGTATGAACCAATTGCTTGGCTAACACCAGGGTAGTGCATGACTTATACTTTGTGTTAAGAAGATGGATCATGACAAGGCTATAGGATTTTGTAGGGATAGAGTTTCTTTAGCAATGATATTTTGAAAGACATGATTGTTGGTATGCCTTATTGTTGTTGTTTTTATGTCAAACTATAGACTATTGCTTTGAATGATTTGGATCTTAATATTCATGCCACAAAAGAGAGATTACATGATGAACATGTTAGGTAGCATTCGACATCAAAAATTCTGTTTTTATCATTTACCTACTCGGAATTAAGCTTGGGGATGCTTGATACATCTCCAACATATCTATAATTTTTGATTGTTTCATGCTATTATAGTATCAATCTTGGATGTTTATTATGCAATTATATATCATTTTTGGGACTAACCTAGTGCCCAGTGCCACTTGTTGTTTTTTTTCTTGTTTTTGGCTTTTTAGAAAATCAGTACCAAACGGAGTCCAGACGCTACAATACTTTTCGACAATTTTTTCTAGACCAGAAGGGACCCTAGAAGCTTCGGGAGAAGACCTGAAGAGTCACGAGGGAGCAAGAAGCCTGCCAGGCATGCCCTAGGGGGTGCCCCAGGCTTGTGGGCCCCTCGTGGCACCTCTTGACCTAATTCCACTTCTATAAATTCCCAAATATTCTAGTACATTAGAGAGCCACCCAAAATACTTTTTCCGCCGCCGCAAGTTCCCGTTCTTCGGAGATCCCATCTAGAGACTGTCGGTTTAGTGGGAACCAGGGTACCATGGGCAGCTGCCTACAGGTCAGGAATTTTTACACCAGTAGGGTGAGAGACTGGTGGTTAGAGTGGAGCGCTCGCAACGAAGCGGTTACGTGTTCGATCCCCCGTGCCCGCACCTTTGTGAAGTTTCTAAATACAAGAAAGAAAATAGAATGGGCCGGCCTAGCTTGGAGTGCTTCAGGCGCCAGTTTGCAAAATGCACTGTAATGAAAGCCTAAATCGCCAAATAGGATGCACCCAATTATACCTTGCATAGTGCGAGATGGACGAAGCCAGGGATCGCCAAATCAAAGTGGCAACTGGGCTGACCCATAAATTTTGTGATCCGTTTTCTTCTGTTTTGCTTTTCTGTTTTTTATTTGTGTTACTATATTCTTCGCATTCATTTTTATTTTAGTTTCCCTTTTAGCATTTATTTTTTAAAATGTTCATCATACATTTATAAAATGTAAATCATGCATTTGAAAAATGTTATTACATGTCTAAAAAAGCGTTTAATGCATACTAAAAAAATTATTTCATATACAATCCGTATATTTAAAAATTGCAATCATGTATCTTTGTAATGCATCGGGTGTATACGAAAAATGAACAACATATATGAAAAAAGTAGACATCATAATCATGTATTTAAAAAATGTTGACACATCTATAAAAAATGTTCCTGGTGTAACAAGTAGATATGAGAAAATGTTAACCATATATTTGGAAAATGTTCAAGTGATATAAAAATGTTTTACATGTATACCAAGATATATAATGTGTATGACAAAGAAAATACGAATCAAAAATATATATTTTTAAAAAGTTGTTAATCACATACTTATAAAATTTTCAAAGTATACACAAAAACAATTGTTTTATATGAAAAATGTTTCACGTATTTGAAAAATGCTCAAGGTGTATAATAAAATATTAAACATGTATATGAATATGTTCCATGTATATAAAAATATGCATTGTGTATTACAAAATATTTATTATATATGTTCCTCGTGTATACCTCTACTCCTTTCCATTTCTTATGTCTGTTCCTTCAAATCATATGTTTTCCTTCCCTTTCATTCAACCATGCCCTAAGTGATCGAATCTTTAGATGGGCTGAATACATCACACAGTTAGCACACACCAATCATGGATCTTGGGCTTTTATATATTCATCTAATTTTAATGTTTCTTCTCAGTCTTCTTCTATGGGGGTACCTAACTTGGGTTTACCTCTCACAGGAGTCACTCACAGGGAAACCTCTCGTATGCAATTATACATGAGATACCAAGGAGTTAAGATTTGCATTAGAAGTGCAATCAGTGTTGAAATTGTACCTCCCCCCCCCCCTAGCTGCTTGTTTAGTGCTTTGAGATTGGGGGTGGAGGGTTAGGTGCTCGCACATATGTTTCAATCATTTTTTCCAGGAGAAACGTAGTAGTCGTGGATGTGGTGCTGTCCAAAATAAAGTTCATCGGGTTCTTCACCTACTCTGGTGATGCTTTAGTGGGTGATACCAAGGAGCCAAAGCTACGTTTCCTACGCAGGTTTGGTGCAACCGCTCTTCCAAAGTTTATGCTTGTGTCCTCCCATGCCTGGACATTGGGATTTGTTGAGTTCCTGTCAGTGTGCGGTGCGTTTATTGATTTCTTCTTTTTGGAGCTGGAGTATTTCCTCTGCAATAAGTAAAGATATTGTGGCTCAACTGCATGCAGTTCTAGCGGTTCATTCACGTCCCAAGTCCCTTCATCACTCACGGCCCCATTTTGTTGGATGGGCGAGTCAAGGGGCTCCCTGGAACATTTATTGGTGATCAAGTTTGGGTAGGTGTACAAGTGGTAGTGTCACTACTTCGTTCTAATTGTAATGTCGTTGTTGAAGCCTTGGAAGAATTTCACCTTCCAAAATTTATATGACCACACAGAAGACGCATTTGAGAGATTACATTGTAACTCTTAGTTTAGGAGTTACTTTGTAATATATTGAATCTTTGATCTGAAGCATACTTGTAATGATTTTGATGTTTGAATACAGTTACACATGTATTTCTAAAAGGAAAGTCACTCGCCAGGGCTCCTGGATGGACAAACGGTGATGGTGGAGCAAAGGAACCACGGAGCGGGATCGTGATGTGTGGCGCTTATGTCTGCAATGGCTTTTTCATTTTTTTTCTTCTTTTATTTGTTGGTATTCTCTCAATTTTTTCTAGTTATGGCGCGATGTGTGGGGTACGAGTGGTACAACTAACCAGTTTGTGTACATGTACTAGTCGCATTGAGAAAAGGTTGTGTTATACATGGAGTACAAGTTACAGCAGGCTTGCATCCTGATCCATAGTGTGTACATGGTTCCAGCATTAATTTATAACTTTTTGTGGCTTGACTGTCATCGACAGATGGGACTGACAAGATCTATGAAGTGATTCCTCCAGGAGACGGGATGACGGAAGATGGCAGCAATGGATCCTAAGCAGGCGATGTCAGTTATAAATCCGGCATATCTGGTAGTAGGGGTCCTAAGCTAGGCGTCTTGGAACGATGGTAACGCGAACACGGGATTTTACCCAGGTTCAGGCTCTCTCGAAGAGATAATACCCTACATCATGCTTTTGATTGTATTCGCATGGGGTGTAGTACAGAGTACATGTATCTACCACGAGATGGTTCTAATGAATATCAGATGATCTATTGACTAGCCTGGCCTCAGTTTATATAATACACCTGAGTCCTAGGGCTTAGGAGAGTCCTTGGCTTGGACGCTAAGTCTTGTGGAGTCTTCCTCGTATATGTCATGGTCTGCCCGAAGTGGCCCATTAGTGAACCGCCATCGGGGTCCTCGGCCCGATCCACCTGGTCGAGAGACGGCGTGATGAGTACCCCCTAGTCCCGGACACCATCAGTAGCCCCATGAACCGGTCTTCAAGTTTGGGACTCTCCTCGGTTCTTCCAAATTGTTCTTCGTCTTCAGTCGTCGGTCTTGAAAAGTGGTTCAACAAATATTCTCATCTCCGATCTAGAGGATCACCAAGGTGTATCCGAAGAGTTAACATGTCGGGCATCCGAGGAGCCCCTTTAGGTTCTTTGCCTTTATCAATGCCTTGTTATTATTAGCCACACCTCGGGTTCAAAGTTTTTCCTGGGTGGCGGTGTCCTCTTGCGTCCGAGCTCCAATGCCAGACTACATCCGAGGTTTCTTTGTCGGATTTCGGGTTCCGGCAAAACCCTTAAGGTTCGAACACTGGGGTGTGCACGGATATCTCCCCCTCACCGATCATGCCCTCACACGCTTCGCGATCTCTAAGCTGGGCACGATGAACTCACAACACACAAGACACAAGATATACTGGTTCGGGCCACCGTTGTGGTGTAATACCCTACTCCAGTGTGGTGGTGGTGGATTGCCTCTTGGGCTGAGGATGAACAGTACAAGGGGAAGAACAGCCTCCTGAGGAGAGGCGTTCTTGTGCTTGGTGAGCTTGTGGTGTGAGGATGGCCAGTCGAACCTCCCTCCTAACGTGGTGGCTAGTCCTATTTATAGAGGCCCTGGTCCTCTTCCCAAATATTGAGCAGGAAGGGATCCCACAACGGCCAATTTGAAAGGGGACAGCTAGTACAGCTTATCCTAACAAAACTAGTCTTCGCCTACCAAAGGCTCTGGTGGTGATGCCGTCTTGGGCTCCACGATGACCTCCGTCTTGCCATCCTGCTGGTCTTGGTCTCGTTGCACCGATATGGAAACCTTTGCTTGATGCCTCGGTACTCCTCGCCTGCGCTTGCTCCTTTAGCACCAAAGAGGAAACAAGGACACTGTGCGCGCTGGCGCCCGCCTGGCCTTAGTCGTCATGGCTCACATCACGAGAACATCGCGAGGTTTGCCTTGCCTTGATCTCTCCGCCCCTCGCAAGCCAACCTGGCGAGGCCGCTCCCGAGGAGGTCTTGTGTCGTCCGCCTCGCGAAGCTTGGCCCCTCGCGAGGGTCTTGAGTGCTCGCTGGTGAAGATGGGCTATGGGCCCACTTGTGGAGCCACACCGTGGGCCGTAGGCAGGCAAGTCTGGGGACCCCCGTTCCCAAAATGCTGACAGTAACCCCCGGGCCGAAGGCGCACTCGGACTTGGCTTCGAGGCGAAGCCAAAGGGCAAGTGTGGAGTGCTCGGGCCCCAATAGCCTGCGGCCTTGGTCGACGCGTGGCGGTTGATTGGACGTGGGCATCTCCGCTTCCCCACGCCACCTCGGCAACTGCCCGACTTGACGACTCCCTGCTGCATGCAAAGAAAAACCATCATTACCTGTGATCATGGGGGGTGCTGGTTGGCCTTCCCCTGCTATAAATGGGGAGGCGGAAGAGCCCCCGTCGCCTATCTCTTCCCATTCCGCTCGCTTCTGCTCCACTGCTAGTAGCGACACCAATGGCGCACATCTGAAGGTTTTCCGCTGCGGAGAAGGGAAAGACTCCCTGCGACGAGCCAGGGCCGCTCCCGCCGAAGAAGAGGCCGGTCCATCGCTGTGACGTGGTGGTGATGCAGGAGGTGACAAGGCCTTGGTGTGAGAGGCCTCCTCCTGGGTATCCGTTACCCCAATACGCCCAAGCCGTAGGCTCAGGAGGAAGAGGTGGCGAGTGGCGCCGCCCACGCCGCAGCCATGGTCGTCGCACCGTGATGGCACGGGCCGTCGCCCCCACAGTTCACGCCACGGATTCCTCGCGCGAATTTGTGCTGTGGGCGGTGATGCCTCTGAGTACTTGGATCTGATTTCCTTCCTTCTTCTCTGCCGAGATGCCACCGAGCGGGCCCCTCAAGCTTTAGCTGCGGCACGCTGACTGCGACGCGCCGCCGACCGGAGCGGAAGTTGAAGCCGTCTCTTCGGGCAAGATCTTCATGACCCGGGGCTGGGGTGAGATCGCTCGAGCGTGCCGTGCGGAAGGCACCCTCGCGATCCACTTCAAGTTCGACGGCGCCTTCACGCTGTCCTTCAAGGTCTTCGACGCGGAAGGCCGCCGCCTGGAGTGTTGCTCCGGAGTGGGCCGTCAGGGCCGCCCCGCCAGCGGTTCCTCCAGCAGCAGCAGTGATGCTTGGGAGTCTGGCGACTCTCCCGAGCCCTACGAGACTCCGGACACGAGCGACGACAACTACGTGCCCCCGAGCTTTCGCCGCGCCCGAAGCAAGGCTGCAGCGTCCGGCCGCCGCCGGCGCTGATCTGGATGGAGTTGGCGCCGGCCCCCCATGGCCCACTGTTGATGATGGCGTCGGCCGTGCTGGCATGTGTAGATAGGGCTCCTTGAATTTCCTCTCTTTTGTTCCCTGCGAGGAATCAAGAAGGGCCCCGAGGAGGCGTGTAAAGGGTCTGCAATGTCCTTTGTTGATATTATCCTTACTATGAAATTGTGCGTGTGCGTGTCCCGTTTTGGCTCAGTTTCCCCTTTCCAACCCCGCGACGGCTTGGTGCTCTATGCTGATAGGTCCCGGTCCCCAGGCGGGCTTCAGCCGTCGCTGGTATGCCAGGTCGCGATCCCGTGGTCAAGGCCAGCCCGAGGTCTAGTAAGAGCCCCTGAGACGCGATGCTCAGGAGGTCCCCTTTAGCGCGCAAGCAACCATCAAGAGGTAGGAAAGGGAGACTATGTTGCCGTGACGGGGTAACACAAATGAGAACTCCATGCCATAGCGATTGGTTAACCCGAGTGTGAAACTTATCTTGGTAGTCCCGGGTCGGTCCTTCGCGAGGCGCCAGACTCATGCGCTGGCGGTCATGGCGCAGCTAGGTCAGGCCCGTACGAGTCTCCTTCTCTTCCCCATGCTCTCCTTCGTGCTCTACGTCCACAGGCCCCGGCCCTCGAGCGAACTCAGCTGCCGCTGGTATGCCTGGTCGCGATGCCGTGGTCAAGGCCAGGGGGTGAGGGTTGGAGAGCCAGTAAGAGCTCCTGAGTCGCGATGCTCAGGAGCCCCCCTTTTAACGCCCAAGCGGATTAAATGGGAGAAAAGGGGAGCCCGTGGTGCCTCCCACTGTGGTCCTTAGGATGTTCCTGCAAGTCAGCACGAGGAGGGGCGCAGATCGCCATTATAATTGCCGGCCGGCCACTGGTCGCTCCGTGAAATAGTGAAGGAACTGAGGACCTGGTGAGGTGACGCGCGCGGGGCGTGCCGCGGGCCAGAGCTCGACCGCTCAGATTTTTCGACGTTGCAGGGAAGGGCCCATGCACAAGCATCGTGCCGGTTTGAGCAGCTCCCGTGGTGGGTTACAATCAAGCAGATGATAGTCATAGATAGATTAAGCATGCAAAGAAAACTAGCTCAAGTAAATGCATGAACGATACCTGCCACCGGGCTGGACCCGAGCGGCTTGGGGATGATGCAGCCCGAGGGGCGCCCCCAACAAGGTAAGCTAAAGGCATAAAAAGGGATACATGTCGCAGGGACGGACCCACGCGGCCTGCGAATGATGCAGCCCGAGGGGCGCTCCCAGCTAAATGAACTTGGAAAATGTCACTTGGTTCCGTCGTAGAAGGAGTGTTGGGGCAGCTGAAGATGCGTGGTGCATGGGTTGCTCCTCACGATCCACCGGGGCCCTGAGCCTTAGGAGGCTCTGGGGGTCCAGGCGGTTCCTTGAGGACCGTCTCCATCTCTGCCAGGATTGCGTTGTGCCTGGCCTCCTGAGCCGCCAGGATGCTCCGCAGGCTGTGCTGGAAGGCGGACGCCATGCTCGGCAGGCCAAAAGGCATGCGAACATAGCTGTGAGGTGGGCCCTTGCAGCGTCCCACGCGCGAAGGCCAGGAGAGCTCCTGGGACACAGCCCTGTTGAGCCCTGGGACGTCAATGCAGATGCGCAACCCTTCATCCTCGCCTAGATGGGGAGCTCCGCCCGGTGAGCGGCGGTCGCCGCGCATGGCTCTCGCGTCTTGCAGTTCCTGAGTGGTCTTGGCAATGAACTCCTGAGCGCTGGGCGCTCCTCGCCTTGCGTCCTTCTGAGGGAAACGTGCCGCAAAGCATGCCTCCAAATGGTGCCCAAGCGCCTCCCTCATGAGGTTGGCAAGGTCTGAGGCCCTCCAGAAGAGAGCCCTCGAGCCCTGCCCGAGGAGGGCACCAGGCGCGCCTTCCTACGCGATAGAGCGAGGCGCCCGAGGTGCGGGCACCGATCCTGACGAGGTACCACTTACGGGTCCGCTCTCTTGAGGTACGACACGGAGTAGCTGCTTCTTCTTCTTGGGGACGACCTCAGGAGGGTACTGAGCTGCATTGTTGTCGTGGTCTTCGATTGACGCTACTTGGAAGGCGCGCTCGAGGGAGCACACCGCACCTCTTTCTTCGTAGGGGACTGTGATGATCCCGCCGCTCCCTGGCATCTTGAGGACGTTGTAGCTGTGGTGCGTCACTGCCATGAACTTGGCTAGGGCCGGGTACCCGAGGATGGCGTTGTATGGCAGAGGGATGTGGGCGACATCGAAGTCGGTGAGCTCGGTGCGGTAGTTGTTGCGTTCTCCGAAGGTGATGGGAAGGCGGACCTGCCCCAACGACATGGTGGAGCCGTCGGTCACTCCTGAGAAGGGCTTGGTAGGTTGAAGCTGATCGTATGACACTTGAAGGCTGTCGAACGTCTCGACGGACAGGACGTTGAGCCCTGCGCCGCCGTCGATGAGGGTCTTGGTGACTTGCACGTTGCTGATGACGGGTGAACAAAGCATCAGGAGAGCGCCAGCGGTTGGCGCGGACTTGAGCTGATCTGCCGAACTGAAGGTGATGGTGCACTTGGACCACCTAAGCGGGCGCATTTCCTCGAGCCTGGGGAGGACTGCGTTCACCTCGTGGGGAAACTGCTTGAAGATACGTTGAGAGGTTGGGGCTTGAGCTCCGCCCAAGATGCAGGCGATCGCGCGCGGCTCTTGGAAGCCCCCAGCCCCCTCGTCTTGATGGTGGTAGTCGTTCCTTCTTGGTTGTGGAGGCAGCGGAGGAAGACCGGCATTGCCCTGAGGGCGGTCCTCACGAGTCTCATCCCTTCAGGCGCCCTCGCGAGGCTGGTCCTGCCAACGGTCCTGACGCGGTCGATCGCGCCACTCCTCGCATGGGCCACAGTCGTAACAGCATCCTCCATCGCGTCCTCCTCCTCGGCTGTAGCCCCGGTCGTTGCGCTCGGGGCGCCGACCGAAGCGTCCATCGCGAATGGCCCTGAGCTCTTGACAGTCGTTGGTGTTGTGGTTGTGCATGTAGAGGAAGGCACAGAACGGTCGGCTGCTCTTGGATGACTCAGGCTGGTCCCTGCCGTGCTTCGTGTCTGGCTCTGGCGCGATCATGGCCACTCCCTTGCGCTTCACGTCCTTGTCCTTGGCTTTCTTTTCCTCTGGGTCGGCAGCTGGGAGCTCGAGGAGGGAAAGGCGCCCTTCCACAGCCCTTGCGCACTTGGTCGCCAGGTTGAACAGCTCCAGGTATGTGCACGGCTCCTCATGGATGGCGAGCTCGTCCTTCATCTTGATGTCGCGTGTCCGGATGGGACTTTCCTTGGCATGGAAGGCAAGCTAGGTTATACGGATATGTAGATCTCCTACCATTGTAACCGACTCTGTGTAACCCTAACCTATCCGGTGTCTATATAAACCAGAGGGTTTTAGTCCGTAGGACGAACAACAATCATACCATATGCTAGCTTCTAGGGTTTAGCCTCCTTGATCTCGTGGTAGATCTACTCTTGTACTACCCATATCATCAATATTAATCAAGCAGGAGTAGGGTATTACCTCCATCGAGAGGGCCCGAACCTGGGTAAAAACATCGTGTCCCTTGTCTCCTGTTACCATCCGCCTAGGCACGCAGTCCGGGACCCCCTACCCGAGATCCGCCGGTTTGACACCGACATTGGTGCTTTCATTGAGAGTTCCTCTGTCGTCACCGATAGGCCCGATGGCTCCTTCGATCATCAACAACGACGCGGTCCAGGTGAGACTTTTCTCCCCGGACAGATCTTCGTGTTCGGCGGCTTTGCACTGCGGGCCAATTCGCTTGGCCGTCTGGAGCAGATCGAAAGCTACGCCCATGGCCATCAGGTCAGATTTGGAAGTTTGAACTATACGGCCGATATCCGCGGAGTCTTGATCTTCGACGGATTCGAGCCGCAGCCGAGCGTTCCGCACTGTCTCGATGGGCATGATCTAGCTCTGCGGTACGAGCGGTGCCACGGAGGCCGCACCGATATCCGCTCCGACCCTTAATCTCGAGCGGATTCCCCGATCGAGGACGCAGTGGTTGGACACCGCCTCGGGGCTACAATCTCTATGGCGATCGAGCCGAACTCCATCCCTGTCGCTGCGAAGACCTCAACTCCAGTGGTGCCGGACTCCTCTCCGGACTCCGAACCCTCCGCGCCCACCTTGCCAATCGAATCCGATTGGGCGCCGTCATGGAGTTCACTGCCGCGGACATCTTTCGGACTCGCCCTTTGGCGACATCCTGAATTCACTAAAGTCTCTCTCTTTATCCGGAGAGCCCTGGTCGGACTACGGACAGGAAGGTTGGGATGCGGACGACGAAGAAATTCAACGCCCACCCACCACCCACTTTGTAGCCACTGTCGATGATCTAACCGACATGCTAGACTACGACTCTGAAGACATCGATGGTATGGACGACGATGCCGGAGACGACCAAGACCCAGCGCCTACAGGGCACTGGAAGGCGACCTCATCATATGACATATATATGGTGGACATCCCAAAAGATGGAACGGCGATGGAACAACGGAGGATGACCGCTCCAAGAAGCAACCGGAGCGCCGACGTCAGCCGCGCCGCTCTAAATCCCGCCACAGCAAAAACGGTGATTCCGGCACGGGAGATAATAACACCCCGGACAGTGCCGAAGAAAACCCCCTCCAGCAGGACTCGGTGCAGGAGGAGGGAGAAGCAAGTCCGCACGACAGTGCGACAGAAAGAGAGGTTGAGGACGATAATTATGCGCCGAACAGGAACGTTTCAAACGCAGGCTTATAGCCACGGCAAGCAGCCTCAAGAAAAAGCAGCAACAGCTTAGAGCTGATCAAGACCTGCTAGCTGACAGATGGACTGAAGTCCTTGCAGCCGAAGAGTATGAACTCGAACGCCCCTCCAAAAGTTACCCCAAACGCAGGCCGTTGCCTCGACTAGAGGAGGAAGCACCCAAGTCACCAGCGCATGGCATGGCAGACCGGCCACCCCGTGGCCGCGACAGAGAAGCCTCTCCGCCCTCCGCTCAAGCCACACCCCGACGCCGCCCAAAAAGTACCAAGGCACGGGAAAACGCGCCGGACTTGCGAGATATATTGGAGGATAAGGCAAAACATACAAGATCGTTCTACGGATCGTGTGGGCGCCCAGCAACACAGGATGATTACCGTCGCGCCAGATACTGGAAACCCGGCCGGGCCGAACACAGTAGACAAAGCTCATATGAGCTATGTCGTGATATAGCCCAATATAGAGGCGCCGCACACCCACTATGCTTCACAGATGAAGTAATGGTCATCAAATCCCCGAGGGCTTCAAACCCGTAAACATCGAATCATACGATGGTACCACAGATCCTGCGGTCTGGATCGAGGATTATCTCCTCCATATCCACATGGCCCGCGGTGACGATCTACATGCCATCAAATACCTCCCACTCAAGCTTAAAGGACCAGCTCAACATTGGCTCAATAGCTTGCCAGCAGAATCAATTGGTTGTTGGGAGGACCTGGAAGTCGCATTCCTTGATAACTTCCAGGGCACCTATGTGCGACCACCAGACACCGATGACCTTAGCCACATAATTCAGCAGCCAGAAGAATCGGCCAGACAATTCTGGACTCGGTTCCTAACAAAGAAAAATCAAATCGTTGGCTGTCCGGATGTAGAGGCCCTCACAGCCTTCAAACATAACATCCGCGACGAGTGGCTTGCCCGGCACCTAGGACAGGAAAAGCCGAAATCTATGGCAGCCCTCACAACCCTCATGACTCGCTTTTCTGCGGGAGAGGACAGCTGGCTAGCTCGAAGCAACAACTTGGCCAAACATCCTGACAGTTCAGATACCAAGGACAACAATGGCAGGTCGCGTCGCAACAAGAACAAGCGCCACATCAACGGCGAGAATACTGAAGATACGGCCGTCAATGCCGGATTCAGAGGCTCTAAACCCGGTTAGCGGAAGAAGCCATTCAAAAGAAATACCCAGGGCCCGTCCAACTTGGACCGCATACTCGATCACTTGTGCCAGATACATGGCACCCTCGAAAAACCAGCCAATCACACCAACAGGGATTGTTGGGTGTTCAAGCAAGCAGGCAAGTTGAACTCAACGACAAGGGGCTGCATAGCGATGACGAGGAAGAGCCCCGGCCGCCGAACAATAGAGGACAAAAAGGTTTTCCCACACAAGTGCGGACGGTGAACATGATATACGCAACCCACTTACCCAAAAGGGAGCGGAAGCGTGCACTACGGGACGTATATGCGATGGAGCCAGTCGCCCCAAAGTTCAACCCATGGTCTTCCTGCCCGATCACCTTCGATCGAAGGGACCACCCCACTAGCATCCGTCAAGGCAGCTTCGCCGCATTGGTTCTTGACCCAATTATTAACGGATTTCACCTCACCAGAGTCCTGATGGACGGCGGTAGCAGCCTGAACCTGCTTTATCAGGATACAGTGCGCAAAATGGGCATTGACCCCTCAAGGATTAAACCTGCAAAGACGACCTTTAAAGGTCTCAGTTATACTCGAAGTGGTCTTCGGATCCCCGGATAACTTCCGAAGCGAAGAGTTAATCTTCGACATCGTCCCATTCCGCAGCGGCTATCATGCACTGCTCGGACGAACCGCATTTGCAAAGTTCAATGCGGTGCCGAACTCACGATACCTCAAGCTCAAGATGCCAGGCCCTCGAGGAGTAATCACGGTCAATGGAAACACCGAACGCTCTCTCCGAACGGAGGAGCACACGGCGGCCCTCGCGGCGGAGGTACAATGCAGCCTCTCACAGCAATTCTTGAGTCCGGCCACTAAGCGTCCGGACACTGTCAAGCGCGCCCGAAGTAACCTAATACAAGACCATCTGGCACAATTCAAGCACGAGTAGCAATCCAGCTCCAACCCCAGCCCTCGCGAAATTGCGAAGCTAGTATTACGCGTACATAATTATGCTCTGGAGATACCATGGGCATATGGGGAGGGGCAAGACAACGGCACGCCAAGAATGCGGCTCGACCACACCAGGGGCTCCCGTTTGTGTCATTTCTTTTTTTCTCTTTCCTCTTTTCTTCCTTTTTTTTACTTTCAGGACTCCGTCTTCGAGAAGTCCTGTCCGGCACTTGAATAGCCGAACTCACGATGCAACAGCCAGGGAAGCGGAAAGCCACGTCGAGTGTTCAGGTGGTCTCTCTTACGAGCATTATACCTGTTTTACATACCATCCCGCAGCTTACCCCTGGAGGGGGACATGTTAGATAGTCCCATCCCTTTCTTATCGCACTATTTGTATCGTTCTGCTCCCATTGCAGTACCTTTTTTAATAAACAATACATAGCTTTCGCTTATTATTGCTCTACTTCCTTTATATATACATATGTTCATTTCATGACATGTTGCAACCGTACACTTTGGTACGGCCAATACACCACGGGCTTAAGTATCCCAACATTATGGTGTGGTAAGTCCGAACACTTTCACAAGTGTGGCACCCCGAACTTATAGCATTATATGAATTGGCTCCGAATCATGTCTAGGGTCAATAGTTGGGTTTGCTCGGCTCCCGTGTTTTGGTACCTTACGTTCCGCTATATCGGCTAAGGTAGCACCGGGAGAACCACTGCGATTGTGCCCCGATTATGCCGGGTCGAGCACCTCAGTGGAGAAAGCTAAAACTGACCGTCATGATAAGGCGAGAGTCGGTCGCTGTTCGAGAGGTTTTTTCGGGTCCCTAAAGACTTATGCCGCTTAGAGCGAGGAACTGGAATTGTCCGGCCAAGGGGTGGATAGCGCCCCGAACTCGGTCTTCCGAATACTAGGGGCTTCGCCGAAATTTAAAATTATAGAATTCTATGGCTAAGTGAGAGTGTTCAAGCATTATAACTCTGGTTGTTCGTTGTGTTGAGCGCCTCCCTAGATGGACCCAAGAATGGGAACAAGAGTGCTCAAGTTTATCCCGAACACCCCAAAGACTCGTGGTACGGGGTGAAGCCAACGACTTGCCATCTCTCAAATTTGATAAACGGCCGCATGTAAGGTAATATTTTAAATTAATAAGCGTTGCTTAGCGCATATGAACAAGTTTTTAGCGTACAGGAAAACAAATGCGAGTTTATTCAAAAATTACATCTTTGGAGCACTCATCCGCTATTCGGCGGGCATCCTTCAGGAGGCCCTCATAGTACATTTCGGGCATGCGATGCTCATGGCCCTTCGGTGGCCCGTCCGTCATAAGCCTCTCCGCATCCAGCCTGCCCCAGTGCACTTTAGCCCCGGCAAGGGCCCGACGGACACCTTCAATGCAGACGGAGCGCTTGATGACTTCAAGCCGTGGACAGGCATCCACCAGCCGCTGCACCAAGCCGAAGTAGCTCCCGGGCATGGCCTCCAATGGCCACAACCGCTTATAAGGCCCTTCATGGCCTGTTCGGCAACCTTATGGAGCTCGACCAGCTGCTTCACTGGTCGCTCGAAGCACCGGATGGTGGGCCTCGACATCTTGAGACCAGAACACCTTTTCCGTCGAACTCCCTCCTTGGCGCGGTAGAATGCGGCAAGATCGGACACACCACGGGCAAATCTGTGATTGCTCCCCGGAGAGCTCCAATCCGAGTAAGTAATAGGTAATTCACTTTCACATGCTTGCTTTGCATAAAGAATGCCTTACCCGCCGCTATCTTCTTTAAAGACTCAATTTCTTGGAGGGCTTTTTGGGCCTCGGCCTTAGCAGCTTTGGCACTCTCAAGAGCTGAGGCGAGCTCGGACCCTCGAGTCTTCGAGTCACGCTCCAACCTCTCGTGTTTTTCCACGAGAGATTGGAGCTCTTGCCGTACCTTGGCCAGCTGCGCCTCCCCCTTCTCTCGCTCGGTGCGTTCCGCAGCCGCTTTGTTTTCGGCCACGGACACCGCTTCCTTCAGGGTCGCCACCTCGTTCGTGGCCCCTGCAGTACCCAAGTTATTCCTGTTATTTTTTGCAACCAAAACCTTTTCTATAAGGTATTTCTTTAATAAGGTATTACTTACCTTCCTTGTCCTCGAGCTGCTTCTTGGCTTGTCCGAGCTCGTGCTCGGACCGCTCGAGGTTCTGCTTTAATGCATTGACCTCCGCAGTCAGTGCGGCAGAGGTCAGCAGCGCAGCCTGCATTCCCATATTGACACACTCATGTTAGACTCCTGCGTATATCTTTTTAGATCCTTAGTCCGGCTTTTCTTTCCGAACACTGAACTAAGCATCAGGGGCTACTGTCTATGCGGTTATATTTTTACATATTCTAAACTTACCTCAAAGCCTGTTAGAAGGCTGGTACAGGCTTCAGTCGATCCGCTCTTGGCGGACTGAACTGTCCGGATCACCGCACTCATAACAAAGGCGGTGCTCCTCCTTGATGGAAGCGCCGTTAAGCGCCTCCAGTAAGCTATCCGGTGCCTCCGGTTGGACGGAGGATATCGGCGTCTTACCCTTCTTCCGAAGGGTCCGCTTGCCGGACTCCGGAACCACTGAAGGTTCCGTCATGGAGACCGGACAAGGGTCGGTCCTAGAGCCCCTGGAGGTCTTGCCCCCAGCTGGAGTCACAGAGGTTGCCTTGTGGCACCTCCTGCGCTACCTCCTCTTGACCAAGCCCCTCTTGGGGCCCCGCCGCGGCGTCGTCCGCAGCGTGAGGCGAGGAGGCGGTCGGAAGCGAGGTACTGTCACAGCCCCAGAATTGGTTGTAAATAGTGGCATCTGCATCCATGCATCATGTTTGTTTTCAAAGGAATTTTGAAATGGGGATTGCTCAAACCCTAGCATCAGATCAAATCAACTAGGTTAAAATAAAAATATTTTCAATGAGCCCAAAATGCCTTTGGAAAAGTTCATCATTTTTGAATTGGTATAGAACCTCTGCCAAAAATGGTGCACATTTTTCTAGGCCATTCTGGATTTTTGAATTAATCAATAAAGTATTTGCATTTGGGCATTTAAATACTATAAATATTTTAATTGCCCAAATAATTCTGAAAATGGTTGAGGGCTGTTGAAAAACATTTCAACAGTGCCCACAATTTATTTCAGGATTTTATAAAGTGGTTTAGTATTTTACTAAATCAGAAACAAATGTCAGAAAATAGAAAATAGAAATAAAGACAGAGGAGAGAGTTACGGCCTACCTGGCGCTCACCTCTCAGCCCACCTGGCCCAATTCCAGTGGCCCAGCCCACCACAGCCGCCACCGTCTTCAACCTCCTGCCAGTAGGCAGGAGGGCGTGTGGCCACCGCGCGCCGGCACGCGCCCGAGCCACCTCCTGCTTCCGCCGCTTCTGGAACCGGCCCGAGTGCCACGCACTCCCCCTCGCCCCCCTGCACCTCTCCTCTCTCCCCCTGGACCCCATCCCCTCCTCTGCTCCCCTCTCGCGCACCACCGAGCGGAGCTCATCGTCATCGTCGCCGTACCCGTGGCCACCGGCCACCCCTCGCCTCGCCGATGTGCTCAAAGGCTCCGCCTAGTCCCTCTCCTCCTCCTCACCGAGCCGCCCGATGCCGGACACCCTGCATCACCCTCTGCCCCGCCATCTTCGCCGCCTCTGCCCAGAGATCGCCGCCGTCAACTCGCCGTCGCAGAAGCCTCCCCGAGCCCACGGAGCTTCTCTTCGACCTCACTGTGAGCCCCTGCTCCAAACCCCTCTTCCTCCGCTTGCGTTTGTGCACTCTAGCCCCATTCCCGCCAAGGCCGAGAGCTCTGCCGCCGCCATGTCACCGTCGCCGCTGCAACCATCAAGCTTGCGCTGGCGCGTCACCATGTTCGCCGCCCTCCCAGGAGCCGGCAGCGCCTTTCGGTTTCTCCTCTAGTGCATCGTAGCGTCGACCCCTTCCACGTCCGAACTCCGGCCACCGTGGGTGCGCTCGCTGTTGTCGATTCCGGCGACCACGCGGCCTCCTGTGCGGCTAGCTAGATGCGCGCGGTCATGGGCTACCTCCTGGTGCTCTTCGCGTGTCCAACCGCAGCCCATAGCGCCACTCCGGCGAGCCACCGCCGCCCTGGGTCGTCGCCGTCGTCCAACTCCGGCGTCTGCCGACGTGGCACAGTCATTAGGACTAATCCCCACCATTAGCCACTTCACTGCCACTGACAGCGGGCCCTACCGCTGGGTCAAACCCGTCAGCACGGGTTTTGACCGGGGTTAAATAATGAGTCACTGACATGCAGGACCCACCGATCAGGTTTGACCCGGTCAACCTGGTTGACTCTTGACGCTTAATCTTCTTTGTCATCTTGTGCCGATGATGGTTTTCTGGATTAAATCTAATTCAGGAAATTCCAGAAAATGTTTAAAACTTGTAAAATTCAGAGTAATTCAACCGTAACTCCAAATCAAACAAATTATATATGAAAAATGATCAGAAAATTATGAAGAATCTGTTTATGGCACTTTCATGCATGATTAAACAAGTTAACCTCACTGAATTGGATGAATCATGATTAGGGTAATTTATGAACTAGCATTTGGAGTTGGAGTTTAACCTTGTTTGAATTCGACTTCAATTAACTTGGCTTACTGCTGCATTAGGTCAATTCAGTTCCTTAACATGACATGTCATTCATTTGTTGTGCATTGCATTGATTGTGTTTCTTCTTGTTTGTCGGTGGTTGTTCCCTCTCAATAGACATGGTTTCGACGATGAGTTCTATGACACCGATGAAGAACTATATTATCTTCAGAAGTGTTAGGCAAGCAAAACCCCCTTGTTCATTCCGATATAATCCCAATCTCTCGCTCCTGCTCTATTTTACTGCATTAGGACAACAACGACTCATGTGTTACTTGCTGCGGTAGCTGAACCCCTTTATCCTCTGCATGACCTGTCATTCCACAAGAATTAGATGAAACCCACTAGCATGAGTAGGAGTTGTTTGAGCCCTGTTGTGCCTACTCATTCATGCTTGTTTATCAAGCCTGCCATCGCTTAGAGTTGAGTCAGTCTGATTCATCGTGAATGAATCGGAATGGTGTGTGAACATGTCCTCACGTGTGTGAGCTAAGTGTGTGAACACGATTTGGTAAAGGTAGCGGTGAGAGGCCATGTAGGAGTACATGGTGGGCTGTCTCATTGCAGCCGTCCTCGTGAACTGAGTTACGTGTTTGTGATCCATGAAACAGTTACTACCACGCATTGGGCCCGAAACCAATGGACCCTCTCGGCTTCTTAACCACCCTTGTTCTCTGTCCGGGAGTTGCAACTAGTTTACGGTGTTTGTAGGATATGTGTTGGAGGCCGTGCGTGGCTGACCCTAGGGGTGGGCTATGATGCGGTAGATACACCGTGGCCCGGTGTACCGAATGCCCGTTTGGTATCTCGGGAACCCTGCAGACATCGTTCGGGGCCGTTAGTGGAAACCTCGGCCGGACTCCCTGCGGATGGAACCCGAATAGGCGATAAACCTGGACTAGGAACTTGAGTGTTTAGGTAGGCCGTGGCCGACACCCACGTTGGGCTTCCGCTTGAAGGTTGCCGAGTACATGTCGTGTAAACGGCGGTAAGTGGTGAGCGTGTGTGAAGAAGTACACCCTCGCAGGTTAATATGATCTATTCAATAGCCGTGTCCGCATGAAAAGGACTTTTGGGTTGCCTATAACAGTTCATAGACAAGTGAAAGTGGATACTCTAAAATGCGCAAGATAAGCGTGAGTGCTATGGATGGCGTTCTTGTAGGGAGACGGGAGCGGGTCCATAGTGGTGTATTGATATGGTGAATGTGTGGACTCGTGTGCGCCACCTCAAAAGAGTTACTTGCGTTAATGTAGTTCAGGATAGCCACCGAGTCAAAGCTGGCTTGCTGCAGTCAAACTCCACCACCCCTTTTGTTGATAATGATGCATATGTAGATAGTTCTGATGTAAGTCTTGCTGAGTACATTTGTACTCACATTTGCTTATTTTATGTTTTACAGAGAGACGTCAGTCTCGCTACTAGTTCCGCGTGGACTTCGATGTTTAGCTTGATACCTCAGCTACGATCTTGTTCCCTCGGCAGGATCTGGTAGATAGTCAGGCTTCTCAGCCTTTTTCATTTGTAGATGTCTGTACTCAGACATGATAAGCTTCCGCTTGTGCTTTGACTTGTATGCTCTGAGTGTTGGGTCATGAGACGCATGTTTGTAATATCTTGCTCCTCGGAGCCAAATGAATAAATATTTGAGTCGTAGAGTTATGTTGTGATGCCATGTTGTATTTACACATATTGAGCATATTGTGTGTACGTTTGAAATGCTTGGTATGTGTGGGATCCGACAATCTAGTTGTTTATCCTTGGCAGCCTCTCATATGGGGAAATGTAGTCTAGTGCTTCCTGAGCGGTAGTAGTCCGCTACAGCCCGGTTCACCGGAGTCCTGCTAGCCCAGCACTACTGCTCTGGACACTTGACTGAACGGCATGTGTTTCATTTCGTTCCTATGTCTGTCCCTTCGGGGAAATGTCACGCGGTGATATCCGGAGTCCTTCCTAGCCTGCTACAGCCCGGGTTCCCGGAGTCCTGTTAGCCCAGTGCTACAGCCTGGATTCACACGCTGCTGACCGACATGCTCGATGTGATTCATGTATGCCTGTCCCCATGGGTTAGTGCCGCTTTGGGTTCACGACTAGCCATGTCGGCTCGGGTTCTCTGTCATATGGATGCTAGCGACACTATCATATACGTGAGCCAAAAGGCGCAAACGGTCCCGGGCCATGGTAAGGCGACACCGGGGAATACCGTGCGTGAGGCCGCAAAGTGATATGAGGTGTTACCGGCTAGATCGATGTGACTTGGGATCGGGGTCCTGACAGGTACTCTCCATTTCCGATGAGCCCAGGGACCCACTCGATGAATCGGTGAACTCGCCCTTGGGCGGGCTGCACGGTTGTTCGACATTAGAGAACACTCTGCAATAATAAAAAGCCATGGGTATCCGGACACTTACGATCTCGCCAGGTGCTTGGCCCTCGTAGGCCAATCCTCCTCGTCGTCGTTGATGTTGGTGGAGAAGTCCGGAGGAAGGGTTCTTCCCTTCTTGGACCCTCCGGCCTCCCAGTCGGGGCGGCCTTCCTTTTCTTCTACTCCCGGCGGGGAGGAGCTTCTTCTTCTTCCTCCTCGTCTTCGTGGAGAAGATTCCGCCGAATCGACAAGACTGGCGCCGGAGCTCCTTCGAGTTCCCGTGGCCTCCTTCTTGGCCTTCTTCTCCGGCACCACATGGGGTGCCGGAGCCAGCTTTCCGTCAATCGGGCATCCGCTGGGTCTTCTGGCAAAGGAGCCGGACAGTTAATCTGTCCGGACGTCTTCAGCTAGTCCTGTCAGAGATTAGGGAGTTTTAGATCCCGCATAGAGTCAGTCTATGAGAGAAGAGTCCCGTAAAGGGTAAAATAAATCACCTCGCCGGCTTGACGCAGCGAGCTGTATCCGCGATCTTTGATAGCGGATGCTGGGGCCTCGGCGCCCTTGAAAAGCACCTTCCAGGCGTCTTCGTACGTAGTGTCGAAGAGCTGGCTCAAGGTTTGGTGTTTTGCCGGATCAAACTCCCACAAATTAAAGGCCCGTTGTTGGCATGGGAGAATCCGGCGGATGAGCATCACCTGGATTACGTCGACAAGCCTAAGATTTTTGGCCGCCAGGTTTCGGACGCATGTTTGGAGTCCAGATGTCTCGTCCAAATTCCCCCACGTCAATCCCGTCTCTTTCCATGACGAGAGCCGTGTGGGGAAGCCAGATCTGAATTCGGGGGCCGCCGCCCATTTGGTGTCATGGGGCTCGGTGATGTAGAACCACCGATTGCCACCCCTTTATTGTCTCCACAAAAGGCGCCTTGAGCCATGGGACTTTGGCCATATTGCCAACCATGGCGCCTCCGACTCGCTTGACGGCCGCCCACTACCTTCGGCCGGACGTTGAAGATCTTGAGCCATAAGCCGAAGTGGGGCTGGATGCAGAGGAAGGCCTCGCACACGACGATAAACGCCGAGATGTTGAGGATGAAATTCGGGGCCAGGTCGTGGAAGTCCAGGCCGTAGTAGAACATGAGCCCCCGGACAAATGGATGAAGAGGAAAACCTAGTCCGCGGAGGAAGTGGGGGAGAAACACCACCCTCTCATGGGGCCCAGGGGTCGGAGTGAGCTGCCCCTCGTCGGGAAGCCTGTGCGCGATGTTGCCAGACAAGTATCCGGCCTCCCGCAGTCTTGCGATGTGCCCCTCCGTGACGGAGGAGACCATCCACCTGCCTCCCGCTCCTGACATGGTTGGAGAAAGGTTGAGGTGGGATGTGAGGACTTGGGCACTGGGGCTCGAGTGCGCGGAAATGTATAAGCAAAGGAGGAAGAAGGCGTAGGTGAAAAGGTGGATTCTTATCCCCTTATATGGACGGACAAAGCTATGTGTCTCCCACCAGCCTGGTAAAACTCGCTTATCTCCCAAGCGCCATAATCAATGGCGCAGATGGGTTACCCACGTCCGTATTGATGAGAATCCCGGAATAAGGGGGCACGATCTATGCTTTGATAAGACGTGCCAAGGAAACCGCCTCGCTAAACACGCTGAGGTGGAGCAGTAAAAACGATTCATATAAAGGCCTGGCCGTGGTGTGATGTCACGCCGCCAAATGCGTCAACAGATCTGCGCAAAAGTTATTCTCTCTACGGTGTTATGTGGAACTTGTTTTGCAGAGCCGGACACTATCCTTGTGTTCAAAATCTTCTATGAAGTATTCGGAGGAGGAACCCGCCTCGCAATGCCGAAGACAATCAACTCGCCAGACTCAACGTCATTGAAGCCTGGTTCAGGGCTCTTGAGGGAGTCCCGGACTAGGGGTGTCCGGATAGCGGACTATCATCACGGCGGACTCCAAGACTATGAAGATACAAGATTGAAGACTTCGACCGTGTCCGGATGGGACTTCCCTTGGCGTGGAAGGCAAGCTTGGCGATACGGATATGTAGATCTCCTACCATTGTAACCGACTCTGTGTAACCCTAACCTATCCGGTGTCTATATAAACTGGAGGGTTTTAGTCCTAGGACGAACAACAATCATACCATAGGCTAGCTTCTAGGGTTTAGCCTCCTTGATCTCGTGGTAGATCTACTCTTGTACTACCCATATCATCAATATTAATCAAGCAGGAGTAGGGTATTACCTCCATCGAGAGGGCCCGAACCTGGGTAAAAACATCATGTCCCTTGTCTCTTGTTACCATCCGCCTAGACGCACAGTCCGGGACCCCCTACCCGAGATCCACCGGTTTTGACACCGACAGGGATCTTGAGGCGAACGTTGTTGAAGTGCTGGATGTGTTGGGGAACGTAGTAATTTCAAAAAATTTCCTACGCATACACGGGATCATGGTGATGCATAGAAATGAGAGGGGAGAGTGTGTCCACTTACCCTCGTAGACCGAAAGCGGAAGCGTTAGCACAACGCGGTTGATGTAGTCGTACGTCTTCACGATCCGACCGATCAAGTACCGAGCGCACGACACCTCCGAGTTCAGCACACGTTCAGCTCGATGACGTCCCTCGAACTCCGATCTAGCCGGGCTTTGAGGGAGAGTTCCGTCAGCACAACGGTGTGGTGACGATGATGATGTTCTACCGACGCAAGGCTTCGCCTAAGCACCGCTACGATATTATCGAAGTGGATTATGGTGGAGGGGGGCACTGCACATGGCTAAGAGATCAAGAGATAAATTGTTGTGTCTATGGGGTGCCCCCTCCTCCGTATATAAAGGGGGGAGGAGGAGAGGGCCGGCCAAGGGGGTGGCGCGCCCTAGGAGGGGGAAACCTACTCCAAGTAGGTTTGCCCCTCCCTTTCCTAGTCCAAGAAGGAGGTGGAAGGAAGGAGTGGGAGAGGGGAAAGGCAAGAGGGGCACCCCCCTCCCCCTTCCTTGTCCTATTCGGACTCAAGGGGAGGGGGCGCGCCTCTTGCCCTGGCCGGCCCTTCTCTCTCTCCAGTAGGGCCCAACAAGGCCCATTAGTTCCCGGGGGGTTCCGGTAACCCCCGGTACTCCGATAAATGTCTGAAACGTTCCGGAACCTTTCCGGTGTCCAAACATAGTCGTGCAATAAATCGATCTTTACATCTCGACCATTTCGAGACTCCTCGTCATGTCCGTGATCACATCCGGGACTCCGAACAACCTTCGGTACATCAAAACACATAAACTCATAATGTAACTGTCATCGAAACTTTAAGCGTGCGGACCCTATGGGTTCGAGAACTATGTAGACATGACCGAGACACGTCTTTGGTCAATAAAAAATAGCGGAACCTGGATGCTCATATTGGCTCCCACATATTCTACGAAGATCTTTATCGGTCAGACCGCATAACAACATACGTTGGTCCCTTTGTCATCGGTATGTTACTTGCCCGAGATTCGATCGTCGGTATCTGAATACATAGTTCAATCTCGTTACCGGAAAGTCTCTATACTCGTTCCATAATACATCATCCCGCAACCAACTCATTAGTTGCAATGCTTGCAGGGCTTATAGTGATGTGCATTACCGAGTGGGCCCAGAGATACCTCTCCGACAATCGGAGTGACAAATCCTAATCTCGAAATACGCCAACCCAACAAGTACCTTCGGAGACACCTGTAGACCACCTTTATAATCACCCAGTTACGTTTAACGTTTGGTAACACACAAAGTGTTCCTCCGGTAAATGGGAGTTGCATAATCTCATAGTCATAGGAACATGTATAAGTCATGAAGAAAGCAATAGCAGAATACTAAACGCTCGAGTGCTAAGATAACGGAATGGGTCAAGTCAATCACATCATTCTTCTAATGATGTGATCCCGTTAATCAAATGACAACTCATGTCAATGGCTAGGAAACATAACCATCTTTGATCAACGAGCTAGTCAAGTAGAGGCATACTAGTGACACTATGTTTGTCTATGTATTCACACATGTATCATGTTTCCGGTTAATACAATTCTAGCATGAATAATAAACATTTATCATGTAATAAGGAAATAAATAATAACTTTATTATTGCCTCTAGGGCATATTTCCTTCAGTCTCCCACTTGCACTAGAGTCAATATTCTAGTTCACATCGCCATGTGATTTAACACCAATAGTTCACATAACCATGTGATTAACACCCATAGTTCACATCGTCATGTGACCAACACCCAAAGGGTTTACTAGAGTCAATAATCTAGTTCACATCGCTATGTGATTAACACCCAAAGAGTACTAAGGTGTGATCATGTTTTGCTTATGAGAGAAGTTTAGTCAACGGGTCTACCACATTCAGATCCGTATGTATTTTGCAAATTTCTATGTCAAGAATGCTCTGCACGGAGCTACTCTAGCTGATTGCTCCCACTTTCAATATGTATCCAGATTGAGACTTAGAGTCATCTGGATCAGTGTGAAACCTTGCATCGACGTAACCCTTTACGACGAACCTTTTTGTCACCTCCATAATCAAGAAACATATCCTTATTCCACTAAGGATAGTTTTGACCGCTGTCAGTGATCTACTCCTAGATCACTATTGTACTCCCTTGCCAAAATCAGTGTAGGGTATACAATAGATCTGGTACACAGCATGGCATACTTTATAGAACCTATGGTTGAGGCATAGGGAATTAATTTCATTCTCTTTCAATCTTTTGCCGTGGTCGGGCTTTGAGTCTTACTCAATTTCTCACCTTGTAACACAGGCAAGAACTCTTTCTTTGACTGTTCCATTTTGAACTACTTCAAAAATCTTGTCAAGGTATGTACTCATTGAAAAAACTTATCAAGCGTCTTGATCTATCTCTCAGAGATCTTAATGCTCAATATGTAAGCAGCTTCACCGAGGTCTTTCTTTGAAAAACTCCTTTCAAACACTCCTTTATGCTTTGCAGAATAATTCTACATTATTTCCGATCAACAATATGTCATTCACATATACTTATCGAAATGCTGTAGTTCTCCCACTCACTTTCTTGTAAATACAAAGCTTCACCGCAAGTCTCAGTATAAAACTATATGCTTTGATCAACTTATCAAAGCGTATATTCCAACTCCGAGATGCTTGCACCAGTCCATAGATGGATCATTTGGAGCTTGCATATTTTGTTAGCACCTTTAGGATTGACAAAACCTTCTGGTTGCATCATATACAACTCTTCTTTAATAAATCCATTAAGGAATGCAGTTTTGTTTATCCATTTGCCAGATTTCGTAAAATGCGGCAATTGCTAACATGATTTAGACAG
The DNA here is from genome assembly GCA_021605145.1 of Aegilops bicornis. Taxonomy (NCBI): domain Eukaryota; kingdom Viridiplantae; phylum Streptophyta; class Magnoliopsida; order Poales; family Poaceae; genus Aegilops; species Aegilops bicornis. The sequence goes on from CM038670.1 coordinate 459,711,789, forward strand.
ACTTAAGCATAGATACGAGTGAGAAACTCTCATCGTAGTCAACACCTTGAACTTGTCGAAAACTTTTTGCAACAATTCTAGCTTTGTAGATAGTAAAACTACTATCAGCGTCCGTCTTCCTCTTGAAGATCCATTTAATCTCAATGGCTCGCCGATCATTTTGCAAGTCAATCAAAGTCCATACTTTGTTCTCATACATGGATCCCATCTCAGATTTCATGGCCTCAAGCCATTTTGCAGAATCTGGGCTCATCATCGCTTCCTCATAGTTCGTAGGTTCGTCATGGTCAAGTAACATGACCTCCAGAACAGGATTACCGTACCAATCTGGTGCAGATCTCACTCTGGTTTACCTACGAGGTTCGGTAGTAACTTGATCTGAAGTTACATGATCATCATCATTAGCTTGCTCACTAATTGGTGTAGGAGTCACAGGAACAGATTTCTATGATAAACTACTTTCAAATAAGGGAGAAGGTACAGTTACCTCATCAAGTTTTACTTTCCTCCCACTCACTTCTTTCGAGAGAAACTCCTTCTCTAAAAAGGATCCATTCTTAGCAACGAATGTCTTGACTTCGGATCTGTGATAGAAGGTGTACCCAACTATCTCCTTTGGGTTTCCTATGAAGATACATTTCTCCGATTTGGGTTTGAGTTTATCAGGATGAAACTTTTTCACATAAGTATCGCAACCCCAAACTTTAAGAAACGACAACTTTGGTTTCTTGCCAAACCATAGTTCATAAGGCGTCATCTCAACGGATTTAGATGGTGCCCTATTTAACGTGAATGCAGCTGTCTCTGATGCATAACCCCAAAACAATAGTGGTAAATCAGTAAGAGACATCATAGATTGCACCATATCTAATAAGGTACAGTTACAATGTCTGGACACACCATTACGCTGTGGTGTTACAGGTGGCATGAGTTGCGGAACTATTCCGCATTGTTTCAAATGAAGACCAAACTCGTAACTCAAATATTCTTCTCCACGATCAGATCGTAGAAACTTTATTTTCTTGTTACGATGATTTTCCACTTCACTCTGAAATTATATGAACTTTTCAAATGTTTCAGACTTCTGTTTCATTAAGTAGATATACCCATATTTGCTCGAATCGTCTGTGCAGGTCAAAAAATAATGATACCCGCTGCGAGCCTCAATTTTCATCGGACCACATACATCAGTATGTATGATTTCCAACAAATCTGTTGCTTGCTCCATTGTTCCGGAGAACGGCGTTTTAGTCATCTTGCCCAAGAGGCATGGTTCGCAAGCATCAAGTGATTCATAATCAAGTGATTCCAAAAGCCCATCAACATGGAGTTTCTTCATGTGCTTTACAAACAATATGACCTAAACGACAAGCCACAAATAAGTTGCACTATCATTATTAACTTTGCATCTTTTTGGCTTCAATATTATGTGTATCACTACGATCGAGATCCAACAAACCATTTTCGTTGGTGTGTATGACCATAGAAGGTTCTATTCATGTAAACAGAACAACAATTGTTCTCTAACTTAATTGAATAACCATATTGCAATAAACATGATCAAATCATATTTATGCTCAACGCAAACACCAAATAACACTTATTTAGGTTCAACACTAATCCTGAAAGTATAGGGAGTGTGAGATAATGATCATATCAATCTTGGAACCACTTCCGACACACATCGTCACTTCACCCTTAACTAGTCTCTGTTCATTCTCAGAACTCCTGCTTTGAGTTACTAATATTTAGCAACCGAACAAGTATCAAATACCCAGGGGCTACTATAAACACTAGTAAGGTACACATCAATAACATGTATATCAATCATAGCTTGTTCACTTTGCCATCCTTCTTATCCACCAAATACTTGGGGTGGTTCCGCTTCTAGTGACCAGTCCCTTTGAAGTAGAAGAACTTAGTCTCAAGCTTAGGTCCAGACTTGGGCTTCTTCACTTGAGCATCAACTTGCTTGCCGTTCTTCTTGAAGTTCCCCTTCTTCCCTTTGCCCTTTCTCTTGAAACTAGTGGTCTTGTCAACCATCAACACTTGATGTTTTTCTTGATTTCTACCTTCACGATTTTAGCATCGCGAAGATCTTGGGAATTGTTTTCGTCATCCCTTGCATATTATAGTTCATCACGAAGTTCTACTAACTTGGTGATGGTGACTAGATAATTCTGTCAATCACTATTTTATCTGGAAGATTAACTCCCACTTGATTCAAGCGATTGTAGTACCCAGACAATATGAGCACATGCTCACTGCTTGAGCTATTCTCCAACATCTTTTAGCTATAGAACTTGTTGGAGGCTTCATATCTCTCAACTCGGGTATTTGCTTGAAATATTAACTTATACTCCTGGAACATCGCATATGGTCCATGACGTTCAAAACGTCTTTGAAGCCCCAATTCTAAGCTGTTAAGCATGGTGCACTAAACTACCAAGTAGTCATCATATTGAGTTAGCCAAACGTTCATAATGTCTCATACGCTCTCGCAATAGGTCTGTCACCTAGCGGTGCATCAAGGACATAATTCTTCTGTGCAGCAATGAGCATAATCCTGAGATCATGGATCCAATCCGCATCATTGCTACTAACATCTTTCAACTCCGTTTTCTCTAGGAACATATCAAAATAAAACAGGGGAGCTAAACGCGAGCTATTGATCTACAACATAGATGTGCTAGTACTACCAGGACTAAGTTCATGATAAATTAAAGTTCAATTAATCATATTACTTAAGAACTCCCACTTAGATAGACATCCCTCTAATCCTCTAAGTGATCATGTGACCCAAATCAACTAAACCATGTCCGATCATCACGTGAGATGGAGTAGTTTCAATGGTGAACATCACTATGTTGATCATATCTACTATATGATTCACGCTCGACCTTTCGGTCTCAGTGTTCCGAGGCCATATCTGTTATATGCTAGGGTCGTCAAGTTTAACCTGAGTATTCCACGTGTGCAACTGTTTTGCACCCGTTGTATTTGAACGTAGGTCCTATAACACCCGTTCATCACGTGGTGTCTCAGCACGAAGAACTTTCGCAACGGTGCATACTCAAGGAGAACAATTATACCTTGATAATTTAGTGAGAGATCATCTTATAATGCTACCATCAATGAAAGCAAGATAAGATGCATAAAAGATAAACATCACATGCAATCAATATAAGTGATATGATATGGCCATCATCATCATCTTGTGCTTGTGATCTCCATCTCCGAAGCACCGTCATGATCACCATCGTCACCGGCGTGACACCTTGATCTCCATCATAGCATCGTTGTCGTCTCGCCAACTTATGCTTCTACGACTATCGCTACCACTTAGTGATAAAGTAAAGCATTACAGGGCGATTGCATTGCATACAATAAAGCGACAACCATATGGCTCCTGCCAGTTGCCGATAACTCGGTTACAAAACATGATCATCTCATACAATAAAATATAGCATCATGCATTAACCATATCACATCGCAACATGCCCTGCAAAAACAAGTTAGACGTCCTCTACTTTGTTGTTGCAAGTTTTACGTGGCTGCTACGAGATGAGCAAGAACCGTTCTTACCTACGCATCAAAACCACAACGATAGTTTGTCAAGTTAGTGTTGTTTTAACCTTCTCAAGGACCGGGCGTAGCCACACTCGGTTCAACTAAAGTTGGAGAAACTGACACCCGCTAGCCACCTGTGTGCAAAGCACGTCGGTAGAACCAGTCTCGCGTAAGCGTCTGGCGTAATGTCGGTCCGAGCCGCTTCATCCAACAATACCGCCAACCAAAGTATGACATGCTGGTAAGCAGTATGACTTATATCGCCCACAACTCACTTGTGTTCTACTCGTGCATATAACATCTACGCATAAAACCAGGCTCGGATGCCACTGTTGGGGAACGTAGTAATTTCAAAAAAATCCTATGCATACACAGGATCATGGTGATGCATAGCAACGAGAGGGGAGAGTGTGTCCATGTACCCTCGTAGACCGAAAGCGGAAGCGTTACCACAACGCGGTTGATGTAGTCGTACGTCTTCACGATCCGACCGATCAAGTACCAAACGCACGGCAGCTCCGAGTTCAGCACACGTTCAGCTCGATGACGTCCCTCGAACTCCAGCCAAGCTTTGAGGGAGAGTTCCATCAGCACGACGGTGTGGTGATGATGATGTTCTACCGACACAGGGCTTCGCCTAAGCACCGCTATGATATTATCGAGGTGGATGGTGGAGGGGGGCACCGCACACGACTAAGAGATCAATTGTTGTGTCTATGGAGTGCCCCCCTCCTCCGTATATAAAGGTTGGAGGAGGAGAGGGCCGGCCAAGGGGGTGGCGCGCCCTAGGAGGGGGAAACCTACTCCAAGTAGGTTTGCCCCTCCCTTTCCTAGTACAACAAGGAGGGGGAAGGAAGGAGTGGGAGAGGGGATAGGCAAGGGGGGCGCCGCCCCCCTTCCTTGTCCTATTCGGACTCAAGGGGAGGGGGCGCGCCCCTTGCCCTGGCCGGCCCCTCTCTCTCTCTCCAGTAGGGCCCAACAAGGCCCATTAGTTCCCGGGGGGTTACGGTAACCCCCGGTACTCCGATAAATGTCCGAAACCTTCCGGAACCTTTCCGGTGTCCAAACTTAGTCCTCCAATATATCGATCTTTACTTGTCGACCATTTCGAGACTCCTCATTATGTCTGTGATCACATCCGGGACTCCGAACAACCTTCGGTACATCAAAACACATAATCTCATAATATAACTGTCATCGAAACTTTAAGTTTGCGGACCCTACGGGTTCGAGAACTATGTAGACATGACCGAGACACGTCTTTGGTAAATAACCAATAGAGGAACCTGGATGCTCATATTGGCTCCCACATATTCTAAGAAGATCTTTATCGGTCAGACCGCATAACAACATACGTTGTTCCCTTTGTCATCGGTATGTTACTTGCCCATATTCGATCATCGGTATCTGAATACCTAGTTCAATCTCGTTACCGGCAAGTCTCTATACTCGTTTCGTAATACATCATCCCGCAACCAACTCATTAGTTGCAATGCTTGCAGGGCTTATAGTGATGTGCATTACCGAGTGGGCCAGATATACCTCTCCGACAATCGGAGTGACAAATCCTAATCTTGAAATACGCCAACCCAACAAGTACCTTCGGAGACACCTGTAGAGCACCTTTATAATCACCCAGTTACGCTTAACGTTTGGTAACACACAAAGTGTTCCTCCGGTAAATGGGAGTTGCATAATCTCATAGTCATAGGAACATGTATAGGTCATGAAGAAAGCAATAGCATAATACTAAACGATCATGTGCTAAGCTAACGGAATGGGTCAAGTAAATCATATCATTCTTCTAATGATGTGATCACGTTAATCAAATGACAACTCATGTCTATGGCTAGGAAACATAACCATCTTTGATCAATGAGCTAGTCAAGTAGAGGCATACTAGTGACACTCAGTTTGTCTATGTATTCACACATGTATCATGTTTCCGATTAATACAATTCTAGCATGAATAATAAACATTTATCATGTAATAAGGAAATAAATAATAACTTTATTATTGCCTCTAGGGCATATTTCCTTCAGGATGTACTTCTGGAGGGTCTCTCCTGGTTGCTGCTTGACGCGGCGCAGGTCACCCGCGGCCGGGGGGCGGTCGCGAGTGCCCTGGAAGTTGGCGACGAAGCGGTCGCGCATCTCGTCCCAGGAGGAGATCGAGCCTGGAGGCAGGTTCAGGAGCCACGAACGAGCAATGTCCTTGAGCGCCATGGGGAACCAGTTTGCCATGACTTTCTCGTCGCCGTTGGCCACCTCGATGCTCAGCTCGTAGAGCTGCAAGAACTCTGCCGTGTCGGGGGTGCCGTCGTAGCGTGGAGGCAGATCCTGTTGGGGAACGTTGCAGAAAATTAAAATTTTTCCTACGGTTTCACCAAGATCCATCTATGAGTTCATCTAAGCAACGAGTCAAGGGAGTGAGTTTGCATCTACATACCACTTGTAGATCGCGTGCGGAAGCGTTCAAGGGAAGGGTGATGATGGAGTCGTACTCGCCGTGATTCAGATCACCGATGACCAAGTGCTGAGCGGACAGCACCTCCGCTGTTCAACACACGTGCGGGACGGGAGACGTCTCCTCCTTCTTGATCCAGCAAGGGAAAGGAGAGGTTGATGATGATCTAGCAAAGACGACGGCGTGGTGGTGGATGCAGCAGAACTCCGGCAGGGCTTCGCCAAGCTGCTGCGGGAGGAGGACGAGGTGTAGCAGGGGGAGGGAGGCGCCAATGCACAGGGTGCGGCTGCCCTCCCCTTTGCCCTCCTTTATATAGGCCCCCAGGGGGGGCGCCGGCCCTGGGAGATCCAATCTCCCAAGGGGGCGGCGGGGGCCGGAGTGCCCCCAAGGCATGTGGTGCGCCCCCACCCTAGGGTTTCAACCCTAGGCGCAGGGGGTGGGCCTAGGGGGGCGCCCCAGCCCACTATGGGCTGGTTCCCCTCCCACTTCAGCCCATGGGGCCCTCCGGGATGGGTGGCCCCACCCGGTGGTCCCGGTACAATACCGGGTGACCCCGAAACTTTCCCGATGGCCGAAATACCACTTCCTATATATAATTCTTTACCTCCGGACCATTCCGAAACTCCTCGTGACGTCCGGGATCTCATCCGGGACTCCGAACCACATTCGGTATACTGCATACTCATATTCATACAACCCTAGCGTCACCGAACCTTAAGTGTGTAGACCCTACGGGTTCGGGAGACACGTAGACATGACCGAGACGACTCACCGGTCAATAACCAACAGCGGGATCTGGATACCCATGTTGGCTCCCACATGCTCCTCGATGATGTCATCGGATGAACCACGATGTCGAGGATTCGATCAAACCCCGTATACAATTCCCTTTGTCAATCGGTACGTTACTTGCCCGAGACTCGATCGTCGGTATCCCAATACCTCGTTCAGTCTCGTTACCGGCAAGTCACTTTACTCGTATCATAATGCATGATCCCGTGACTAACCAATTAGTCAATTTGAGCTCATTATGATTATGCATTTCCGAGTGGGCCCAGAGATACCTCTCCGTCATACGGAGTGACAAATCCCAGTCTCGATCCGTGTCAACCCAACAGACACTTTCGGAGATACCTGTAGTGCACCTTTATAGTCACCCGATTACGTTGTGGACGTTTGGTACACCCAAAGCACTCTTACGGTATCCGGTAGTTACACGATCTCATGGTCTAAGGAAGAGATACTTGACATCGAAAAAGCTCTAGCAAACGAACTACACGATCTTGTGCTATGCTCAGGATTGGGTCTTGTCCATCACATCATTCTCCTAATGATGTGATCCCGTTATCATTGACATCCAATGTCCATAGTCAGGAAACCATGACTATCTGTTGATCAAACGAGCTAGTCAACTAGAGGCTCACTAGGGACATATTGTGGTCTATTTATTCACACGTGTATTACGATTTCCGGATAATACAATTATAGCATGAATAAAAGGCAATTATCATGAACAAGGAAATATAATAATAATCCTTTTTATTATTGCCTCTAGGGCATATTTCCAACAGTCTCCCACTTGCACTAGAGTCAATAATCTAGTTACATTGTGAGGAATCGAACACCCATAGAGTTCTGGTGTTGATCATGTTTTGCCCGCGGAAGAGGTTTAGTCAACGGACCTGCGACATTCAGATCCGTATGCACTTTGCAAATTCCTATGTCTCCATCTTGAACATTTTCACGGATGGAGTTGAAGCGACGCTTGACGTGCCTGGTCTTCTTGTGAAACCTGGGCTCCTTGGCAAGTGCAATAGCTCCGATGTTGTCCGCAGAAGAGTTTGATCGGCCCCGACGCATTGGGTATGACTCCTAGGTCGGTGATGAACTCATTCACCCATATTGCTTCATGTGCTGCCTCCGAGGCTGCCATGTACTCCGCTTCACATGTAGATCCCGCCACAACGCTTTGCTTGCAGCTGCACCAGCTTACTGCTCCACCATTCAACATATACACGTATCCGGTTTGTGACTTAGAGTCATCCAGATTTGTGTCGAAGCTAGCGTCGACGTAACCCTTTACGACGAGCTCTTCGTCACCTCCATAAACGAGAAACATGTCCTTTGTCCTTTTCAGGTACTTCAGGATATTCTTGACCGCTGTCCAGTGTTCCTTGCCGGATTACTTTGGTACCTTCCTACCAAACTTACGGCAAGGTTTACATCAGGTCTGGTACACAAGATGGCATACATAATAGATCCTATGGTCGAGGCATAGGGGATGACGCCATCTCTTCTTTATCTTTTGCCGTGGTCGGGCATTGAGCTGAGCTCAATCTCACACCTTGCAAGATGAGCAAGAACCCTTTCTTGGACTGATCCATTTTGAACTTCTTCAAAATCTTATCAAGGTATGTGCTTTGTGAAAGACCTATGAGGCGTCTCGATCTATCTCTATAGATCTTGATGCCTAATATATAAGAAGCTTCTCCAAGGTCCTTCATTGAAAAACTTTTATTCAAGTAGGCCTTAATGCTGTCCAAGAGTTGTATATCATTTCCCATCAAAAGTATGTCATCTACATATAATATGAGAAATGCTACAGAGCTCCCACTCACTTTCTTGTAAACGCAGGCTTCTCCATAAGTCTGCATGAACCCAAACGCTTTGATCATCTCATCAAAGCGAATGTTCCAACTCCGAGATGCTTGCACCAGCCCATAAATGGATCGCTGGAGCTTCTATACTTTGTTAGAATTCTGAGGGTCGACAAAACCTTCCGGCTGCATCATATACAACTCTTCCTTAAGATAACCGTTAAGGAACGCTGTTTTGACGTCCATCTGCCATATCTCATAATCATAGTATGCGGCAATTGCTAACATGATTCGGACGGACTTAAGCTTCGCTACGGAGAGAAAGTCTCATCGTAGTCAATTCCTTGAACTTGCCGATAACCCTTAGCGACAAGTCGAGCTTTATAGATGGTGACATTACCATCCGCGTCCGTCCTCTTCTTAAAGATCCATTTGTTTTCTATCGCTCGCCGATCATCGGGCAAGTCTGTCAAAGTCCATACTTTGTTTTCATACATGGATCCTATCTCGGATTGCATGGCTTCAAGCCATTTGTTGGAATCTGGGCCCGCCATCGCTTCTTCATAATTCGAAGGTTCACCGTTGTCTAACAACATGATTTCCAGGACAGGGTTGCCGTACCACTCTGGTGCGGAACGTGTCCTAGTGGACCTACGAAGTTCAGTAGCAACTTGATCCGAAGTACCTTGATCATCATCATTAATTTCCTCTCCCGTTGGTGTAGGCTCCACAGAACATTTCCTGAGCTGCACTACTTTCCGGTTCAAGAGGTAGTACTTCATCGAGTTCTACTTTCCTCCCACTTACTCCTTTCGAGAGAAACTCTTTTTCTAGAAAGGATCCGTTCTTGGCAACAAAGATCTTGCCTTCGGATCTAAGGTAGAAGGTATACCCAATGGTTTCCTTAGGGTATCCTATGAAGACGCATTTTTCCGATTTGGCTTCGAGCTTTTCAGGTTGAAGTTTCTTAACATAAGCATCGCATCCCCAACCTTTTAGAAACGACAGCTTAGGTTTCTTCCCAAACCATAATTCATACGGTGTCGTCTCAACGGATTTAGACGGTGCCCTATATAAGTGAATGTAGCTGTCTCTAGAGCGTATCCCCAAAATGATAGCGGTAAATCGGTAAGAGACATCACAGATCGCACCATATCCAATAGAGTGTGATTACGACGTTCGGACACACCGTTACGCTAAGGTGTTCCAGGCGGCGTGAGTTGTGAAACGATTCCACATTTCCTTAAGTGTGTACCAAATTCGTGACTTAAATATTCTCCTCCACGATCCGATCAGAAGAACTTTATTTTTCGGTCACGCTGATTCTCGACCTCATTCTGAAATTCCTTGAACTTTTCAAAGGTCTCAGACTTGTGTTTCATCAAGTAGACATACCCATATCTACTTAAGTTGTCTGTGAGAGTGAGAACATAATGATATCCTCCGCGAGCCTCAACGCTCATTGGACCGCACACATCGGTATGTATGATTTCCAATAAGTTGGTTGCTCGCTCCATTGTCCCGGAAAATGGAGTCTTAGTCATTTTGCCCATGAGGCATGGTTCGCATGTGTCAAATGATTCATAATCGAGAGACTCTAAAAGTCCATCAGACTGGAGCTTCTTCATGCGCTTTGACACCAATGTGACCAAGGCGGCGATGCCACAAGTATGTGGGACTATCGTTATCAACTTTACATCTTTTGGTATTCACACTATGAATATGTGTAATATTACGTTCGAGATTCATTAAGAATAAACCATTGACCATCGGAGCATGACCATAAAACATATCTCTCATATAAATAGAACAACCATTATTCTCAGATTTAAATGAGTAGCCATCTCGCATTAAACGAGATCCTGATACAATGTTCATGCTCAAACTTGGCACCAAATAACAATTATTGAGGTTTAAAACTAATCCCGTAGGTAAATGTAGAGGTAGCGTCGACGGCGATCACATCGACCTTAGAACCATTCCCGACGCCAAGATCATCACCTCGCCCTTCGCCAGCCTCCGTTTATTCCGCAGCTCTGCTGTGAGTTACAAATATGAGCAACGGCACCGGTATCAAATACCTGGAGTTACTACAGTCTTGGTAAGGTACACATCAATTACATGTATATCAAATATACCTTTAGTGTTGCCGGCCTTCTTGTCCGCTAAGTATTTGGGGCAGTTCCGCTTCCAAGGGCCCCTTCCTTTGCAATAAAAGCACTCGTCTCGTGCTTGGGTCCATTCTTTGACTTCTTCCCGGCAACTTGCTTACCGGGCGCTGCAACATCCTTGTCGCCCTTTTGAAGTCCTTCTTCCCTTGCCCTTCTTGAACTTAGTGGTTTTATTGACCATCAACACTTGATGTTCTTTCTTGATTTCAACCTCTCACGACTTCAAAGATTGAGAATACTTCAGGAATGTTCTTCACCATCCCCTGCATATTGTAGTTCATCACAAAGCTCTTGTAGCTTGGTGGGAGCGATCAAGGATTCTGTCGATGACCGCCTCGTCCAGGAGGTTAATGTCCAAATGGGATAGGCGGTTGTGCAACCCGGACATTTTGAGTATGTGCTCACCGATGTAACTGTTTTCCTCCATCTTACAACTATAGAACTTGTCGGAGACTTCATATCTCTCGACCGGGCATGAGCTTGGAAAACTAGTTTTAGCTCCTCGAACATCTCATATGCTCTGTGTTGCTCAAAACGCTTTTGGAGCCCGGTTCTAAGTCAGTAAAGCATGCCGCATCGAACGAGGGAGTAATCATCAAGACGAGACTGCCAAGCATTCATAATGTCTTGGTTCTGCAGGGGCAGTGCATCACCTAAGCGGTCCTTCTAGGACATATTGTTTCTGGCAGCTATGAGGATGATCTCAGGTTCCGGACCCAGTCCGTATAGTTGCTGCCATCATCTTTCAGCTTGGTTTTCTCTAGGAACGCGTTGAAGTTCATGTTGACATGAGCATTGGCCATTTGATCTACAAGACATATTTGCAAAGGTTTTAGACTAAGTTCATGATAATTAAGTTCATCTAATCAAATTATTTTAATGAACTCCCACTCAGATTAGACATCCCTCTAGTCATCTAAGTGTTACATGATCCAAGTCGACTAGGCTGTAACGCCCTCGATGCGGCTATATCTCCCACGTGTCGAAGCACGACTTAGAGGCATAACCGCATTGAAAGCAATGTCGCAAGTGAGGTAATCTTCACACAACCCATGTAATATATAAGGGAAAGAGATACATAGTTGGCTTACAATTCGCCACTTCACACAATACATAAATAAACATCCATCATCCAGATTACACTCAAGGTCCGACTACGGAACCAAAATAAAAGAAGACTACCCCAAATGCTACACGGATCCCCGATCGTCCCAACTGGGCTCCACTACTGATTATCGTGAAAAAGACACATAGTAACGACCACGTTCTCGTCGAACTCCCACTTGAGCTCGGTTGCGTCATCTCAGACCGCATCGCCGGCACCGCAATCGTTTTGGTAGAATCTGTGAGTCACGGGGACTCAGCATTCTCACACCCGCGAGATCAAGACTATTTAAGCTTATAGGAAGGACGGAGTTGTGAGGTGGAGCTGCAGCAAGCGACTAGCATATATGGTGGCTACGTTACAAAAGAGAGCGAGAAGAGAAGCAAGGCACGGTCGTGAAGCTAGTAGCGATCAAGAAGTGATCCTGAACTACTTACGTCAAACATAACTCCAACACCGTGTTCACTTCCGGACTCCGAGAAGAGACCATCACGGTTACACATGCGGTTGATGTGTATTAATTAAGGTCAACTTCGGGTTTTCTACAACCTGACATTAACAAATTCCCATCTGCCTCATAACCGCGGGCACGGCTTTCGAAAGATAATACCCTGCAGGGGTGTCCCAACTTAGCCCATTATAAGCTCTCACGGTCAACGAAGGATATTCCTTCTACCGGGAAGACCCGATCAGTCTCGAAATCCCTTACTACAAGACATTTCGGCAGCAATAAAACAAGACCAGCAAAACCGCCCGAATGTGCCGACAAATCCCGATAGGAGCTGCACATATCTCGTTCTCAGGGCACACCGGATGGGCAAGACGTCGGGTTGGCATAGACCCTGGATTGCCCGTGGGCGCCGGACATCGCCCAGTTGGGCCAGACTCGAAGGAGCATTGGTCCGGGGTTAAAATAAAGATGACCCTCGGGCTCGCGAAAACCCGGGGAAAAAGGCTTAGGTGGCAAATGGTAAAACCAAAGTTGGGCCTTCTTTGGAGGAGTCTTATTCAAAGCGAACTGTCAAGGGGTCCCATAAATCACCCAACCGTAAGGAACGCGAAATCAAGGAACATAACACCGGTATGACGGAAACTAGGGTGGCAAGAGTGGAACAAAACACCAGGCATAAGGCCGAGCCTTCCACCCTTTACCAAATATATAGATGCATTAATATAGCAGATATATTGTGATATACCCAACAAGTAAACATGTTCCAACAAGGAACAACATCTCCATGTTCCAACAAGGAACAAACTTCATCTTCACCTGCAACTAGCAACGCTATAAGAGGGACTGAGCAAAGCGGCAACATAGCCAAACAACGGTTTGCTAGGAAACGATGGTTAGAGGTTTGACATGGCAATATGGGTGGCATGATATAGCAAGTGATAGGCATCATAGCATAGGCATATCAAAAGAGCGAGCATCTAGCAAGCAAAGATAGAAGTGATTTCGAGGGTATGGTCATCTTGCTCAAAAGTTCTCAGAGTTGTCGAAAGCTTGATCCTCGTAAGCATTCTCAACAGGTTCCTCGTTCACGCACTCGTCTCGGCTCTACCCAAAGCAAGAACACAAACAATGGAACCACAATAAATCACGGTGCAATGCACAAGCAACATGATGCAATACATGGCATGATATGCGAGATGTGATATGCAATGCATATGCGTGCTCGAAGGAAAATGATGAACCAGGCATCAGCTTGGCAAACCAAGTATACCGCTGGAAAGGTGAGATGATTTCGGTTGAAATCGATATAAAGATCACCGGAATCGGATGCACGGTTTGCAAATGACAAGCAAAACAAGAATTGACACAAATCTGCCATTAACAGCATGATACCACTTAGCAAGCAACAAGAAATTAAGCTACTGCACCCAAACGTACCAGAAAAGCATATGGAAGCGATCTACTCAAGATTCTTGACAAAAGATGAACACTAATCTACGGCTAAATCACATCATAACAGGTCCAAACAAGCATGGCAAAAGTGCAAAATATATCAGCTTCACAGACTTAGCATGGCAAATACTGAACATGGCAGAATCAGCATCAGGAAGCAATGTTCAGAGCAAGCAAACAGCATGCTACAAGAACTTATAATAGCAAAACAAGGCATGAGATGAATCTACTCAAGGCATAGAACAAAAGTCCCTTACTGACCATGAGCCAAAAGGGATCAGAAAATGCAATAGCACCCATGTCAAAATAGCAAGTTTCATTAACAGATTCAGCAACAGGGCATGACAAAAACAGATAACAAGTAGGCATGTTTAAGAGCTCGATGCACTCACTACAGAGCATTTCATGACAAACCAAGCATACATCCATCAAGAACACATGGCATAAAAGCTATACATGGCAAGAACAACATCATAGCATACACGGATCAACTACAACAACCTTGGCAAAATTGAATAACATGTAAACAATCTGCCAGGAAACATTTTATAGCAAAAGTAGAGCTCTACTGACTCAAGCTATGGCACTCCATAATTGCAAACAAGGGCATGGATGGATAGAGAATAACCATATGTACAAAACATCCTTACTGAAGTATCTCAAAATATGCATGGATCTCTCGGTAGCATCAAGTTAACATGGCATAAAAATATCAGCAAAACAGGGGCTGAAATCAGCAACATCATGAAGCCTAGTTTGCATGCTTGTTCTAGTCACCACAGAGATCACAAAAATACATGGAATACAACCCTGTAAATATGGCATGGCATATTACAAAACACATGTAGGACTCAAGTTCATAGGGTGCACACATCAATCATGGCAAAAATGACAAAAGTGCATGTTCTGTTAAGAATCTGAAACTAACATCACATAGCCTTCTTCCAACAGCCTTTCGGGCATCAATATGACCTCAAATGAAAATGATGCAATGAGATGAAATTATCTACTCATCGTGGCGAACATTTGGGTATGCTACACACCCAAATCCGAGCCACGCGTACAAAGTTATGGTATGATGAAAATGCAACAAAATAACTGACAGAAAATGACTTAAGAGGAAATATCGGGGGAGAAGAAGTCAACCCAGATCGGATCGGATCCGGGGCGCGCGCGGATCGAGGTGAGGCCGGCGGCGGCTCGCCGGAGCGGCGCCGGAGGAGGGAGCCGGGCGGGCGACCGCGACGGGTCGGCGGGAGGAGGCGAGGCGGCGGGCGGGCGCTGGTGGCCGAGGCGGCGAGGCGGCGCCGGGCGGAGGCGAGGCGGCGGCGGGCGACAGGCGGGTCGGTGGCCGGGCGCCTGGGCTACGGCGCCAAGGCGGTGAGCGGGGCTGGGCTGGTGGGAGGCCTCCATGCGGGCTGGGCGTGGGCGCGCGCCACGTGGCGGGCGCGAGTGGCCGGCGGCGGGCGGACACGTCCGGCCCGGTCCGGACGGTGTCCGGCGGGCGGAGAGGAGCGGGGGTAGGGGTAGGGTAGGAAATGATCCGGGATTTTGGGGGGGAGGCGATAGTTATAGGTGGAAGGAGCTAGGAGACTCCAAATGGAGTGTAGTTTTACCACACGATCGTGATCCGACGACGGAGAGCATGGAAGTGACTTAGATGGGTTATTGGGCTGTTTTGAAGGGGTGTTAGACTGCAACTTAAAAGAGGCCTTTGCGAGAGTGCGGTTAACCGTTATAGTACCAAACGAGCTCCAAATGACCCGAAACTTGACAGGTGGTCTACCGGTGGTGTACCAAGGCCACTTGACAAACCTCGGTCCATTCCGAGAAAGTTCAGTACCCGCTCACGGAAAAATGTAAAAGGGGACGCCGGGGGACATAGGAGTGACGGATTGCAAAACGGACAACTGGGAAAATGCTCGGAATCATGAGACGAACATGTATGCAAAAGAGATGCACATGATGACATGATATGAGATGCATGACAAGAACAAAATGCAAAAATGAAGAAAAACCCAAACACGGAGGGAATATCATATCACAATGCCGAAAATGGCAAGAGTTGGAGTTACAAATGTGGAAAGTTACATCTGGGTGTTACATAGGCCGTGTCCGATCATCACGTGAGACGGACTAGTCATCGTCGGTGAACATCTTCATGTTGATCGTATCTTCCATACGACTCGTGTTCGACCTTTCGGTCTCCGTGTTCCGAGGCCATGTCCATACATGCTAGGCTCGTCAAGTTAACCCTAAGTGTTTTGCATGTGTAAAACTGTCTTACACCCGTTGTATGTGAGCGTAAGGATCTATCACACCCGATCATCACGTGGTGCTCAAACGCATTTAACTTTAGCAACGGTGCACGCTTAGGGGAGAACACTTCTTGATATTGTTGTAAGGGATCATCTTATTTACTACCGTCGTTCTAAGTAAACAAGATGCATAAACATAATAAACATCACATGCAATTATATAGTAGTGACATGATATGGCCAATATCATATAGCTCCATTGATCTCCATCTTCTTGAGGCTCCATGATCATCTTGTCACCGGCATGACACCATGATCTCCATCATCATGATCTCCATCATTGTGTCTTCATGAAGTTGTCACGCCAACGACTACTTCTACTTCTATGGTTAACGTTTAGCAATAAAGTAAAGTAATTTACATGGCGTTCTTCAATGACACGCAGGTCATACAAAAATAAAGACAACTCCTATGGCTCCTGCCGGTTGTCATACTCATCGACATGCAAGTCGTGATTCCTATTACAAGAACATGATCTCATACATCACAATATATCATTCATCATTCATCACAACTTCCGCCATATCACATCACATGACAATTGCTGCAAAAACAAGTTAGACGTCCTCTAATTGTTGTTGCATGTTTTACGTGGCTGCAATTGGGTTCTAGCAAGAACGTTTTCTTACCTACGAATAACCACAACGTGATTTTGTCAACTTCTATTTACCCTTCATAAGGACCCTTTTCATCGAATCCGCTCCAAATAAAGTGGGAGAGCAGACACCGCCACCACCTTATGCAACTAGTGCATGTCAGTCGGTGGAACCGGTCTCACGTAAGCGTACGTGTAAGGTTGGTCCGGGTCGCTTCATCCCACAATATCGCTGAAGCAAGATAAGACTAGTAGCGGGAAGCAAGTTGACAAGATCTACGCCCACAACAAAATTGTGTTCTACTCGTGCAATAGAGAACTACGCATAGACCTAGCTCATGATGCCACTGTTGGGTAACGTTGCAGAAAATTAAAAATTTTCCTACGGTTTCACCAAGATCCATCTATGAGTTCATCTAAGCAACGAGTCAAGGGAGTGAGTTTGCATCTACATACCACTTGTAGATTGCGTGCGGAAGCGTTCAAAGGAAGGGTGATGATGGAGTCGTACTCGCCGTGATTCAGATCACCGATGACCAAGTGTTGAACGGACAGCACCTCCGCGTTCAACACACGTACGGGACGGGAGACGTCTCCTCCTTCTTGATCCAGCAAGGGGAAAGGAGAGGTTGATGATGATCCAGCTGACACGGCGTGGTGGTGGATGCAGCAGAACTCGGCAGGCTTCGCCAAGCCGCTGCGGGAGGAGGACGAGTGTAGCAGGGGAGGGAGGCGCCAATGCACAGTGGTGCGGCTGCCCTCCCCTTGCCCTCCTTTATATAGGCCCCAGGCGCCCGGCCCTGGGAGATCCAATCTCCCAAGGGGGCGGCGGCCAGGGGGGTGGAGTGCCCCCCAAGGCATGTGGTGCGCCCCCCCCCCCACCCTAGGGTTTCAACCCTAGGCGCAGGGGGTGGGCCTAGGGGGGCGCACCAGCCCACTATGGGCTGGTTGCCCGCCCACATCAGCCCATGGGGCCCTCCGGGATGGGTGGCCCCACCGGTGGACCCAGGACCTTCCGGTGGTCCCGGTACAATACCGGTGACCCGAAACTTTCCCGATGGCCGAAATACCACTTCCTATATATAATTCTTTACCTTGGGACCATTCCGAAACTCCTCGTGACGTCCGGAATCTCATCCGGGACTCCGAACAACATTCGGTATACTGCATATACTCATTTTCATACAACCCTAGCGTCACCGAACCTTAAGTGTGTAGACCCTACGGGTTCGGGAGACACGTAGACATGACCGAGACGACTCTCCGGTCAATAACCAACAGCGGGATCTGGATCCCCATGTTGGCTCCCACATGCTCCTCGATGATGTCATCGGATGAACCACGATGTCGAGGATTCGATCAAACCCGTATACAATTCCCTTTGTCAATCGATGCGTTACTTGCTCGAGACTTCGATCGCCGGTATCCCAATACCTCGTTCGGTCTAAATCTGCAAGTCACTTTACTAAATGTAATGCATGATCCTGTGACTAACCACTTAGTCAATTTGAGCTCATTATGATTATGCATTACCGAGTGGGCCCAGAGATACCTCTCCGTCATACGGAGTGACAAATCCCAGTCTCGATCCGTGTCAACCCAACAGACACTTTCGGAGATACCTGTAGTGCACCTTTATAGTCACCCAGTTACGTTGTGACGTTTGGTACACCCAAAGAACTCTTACGGTATCCGGGAGTTACATGATCTCACGGTATAAGGAAGAGATACTTGACATCGAAAAAGCTCTAGCAAACGAACTACACGATCTTGTGCTATGCTTAGGATTGGGTCTTGTCCATCACATCATTCTCCTAATGATGTGATCCCGTTATCATTGACATCCAATGTCCATAGTCAGGAAACCATGACTATTTGTTGATCAAACGAGCTAGTCAACTAGAGGCTCACTAGGGACATATTGTGGTCTATTTATTTACACGTGTATTACGATTTCCGGATAATACAATTATAGCATGAATAAAAGACAATTATCATGAACAAGGAAATATAATAATAATCCTTTTATTATTGCCTCTAGGGCATATTTCCAACAGATCCGGCTTGAACTTGCCCGGCAAGGCGACGCTACGTAGCTCGGGGGCGAGGGCGCGACAGCCTGCCGTGGAAACCGGGGCCCGGCGTGGAGGTGGAGCTTGACCCTGGTGCCTGCGTGCTGCCACGGCAAGTGGTGCAAGGCCCAGCCACTGTCGGATTTCAGGTTCCGGCAGACCCTTGAGGTTCGAACTCTGGGGTGCGCACGGAGATCTTTCCCCTACCAGCTCACGCGTTAATGGTTTGCAAGGGATCTAAACTAGGAACAATAAACAGCACAAGAGACACAAGATTTATACTGGTTCGGGCCACCGTTGTGGTGTAATACCCTACTCCAGTGTGTGGTGTGGTGGATTGCCTCCGGGGATGATGAAGAACAGTACAAAGGAAGAACAGCCTCGCGAGGGGCTGTTCTTGAGCTGGCGCGATGGACTGATTGGGTGAGTCCAGTCGCTTCTCTCTCTCTATCTGGTAGGTTCGACCCCTCTCTTATGGTAGGTTCAACCCCCCCCCCCTCTCTGTGGTGGCTAGTCCTATTTATAGAGGGAGGACCTAGGCCTCTTCCCAAGTAATGTACGGGAAGGGCGCCAACAATTGGCCATTTTGAAGGGGAACATCTAGTACACTTACCCTGACTAAAGTTGGTCTTCGGCTGCCAAAGGCTCTGACGGTGACGCTGTCCTGGGCTCCACGATGACCTCTGTCCTGCCGCTCTGCTGGTCTTGGTCTTGTTGCACTGAAGCGGTAACCTTTGCCTGATGCCTTGGCTTGTGCTTGCCTTCTTTGCACCAAAGGGGAAACCAGGACACTGCGCAGGCTGGCGCCCGCCTGGCGCCCGCCTGATCTCGATCGTCATAGCTTGCGTCACGGGGCACCCTCGTGAGGTACCCTGCCTTGATCTCTCCGCCTCCTCGTGAGCCTGCCTGACGAGGCTGCTCCTGAGGAAGGTTCCTGTCGTCCGCCCCGCGAGGCTTGGCCCCTCGCGAGGGTCTTCAGCTTGAGCTGATGAAGCTAGGCCATGCTGGGCCCCCACTTGAGCCACGCCGCAGGCCGCAGGCAGGCAAGTCTGGGGACCCTCGTTCCCAGAACACCGATAGTAGCCCCCGGGCCCAATGCGCACCCGAACTTGGCTTAGCAGAGAAGCGAAGGGGCAAGTGCGAAGTGCCGCGGGCCCCAACAGCCTGCGGCCTTGGGTGCCACATGGCGATTGATTGGCCGTGGGCGTCTCCGCTTCCCCGCGACGCCTCGGCAACCGTCCTTCTGACAAAAAAGGAGACCCGGGCCAGACTTGGTGCTCGTTCTTGCTCGCCTCGAGCCAGATCCCCTTTCTCGCCCTTCTCCTCCTTGCTTCCGAAATCCTCCAGATCTATCTCAATCCTTCCCATCCTGCAAGCCATGGCGCCTCGCAAGACCCCTGGCCCGAGGCTTGGTACCTCCCAGCTCTGGATCCTCCGACTGTGTCGGAGAAGAATCTCGTCCTTGTGCGTCGGAGGACGGTGGCGCAGGGCAACGAGGGAGCGACTGTGCTCAAAGCTGGCTCCGATCAGCCTGAAGGCAAGGGGAGCACCTTCTACCAGTTCTTTGTGAGCGCCATCATCGCCGGTCTGGCCCCTCCTTTTTCCGAGTTCTTCCTTGTTGTTCTTCGCCAATACAACTTGCAAGCTCTGCATCTCCACCCCAACTCTGTTCTTCTCCTAGCGATTTTCGCCTACTATTGTGAGGCTCACGTTGGGATAAAGCCCTCGGTGGCTTTGTTGCGCCATTACTTTTACCTCCGGGTCTCTCGTTGCCCTATTACTGCATGCAAGAGCTTTATCGCATATTCCAGCTCCAACTCCATCTCCAAGCCCGGGAAGAGGATCGAAGGCTTCAGGAGCAAGTGGGTCCTGGTGGATGTCGGGCATCCACCCCACGGCCAAGGCCGTCAGGGCAGCCTAAGACCGTTGATACGTGGTCTCGTCTTGGAGCTCGTCGACCCTAAATGCGAAGATGGTCTTTGAAGAGGATAGACGCGGACTTGAGGCCAGGCACCTTGGGGGCGGCGAAGCTGGCCGGGGCCACGCTCCTGAGGGAGTTCCTGGAACACTGGGTGGCTCCGCTCCGGGAGCATTCGCTTCCGTTGTGGAGGCTTGGGGAGGCAGGTGACGCCCTTCGCCTGAGCTCTGTGGCCCTCTCTGATGAAGATCTGGTCGCGGCTCTCCATTCCTTGGTCGGGGGAGACGTGGCGAGGCCGGAGGGCGCTCCCGTCCCCCTGTTCCTTCGCGACGACTGGGAACAAGTGGTGAACGCCATGCCCACCTTCAATGGTGAGGGGCTGGTGCCCGCCGGGGCTCCCGAGGATCTGGCGATGTTGGCGACAGTGAACGTTTCCTCCAGCAGCTCCAGCGGGAGTGAGGAGGAAGAAGAGGAGGTGGAGGAAGAAGGTTCTGACTTCGAGGCAACTGGCGAGGAGTCGGGGGATTCCTTCCCTCAGCACGGGTCCCACGCCCTTTGCTCCATGCCGGACGATGACGAGGCCGGTGCCTGGCGAGGAGGGGAGGACTCTCCCCTGGTTCCGAGGAAGGGCAGGTCGGGGCTGGTTCTCCCAGGGTCCGTTCTGGCTCCGGGGCGGTGTGAGGCCAGCTCCGGCCTCCCCGACGCGCCTCTCGCCTCGGGCCTCCCAAGGCTGACCCTAGCTGCAGGCTTTCAGGCTTCAAGTTCGGCCGGAGGCTGCTTGAGTCCGTGGACGACGACCAGTAAGTGTTCGATCCGTGTTTTGCTATGCTTCTGCCGCTGAGGCTTGACGTCTGTATTCTCTTGGCCAGGTCGGCACCTGCGGCAAAAGGCCGAAGGGGGCTTCTGCGGCCCTCCTTGAGGCGGGTTCGCCCGCCGGGGCTGCGGCTCCGTCTGCGGGGAAAGGAGGCAGCGAAGCTCGCGCCTCCCCTGCCCGGTCATCCTCGCGAGCCCAACAGGGGCACTTTGGCGGTGAGTCAGCCCCCGTGGCCCCGCTGACTCTGGAGGTGCCTGCGCTTGACGTTGCCGCTGAGGTGCCCAAGGCCCAGGGGGCTCCTCCTTCCCAAGCCGCGATCACGCTGCCGTCTTCTACACCTGCTCCACCGGCTCCAGTCCCTTCTGATCCCTCGGCCATCCTGGACCAGGCTGCCCGGTGGCCCAGGCGGCAAGAGGATCTCCGAATGTTGATCCCGTCTGGTGGCCGGGTGCACAGACCTAGCTTCGGCTGGCCCGCTCTGCCGCCTCCGTCGGTGACGGCGAACCAAGCCGCATCGGCCTCCGATGGGGAGAAACAAAGCCGCTTTGCCGAGGCGTGGGCGCTACGATGCTGCCCAGGGCGACGCCGCGGACGCCCGGGACTGCTGCAAGGCGCTGGAGGTCGAGCTGCAAGGCCTGCGTGATGAGCTCGCCAAGGAGGTCCGCGGCCGCTAGGAGAAGGAGAAGGTGATGGAGGCTCGGGAGGCCACCGTCAGGGACCGGGACGCCGAGCTTGATGACTGCCGTGGCCGGTTGAAGACGCTGGAACAGTCGCTGAAAGCGGAGAGGATCGAGCTAGATAGGAAGGCAAAGATCCTGGCTGAGGATCGGGTGGCCTTCGCCAGGTTGGAGGAGAAAGCTCGCGCCGCGTTGAAGACGCTCTACGAGGGTGGCCTGGAGAAGCCATTGGCTGGTGCAGAGGACGGCCCTGCCGAGCTGCTTCCTTTCTTGGTCCATGCACTTGAAGAAGTCACAGATGGCCTTGGCCCCACGGCCGAGGCCGAGGCGCATGCCCTGTCTTCTGCAGCGCTGACGCGTGTCCTCAGCCACGTCTACCTTCGCGACCCCAGCGTCGACCTTGACGGCCTGCTGGAGCCTGTGAGCGGCGACCTTGCCGCTGCTGCTGCTGAGGCCGTGAAAGGCCGAGCCGAGGCCCTGCTGGGGAGGTTCCGCGCCTTCAGCACCTTGCCTGGGCGTGGTGCCGCCAGCTCCGCGGCCTCGGGAGGTGGAGACGCCACAGGAAAGTGATCCCTTCGCAGCTTCCGCTCTGTTTTAATTCCTGCAACATGCACCATGCCTCGTGGAGGCGTTTAGACTTGTGTTTGGCGTTGTGAAACGACTTATTGCTTGTAATATTTGCTTAGAATTCTCATTCTTCCCTCCTACTTGCGTGTGTTCTACGTCGGCAGGGCCCGACCGGCCCCGCGCATACCTCAGCCGCTATTAGCCCCGACCGGAAACCAGGACGGGACCAAGGAGTGAGGGGCTACGTGGCAAGTTTGGCTCCTGAGTCGTGATGCTCAGGAGTCCCCCTTGATGCGCGAACAGCAAGTAGGGACGGGAGGCATAGGAGTGGATTGATCGTTCTACGTCGGCAGGGCCCGGCCCCGCGCATACCTCAGCCGCCGTTAGCCCCGACCGGAGACCAGGACGGGACTAAAGAGTGAGGGGCTATGTGACCAGTTAGGCTCCTGAGTCACGATGCTCAGGAGTCCCCCTTGACATTCAAACGAATTTTCATACCTTGGCTCTGCTTTCGAGGCGTTACGACGACTGTGTCCGAGGGACCTGGCTGGGTGGCGACGTTGAGGCGTGGCAGGCGCAGCCCGTGTCCAGCCCTCGCGCGGCACTCCCGAGGGGAGGCGTTGCGATGGCGCCTGCACACCGAGGTCCAGGCTCCCGAGGTTGATACGGTTGTGAGCCGCCCTTAGTTGTTTATCACCGGGAGCATAAGCGCTTCCGTATGTGTACGGGCATAGCCGCCTCCTTGGCAGTTTAAATCGGCCCGGTCTGAGCGTGGTACTTCCATCGGTGCGTGGGAGGGCTCCCCTCGGGAGGATCCCCGGCGTGTACAGCCCGCCTCGACACGTGGCCGGCATGGTAGGGCTAGGAGGCGTGTCTGGGCACCCGTGAGCAGTAGCAGGACTCACGAGGCCCTACCTCGAGGCGGGTTGCACTGGCTCTGGGCCTTTATCAATGGTGTGTTCCTGCAGGTGGTTAGAATGCAAATGCTCTACGTCCTCGTGTCTCGGCCCTCGGCGAGCTCGGCCGCCCACTGGTATGACAGTCCACGATGCTGCGTGGGTCAAGGCCAGGGGGTGAGGGCTGGAGAGCCAGTAAGAGCCCATGAGTCGCGATGCTCAGGTACCCCCCTTTTAACATGCAAGCGCTTTGCATTAGGGCGGAGAGGTCCGCGACAGGTAGTAGGCAATAATTACGTGAATCAGGTTAAGCGCGGAGGAGCAAATCCATCTAGATAGGTGCGGAGAAATCATACGCCACTGGGTCTGGCCCGAACAGCTTGGGGATAATGCAGCCCGAGGGGCGCCCCCAACAAGGTAAGTAAAGAAACTAAGCAAAACGGATACATGCCGCATGGACGGAACCACGCGGCCTGGGAATGATGCAGCCCGAGGAGCGCTCCCAGCTAAAAATGGAACTTGGAAAGGTGTGACCTGATATGGTCGGAGATGGCGGGATGTTGAGGTAGCGGATGATGCGTGATGAGGAAGCTGGCCCTCACGAGTCCTCCGGACCTGGAGCATCGGGAGGCTCCGGGGGCACGGGGGGTTCCTCGAGAGCCATCTCCATCTCTGCCAAGACCGCGCGCTGCTTGACCTCTTGAGCCTCCAGAGCGCATCTCAGCAGGCGCGGATGGGCGGCGACCGTGTTCGGCAGGCCGAAAGGCATGCGAACGTAGCTGTGAGGTGGACCCTCACAACGCCCCATGCGTGAGGGCCAGAGGCGCCCCTGAGACGCGGCCCGGTTGAGCCCTGGTATGTCGGTGCAGACTCGCAGCCCAGCATCCTCGCCTGGATGTGGGGCCACGGCAGCGGCGGCGATCGCGCATGACTCTTAACTCCTGTAGCTCTGGGTGTTCCTCGTGATGAACTCCACGAGGGTTTGGCCCTCCTTGCCTCATACCTTCTCGAGGGAAACGTGCCTTGAAGCACGCCTCCAAGTGGTGCCCGGCGCCTCCCTCGTGACCACGGCTAGGTCGGTGGCTCGCCATGAAAGAGCCCGAGCCCCGCCTTGAGGAGGGCGCCGGGCGCGCCTTCCTATCTGACAGGGTGGCGCCCTTGAACGGGCGCGGGTCCTGTTGCCACGCCTCTAGAGGTGCCTTCCCCACGAGGGCTTGGACCAGGCGAAGCCTTCTTCTTCTTAGGGATCGCCTCGGGAAGTCTCCCGCTCCTGTGATCTGGGTCTTTGATTGCTGCGGCTTGGAAGGCACGCTCAAGAGAGCACACCGCATCCCTTTCCTCACAAGGCACTGTGATGACTCCTCCGCTTCCTGGCATCTTGAGGACATTGTAGCCATGGTGAGTCACTGCCATGAACTTGGCCAAAGTTGGGTACCCGAGGATGACATTGTATGGCAGGCGAATGTGGGCGACGTCGAAGTCAATGAGCTTGGTGCGGTAGTTGTTGCGCCGTCCGAAGGTGACGGGAAGGTGAACTTGCCCTATCGGGACGGTGGAGCCATCGGTGACTCCTGAGAAAGGCTTGGTCGTCTGAAGCTGATCGTATGGAACTTGGAGATCGTTGAATGTCTCGACAGATAGGACGTTGAGTCCTGCTCCGCCGTCGATGAGGGTCCTGGTGACTTGCACGTTGCTGATGACTGGTGAGCAAAGCATGGGGAGGAATCCGGCCATTGCCGCGCACTTGAGCTGATCTGCTGAGCTGAACATGATAGCGCACGACGACCACCTGAGAGGGCGTGTGGCCTCAGCCTTGGGGAGGACTGCATTAACCTCGCGAGCAAACTGCCTGAGCGCCACCCAGCATGCAAGCGATCGCGCGCGGCTCCTGGAAGCCCCCAGCCCCCTCGTCCTGATGATGGTCTTCGTACTTCCTTGGCGGCTGCGGCAGAGGTGGGAGCCATGCGTTGCCTTGAGGGCGGTCCTCACGAGGCTGGTCCCTCCAACCTCCCTCGCGAGGCTGGTCCTGCCAGCGGTCCTCGCGAGGTCTGTCACGCCATCCTTGGCGAGGGCCACGGTCTTCCCAGTGTCCTGCGCCTCTTCCTCCTCCTCGGCCGTAGCCCCGATCATTGCGCTCGGGGCGTCGGCCGATACGCCCTTCTCGCACGGCCCTGAGCTCCTGGCATTCATTGGTGTTGTGGGTGTGGAGGTCGTGGTATACGCAGTACCGGCTGCCTTTGGATGACTCGGGCTGATCCCTGCCTCGCTTGGTGTCTGGTTCTGCCGCGAGCATGGCAGCCCCCTTGCGCTCCACGTCCTTGGCCTTGGGCTTCTTCTTACGGATCGGCAGCCGGCTCGAGGAGGAGAGGCGCCCTTCCTCAGCCCTGGCGCATTTGGTCGCCAAGTTGAACAGCTCCAGGGATGTGCACAGGTCTTCATGCATTGCTAGCTCCCCCTTCATCTTGACGTCACGCACGCCATCGGAGAAGGCTGAGATGATTGCTTCCTCAGTCACCTTGGGGATCTTGAGGCGGGCTTTGTTGAAGCGCTGGATGTACTTCTGCAGGGTCTCTCCTGGCTGCTGCTTGATGCGGCGCATGTCACTCACGGCCAGAGGCCGATCGCGAGTGCCTTGGTAGTTGGCGAGAAGCGGGTGCGCATCTCGTCCAAGGAGGAGATCGTGTCGGGAGCCAGGTTCAGGAGCCAGGTTCGAGCTCCGTCCTTGAGCACCATGGGGAACCAATTCACCATGACCTTTTCGTCCCCGTTGGCAGCTTCGATGCCCAGCTCGTAGAGCTGAAGGAACTCCGCGGGGTCGGCAGTGCCGTCGTAGCAAGGAGGCAGGTCTGGCTTGAACTTGCCGGGCCATGCGACGCTACGTAGCTCGGCGGTGAAGGCGCGGCAGCCTGCAGTGGCCACCGGGGCTCTCTGCTGATACGGAGCTTGCCCTTGTGGATTCCCGCGCACCATTGCCTGGAGCAGCATGGGGTCTTGACGCGGTGGCGCTGGAGCGCGATCGCGGCGCTCCGGTGCTGGGACCATGCGAGCACCTTCTTGGGGACGAGGGATCTCCTGGCAGCTCCTTTCTTGTTGCGCGGACGCCGGACGCGGAGGGTCTCGGCCCGGGGCCACGCGCCTTGGAGCCAGGGCGCCTTCTTGGGGAGGAGGTGGCGGGGGCACCTCCGGCTCCTGCCTCCCGCGCGGGGTGAAGGGCGAGGCAACGAGAGGGACGGCACGGGGGAGCCCCCTGCGGCACGGACGAGCTCGGCGATGCGTCGAGCCACTCCTCGTAGACGTTGTTGACAGGGCGGTAGCATAGGAGCTCGTTCGCCGTGATGAGCGCGGCTCGAGCCTCCATGGGAGCGCGGTGCGCGCGGGACAAAGAACCAGCAGGGGCGAGCGAAGGAGTAGCGGTGCGGCCTTCTTGCCTCACTGATGGATGCAGGGACGAGGCCTGCTGCTCGTTCCCCGCCAGGCCGGTGGCGGTGTTGGCGGCAGGCGACGGGGAACGACGGGGGTGTCCGCCGACGGGAGCCGTCTGGGCAACTCGAGCGGCGCGAGCAGCCCGGCGCTCAGCGCGGGCTCGGCGAGCGTCGGCCATTGACACGACGGAAGATCACACGCGACCAGCGAAATAAAGATTCCGGCGCACCCCCCTAGCTGGCGCGCCAAATGTTGGATTTCGGATTCCGGCAGACCCTTGAGGTTCAAACTCTGGGGTGCGCACGGAGATCTTTCCCCTACCAGCTCACGCGTTAATGGTTTGTAAGGGATCTAAACTAGGAACGATAAACAGCACAAGAGACACAAGATTTATACTGGTTCAGGCCACCGTTGTGGTGTAATACCCTACTCCAGTGTGTGGTGTGGTGGATTGCCTCCATGGCTGATGAAGAACAGTACAAAGGAAGAACAGCCTCGTGAGGGGCTGTTCTTGAGCTGGCGCGATGGACTGCTTGGGTGAGTCCAGTTGCTTCTCTCTCTCTCTCTGGTAGGTTCGACCCCTCTCTTCTTGTAGGTTCAACCCCCCACCCCTCTCTCTGTGGTGGCTAGTCCTATTTATAGAGGGAGGCCCTGGGCGTCTTCCCAAATAATGAGCGGGAAGGGCACCAACAATTGGCCATTTTAAAGGGGAACATCTAGTACACTTATCCTGACTAAAGTTGGTCTTGGCTGCCAAAGGCTCGACGGTGGCCGTCACAGGCTCCACGATGACCTCCGTCCCGCCGCTCTGCTGGTCTTGGTCTTGTTGCACCGGCGGTAACCTTTGCTCGATGCCTTGGCACATGCTTGCCTCCTTTGCACCAAAGGGGAAGCGAGGACAACTTGAGTGGCGCGCCCCGATCTCGATCGTCATGGCTTGCGTCACGGGCACCCTCGTGAGGTACCCTGCCTTGATCTCTCCGCCTCCTCGTGAGCCCGCCTCGACGAGGCTGCTCTGAGGAAGGTTCCTGTCGTCCGCCCCGCGAGGCTTGGCCCCTCGCGAGGGTCTTCAGCTTGAGCTGATGAAGCTGGGCCGTGCTGGGCCCCCACTTGAGCCACACCGCAGGCCGTAGGCAGGCAAGTCTAGGGACCTCCGTTCCCAGAATGCCGACAGCCGCAGCAACCGATCCTGACGTGGCGGTGTGAGGAGCAGTGGAGCGTTCTCTTGCGGTCGAGGGACTTCTTGGCAGCTTCTTTCTTCACACGTGGGTGCTTGGCATGGCGGGTCGTGCCGCGGGGCCGCATGTCTTGGCACCAGGGCGCCGTCTTGGTGCAGAGGTGGTGGAGGTGCTCCGTGAGCTACGTCACTCGTAGCTGGCAGTGGACGAGGCAGTCATCGGACGACGAATCATCGGAGTCACAAATGAAATTATGAAAAAAGAACTCGTCGGCGGAATCTATTTTGTACCTTGGCAAACTATGAAACAGCTTGCGGGCGTCGACGAAGGAGAAGGCCGGCGAAGGGAGTCGCGGCGCGCACGGACCCGCTAACTGCCCTGCCGACGTCCGACGAGCGTGCCGATGAGGATCTGGCCGGGGCGGCGAGGCGGCTTCTTGGTCGCGGCCGCGGCTGTGTCGGGGGGGGGGGGAGCGGGGGTGGGAAGCGGTCGGTTCCCCGCCAGAAAGACGGCGGTGGCGGGCGACGTGGGAGGTGGCGGCGTTCTTTGGCCAGACGTTCTTGGCGCCCGGCGGTGGCGAAAGTCACCGAAAAAATTAGGCGGCGGCGGCGGCGATGAAGGAGGCGGGTGAGGGTTTGTTGTTGGATGGGGAGAGGCCAATGTGCCACCAACCAGCGGGCCCAGTGGAAGGAGAAGGCGAGCGTGCGCGTCACTCTCTTGTCCGCGCCGACGCAAATCCGGCTCAAAAATGGGCCAGGAATGGGTCGCCTGCGGATGAAAAGCGGACGTACGTCCGTTTGGGTCAGCGCGTTGGGCCGACTTTTGTATCCGCGACGACCCAAACGACTTTCGCCCCATTGAAGTTGCTCTTAGACATTAGACCTCATGTGCAGTTCTGCAACACTACTACCCAATGGGGTTAGTAGTACTATTAGTCTATGCACCTTTCCAAAAAAGTACTAAAGGACAACGCAAATACTAGATCTATACCTCTATACCTACTATTAAAAAAAATGATATTCTTGGTTTCGTCCCGCTTAGTTAGTTTTACATTACGTTTTTTTCTTTGATTTTCGTCCGTGATGCGTCATCCGTACATGGTCTCCTGCCTGGTTCCTACGAGGTGGGATTATTCAATATTGTAGCAGCCGCTGCACCCTGCCTATTCGAAGATTTGAGAAAAAGTCCAGCCCAATCAAAAGCCCATTATAGAAAAAGGTTTGGTTGCTGATCAGTATATAGCTAGCCTCAAGATCGATCAAGCCGGCGTCGTGGTGTTATGAACATGCATGTGCTAGCCTAGAAATCCATCCAGCAGCTAACTAGCTTGGCACGTAGGATCCCCAATCAATACGTATGCCGTATGCCTGTATCTTCAAGATCAATCAAGCGGGCATCATGATGTTACGAGCGTGCATGTCCTAGCTAGCCCAGGAATCCATCCAGCTAGCTCTACCTATCTTGGCACGTAGGATCTCCAGTCAATGCGTATGTGTGTATTGTCAGCCGAAAGTAATCAGGGAGGCTCTGGTGCTGCACAGGAAGAGGATCAGGGAGGCGGCAGCGCTGGTACAGGAGTAGAGGATCATCGAAGGAGGATGTGCGGTAACGCATCGCTTTATAGGGGGTTGTTTGTGGTATCGATTGACAACTAGCCTGGAACCGTTTACGGAGATAGCCGATTATAACGTGCATGTGCCAAATGCCTGTACCTTCTGTGGGGATACTTTTTATCCTATTACAACGCACGGGCATATTTGCTATAAAATATAAAGAAACCTCAAATGATTTTTTGAAAATATTTATAGTTTTTAATTAGGTGTGTAATATTTAAAGTCATGACAAAAAAATATTACCTACTAATTTGGGTGTATAGTATTTTTTTTTTCCCATTGCAACACACTGGCTCTTTTGGTACTGAAAAATAAAGAGAAGGAAAAGAGCCTCCCTGATGCTTTTGACTTGAGCGGTCATCACGTGGAGTTGTAGTTGGCTTTTATTACACGTCATTACAATTCAACCGATTTGGGGCACCATTCGTGTTTTTTTAATTCCTGAAGATGGTTCTAATTAATATCAGATGATCTATCAACTAGCATGGTCTCAGTTTATATAATACACCAGAGGCCTAGGGTTTAGGGTTTAGGAGAGTCCTTGACTTGGACGCCAAGTCTTATGGAGTTTTCCTTATATATGTCATAGTCTGCCAAAAGTGGTCCATTAGTGAACCGACATGGGGTCCTCGGCCCGATACACCTGGTCGGAAGACGATGTGATGAGTACACCTAGTCCCGGACACCATTAAGCGGTATACGTTATGGGATGCCTAGACCGGATGGTCCTAAGGCCACTGGATTAGATAGTGTCTGTTATGCGGACATGACACATATGTATACTTGTAGGTGTAGCAACTTTGTTTTTCTTAGAAAGTGGCTTTGGTATTTATTTGTCAGGCTCTCGTGAATAATTAATAAAAATGATTGTGTGCATTATGCTGATGCGGAGGCCGAGGTAATCCTCCTTCTCGAAACAAAGAAAATTCTGTTTTTTCTTACCCATACACACACTTCATATATTACTTGGGTGAGATTAAACCTTAAAATAGCTAGCATCCTCTTGGCCTATGCCAAATTTGTCTACGACCTGTAAGTAGTCAAGCCGAGTGGCACGGGTGGCCTATGGTTAGTAACAACCATCCGGCATGGTTAGCATTTAGAGTTTGTAGAAGAGGCATCTCGATCAATGAAACGGGGTTATACTCCTATTTTTGGGTTGTTGTTCCTCCTCTCGCCTCCTTCATATGAGAGGAGCATCACCTCCCTTTCTCGTCTTCCCAACATTCCCGCTCTCCTTCCTCCTGCTGCAGCTGTCGTGATTCGGCAGCTGGGAGCCAACTCTTCGGCAATCCGCCATCCATTCGAAGGAGGGAAGGCAACGTTAGCCGCGGCGCATTCGATAGCCAACACACATTACACCGTTACAGACAAACCATTGCACAAACAATGGCCAACAGCTGCAGAGAATACAAGCGCGGCGTTCCACGGCCCCCACCATTGTCACTCTTCATCGGTAGGGAGCAAGAGCCAGCGGTCGCGCGGACACACCCAGCTGCTACCGACAACAGCAACAAGAAGAGGATGTTGTCCAAGCAGCTGTCCATGAAGGAGACCACCCGGGAGGTCAAGTGGGAGAAGCGGCGGCGACAGATACAACGGCAAAGGAGTAGCATGGGCCTATACGACGCCGATCGGCGTGGGATGCGCTAACACGCATGCCACTTCGAACGGTGTGACCGACGAAGACCTGGATGAGCTCAAGGGATCCATGGAGCTTGGCTTCGGGTTCAACGAGGAGAACGGAGGGCAGAACCTCTGCGACACGCTCCCCGCCCTCGACCTGTATTTCGCTGTCAACGGCAGCTGTCCGAGCCGAAGATGCGGGCGTGCAGTCGCTCATTGCCTTCCCTTTCTGTGGTGACCTCCTCATCATCCATGCACTCCGGCACGCCGAGCCCGGCCGGCAGTCCTACCGCTCAGCCCTCCCTCCTTGACTCGTTGAAAATTAGCAGTCCAGGTTAGTAACATCGTACGTTTCCTTGTTCATTTCTTCCTATTATAGATTCCGAAAGAACCATCAACTTATGTTATTATGTGGTCGGTTGTTTGGTCCTCTGACTCATGCAGCAGGCGAGAACCCACAGCTTATCAAGACAAGGCTAAGGCAGTGGGCCCAGGTAGTCGCTTGTTCAGTGAAGCACTCCAGCTGAGAGCGGTGGCTGCAATGAACCACCCATCCCGCAGAACCGTTGTACATCCGAGTGTTCCATTAGACGACGATGGAGAGGACATGACCGGTGGTGCAATTAACACAACGTCGTAACCTTGTTGCTCTGGTGACGCCCATGGTTGTTGTGCATAGTTTAGTCTGTATGTATGTGCTGGCAACATTAATGCACCACCCCCTGTATTGACAGGACAACATTTGATGCAAGGATGTTCTTCTTGTTCACCAACTTTTTAGAAACACTAACTCTTGCTGAAACATTTCCATAAAAAACTAGGCATGCACACTGGCAAGATATATTTGACTAAAACACACTCATCCAAGGAGACAAATATCCTCCGAAAACCACCAGTAACTGTTTTGTACAGATTGTAGGGGAGAAAAGTTGGGCCGATAAAATTTCGGTTTTGAATCAGAGATTTTAGATGGGCATATGTAATAGAGCATTGAATGTCTGAAATTAAATTGGGCGTTCCGGTATAGTACTTGCACCTCTGACTGTTGAAGATGTTGGTTAAATATGCATATATTGTGTGAATTACTTGTCCACGACATAAGTTACATGATGCTATCATCATCCATCGTAAAATGCATGCTTTTGATTGGAGTTAGCGCAAATCACTCATGTGGATATCACAATTTCTTCTATGGATTATCAAGCCTCAGATACAAAATGTGGCTTATTGGGCATCTCCAAAAGTTGACGTTAAACAAACACTCATATGTGTGTGGACATCTGGCCGGGAGGACACCATCAAACACTATCCTTTGAACCGTTTCCAGTTCAAACATTTCAGAGTCATAATTTTGACAAAATTTAGACTAGTTCGATATATTACATTCAAATTTAACTAGTTCAATATAAACTACTCAAAATTAAACTAAACTAATGCTGGATGGCAACCTCATAGGCATGGCCTCCGAGGCCACTAGGAATGCAATCCTCGTCGCGATGCTTGGGGAAGTCGGGCCAGCCGCGCTGGCACGCTCGTGGGAGATCGCCATGAGTCCTCTTCCGCCTTATGTTGTGCCTTATCCTCCTTCTCATGGAGCTCGCGCACCAACTCGACGATACTCATCTAGATGAACTCCCTGTTGATCCGGCACCGGCGGGGACCAGCGTCCGATTGCTAGTCTTGGACCGGTTGACAGCCCATGCCACCGCGAGCTCCTCACCGGCGAGGACCCAATCCGGTGCCACCTACATCCTGGCGAAAGACACCGAGCATCGCTCTGTCGTGGTGAGGGCTTTAGATCACCCGGACGAGGAGGAGGGCACACCACATGACCTCTTGCTGGCGAGATAGTATTCGAAGCGAGTGCACGGTTACTGCTCTTGATTGGCGGTGGCCAGGAGCGGGCGTCAGGCTGGTGATGCGACGGCGAGGGCTGATGATGCAATGGGGATGCCTTGGGCGCCACTGGCTGCCGGTCTGGATGATGAGGCTTTGCAGCGTCAACAACAATAGTTGGACCGGTGCATCTAGAAAAGGGACGCACAAGGCCAGGCCATAAGCTTCTCCAGCTCCTCCTCCCTAGTACGTATGAGGTAGCCGGATAGAGGGGCCTCCTAGTCCGACGACTTGGCCATCTCTTTCCAATCGACAACGTCGTTGTCGGAGGTAGGCTCCTCATTGATGATAGGGGGCGTGGTGGAGTAGGATGAGCCCGACGACATGCGCCGGCGAGGCACATTACCCAAGAAGGCACATGACAGTGATGTTTCTCCGCGTTGCCATGGATTGGAGACCAAGCTCCCACTATCATTGTATATGTTGTTGAAACTGCTAGTTATCGACTAGAGGGGGGTGAATAGGCGATTTTTATGGAAGTCTTTGAGACAGTCAATGTCTTCGAAGACACGGAAGCAAAACAGTAACTAAACAAAGTATAGCGGAAGATAAGCTACACTAGACATGCTATCAGTGCAACACAAATGAAGTGAGAAGTGAAGACAACAAGCAAACTAGGTAGCAAGGAAAAATAGTAGCAACTAATACGAAGACAAAGATGAGATCAAAGGGAATGTCGTCACACAGAGATGAGCAGGCAAAGGCTTCACAATACAAAATAGTAAGTAAAGGAGTGAAGGGATAGAAACAGTTGCTCGAAGAAGACAAGTGATTTGTTTGACCAGTTCCAGCTGATGTGACAGTTGTACGTCTGGTTGGGGTGGCTGAGATTGAACTCTGAAGACCTGGTCTTCACCTTATTGCCCTTGAGCTAAGATCACTTAGACCTCGCCCAATTACTTAGGTAAGTCTTCAAGGTAGACTTCCAAACCTTGACAAACTTCATTCACAGGCGATCCACAATGATTCTTGGATGCTCAAAACGCGACGCCTAAATGTCTGGAAGATTACAGTCTTCAAGTGTCATAAGTCTTTGCTTCACTCAGAACAGAATGTCTACATTGATGCTTAATCACTTTGGGCTTTGGGTGTTTGGGGTTTTCTTCGAAGCAAAATCTCTTTCAAAGGCTTCATAGGTTGGGTTTGACCTTTGCTCTCAAACAACAAAAGTTATGCAATAACTCAGAGCAACCATCAACTTATGGTGGAGGGGGTGGCTATTTATAGCCAGGGGCAACCTGACATGATTTTACCAAAATGACCATGGGCCGTCAATCGATCGACACATATCCCAACAGTCGGATTTCAAACACACTCGGCAACATTACTTGGGCTACAAGCAATGCTGACTCATCCAACATTAGACGAGATATTCTCTCATTGTCTTTATTGGAAGACATAGGCTTTTGGTAAAGCAATCACTTCAACAACTGTTTTTATATCACCTCGACCCTACTTAATAGTGTGGTGGTTCCTATGACTCAGTAAAAGAAAATGAAACCTACAAAGAAGCCATGTCTTCGGGTTTCATTGTCTTCACTCACTATCTTGAAAGGCAACCATTTTCAATAACTTCAGACATTTTTAGGGATCATCTTCGATGGTTAAAATGAATCTCTAGGGATGTCTATCAATGTTATTGTATGTATCTCACAAACACACAAGCCCCTCAACCAAGTTTATCGTCAATACTCCATAACCAACAAAGGGGTGGCACTAGATGCACTTACAGTTGTCGTGGCGGAATACGACGTGTAGGAGCGGTACCCGCCGAGGTACCATTATCTTGCTTCGCGGAGCGTCCTCAAACATATTCTTTTTCCCATCGAGGCGGGCGGTGGTTGTGGACGTCGGTGTGCGGGTGTCAACTAATATTTTATAGGGGAAAGGATTGGGTGAAGATAGGGTTTTTGGGGTCGTCCGTCGAACTTACAATAACCAGGGTAGGCTCGTCAGGTGGCGCCTCAGCCAATCGGGCATGAAGCAGGTAGATGGAAAGTCCGTGAGCTTCCATGAATGCGGAAATGAGCATGAAACCGCATCCGATGACTAGGATTTTGTGTGGGTCCAAACTATTGGAGTCAAACGTGGCAGATGTTTGGACTTCCCTAGGAACCTCCGCCCCCATGACCGTCAGGCACACTTTGGACCGACCAAACTAGCTCTTGTCTGGTTTTAGGATGGTTCTAGAACATTCCCACACTGTTTTCTTTCTTTCTTTCTTTCTTTTTTTTCATTCTTTCATTTCTTCTTTCTTTTTTGCGTTTTCTTTTCGTTTCTGGTTTTCGTATTTTATTTTTTTATTGTTCACTTTTTATTTTTCTTCATTTTTGTGAACATATTTTCAAATTTGTGAGCACTTTGTTGAACTCATCAACATTTTTGAAATCATTAATATTTCTTGAATTTGCAAACATGTTTATGAAATCATGAATTTTTTGAAATTAGCAAAGATTTTTAAAAATTCTCGAACATTTATTTAAATAATAAAAAAGTATTCATGAGAACTATTTGAATTGGAAATGTTTTGAATTCATGAACGCTTTGAAAATTCTCGAAAAATTCTTGCACTTCTTTTTAATTGTAAAAAAATTTTGAATTCATGAACTTTTTTCTGAAATTGTGTACATATTTTAAACCCACGAGCATTTGTTTGAATTTGGGGAAAAAATTTAGTTTCATGAACATTTTTTGTTTTGGTAAACCTTTTTTGAAATGCATGATTTTTTTTTGAATTCATGGACTTTGTGTGAATTAACAAACATTTTTTAAATCGATGAACTTCTGTGTAACTCACAAACATATTTTGAGTTCTGTGAATATAGTTTTAAAATTAAAATATTTTTTGAGTTCACGAACATTTTTTTAAATTCTTGAACATTTTTTTTCAAAATTTTGATCATACTTTTACTTTCAGAACATTTGTTTTAAAAGCTGTGAACAATTTCTAATAATCCATTTTTTAAAAATCATAAATATTATTTGAATCTGTGAACATTTTTGATTTCTTGAACTTCTTTTCAAAATTCACATTCTTTGCAATTCTGATTTATATAAAAAGAAAAACAGAGAGAAAATAACGAAAAGTAAATAAATAAAGAAAATGGAAATGGAAAAATGGGGGGCGTCCGGCCCCGCCTATGGGTTGGTCCAAAAGGGCAAGGGGGAGCGTGTAGAGTGCCAAATTGGAGCTTCCCCATATTTTGAGGGCGAATTGGGAGATTTCCAATGTTTGGGCCGCTCTCACCCAATATGAACGCCTTAGTTGGAAGGTGTCCAAACCATCGAGTTCCCAATACAACGGGGTATACTAAATGAGGGTACATTTTGTAGGAGCCCCTCAATGGTCACACTCTTAGTCACCGCCACGTATCGCGTGATATGCGCTCTCTTGCAATTTAATTTATTATGAGTTTTCAGGTTTTAGATGGGGTTTTCGGTTTTTCGGCTTTTCTGTTTTTTCAGTTTTCCAAGATTTTGGACCCACAACAAATTGCGCGCAAAAAAGTGTTTTTTTTCTTTTTCTTCCACTAGAGGCTTGTGAAGGCACATATTTACTTATACGAGAGGCAAAACTATACATCTCAGAAAAGGAAAAATGGGGTTTCTTTTTTTACGAGAGGCACAAATGTATTTCTCATGGAGGCACGGATTTGCTTTCGCGAGAGGCACAACTGTGCCTCTTAGAAAAGCAAAATAAAAACCCGTGTTTTTTTTGCTTTCGTGAGAGGCACATATTTGCTTCTCTTAAAGGCACAAATTTGTTTTCCCGAGAGGCACACGTGCCTCTTCGGAAAAGGAACAAAAAAGTAAAAAACCGTGCTTCCGGTTTGGTTTTTTTATTCAGTTTTTTGTGAAAAAAAGTTCATCAAAACCTATCGACATGGGATTTAGTTTTGAAAATCTCGACGGGATAGATCCAACGATGAGAAACGGTTCGGAATTTGGACGCACGGTTTAAGAGATAAAATATTTTTAAATAAACGAATCTATGAAAAAAGAGAAAACTCTCGGGTTGTGACAAGTGCCGCGCATGAAGTACGCCACTTGTCGCAACCTAGGGAGGTTAGAATGACATTTGTAAGGGATACTCCTTAACAAGTGATTTCGCAATACAGTGCCTTTGGCGCCAGTTGTGCTGAATGGCCCTAACGCATGAAAGTTAATGGCCCTACCCAGCTATATGTGTTGGTAAATCTATTGACTGGTCGACAAGCTACAGTTGACCATGTAGAGTTGACCTTTGACTTTTAGAGAATAAAAAATGTTTTATTTTTTTAAAAAAAAGTTCAACAAATTGGAAAAAGTTCATGAGTATACTGAAAATTTCATGAATTTAAAAAAAAATCAAGACATGAAAATGTTCATAATTTGAAAAAAAAAATCAAAAATGAAAAAAGTTCTCAAGATTAAAAATAATAATTTCAAAATAAGTTCATGAAATATTGAAATAAAGGTTCGCAAATTTATAGAATTTTGAAAAACAAATTAACGAATTTGATAATAAACAAAAAAGGAAAGGAAATAGGAAAAAAACACCCAAAACTCGTCCTGGGAAAAATCGGGTTAAACTGTTCAATAAAATGGTGGAACGTTCTAAAAGGTTCCTAACCGTTGAGAAAGAAAAGGTGAACCGGACAACCAGGAACCTGGCACGATCGAGCGAACTAGAAAGAAAAAAGAGCTAAATTGGCCGAGCCCAGGTGGAAGGGGGTGTGTGCCAGTCGCTGAAGGGCATGAATAGGGAGAAATGAGCGTGAGATGCCCTAAGTGAAGCACGCAAACGAACTGCTAGTATCGCATATATGGATGAACCTCGTTGTACGCATAGGCTAGAAATAGCTAAACATATTAGACTTCCGCTACAAATAAAGGCAATCTTAGTTGAACAAGGATGGCAATGCGCCTAGAAGCTTCTATATTACATAGCCGTTATTATGTAGAAGGCCAGATACAACATCTCTAGCATCAGCTTGAACCTGTGGGTACCTTTCACAATTGAGAAATGGTAAACTTGACCCGTCAATTCATAACAATACTAATTATAATTTATGCTAAAAAACTTCAGCTTGCTAAGTATACTGAAAATACCAATTCCTTACTTAGCAGGCTACATCATTCATCCATAGAAAACCTCAGCCCAACTAACATGCCGAAAGCAACAACTTAGTAGGATCTGTAGGACGAAGATAATGGTATGATGGAGTAATTGGACTAAGTTGCAATAAACTAAAAGAGGGCAACCAGTATACTCATATTGAAATGCACTTTACTCTATAATATAAATAAAGTGATCTAAATAATCTTATATTTTTTTACAGAGGGAGTACGTGCCTATGTGCAAGCATTTCTTTGATCACGATTTGCAGCAAGCAAAAGAGAACAGAAAATAGGCTACACTAGTAGCAGGAAGCAGACAGGAATGTATGTAATCCATGGCATTGTCACACTTCCATAATCTTCTTATATAAGAACAGCGCAAAGTATATAGTCCCTCTGTCCCATAATATAACATGTTTTTACGAGCTATTACGAGTGGGGTAACTTATACTAATTATTTTTTACTCTAATAAGTTGGACCCCTGACGTACTACATATTCCGTCCATAAGGCAACCTATTTTTGCTTTTCTTTGAAAACAAACTAAGTTTCTTATGGACACTTTGCCAACTAAGTTTCTTATTCAAAACTCAGGAGGCGGAAAAAATCTCGACATCTGCATCCGCATCGCCACTTGCTAGGGCGGCTCGGGTGGAAACCCTAACCCCCGCCGCCGGGCACATCCATCCTTACCCTCCCCTCGACCGCCGCTGGAGGAGGTCGCTGGGCGAAGCCCCGGGTGGCTGACGGTGGCCCTCTTCGCTCCCGCGTCCGATCGGGTGAGGCGGGTCACCCATGGCGCCGGAGCGTTCCTCCCCGATCTGCGTCGCGGTGGCGCGGTTGTTCGCCTCTGAGGACGGTGCAAGGTGGCGGCGTGCTGCTGGGCGGACGCGGCGGAGCTCCTTGGCTTCGTGGAAGATCTGGTGGCGCCGGTCGCTTGGTGGGCTCGTAGGGTCATGGCGGCCTTGGTCACGGTGGCCGGCAGCTCGGCTGGTCGGCAGCGGCGGAACATGGCCGGTGGCAGCGGCGATGTTCTGTCTGGATCCCGAGGCGGCGGCCCTGGAAGGTGGCGGCGGGTGAAGCTCGGGCTTCCCGCGACGGCATGGCGTGGTGCAGTCCATGTCCAAGGCGGATCTGTGTCGACGATTTGGTGGTTTTTGCTACGGATTGTTTCAGATCAGAGACGGTGACGAGCGTGCGGGATCCATCTAGGCGGCTCTCGCAGTTTGGCCAGGTGGGGTGGGAGCCCTCCTCCCAGGCTCCAGTGGTGGCATACTCAGGCAGTGGCCGGTATGCCAGGACTTCCACGATGGCACTGTTGTTGCGGTTGGTCGCTAGATCTAGACGGCTAGATCTGGGGCTTTGAAGGCGGTCGAGACAGTGCACAGGTTGTCGGATTTCGGATCCGGGTGAAAACCTGGTCTTCGGTCGGTGGCGGGAGCCGGTGATGACGATGCCCTTATCATCGCTTCCTTCATGAAGGCATCATCGAGGTGAAGCTCCCAACCCCACCCAATACCTCCTGGGGAAACCCTAGATCAGTTGATCAGATGACGGCGGCAATCATGTGTTGTTACCCCGTTGGGGGCGGCATTCCTGGAGGTGCACTCGGGCTCGAGGGACCAGCTGACGACTTCTTCGGTGGAGCGGTGTTTCTTTCTACATATTCATGGCGGCGGTTCTCGGCGGCGTAGAGCAGTGGAGGCTCGGCGTTAGATGTGTGGCGATGGACACGTGCAGGAGGACGACGTTGTCTGGCGTCGTGGTGGCGTCGATGGCAGAGAGGCCTGACAAGGTCGATGCATCAGTATCTGTTTTGAGGATGGATCGATGGAAGACGGAGGTGATGGCCCTTGCAGCGTGTGTGTGGTACTCACTGAGAGTGCGTCGGGCCGGAGGTCTTTGTGAATTATAAATAAAATGGCTGCATGCATCACCCATGCAGAGGCCGGGGATACATCCTCTAAAAAAAATCTGAGATTTACTCGCTTATCTATTTCACTGGGTGCAACAATCTCCTCATCAACCCATAGCATACTTCAGTTCCATCTCTGAATTCTTGCACTACAAATAAAACACATACAATATCAGTGAAATTAGATAACCTTTATTGTAGATACTCCTCTGCATCAAAATATAAGACATTTTTTGACACTGTGACGGTGCTAGAAAAACGTCTTTATTATATTATGTTATAGAGGGAGTAATATTGTAGAAAGATAGTTAGGCAGTGAAGTTTGATAACCTTCATCGCTTACAATATTCTAAAAAGATAGTTAGATGGTGAAGTTTGATAATCTTCATCCCTGATAATATTCTAGAAATCACAAGGCACAAGAAAGATATTTAATTGCTTGCTTCCTTTGGACTCGAGTGACACAAAATCACTGGATATGGCTTCTTCACTACACTGGAGGAACCAAGCCAATATGAGTCAGCCAATATATGCAGTGTAGTTTGAATATACTCACTCTACACACATCAAGCAAGCGATCGATCCCATCCTAGTGCAAGAAAACATTAATTCATAAGGCTGGTGATTCAAGAGCTGTGTCCAACACATGGGTTGTGATAGGAGCGCGTGTCTGTTTGGAGCTACCAGTAATTTTCAGAGAGTAAAATGCATCATAAGTCCTATAACTATTTGAGGTGTGTTATGTTAGTCCTAAAACTTAAAAAGTGTTGATTCAGGTCCCAAAAGTTTATAAGTTGTTTATCACGAGTCCTAAGCAGGCCAGACCATTTTCTGCACCATGGAAGCTTTATTGGCAGAAAGCTGGGAAAGGGCTCCAAGGTGTGCTTCAATAATCTGCATCCGATCTTTTGAAAAATTGAACTAAGTGTAAGAAAGCAAAATTACCAAAAGTTGTGCTCCCCCTTGGACTCCCCCTTGCCCCAACCAAGCCCCCCTCCAATGCCTTCGCTCCATTGATAGCACGTTCTCGGAAGTTACTAACTGGCTGGCGCGTCAAGCTTTTGGACAGAGGCGATCGGCTCATTCTTATCTCTGCGGTCCTCGACTCCCTCCTTACCTACTTTATGTATGTTTTCTGTATCCCAAAGAAAACCCTCAAACTCATTGACTCTTTGAGGAGGTCATTTTTCTGGGCTGGAGAAGATGCCTGCTCAGGCGCTCAATGTCTGATTGCGTGGAAAACATTTTTTCACCAAAACAATTCGGTGGTTTAGGGCTCAAAAACCCGCATGTCCAAAATAACTGCCTCCTAATGAAGTTTGCCGCCAAAGCACTCTCCTCCGCACAGTCACCTTGGCTAGATTGGCTAGACCTCCAACACCCCAACGCCTTGGTCTCCTCGCCCCCCCCCCCCCAAACCTCTTTCTTGTGTCGCACGATCGCTCAACAAATCCCAACCCTCCAGTCAATCTCCTTTGTGCTAACAAACAGTGGAACACAAACATATTTCTGGATGGATACCTGGCTCACACCAAAACCCCTAGCTACCACCTTCCCGCACCTCTTCTCACACTCTACCCTACAGCTGGTTAAAGTAGCTAACATGTTGTGCTTCGGTATCGAAGCTAACCTCCGTAATCGTCTCTCTCTTACAACAGAACGAGAGCTTGTCTCGCTTTTGGCTATTTTGTAGGACTTCACGCCGTCGGCTGAGGAAGATCAGCGGTTCCTACTCCGGGGCCATGACTTCTCCACCAAGCAAGCATACGGCACACTCATGTCCAGGCCAGACAAGGATCTCATTGCCCCCTCATCTGGGCACCAAGGCTCCTTGAAAAATAAAGATTTTTGCTTGGATCCTCTTCAAAGACCGCCTCAACACTAGAGTGAACCTTGCTCACAAGTATATAATCTCCTCCGATTTATGCCCCCGCTGTGCTACGACACCTGAAGACTCCACTCATCTCTTCATCACATGCCCTCTTGCAAACAGGATATGGCAACGCGTAGGTTTCCTACCCTTGACCGACGATATCAATGAGCTTTAGGACACTCCGTTACCTCAACACCTCCCCAAGAATGCCTGGTCCTTCGTTCTCCTCGCACTACTCTGGAAGATTTGGGAGCGCGTAATGACATGTTGTTTAGGAATAACGACCAATGTTATGTAATAACTCTTAGAAATCTTGTCTCTGACCTAGACCTTTGGTCACACCGTCTTATTGACACGGGTGACAAGGAGGACGTCTTCTCGTGGCGTTCCTACCTCTCTGCACATTGCACTGTGCCTCTGTAATTCTGTACCAGCTGCTTCTGCAGCCGTTTGAGCAATATATTCAGGTGGGGGAACTCCCCCCCGGTGATTCCCAAAATAAAAAAACCAAAAGTTGTGCTGATATAAAAACTAATATCGTAGTTAGACAACTGGACAAGCAAAGTACACAAAACAATCTGTATAATCATGGAAGTTCAGGCTATGAACAATTGTGGTGTAAAAAGTTGATAAAAAACCAAGCTTCAAACAGAAGGTGGAAAAAGATCCATGCCCAAGAGTTGTCTTTTCCAGCATATGCTCGTTCAGCAATGTTATCTTTCCCCCATACGTTCATTATGGTTTGAGATCCAGTACTTGCTA
Source organism: Aegilops bicornis (assembly GCA_021605145.1). NCBI lineage: Eukaryota > Viridiplantae > Streptophyta > Magnoliopsida > Poales > Poaceae > Aegilops > Aegilops bicornis. The sequence continues at coordinate 459,754,844 of CM038670.1, forward strand.
GTTACTAGTCACCAGTGAACAGTACGGTGACTTGCCCCCCTCTTCACACCGTTTGATCTAAAATCGGCGGACATATGTGCGTGAACAGTACAAAATCTACAGTGCTCGGTCTACAGTACCGCATATACAGTAACCGATCTACAGTACCCCGTCTACAGTGTTTCCTGCTGCAGTGTTTGATCTGACCCGTCCCCCTGCATCCAACAGTGGGCTACCCGCCAGTTACGGCGTGACTAGCCAAAGGCCAGTCACTGGATCCCAGTCCGTTCATTATGGGGGGAAACACATTTACTGTCAAGACAATGTTTCAAATGAGACTTGCGTTCTATCTCTTTTCATGCAAACTGTACTTTCTGTTTACCAATAGATAACCCAGTTTCGTTCAGATAAACAAATACAGAACTGCATGAAGCAAAGTTATTGCGTGTAATACTTGCAGAAATCAGTTGCCTTCAGATAAGCATCTTGGCTCTGCAATGAAAACATTGAGAAAACATTCATCATCTTCTTTGGGACTAACTTTGCTTAGTGTTGCTAGCATTCAATCTCTCCAAATAGATACAGGGGAATCTCATTCTTTGAGGAAGTGATGTTACTACATCTGACTTTCCCAAGCAGATTGCTTTAGATATCATCGTCACGGGATGCTGGACCTTTGCTTAGTGTTGCTCGCCTTCAATCTCTCCAAATAGATACAGGGGAATCTCATTCTTTGATGAAGTGATGTTACTGCATCAGACTTTCCCCGAGCAGATTGCTTTACGTATCATCACCATGGGATATTGGAATATTTGGATGCAAAAGGAATGGACAGAATTTTAAAAATGGAGTACCACGAATGGCAAAAAATGTAGATTATCTCAGTCAAAAAAAAATGTAGATTATCTCGGTCAGTGGAGTTGGTTACCTGCAGAATAATTTCCGTGGATCTGAGGAGAGTCCGCCACTGGACCTTGCGGCCCGGACAGGTACAGCAGTAGCACAGGGCCCTGTAGACGACGTACGTGGTCGCTCTCGTGGGGAGCCACCCGAAAGGATGAGGTGGGCCTCGGAAGTGGACGGCGCGCGTGCGCAGGCACGTGGCCGGCGGCGACGGCGCATCGCCTCACGTGACCGCGGCGCCGGCCTTTTTGATTTGAACTGCCCGGCGCGCGGATGCCACTTGCGCGCGCGGCGAGAGGGACGTCGGGCCGATAAAACTAGACGTGATTAGGCACGCGCGCGGGAGGATATCCATCCAGGCACTGCTCTGTTCACAGCTCGTACGCGCGCAGCGCCACACATTTTTTTTCTTTCTAAAAGGCGCGCAGAGCCATGCCTTCGACTGGACGATTACTGTTTTCTCCGGACGGCTCGTCACCTGTATGGAACTCTATATAGATTCTATAGATATTTTTTGTTATTCTATTCTATGAGGGTTTTATAGATATTTATTCTATATTCTATGAGGGCTCTACAGATATTTTTTTTCGAGAGTATGCCAAATAGCGTACCTTATCTTTATAGAAGGAAGAAAGACAATTTACAAAATTCGTGCGATCGATGCGAACATCCATCGCCCGAGCACCCACTCACACCCACCTACAAGGAAATCAAGTGTGATCTCTTACAAAACGGTCTAATCCACACGCACCCACACCTGCATTATACCACTCTTGGATTTCACCAAGGATGGCTCTAGCTAGCTCACTATAGTCCTTGACTTGCTCCGGTCGATTGAACACCTTGGCGTTCCTTTGCTTCCACAACATCAAAGCGGCGCCGATGACAACCGAGTCAAAACCTCGCTTGTGTTTCCCTTGGAAACCAGAGCGAGCCCTAAGCCACCATTGCACAAGTGTATCCGTGCCATTGGGAGGAAGGACATTGATTTGTAGGGAGTCAAAACACGTGTGCCACACCTGGCGAGCGTAAACACACTGCACCACAATGTGCTCAACCGCATCCTCCTCTTGCAAACAAGTGTAGCAAGGCGAGGTGTTGTCCTGCAACCCATGTCGTGCCCGTCTGTCAGATGTCCAGACACTACAGGAATCAGCTACTTTGCCATCTGCCACGGCGGACGGCAAAGGCATGGATGGCGGACGACAAAGACCTTTGCCGTCAGCCACGGACGGCAAAAGGGGACGGCAAAGTAGGGGACGGCTAAGAGCTGCGTTGTCGTCCGCTTCGGGCAGCTGACGGCAAAGGGCCTTTGCCATCGCTAGCCGGACGGCAAAGAAGGCGACGGCAATAAATGCGCTGTTATTCGTTAGGTGGTTAACGGCGAGTTTTTGTTCACGCGGACGGCGAAAGCTCGTCGTCACCACCATCGGGCAAACCGACCAAATTGGTCGACCTCCCAGAAGCACGCTTGCACTGCCACGTGGCCTCTTTTGTCGTCCGCCGATGGCAAAGAGCCCTTTGCGTCGATGGCGTCGGCAAAGAGGTCATATTATCTCTTTTTTCCTGTTTTTTAATTCAACAATTTTCACAAAGAAATATATATGACATATATAGATATATTTCACAGGGCTATTTAACAAAGAATCATATCACATATCCAAAGACATAAGTTTCATCCATTCATACATAAGCAAGTTCCATCAAGTTCCATCCATACACATTGTTCCATCCATATACATATTACAATGCAAAGTTTCATCAACATATCAAGTTCCATCATAGCAAGCTAGATACAATGCAAAGTTTCATCAAAGGAAAAGCAAGCACTCCATCATAGCAAGCTAGCTTCCATGAAGTGAATGAAATCTGCAAAATGGTAAATAAGAAAGTTAGAAATAGGTGACTAGAACAAGAAGAAGACTAGAACAAGAAGTATATGTCATTTATGAGCTAACTTAGGTGAAATGGATCATATATGAGCTAACAAAGTTGAAATGGGTTGTTTATGAGCTAACTTAGTTGAAATGGATCATTTATGAGCTAACTTAGTTGAAATGGGTCGTTTATGAGCTAACTAAGGTGAAGGGCATCGCTTTTCAGCTAAGTAAGATGAAATGGATAGTTTTTTAGGTTACTTAGGTGTAATGTATCTTTTATGAGATTTTTTGAGCTAAATTAGTTGAAATGGTTCGTTTATTAACTAACTAAGGTGAAATGCCACGTTTTTGAGCTAACTAAGGTGAAATGGATCGTTTTTTAGCTAACTTAGGTGAAATGGATCATTTATGAGCTAATTTAGGTGAAATGGATCGTTTTTAGCTAACTTGGGTGAAATGGGTCATTTTGGAGCTAATCTAGGTGAAATGGGTCATTTTGGAGCTAACCTAGGTGAAATGGGTCATTTTAAAGCTAACGTAGGTAAAATGGATCATTTAGGAGCTAATCTACGTAAAATGGTGAAGGAAATATGCCCTAGAGGCAATAATAAAGTTATTATTTATTTCCTTATATCATGATAAATGTTTATTATTCATGCTAGAATTGTATTAACAGGAAACATAATACATGTGTGAATACATAAACCTACAGAGTGTCACTAGTATGCCTCTACTTGACTAGCTCGTTAATCAAAGATGGTTGTGTTTCCTAACCATGAACAAGGAGTTGTTATTTGATTAACGGGATCACATCATTGGTTGAATGATCTGATTGACATGACCCATTCCATTAGCATAGCACCTGATCGTATAGTTTGTTGCTAGTGCTTTTCTTCATGACTTATACATGTTCCTATGACTATGAGATTATGCAACTCCCGTTTGCACGAGGAACACTTTGGTGCTACCAAACGTCACAACGTAATCGGGTGATTATAAAGGTACATTACAGGTGTCTCCGAAGGTACATGTTGGGTTGGCATATTTCGAGATTAGGATTTGTCACTCCGATTGTCGGAGAGGTATCTCTGGGCCCTCTCGGTAATGCACATCACATAAGCCTTGCAAGCATTGCAACTAATGAGTTAGTTGTGAGATGATGTATTACGGAACGAGTAAAGAGACTTGCCGGTAACGAGATTGAACTAGGTATTGGATACCGACGATCGAATCTCGGGCAAGTAACATACCGATGACAAAGGGAACAACGTATGTTGTTATGCGGTCTCGACCGATAAAGATCTTCGTAGAATATGTAGGAGCCAATATGGGCATCCAGGTCCCGCTTATTGGTTATTGACCGAAGAGGTGTCTCGGTCATGTCTACATAGTTCTCGAACCCGTAGGGTCCGCACGCTTAACGCTTCGATGACGATTAACTATGAGTTGTTATGATGTTTCTGTACCGAAGGTTGTTCGAGTCCCGGATGAGATCACGGACGTGACGAGGAGTCTCGAAATGGTCGAGACATAAAGATTCATATATTGGAAGTCTATGTTTGGACATCGGAAGTGTTCCGGTGAAATTAGGAATTTTACCAAGTACCGGAGGTTACCGAACCCCGAATACTAATGGGCCAACATGGGCCTTAGTGGAAAGGAGAGAAGGGGGCCCAAGTGCTGGCCGCACCTTTCCCCCTTCCCTAGTCCTATTAGGACTAGGAGAAGGGGGCGCCCCCCGCTCTCTCCCTTCCCACATGGGGAAACCTCGGTGGACTAGGATGGGGGGGGGGGGGGGAATCCTACTCCTAGTAGGAGTAGGACCCCCCAGGCGCACCTCCCTTGGCCGGCCAGCCCTCCTCCTTCCCTCCTTTATATCTGGGGCAGAGGGCACCCCATCACACACAAGTTGATCCTTGAGATCTTTCCTTAGCCGTGTGCGGTGCCCCTTCCACCATATTACACCTCGAGAATACCGTAGCGAGCTTAGGCGAAGCCTGCGCCGGTGGAACATCATCATCGTCACCACGCCGTCGTCTTGTGAAACTCTCCCTCAACACTCGGCTGGATCGGAGTTCGAGGGGCGTCATCGAGCTGAACGTGTGCAGAACTCGGAGGTGCCGTGCGTTCGGTACTTGGATCGGTTGGATCGTGAAGAAGTACGACTACTTCCTCTACGTTGCGTCAACGCTTCATTGTGGGTCTACGAGTGCGTGAACAACACTCTCATCTCGTTGCTATGCATCACCATGATCTTGCGTGATCGTAGGAAAATTTTTGAAATTACTACGTTACCCAACAAGGGCATCCGAGCCTGGTTTTATGCGTAGATGTCATATGCACGAGTAGAACACAAGTGAGTTGTGGACGATACAAGTCATACTGCCTACCAAAGCATGTCATACTTTGGTTCAGCGGTATTGTTGGAAAGGCGATCCGGACCAACCTTACGCGTACTCTTCTGTGAGACCGGTTCCCTCGACGTGCTTTGCACATAGATGGCTTGTGGAAGACCTGTCTCTCCATCTTTAGTTGAACCGAGTGTGGCTACGCCCGGTCCTTGAGAATGTTAAAACGGAGTCTATTTGACAAACTATCTTTGTGGTTTTGATGCGTAGGTAAGAACGGTTCTTGCTCAGCCCGTAGCAGCCACGTAAAACTTGCAACAACAAAGTAGAGGACGTCTAACTTGTTTTTGCAGGGCATGTTGTGATGTGATATGGTCAAGACGTGATGCTATATTTTATTGTATGAGATGATCATGTTTTGTAACCGAAGTTATCGGCAATCGGCGAGAGCCATATGGTTGTCGCTTTATTGTATGCAATGCAATCGCTCTGTAATGCTTTACTTTATCACTAAGCGGTAGCGATAGTCGAGAAGCATAAGTTTGGCGAGACGACAACGATGCTACGATGGAGATCAAGGTGTCGCGCGGTGACGATGGTGATCATGACGGTGCTTGAGATGGAGATCACAAGCACAAGATGATGATGGCCATATCATATCACTTATATTGATTGCATGTGATGTTAATCCTTTATGCATCTTATCTTGCTTTGATTGACGGTAGCATTATAAGATGATCCCTTACTAAATTATCAAGAAGTGTTCTCCCCGAGTATGCACCGCTATGAAAGTTCTTCGTCGAGACACCACGTGATGATCGGGTGTGATAGGCTCTACGTTCAAATACAACGGGTGCAAAACAGTTGCACACGCAGAATACTCAGGTTATACTTGACGAGCTATGCATATAAGATATGACCTCGGAACACGAGAGACCGAAAGGTCGGCGTGAATCATATAGTAGATATGATCAACATATTGATGTTCACCATTGAAACTACTCCATCACACGTGATGATCGGTCATGGTGTAGTTGATATGGATCACGCAATCACTTAGAGAATTGGAGGGATATTTTTCTAAGTGGGAGTTCTTAAGTAATATGATTAATTGAACTTAAATTTATCATGAACTTAGTACCTGATAGTATCTTGCTTGTCTATGATGCGAGGATAGATGGCTCGTGCTGTTGTTCCGTTGAATTTTAATGCGTTCCTTGAGAAAGCAAAGTTGAAAGATGATGGCAGCAATTACACGGACTGGGTCCGTAACTTGAGGATTATCCTTATTGCTGCACAGAAGAATTACGTCCCGAAAGCACCGTTAGGTGCCGTGCCTGGTGCAAAGGGCTGCGCCAGATGTTGTGAACGTCTGGCAAAGCAAAGCTGATGACTACTCTATAGTTCAGTGTGCCATGCTTTACGGCTTAGAACCGGACTTCAACGTCGTTTTGAACACCATGGAGCATATGAGATGTTCCAGGAGTTGAAGTTAATATTCCAAGCGAATGCCCGGATTGAGAGATATGAAGTCTCCAATAAGTTCTATAGTCGTAAGATGGAGGAGAACGGTTCTGTCGGTGAGCATATACTCGTAATGTCTGGATATAACAATCACTTGATTCAACCGGGAGTTAATCTTCCGGATGATTGCGTCATTGACAGAATTCTCCAATCATCGCCACCAAGCTACAAGAGCTTCGTGATGAACTATAATATGCAAGGGATGACCAAAACAATGCCCGAGCTCTTCGCGATCTTTGAAAGCAGCGGAGGTAGAAATCAAAAGGAGCATCAAGTGTTGATGGTTAACAAAACCACTAGTTTCAAGAAAAAGGGCAAAGGAAAGAAAAGGGAAACTTCAAAAGAACGGCAAGCAAGTTGTCGATCAAGAGAAGAAACCCAAGTCTGGTCCTAAGCCTGAAACTGAGTGCTTCTATTGCAAGCAGGCTGGTCACTGGAAGCGGAACTGCCCCAAGTATTTGGCGGATAAGAAGGATGGCAAGGTTAACAAAGGGGCTACGGATTAAGCGAAGATTGGCTAAGGACGAGGTGACGATGCGCGTGGGAAATGGTTCCAAAGTCGATGTGATCGCAGTCGGCACGCTACCTCTACATCTACCTTCGGGATTAGTATTAGACCTAAATAATTGTTATTTAGTACCAGCGTTGAGCATGAACATTATATCTGGATCTTGTTTAATGCGTAGACGGTTATTCATTTAAATCGAGAGAATAATGGTTGTTCTATTTATATGAATAATATCTTTTATGGTCATGCACCATTGAAGAATGGTTTGTTTTTACTTAATCTCGATAGTAGTGATACACATATTCATAACGTTGAAGCCAAAAGATGTAGAGTTGATAATGATAGTGCAACTTATTTGTGGCACCGCCGTTTAGGTCATATCGGTGTAAAGCGCATGAAGAAACTCCATCTTGATGGACTTTTGGAGTCACTTGATTATGAATCACTTGGCACTTGCGAACCGTGCCTTATGGGCAAGATGACTAAAACACCGTTCTCCGGAACTATGGAGAGAGCAACAGATTTATTGGAAATCATACATACCGATGTATGTGGTCCAATGAATGTTGAGGCTCGTGGCGGATATCGTTATTTTCTCACCTTCACAGATGATTTGAGCAGATATGGGTATATCTACTTAATGAAACACAAATCTGAAACATTTGAAAAGTTCAAAGAATTTCAGAGTGAAGTGGAAAATCATCGTAACAAGAAAATAAAGTTTCTACGATCTGATCGTGGAGGAGAATATTTGAGTTACGAGTTTGGCCTACATTTGAAACAATGCGAATAGTTTCGCAACTTACGCCACCGAACACCACAACGTAATGGTGTGTCCGAACGTCAGAATCGTACTTTATTAGATATGGTGCGATCTATGATGTCTCTTACCGATTTACCGCTATCGCTTTTGGGGTTATGCTTTAGAGACGGCTACATTCACTTTAAATAGGGCACCATCTAAATCCGTTGAGACGACGCCTTATGAACTGTGGTTTGGCAAGAAACCAAAGTTGTCGCTTCTGAAAGTTTGGGGCTGCGATGCTTATGTGAAAAAGCTTCAACCTGATAAGCTCGAACCCAAATCGGAGAAATGTGTCTTCATAGGATACCCAAAGGAGACTGTTGGGTACACCTTCTATCACAGATCCGAAGGCAAGATTTTTGTTGCTAAATTCGGAAACTTTTTGGAGAAGGAGTTTCTCTCGAAAGAAGTGAGTGGGAGGAAAGTAGAACTTGATGAGATAACTGTATCTACTCCCTTATTGAGAAGTAGTACATCACGTATAACAGTTTCTGTGACACCTACACCAAATAGGGAAGAAGCTAATGATGATGATCATGAAACTTCAGATCAAGTTTCTACAGAACTTCGTAGATCAACCAGAGCAAGATCCGCACCAGAGTGGTACGGTAATCCTATTCTGGAAGTCATGTTACTGGAACATGATGAACCTACGAACTATGAAGAAGCGATGGTGAGCCCAGATTCCACAAAATGGCGTGAGGCCATGAAATCTGAGATGGGATCCATGTATGAGAACAAAGTGTGGACTTTGGTTGACTTGCCCGATGATCGGCAAGCAATTGAGAATAAATGGATCTTCAAGAAGAAGACCGACGCTGATGGTAATGTTATCGTCTATAAAGCTCGACTTGTTGCAAAAGGTTTTCGACAAGTTCAAGGGATTGACTACGATGAGACCTTCTCACCCGTAGCGATGCTTAAGTCCGTCCGAATCATGTTAGCAATTGCCGCATTTTATGATTATGAAATTTGGCAAATGGATGTTAAAACTGCATTCTGAATGGATTTGGAAGAAGAGTTGTATATGATGCAACCAGAAGGTTTTGTCGATCCAAAAGGAGCTAACAAAGTGTGCAAGCTCCAGCGATCCATTTATGGACTGGTGCAAGCCTCTCGGAGTTGGAATAAACGTTTTGATAGTGTGATCAAAGCATTTGGTTTTATCTGAGACTTTTGGAGAAGCCTCATATTTACAAGAAAGTGAGTGGGAGCTCAGTAGCATTTACGATATTATATGTGGATGACATATTACCGATCGGAAATGATATAGAATTTCTGGATAGCATAAAGGGATACTTGAATAAGAGTTTTTCGATGAAAGACCTCGGTGAAGCTGCTTACATATTGGGCATTAAGATCTATAGAGATAGATCAAGACGCTTAATAGGACTTTCACAAAGCACATACCTTGACAAAGTTTTGAAAAAGTTCAAAATGGATCAGGCACAGAAAGGGTTCTTGCCGGTGCTACAAGGTGTGAAGTTGAGTAAGACTCAATGCCCGACCACCGCAGAAGATAGAGAGAAAATGAAAGATGTTCCCTATGCTTCAGCCATAGGCTCTATCATGTATGCAATGCTGTGTACCAGACCTGATGTGTGCCTTCTTTGTAAGTTTGGCGGCAGGTACCAAAGTAATCCAGAGTGGATCAATCGACAGCGGTCAAGAACATCCTTAAGTACTTAAGAAGGACTAAGGATATGTTTCTCATTTATGGCGGTGACAAAGAACTCGTCAGAACGGTTACGTCGACGTATAGCTTTGACACCGATCCGGACGATTCTAAATCGCAAACCGGATACGTATTTACATTAAACGGAGGAGCCGGTTGGTGCAGTTCCAAACAAAGCGTCGTGGCGGGATCTACATGTGAAGCTGAGTACATAGCTGCTTCGGAAGCAGCTAATGAAGGAGTCTGGATGAAGGAGTTCATAACCGATCTAGGTGTTGTACCTAGTGTATCGGGTCCAATGAAAATCTTTTGTGACAATATCGTGCAATTGCCTTAGCAAAGGAATCCAGATTTCACAAGAGAACCAAGCACATCAAAAGACGCTTCAACTCCATCCGGATTTGGTCCGTGGGAGACATAGAGATATGCAAGATACATACGGATCTGAATGTTGCAGACCCGCTGACTAAGCCTCTTCCACGAGCAAAAACATGATCAGCACCAAGACTCCATGGGTGTTAGAATCATTACTTTGTGTAATCTAGATTATTGACTCTAGTGCAAGTGGGAGACTGAAGGAAATATGCCCTAGAGGCAATAATAAAGTTATTATTTATTTCCTTATATCATGATAAATGTTTATTATTCATGCTAGAATTGTATTAACAGGAAACATAATACATGTGTGAATACATAAACCTACAGAGTGTCACTAGTATGCCTCTACTTGACTAGCTCGTTAATCAAAGATGGTTGTGTTTCCTAACCATGAACAAGGAGTTGTTATTTGATTAACGGGATCACATCATTGGTTGAATGATCTGATTGACATGACCCATTCCATTAGCATAGCACCCGATCGTATAGTTTGTTGCTAGTGCTTTTCTTCATGACTTATACATGTTCCTATGACTATGAGATTATGCAACTCCCGTTTGCACGAGGAACACTTTGGGTGCTACCAAACGTCACAACGTAATCGGGTGATTATAAAGGTACATTACGTGTGTCTCCGAAGGTACATGTTGGGTTGGCATATTTCGAGATTAGGATTTGTCACTCCGATTGTCGGAGAGGTATCTGGGCCCTCTCGGTAATGCACATCACATAAGCCTTGCAAGCATTGCAACTAATGAGTTAGTTGTGAGATGATGTATTACGGAACGAGTAAAGAGACTTGCGGTAACGAGATTGAACTAGGTATTGGATACCGACGATCGAATCTCGGGCAAGTAACATACCGATGACAAAGGGAACAACGTATGTTGTTATGCGGTCTGACCGATAAAGATCTTCGTAGAATATGTAGGAGCCAATATGGGCATCCAGGTCCCGCTATTGGTTATTGACCGTAGAGGTGTCTCGGTAATGTCTACATAGTTCTCGAACCCGTAGGGTCCGCACGCTTAACATATCGATGACAGTAACTATGAGTTGTTATGATGTTTCTGTACCGAAGGTTGTTCGGAGTCCCGGATGAGATCACGGACGTGACGAGGAGTCTCGAAATGGTCGAGACATAAAGATTCATATATTGGAAGTCTATGTTTGGACATCGGAAGTGTTCCGTGTGAAATTAGGAATTTTACCAAGTACCGGAGGTTACCGGAACCCCGGAATACTAATGGGCCAACATGGGCCTTAGTGGAAAGGAGAGAAGGGGCCCAAGTGCTGGTCGCACCTTCCCCCTTCCCTAGTCCTATTAGGACTAGGAGAAGGGGCGCTCTCTCTCCCTTCCCACTTGGGAAACCTAGTTGGACTAGGATTGGGGGAATCCTACTCCTAGTAGGAGTAGGACACCTGGCGCACCTCCCTTGGCCGGCCAGCCCCTCCTCCTTCCCTCCTTTATATCACGGGGCAGAGGGCACCCCATCACACACAAGTTGATCCTTGAGATCTTTCCTTAGCCGTGTGCGGTGCCCCTTCCACCATATTACACCTCGAGAATACCGTAGCGAGCTTAGGCGAAGCCTGCGCGGTGGAACATCATCATCGCCACCACGCCGTCAGGCCGACGAAACTCTCCCTCAACACTCTACCGGATCGGAGTTCGAGGGACGCCATCGAGCTGAGCGTGTGCGTAACTCGGAGGTGCCGTGACGTTCGGTACTTGGATCGGTTGGATCGTGAAGAAGCACGACTACTTCCTCTACGTTGCGTCAACGCTTCACTGTGGGTCTACGAGGGTACGTAGACAACACTCTCATCTCGTTGCTATGCATCACCATGATCTTGCGTGATCGTAGGAAAATTTTTGAAATTACTACGTTACCCAACAAATGGGTCATTTTAGAGCTAACTTGGATAAATTGGATCACTTGTAAGCTAACTAAGGTAAAATGAGTCATTTTAGAGCTAACTTTAGGTAAAATGGATCGTTTATGAGCTAACTAAGCTAATTATGCAATTTTTGACATAAGTAACCTAAGTACATATCGTTTTAGAGCTAACTTAGGTAGAATGGATGGTTTATGAGGTCAGTAAGCATATTAAGTCATTTGGGAGGAAAAAGAGCTAATTCTAGGTCATTATGGTAAGCATATTGGAGGAAATAAAGCGAAGTCTAGGTCTTTATGCATTTGTTAAGCAAAACACTAGAGAAACTTACCGTGATCAGGGAGGTGTACGAGCGGGCTGGCTCGCGCATGTAGTCGGAGAAGGATCGTGCGATGCGTTTCTGGAGTTAAGCTGCACCAAAGATCATTTCCAATGTCTCGTTAGCATTATGACACTCAAATGTTGAGACTAGCAAGTAATGTCCATTCTAATTAAACTCACCGTGCTCCTAGGAGCAATCACTGGCATCGTGAGCGGTCTGACCGGACTTCTCGCACACAGACTGCACATTTGGTTTTCACAACAGAGTCATACTAGTTAGTAATGAGACTCAAATGTTAAGACTAGCAAGTAATCTGCAGAAGAAACTTACCACAAGGATCTCATACATGGCCCTTGCCTGCATGTCATTCCGCGTCTCTCCTCCTCCAACATCTTTGTCGTCCTCTCCTCCAACTCCCGCTGCCTCTCCGCCGCCTCCGCCAAGTTTCTCCGTTCTATCTCTCTCACTCTATATAGCAGCCTGCAACACCACTCACATGACCATTTGTAATCATTGATGGAAGCGCACACAATGTAATGGAGAAAGATAGCTGAGTACTTATAACTAACCTTGAAGGCGAGTTGGACTGGCCGTTCACGAGGCCTTATCTCAGGAGCGGAGCTCAACTGGCGCGCCTTGATCTCCGGGAGAGTGCTAGGACAACGGATAAGTCCATCTCCCATGGCTATGGAGCCATTGGACCTCCCACCACCAGATATCATCAGCAGCTCTGTATCAATGGGACCCTGGCTCGGGTTAAAGTCCTCCCCTTTCCTCGCCTTCCCCTGATCTCTATATTGCACGAGCTTGTCGTGGGCGGAGATGTTGGTGAAGTTCTTTGGATCATCGAGGTCGACGCAGAGAATGCCTTGACTTTCTTGTAAGAGCCAAGCAGGGCCATGGCATACAGGTCGTACACCTCTCGCACCTTATCCGCCTTATTGTAGCGTGCTGAAAGAGAGAAACAAAGTAAATTAATAATTAAAGGGCTAAAGCTAGCATGATGAATGAATTGCATGAATCATGAAGCAAACCACATACCCAGTTCCGCCCGTACTGAAATAAGTTGGAGCTGCCTTGGTGGTGTGGCACACCTTCCATTTGGGCACGTTTTTCCTTGGCCTCGTTGTGGGAGGCCCGCCATTGTTTTGAGCACCACACATTGACCAACACCTCCCAACAATCCATCCGATCCGCACACCATCTCGGAGGGGCCTAAGTTAGCAAATAGAAACTTTAGCGCTACGGCTATGAATTACTAAATGAAGGAAGTAAGTACAAGGCCTTAAGAAGTACCTTCATGTACTGCTCCTTACTCAAGAACTTATCTCGGCACTCCTGCTTGGGCTTCTTGATACCACGCCCGGCGTAGTAGTCTCGAACAGCCTGCACCCGAACCTCATGCCGTAAGTTACAAGTAGGCGCTTGCACTCCTTGTCGATAACATCTGCCGCCTCCTCCTCGTATCCCTCCTCACACCTGTAGAATGTCTGCAATCAAATGATACAATATTGATTAGTACAATTAATAACTAGCTAGTTCAAGATTTTCAATCGTGTAAAGGAGAAATTACCCAGAACTTTATGATCACCACGCCCCGCCTCGTCTTGCACAAGACACCGTCGATAATCTCACCCGACGGGCCGGGCAGCCAAGTAGTGCTCCCAACTCAATCCAACCTCTGAAAGCCGACGCTCACTGTGCAACGTGACAAACCCCGGGAAGTTTTGCGAATCGTAACTCCAAGGACGGAGTTGGGACGGCGGACACTTTCATGGTGGTCCCAACCCCTGCAGCATGACAAGGCCAACGCATTAGTTATTTGAAGAAACGTGAATGCAGAAGGTACAAAAATATTAAATGCACTTACCTCTCCCCATCAGGGAAAATCAACCACCTCTCTGCTCATGGTCGCCCGGCACGCAGACGGGAGCCGTGTAGCACCACGTTGGTGAGCGTTGCCCCCTCCTCCTCAATATCAGTCGGCTCCCGTCATCATCAAGATGGCCACTCGGCTCCCGCCATCATCGGCATGGCCACTCGGCTCCTCAGCTGACCCGACCAGGTACCCCATCCAGACGCGTGTGTTCCTTCGGTCTCGTGGGCCCAACTCTCGTGGGCTGAAGGCACTGTCGACCCGAGGCTCGTGGGGTCAAGACCCGTGGACCGGAGGCTCATGGACCGGAGTCCGTGTAGCCTCCTCCTTGATTTGAGTCCACCCTAGCAGATCACGTGCTCGGGTGAAATAGCTGGGGTGGCGGCGAGGAAGGAGTCAGAAGAGTCACCTACCTCCTCTCCCGCGACCACGTGCTCCACCTCCTCTCTTCTTCTTACCTCGTCCCCTGCTGGGCACCGCAGTCGACGAAGAAGGGCCCGGTGGTGTCGACATACTATCCAGCAACGCTTGGCGGAGAGGTGCGTGTGCAATGGAAGACCTCGCAACACGCGCCGACGAAGAAGGGGCCTCGACGCGCTCCCGACCAGCGCCCACCATCTTTCAACACCTGCCATGACAAAGAATAAACGAAATTAGTACAACATAAAAAAAAGTACCGACATGAATAATAATATGTATATCACTTAAGTGTATCATCGTCAAGTACAACATAAAAAATTTGAATACCTGACACTACTAATAATCTCGATCAGTATCATCAATAAATGCATAATCATCATCATCACTATAATCAATGATGGGCTCACTATAATCATCATCATCACTATCATCACTATAATCATCATCATCATCACTGGACACACAACAATTATATATATAATTCACCATGAAATTTATGCGTCGGATCCGGAGCAAAGCATATGCGTCGGATCGGGTGTTGTTTCGGGGTCGGGGGTTTGGGGTGTCGTGTCGGTGTCGGGGTGCCGTGTCGGGTCTTTGTTTGAGGTAGGGGGTTGGGGTGTCGGTCGGGTCGGGGTGTCGAGGTCGGGGTTGGTTGTCGAGGGGTCGAGTGTCGGTCAGTCGGGCTCGGGGTGGGGTGTCAGGTCGAGCTCGGGGTGTCTCGGTCGAGTCGCTCTAGGTCAGGTGTGTCGAGTCTTAGGGTCGGGTCTGAGTGCCGTGTCGATGTCATGATCGGGTGTCGATCGGGTCGGGGCTCGAAAGTCGGGGTCGGGGTCGAGGTCGGGGTCGGGGTGTCGGGGTCGTGTCGGTCGAGTGTCGTGTCGTGGTGGGGTGTCGGTCGAGGTCGGTTGTCGAGTCAGTGTCGGGTCAGTCGGACTTCAGGGTGGGGTGTGGTCGAGGCTTCGGTGTCGGGTGAAGTCGATCTCGGGGTCGGGTGTCGGTCGGGTCTCGAGGTCGAGGATGTCATGTCGTCGGTGTCGAGTCGAGGTCGGTTATGTCGGTCGGGGTGTCGGGTCAGTCGGGCTCGGGGTCGAGTGTCGGGTCGGGCTCGGGGTCGAGTGTCAGGTCGAGTCGGTCTCGGGGGTCGAGTGTGTCAGTGGCGTCTTGATCGAGTCGAGTGCCGTGTTAGTGTCATGATCGGGGTGTCGATCAGGTCGAGGCTCGAAGTCGAGTGTAGTCGGTGTCGGTCGAAGTCGGGTGTCGGTCGAGGTGTCGTGTCGAGTCGGTGTCGGTCGAGGTCGGTTGTCGGTGTCGAGTGTCGGTCGGAGTCGGGCTCGGTGGGAGTGTCAGGTCGAGGCTCGAAGTGTCGGGGTCGAGTCGGTCTCGAATTCGGTGTGTCGGTCGAGAGTCTTAGGGTCGTCGAGTCTTGATGTCGATGTCATGATCGGGTGTCGATCAGGTCGAGCTCGGGGTTAGGGGTGTCGGGGTTAGGGTGTCGGGGTCGGGGTGAGGTCTCGGGGTCGAGTTAATAGTGTCGGTCGTGGTCGAGGTGCGATGTCGGTCGGGGTTTTTCCCCTCTTTTTTTCCTTTTCTTCTTCTTCCTCTTCTTCCTTTTCTTCCTTTTCTTCATTTTTTCCTTCTTTTTCTTCCTCCTTTTCTTTTTCCTCTTCTTCTTCTCCTCCTCTCCTCTTTTTTCTTCTTCTTATTCCTCTTCTTCTTTTTTCTTCTCCTCCTCCTCTTCTTCTTCCTTTCCTTTTTCCTCTTCTTCTTCTCCTCCTCTCCTCTTTTTTTCTTCTTCTTCTTTCCTAAACCTAAACCTAAACCTAAATCTAAAACTAAAACTAAAACTAAAACTAAATCTAAACTAAACATAAACCTAAAACCAAAAAAAAAAGAAAAAAAAGGAAAAAAACTAAATCTAAACCTAAAACTAAACTAAAACTAAACCTAAAACTAAACCTAAAACTAAAACTAAATCTAAACTAAACATAAACCTGAAACTAAAAAAACAGAAAAAAAACAGAAAAAATAGGAGGTTGAGCTCACAGGCGGGGCCGGTGGAGGAGGGGGCGGCCTAGAGGCGCGGGCGACAGTGGTGACGGGCCGGGGCCGGACGGCCGGGCTTGAGGGCAATGGAGGCGGCGGCGAGGCGGGGTGTGGGCGCCGGTGGTTGCGGGGCAGGCTGGGTGGCGCGGCCGAGACGGCAGGGCGGGGTGACGGGCTGTGGTGGCACTGGGCGGGGCCGGTGGGCGGCGGGTTGTGGGGCGATGGGCGGCGGTGAGTGGTGGGGGCGGCGGCGCGCGTGTGAAGAGGGAGAGAAACAGAGAGAGAGGGGCGGGGTGGGGTGCGGCCGCCGTTAGATGAGTTAAATCTGTGCCGTCCGCTTGCGGACGACAAAGAGGTGGGCGTTAAGTTTTTTTTAAACATGCAGGTGGGTGGGGGCCACCTCCCTCTTTGCCGTCAGCTGGCGAACGGCAAAGAAATGGCGCATGGCAAAGAGCTTCTTTGTCGTCTGCCATTTCTTTGCCGTCGGCTTTTCGGTGGCTGAGGGCAAAGAGCTTCTTTGTCGTCCGCTAATGGACGGCAAAGATCTGGCAGATGGCAAAGTAGCTGATTCCAGTAGTGAGAGCCGGTGCTGCACGGCGAGCCAGGCAAAGATCTTGCACTTTAGTGGTGCCCAGCTACGCCAAATCGCAGCAGCAGTAGGTGATCTGATCGCGCCCTGATTAAGCTTGTTATAGGTGGAGCTCGCTGTATATTTGCCCGAAGGGTCATGCGGCCAAGCAAAGGTATCCTCCATGTGCGCATCTCGTTGAACTGTGGCGACAACGTGTCTCTGGTGGATAGTTTGTAGGAGCGCCCCAAAAGAAGTCTGTGGTTGGACGTCGAGTGCCCATCTTTCATATTCCAAGGCCTGAGCGACCGTACGGGAGTTCCTGATCCTCGTTTCCACACCGGTCACCAGCGGAGGATCCATCTATCTCTCCAGAAAAGTACCTTATTTCCTTTGCCCACTGTGATCTGAATCAAACTGTCAAAGACCTGTCTAGCATCATTGTCCACCATAAGCTCCAACCCATGCCACGGCCTTTGCGGGTCCGTGCGCCGCAACCATTCCCAACGCACCCGAAGTGCCAGCCCTTGCAGACTTAGGTTTTTCACCCCAAGACCACCGAAGCAGGTTGGCTTGCAGATTGAACTCCGTGCCACTAGGCATTGGCCTCCGTTAACTCGGTCTTTTCCTGCCCAGAAAAACGCGCGCATCCAGCCATCAATGTCCTCCAAAACCCATCCTGGGGCCTTCATAACGAGCAATTGATGCACATGTCTGGCCTAAAGCACCGACTTGACAAGCACAAGTCGGCTTGATCTCTGCAATAAGCCTCTCTGCCAAGCCGGGAGGCAGTGCCGAACTTGATCCAAGAGAGGCTGCCAATGCGCCTTGGTGAGGTGTTTGATGGCCAGCTGCAGCCCAAGGTACTTGCACGGGAAATCTCCAATGGGGCACTGCAGTATCTGCTCGACTCTTGCTTTGTCTTCCTGATCTTGAGAGATCAAGATAGCTGAAGATTTCCTGTAGTTTACTCTCAGACCCGAAGCTTCCCCAAATAGTTGCAGCGCGATTCGGACGAATAAGAGATCCTGGGGTGTAGGTTTGACGAAAAGTGCCACATCCTCCGCATAGATGGACAGGCGCTGCGTCGCCGTAATTCCAGTGAAGGAGCTCAGCACACCATCAGACATGGCTTTGGAGATCATGGCCGTGAGGGCGTCCATGGCGGTAACGAAGAGTAGGGGAGAGACCGGGTCCCCTTGCTGCAGACCTTGTGCATGCCAAATTCTCCTTCCCGGTACTCCGTTCACCAACACTCTAGTGCTCGAGGATTGCAATAGCGCCACCAACCATCCAAGACATTGATTTCCAAATCCCTTGGCCCGGAGCACTTCGAATAAGAAAGGCCAGGACAAGGAGTCAAAGGCGCGGGAGATATCCAACTTGAGAAAAACACCTCTGTTCTTTCTGGCATGTATTTTCCTGGCCACTTGCTTCACTAGCAGATAGTTATCATGCAGATTTCTGCCACGGATGAAAGCCGACTGGTTGGTGGCTACAAGGTCCTTCATGCACGGCCGGATTCGATTAGCCAGGAGCTTGGCGAATAGCTTGGAGAAGCTATGTGGCAAACTGATTGGTCGATAGTCACCCACTTCTAGGGCATCCGGCTTTTTAGGTATTGGCACAATCAGTGCACGATTTAATCTCGCAAAACCACGGTCATCTCCGACGCAAAGTTTGAGTAGCGCAACCATGATGTCGTCCTTGATAATAGGCCAAGCTCTTTGATAGAACTCGGTAGTAAATCCATCCGGTCCAGGAGCCCTATCCGGAGCCATTTCCTTGACAGCTAACCAAACCTCCTCGTCCATGGACAACACATCCAGATAGCCCAGATCTAGCGTGTTCATGCCCATCGACTGTAGGTTTAGCGTGTGCACTCTTGCCTATGCCTTGCCAAGCAAGTTATGAAAAGCCTTTGTGAAAATTTCTTCCTTGCGGCTCTGATCAGTGGCGATCTCCTCTCCTCGCCTAATCTGGGGTATGAAATTCTTTGCTCTCCTCCCGTTGGCAACCAGCTGAAAAAACTTGGTGTTGGCATCTCCATCACGGGGCCATCTGTGTCTCAATCTTTGCCTCTTGATCGTGCGCTCGAGTGAAGCCAGCCCTAGGAGTGCTAGCTTAAGGGTTCTTGTTAGCCACGTCTCCAACTCGGTGAGCCCTCTAGTTTCCATCGCTTGATCCAGGCGAAAGATCACCGTCGTGGCAATCGCCATCTAAAGTTTAATATTCCCTACTTTCCTCTGTCCCCACGCTTCAAGCGCTGCCGCTGCGTTGCGGAAGGGTGCATCGAGTCTCTTGAAAGGATCCACGATGGCCTGATCGCAAACCCATGCATCCTTCACCGCCTGCTCGAAGCCCTCTAGCTTGACCCAAAAGCTCTCAAATCGAAATCTTTTCCTCGGGCAGTAAGCAGCATTTGTCGAAAGATGGAGTGGGGCATGATCGGAAACATTAGTCGAGAGTGCTTGCAATAGATAGTCTGGCCTCGCCAATTCCCAATCCACCGAGACGAGGATCCTGTTGATTTTAGTCATTGTCAGGGCATCTCTGTCATTCGACCACGTAAAATGACGCCCGTGCATGTAGAGCTCTTTGAGTTCATTATTGTCGACGAAGCTCCTAAACTTGTTCATCATGGCCCTGTTAAGATTCAAGTTGTTTTTCTTCGAAGCTCTAAGAATTAGGTTGAAATCGCCGAGGACCATCCATGGTCCCAGGCAAGCTGCTCGCCTCGCCGTCATCTCCTCATGGAATAGTGTCTTGAGGTCGTTCCCTTGTGGCCCATAGACCACCGTGACCCATCAGTCCTCACCTGACTTGGGGTGCACCAGCCCAGTGATGGAGTTTGTGTCACGCGAGATGTGATCGACTGTCATCACAGTGGTGTCCCAAGCAAGGATAATCCCACCTCTCATTTTGATCGCCGGTAGATAAGCAAACCCGTCAAGGACGGTCCACAACATTGCATTAAGAGGAAGTTATCAACTACATCGAGCTTAGTTTCTTGCAAACACACTAGATTAGGCCGCAGCGACATTAGGAAGTCTTTGACTGCTTGTCTCTTCGCTGGGTTGTTCAAACCTCGAACGTTCCAGCACGTCACCGATGGGTTCAAATCCATGGAACAGATATTCACCCCCACCCATCTCGGAACACGCCCAGCGTGCGCCGATTCCCTCCGTCACTCCGGTACTGGCTTCAGGAAGCTGCACAGGCAAGGCCTTGCCAAACAGGGCAGCAATCACCCGTACATGCTGCTCGCGTAGAGGAGAGTCGAAGAGTGACTTGAGCTCTTGCACAGCCGTGTCCGTCACCTCCAGATCTTCCGGGACAATCCCCAATGTGCGCAGGAGCACATTCTCCGCGGGTGTGGCTCTTTGCATGTTCTGCTGAGCCGATTTCTTGGTTGCTCGAGTAGTTCTTTTGGGGGTGAATGGTTCTGCTTCGAGCCGCATGGTGGACGCCTGGACTTCCTTGAGTATTGGTGGTGCTAGCTTCTTCACAATGCCAGAGCAAAAATCCTTGAGCTTCGCGTACATCTCCACCTCCTTGGGTGTCAGTCCATTGGCTGGGTCGTTGGCCACAACCATTTGCAGGCACTTCTCTTTGGCGCCCTCACCCACAGGCACCTCGACAAGCCTCTCACTTTCTGCATGCATAATCGATGGCAGAGCTACGTGAACAGGGTCACATGCAACGCTTGCATGAATCCCATCAGGGTGGGCCCCGACCGACGCGTGACCCTCCGCTGGCTGTGTGGCTTCCGCAACCAAGGGCGCGCTAGGTGGCACCACCAGCACCTCCAACGCGCTATCATGCCTTGGGTCTGCTACCACCTCCTTGTCCACAAGTGACACATCCATCGACGGGTTGGACGGATCATCCCGCGACGCCACATGCAGATTGTCTGCGCCGATCGAGCACCCAATTAACTCTTTCCCTTGGGATCCCAGCTCCCCCACATCGATTGCCACCGACTCAGGATTGGCCCTCCTTTTCGAAGGCGACTGGAATCTTTGGAACTGACACCTGCGGCCCCACCATCAACATACCAGACTGGACAGCCACAACGCCTGTGCCCACCATTTCCTCCCGTTGGGCTGTCACCTGCGGCCCCACCATCGGCGCACCAGACTGGTCAGCCACAGCGCATGTGCCCACCACTTCCTGCCACTGGTCTGTCGCCACTTGCCCTTGCGGCCGGGGCGGGAGGATTTCCCTCGGGTTCTGCGCCAACGTTCTCTCCTCCACCACTTGCTCTAAGGCCACCACCAATTGTGTGGTCAATCTTCCTCCGGTCTCGTTTGAAATCTCAGCATCCTTGCTGCTCGAAGTATCCCGAGTGGCTTAACCAGTCAATCGCTTGAAAGCAGACAAGCGCCACGTCAGCCTGCTCAAGATAGGGATAGCTGGGGCATCCATCACGGCGACAGGTGGGGACTCCATGGGGGGAGGCGCCAGTCATGACCCACTAGTCTGGACTAGGCCACACCCCCTTCTCCGGCGGCGGCACCGCCGTGACCATCGACCCGGACATCCAGAACGCCGAACTGCCATGCCAGCCTGCGCGGCCTCGGACCGCAGCCTGCAAGATCACCATCATCGTTGTCCGGAAGGACACTTTGACCACTGTCCGAAGAGTTTCCGAAGAACCACGGCTCGCCGGCCTCCCTCAAGGTCATGATCATGTCGATGTGAATGAGAGTCTTGTATTGCAGAAGAGCGGGCGGCATCTCCATGCCCGGGTCCGGCACAGCCAACCAACGGATCATGGGGATATCTTGTGGGCTCGCCGTCCATGCCATGAGCTTGAACGAGGACAAGTCGGAGCGGGAAGCTGTCTCTGGAGCCACCGCCTCCACCTTGCAAGACGATCCGAGTAGCTCCTCCGCCACTGAGCAATCCCAAGCATGGGGGGGGGGGGGTGCCCTCGATTTCCAGCCACACCTTGAAACCAAACACCGAATGAACTGCCTGCAATTACCGGTTCCATGGCCTGAAGTGCAGTCTGTCTCCTTCGAACTCCACCGAGGGGCAAGCCGCTACTCTGTTCCGCACCTCCTCCGAAGCAAAAACCACCAGAAAATCCTCCGGCCTGTAGCAATGCACTGACACGAGCTCTGGGGGGATGTCCAGCTTCCCAGCAAGAATCTCTTTCACGCGCGCCGGCGCAAGCACCCTCCTTTGGCCGCCCACGTAGGCCACCATGGTGAACTGAAGGCGACGCTCTAGATCTGACACCATCACGGAGCGCCTGACGACGCAAAGCTCCGCGGGCACCTCGACGGCCCTGGCCTCCACTTGCAGCCGTGGCGGCGCCAAGGGTGGCCACGCCGACTCAACACTCCTAGACGTGGACAGGGGTGCTGTGAACTGACCAGAGCCGCAGGGCGCCGCGGCGAGCGCCGGCCGCGAGGAAGGAGCCAAGCGACGCACGACCTTGGCCACCGCCTCCCTGCGCAGATCATCCACCGACGAGGGGCTTCTCGGCCGCTTGCAGTCCTTGGAGCCGTGGCCAGGCATGCCGTATCTGAAGCAAACGATCTGGTTGGTCCACTCGTTCTTGTAGTCGCCCTTCTCCAAACACTTGAAACACTTGTCTCTCATCTCCGGCGAGATCTCGACGACCGGCGATGCAGGCCGCACGGGGCCCTCGCATGACCGCTCGGCCCGTCGGGGGAGTGCCTCATCCTCCACAGCTCTTTCTTGGAGGGAGGCGGACGCACCCACGGGGCCTGAACTGGCCCTGGAGCAGGAGCGCTGTCCACCACTGCGTCCGGGCCGCGAGCGTCCGAGCCCTCGGAGCTGGACGAGATCCCCAGCCGCGACACCACCGGGTGCTCTCCCTACGGGCGGAACGACGCGGTCACAGATCTGGGGCTAGCAGCCGTGGGGAGGGGGGAACCGAAGGCGGGAGGGGAGGCCGGCGGCGGCGAAAGAGGTGGTCGCCGCAGTCGGGGTGGCTGCGGCGAGAGCGCCTGAGCGCGGAGGACGCCGGTGCCGTAGTCGCTCACGGTGGTAGGGAGCGGGAGAGAGCGGGAGGGAGCGGGAGAAGCGGGCTAACTGTATACTTACCAATCTGATTACATGTATGTACATGGGTCATACGCTGATTACAAATATTTTTTGTTATTCTATTCTATGAGTGCATCTTGGACAAGGACCACTTAACGAACACACTATTTTGTCTGTGGATGGTCCGCATCAGTCCGTGAACACTGATGTGGGAGCCAACCATCCAATTATGTACTTTAAATGTTTACATTTTTTTTCTAATTTCACAACACTCGAAACAATTATATAAAATAGCACAATTCATCAATAACTAATATGAATATCCCTGGTACAACAATAGTTTAGATATAAATATTACATTTGATATAGCAAGATGTTCAACAAGATTTTTTGAATTCAACGCAACTAGAGTCAGAACCGACACATGTTGTCACACACATAGTTATCCTTGAGCTTCATTCCACAATATATGAGCGTAAATGGTCTACCCTCGCTCCTGTGCTACAACACGACAACGCATCCAGGCTATACAGTGTGATGATTATCAAGTTGCAACATTGACTGAATCAATAAATTGACCGACATGTAGAGCATCAAGAAGGAAAACTTACGTTTTCATGATGGACGAGCCCGATTGACGGTGTCCTGGACTAAGGGGTGCCAACCGAGTCGGTCCATAGTCCTCGGGCTGGGCCTGTAGGTCTCATTCTCCATCGGATGGACTCCGACAGCTACACGCCTGGACATGATCAATACTGCATCTATCGAAGACTTACGTATACTCCAAGACATCTCCTACCGCCTCCATGCGTGCTCCTAGATACCGACCATGTAAGCCTAGATGCCCGACCTGGCATGTATATATGCCAAAGGGTTTAGCCCGTAGAGGGGATCTCAACACAATTACATTCGCCCAGCCCTAGAGTTAGGTCTCTCCTTATGATCTTGAGGTAGATCAAGCTTGTACTTGATACATCATCATCATCAATATAAACAAGAGCAGGACGTAGGGTTTTACCTCCATAGAGAGGGCCCAAACCTATGTAAAATTCATTTCCTTCGTTCCTATTACCGTTGATTCGAGATCTAGATCTCGGGACCCCCTGCCCCGAGGTCTGCCAGTTTTACCACCGACGTTGGTGCTTTCATTGAGAGTTCGCCGTTGGATCAACGAAAAGATTGATTGCTCGTCTGCAGATTAACTGCGGCACCGACTACGAGGACATCTTTGTCCTCGACTAGCTTTTCTTGTTCAGAAGCATGATCTTCTGCGCTGACTCCGCGGGCCATCTGGCTCTCGTTGAGAATTACGCCCCAGATCTGATCGTGACGTTCGGAGGCCTGGTATACACTAGGGATTCCTGCGGCGAGCTCGTTCTTTTAGGATGGAGTCCAGGCCAGATCAAGCGATTATCAAACATCGGGGGGTCGACCTCGGAACCGATCTCCGTGAAGGACACCAGATAAGATCCTCTGACACTGGAAGACCACGCGAAGGAACCAAACATACCTGCTTCGGGCAATCTCTGAAGGAAATATGCCCTAGAGGCAATAATAAAGTTGTTATTTTATATTTCCTTATTCATGATAAAGGTTTATTATTCATGCTAGAATTGCATTAATCAGAAACCTAAATACATGCGTGAATATATAAACAAACACCATGTCCCAAGTGAGCCTCTACTTGACTAGCTCGTTGATCAAAGATGGTTAAGGTTTCCTAACCATCGACATGAGTTGTCATTTGATAACGTGATCACATCATTAGGAGAATGATGTGATGGACAAGACCCATCCGTTAGCTTAGCATTATGATCATTCAGTTTTATTGCTATTGCTTTCTTTATGTCAAATACATGTTCCTTCGACTATGAGATTATGCAACTCCCGGATACCGGAGGAATGCCTTGTGTGCTTTCAAACGTCACAACGTAACTAGGTGATTATAAAGATGCTCTACAGGTATCTCTGAAGGTGTTTGTTGAGTTGGCATAGATCGAGATTATGATTTTTCAATCCGAGTATCAGAGAGGTATCTCTGGGGCCTCTCGGTAATACACATCATAAGCTTGCAAGCAAACGACTAAGGAGTCAGTCACGAGGTGATGTATTACGGAATGAGTAAAGAGACTTGCCGGTAACGAGATTGAACTAGGTATGAATATACCGACGATCGAATCTCGGGCAAGTAACATACCGATAGACAAAGGGAATTGCGTTTGTTGTCATAACGGTTCGACCGATAAAGATATTCATAGAATATGTAGGACCCAATATGGGAATCCAGCTTCTGCTATTGGTTATTGACTGGAGATGTGTCTCGGTAATGTCTACATAGTTCTCAAACCCATAGGGTCCGCATGCTTAACGTTTGGTGACGATATAGTATTATAAGAGTTATGTGATTTGGTGACCGAATGTTGTTCGGAGTCCCGGATGAGATCACAGACATGACGAGGAGTCTTGAAATGGTCTATCGGTAAAGATTGATATATAGGACAATCATATTCGGACACCGGAAGTGTTTCGGAGAAAACCGGATAGTCATTAGAGTACCGGTCACCCCCGGGAGTATATTGGGCCTATTAGGCCACAAGAGGGGAGCACACCAGCCCACAAGGGGCTTGCGCGCCCCCATGGAAGCCGGAAAAGTGGGGAAGGATAAGGGGAGGATTTGGCCTCCCCTTCCTTCTCTCTTCCCCCTTTCCTTTCTTCTCCGACAATTAAGGAAAGTGGGGGCGCCACTTGGGAAGGACCCCAAGTAGGATTCGGCCTACTTGGGGCGGCCTCCTGGCTGATCCCTACCCTCGTCTCGCCAACCATGTACATACACCAGATAATTGCCTAGCCGTGTGCGGCGCCCCCCTCCACCATTTACACCCTCGGTCATATTTTCGTAGTGCTTAGGAGAAGCCCTGCGAGGATCACTTCATCATCACCGTCACCACGACGTAGTGCTGACGGAACTCATCTACTACCTAGACATCTTGCTGGATCAAGAAGGCGAGGGACGTCACCAAGATGAACGTGTGTAGAACGCGGAGGTGTCATGCATTCGGTACTAGATCGGTTGGAGTGCAAAGAAAGTTCGACTACATCAACTGCGTTGTGAAACGCTTCCGCTTACGGTCTACGAGGGTACGTAGACACACTCTCGCCCTCATTGCTATGCATCTCCATGGATAGATCATTGCGTGTGCGTAGAATTTTTTTGTTTTCCATGCAACATTTCCCAACAGTGGCATCATGAGCCAGGTCTATGCGTAGATGATATGCATGAGTAGAACACAAAGTGTTGTAGGCGGTGATAGTCATACTGCTTACCACCAACGTTTTATTTTGATTCGGTAGTATTCTGGGATGAAGCGTCCCGGACCAACCTTACATGTCCACGCACATGAGACCGGTTCCACCGACAGACATGCAACTAGTTTTGCATAAAGGTGGATGGCGGGTGTCTGTTTCTCCTACTTTAGTTGAATCGAATTTGACTACGGCCGGTCCTTGAAGAAGGTTTAGACAACAAACTTGACGAAACACCGTTGTGGTTTGATGCGTAGGTAAGAACGGTTCTTGTAGAAGCCCATAGCAGCCACGTAAAACTTGCAACAACAAAGTAGAGGACGTCTAACTTGTTTTTGCAGGGCATGTTGTGATGTGATATGGTCAAGACATGATGTGATATACGTTATTGTATGGGATGATCATGTTTTGTAAAATTTATCGGCAACCGGCAGGAGCCTTATGGTTGTCTCTTTATTGTATGAAATGCAAATGCCATGTAATTGCTTTACTTTATCACTATGCGTTAGCGATTTTTGTAGAATTAATAGTTGGCGAGACGACCACGACGCAACAGTGGAGATCAAGGTGTCGAGCCGGTGAAGATGGAGCTCATGACGATGCTTTGGAGATGGAGATCAAAAGCACAAGATGATAATGGCCATATCATGTCACATATTTTGATTGCATGTGATGTTTATCTTTTATGCATCTTATTTTGCTTAGTACGGCAGTAGCATTATAAGATGATCGCTTAACTAAATGTCAAGGTAAAAGTGGTCTCCCTGAGTATGCACCATTGCTACAGCTCGTCATGTTGAGACACCACGTGATGATCGGGTGTGATAGACTCTACGTTCACATACAACAGGTGCAAGACAATTTTGCACATGCGGAATAATTGGGTTAAACTTGATGAGCCTAGCATGTACGTACATGGCCTCGGAACACTGGAGACCGAAAGGTCGAACGTGAATCATATAGTAGATATGATCCACATAGAGTTGTTCACCATTGATGACTAGTCCATCTCACGTGATGATCGGTCATGGATTAGTTGATTTGGATCATGTATCATTTAGATGACTTGAGGGATGTCTATCTAAGTGGGAGTTCTTAAGTAATTTGATTAATTGAACTTAATTTATCATGAACTTAGTCCTAATAGTATTTGCATATCTATATTGTAGATCAATGGCCCGTGCTACCGTTCCCCTGAATTTTAAAGCGTTCCTAGAGAAAGCAAAGTTGAAAGATGATGGTCACTGGATTATCCTCATTGTTGCATAGAAGAATTATGTCCTTGATGCACCGCTAGGTGAAAGGCTTGCTGCAGGAGCAGATGCTAATGTTTTGAACGTCTGGCAAGCTTGATCTGATGACTACTCGGTAGTTCAGTGTGCCATGCTTTACGGCTTAGAATCGGGACTTCAAAGACGTGTTGAACGTCATGGACCATATGAGATGTTCCAGGAGTTGAAGTTAATATTTCAAGCAAATGCCCGAGTTGAGAGATATGAAGTCTCCAACAAGTTATATAGTTGCAAGATGGAGGAGAACAGTTCTGTCAGTGAACACATACTCAAAATGTCTGCGTATCATAATCACTTGACTCAGCTGGGAGTTAATCTTCCACATGATAGTGTTATTTAAAGAGTTCTTCAATCACTACCACCAAGCTATAAAGGCTTCGTGATGAACTATAATATGCAAGGGATGGACAAGACAATTCCCGAGCTCTTCGCAATGCTCAAAGCTGCAGAGGTAGAAATCAAGAAGATGCATCAAGTGTTGATGGTTAAAAAGACCACTAGTTTCAAAAAAAGGGCAAGGGAAAGAAAGGGAACTTCAAGAAGAATGGAAAGCAAGTTGCCACTCCTGGGAAGAAGCCCAAAGTTGGACCCAAGCCTGAAACTGAGTGCTTCTACTACAAAGGGACTGGTCACTGGAAGTGGAACTGCCCCAACTATTTGGCGGATAAGAAGGATGGCAAAGTGAACAAAGGTATATTTGATACATGTTATTGATGTGTACCTTACTAATGCTCGTAGTAGCACCTGGGTATTTGATACTGGTTCGATTGCTCATATTTGTAACTCGAAACAGGAGCTATAGATTAAACAAAGATTGGCTAAGGACGAGGTGATGATGCGCGTCGAGAATGGTTCCAAGGTCGATGTGATCGCCGTCGGCACGCTACCTCCACATCTACCTTCGGGATTAGTATTAGACATGAATAATTGTTATTTGGTGCCAGCGTTGAGCGTGAACATTATATCTGGATCTTGTTTAGTGCGAGACGGTTATTCATTTAAATCATAGAACAATGGTTGTTCTATTTATATGAGTAATATCTTTTATGGTCATGCACCCTTGAAGAGTGGTCTATTTTTTTTGAATCTATGTTGTGGTGATACACATATTCATAATATCGATGCCAAAAGATGCAAAGTTGATAATGATAGTGCAACATACTTGTGGCACTGCCATTTAGGTCATATTGGTGTAAAGCGCATGAAGAAAATCCATGCAGATGGGATTTTGGAATCACTTTATTATGAATCATTTGATACTTGCGAACCATGCCTCATGTTCAAGATGACTAAAACTCCGTTCTCCGGAACAATGGAGCGAGCCAATGACTTATTGGAAATAATACATACCGATGTATGCGGTTCAATGAGTGTTGAGGCACACGGTGGGTATTGATATTTTCTGACCTTCACAAATGATTTGAGCAGATATGGGTATATCTACTTAATGAAACACAAGTCTGAAACATTTGAAAAGTTCAAAGAATTTCAGAGTGAAGTGGAGAATCATCGTAACAAGAAAATAAAGTTTCTACGATCGGATCGCGAGGCGAATATTTGAGTTACTGAGTTTGGCCTTCATTTAAAACAATGTGGAATAGTTTCACAACTCATGCCACAGAACACCACAACGTAATGGTGTGTCCGAATGTCGTGAACTGCATTTTATTAGATATGGTGCGATCTATGATGTCTCTTACCGATTTACCACTATCGTTTTGGGGTTATGCATTAGAGTCAGATGCATTCACGTTAAATAGGGCACCGTCTAAATCCGTTGAGACGACACCGTATGAATTATGGTTTGGCAAGAAACCTAATATGTCATTTCTTAAAGTTTGGGGTTGCGACACTTATGTCAAAAGGCTTCAGCCTGATAAGCTCAAACCCAAATCAGAGAAGTGCATCTTCATAGGATACCCTAAGGAAACAATTGGGTACACCTTCAACCACAGATCCGAAGGCAAAATCTTTGTTGCCAAGAATATAACATTTCTATAGAAGGAGTTTCTCTCGAAAGAAGTGACTGGGAGGAAAGTAGAACTTGATGAGGTAATTGTACCTTCTATTAATTTGGAAAGTAGCACACCAGAGAAATCCGTTCCTGTGATGCCTACACCAACTAGAGAGGAAGTTAATGATGATGATCATGAAACTTCTTATCAAGTTACTACTGGACCTTGTAGGTCGAACAGAGCATGTTCCGCACCAGAGTGGTATTGTAATCCTGTTCTGGAAGTTATGTAACTAGACCATGGCGAAACTACAAAGTATGAAGAAGCTATGATGATCCCAGATTCCGATAAATGGCTTGAGGCCATGAAATCTGAGATAGGATCCATGTATGAGAACAAAGTGTGGACTTTGGTGGACTTGCCCGATGATCGGCGAGCCATAGAGAATAAATGGATTTTCAAGAAGAAGACTGACGCTAATAGTCGACTTGTCATGAAAGGTTTTCGACAAGTTCAGGGAGTTTACTACGATGAGACCTTCTCACCCGTAGTGATGCTTAAGTCTGTCCGAATCATGTTAGCAATTGCCGCATTTTATGATTATGAAATCTGTCAACTGGATGTCAAAACTGCATTCCTTAATGGACTTCTTAAAGAAGAGTTGGATATGATGCAACTAGAAGGTTTTGTCGATCCTAAAGGTGCTAACAAAGTGTGCAAGCTCCAACGATCCATCTATGGACTAGTGCAAGCATCTTGGAGTTGGAATATACACTTTGATGAGGTGATCAAAGCATATGGTTTTATATAGAATTTCGGAGAAGCCTGTACTTACAAGAAAGTGAGTGGGAGCTATGTATCATTTCTAATATTATATGTGGATGACCAATTATTGATTGGAAATGATATAGAATTTCTGGATAGCATAAAAGGATACTTGAATAAGAGTTTTTCAATGAAGACCTTGGTGAAGCTGCTTATATATTGGGCATCAAGATCTATAGAGATAGATCAAGACGCTTAATAGGACTTTCACAAAGCACATACCTTGAAAAAGTTTTGAAGAAGTTGAAAATGGATCAGTCAAGGAAAGGGTTCTTCCCTGTGTTGCAAGGTGTGAAATTGAGTCAAACTCAAAGCCCGACCACTGCAGAAGATAGAGAGAAAAATGAAAGTCATTCCCTATGCCTCAGCCATAGGTTCTATCATGCATGCTATGCTGTGTACCAGACCTGATGTGTGCCTTGCCATAAGTCTGGCAGGGAGGTACCAAAGTAATCCAGGAGTGGATCACTCGACAACGGTCAAGAATATCCTGAAGTACCTGAAAAGGACCAAGGATATGTTTCTCGTTTATGGAGGTGACAAAGAGCTCGTTGTAAATGGTTACGTCTATGCTAGCTCTGACACTGATCCGGATGACTCTAAGTCACAGACCGGATATGTATTTATATTGAATGGTGCAACTGTCAGTTGGTGCAGTACCAAGAAGAGCGTCGTGGCGGGACTTACATGTGAAGCAGAGTACATGGCTGCTTCGGAAGCAGCAAATGAAGGAGTCTGGATGAAGGAATTCATATCAGATATAGGTGTAATACCTAGTCCATCTATTGGGGAACGTAGCATGCAATTTCAAAAAAAAATGATCATGCAAGATCTATCTAGGAGATGCATAGCAACGAGAGGGGAGAGTGTATCCACGTACCCTCATAGACCGAAAGCGGAAGCGTTATGTTAACGTGGTTGATGTAGTCGAATGTATTCACGATCCAACCGATCCAAGTACCAAACGTACGACACCTTCGTGTTCAACACACGTTCAGCTTGATGACGTCCCTCGAACTCTTGATCCAGTAGAGGGTCGAGGGAGAGTTCCGTCAGCACGACGGCGTGGTGATGGTGTTGTTGATGCGATCCGCGCAGGGCTTCGCCTAAGCACTACGACGCTATGACCGGAGGAGTAAACTATGGAGGGGGGGGGGGTGCCGCACATGGCTAAGAGAATTCTTGGTGTGCCTTTTGGGTGCCCCGCCCCTGTATATAAAGGAGAGGGGGAGGAGGCCGGCGGCCAGGAGGAGGCGCTCCAAGGGGAGGGGGAGTCCTACTAGGGCTCCACTCCTAGTAGGATTTGGCCCCCTTCCTTCCAACAGAGAGGGGAAAGGGGAAAGGGGGGAGAAGGAGAAGGAAAGGAGGGGGGGGCACCCCTTGTCCAATCGTATTGGGCAAGGGGGAGGCGCGTGCCACCTCCCGTGGCCTGCCTCCTATGCTCCACCATGGCCCATGAGGCCCATTAACTTTCCCAGGGGGTTTCAGTAACCTCCTGATACTCCGAAAAATCCCCGATCTTCTTCGTAACCATTCCGGTGTCCGTATATAACCTTACAATATATCAATCTTTACCTCTTGACTATCCGGAGACTCTTCGTCATGTCCGTGATCTCATCCGGGAGTTCGAACAAACTTTGGTCACCAAAACACACAACTCATAATACAAATCGTCATCGAACATTAAGCGTGCAGACCCTACGGGTTTGAGAACTATGTAGACATGATCGAGACACATCTCCGTCCAATAACCAACAGCGGAACCTGGATGCTCATATTGGCTCCTACATATTCTACGAAGATCTTTATTGGTCAAACCGCATAACAACATACGTCATTCCCTTTGTCATCGGTATGTTACTTGCCCGATATTCGATCGTCGGTATCCTCATACCTAGTTCAATCTCATTACCGGAAAGTCTCTTTACTCATTCTGTAATGCATCATATCATAAATAACTCATTAGTCAAATTGCTTGCAAGGCTTATAGTGATGTGCATTACCGAGAGGGCCCAGAGATACCTCTCCGATACATGGAGTAACAAATCCTAATCTTGATCTATGCCAACCCAACAAACACCTTCGGAGACACCTGTAGATCATCTTTATAATCACGCAGTTACGTTGTGACGTTTGATAGCACACAAGGTGTTCCTGTTGGGGAACGTAGCAGAAATTCAAAATTTTCTACGCATCACCAAGATCTATCTATGGAAAAATTAGCAACGAGAGAGAGGGGAGTGCATCTTCATACCCTTGAAGATCGCGATGCGGAAGCGTTACAAGAACGCGGTTGGTGGAGTCGTTCACGAAGCAATTCAGATCGCGGCCGAATCCGATCTAAGCACCGAAGAATGGTGCCTCCGCGTTCAACACACGTGCAGCCCGGTGACGTCTCCCATGCCTTGATCCAGCAAGGGGAGAGGGAGAGGTTGGGGAAGACTCCGTCCAGCAGCAGCACGACGGCGTGGTGGTGGTGGAGGCGCGGTACTCAGCAGGCTTCGCCAAGCACTCACGAGAGGCGAGGAGGGAGAGAGGTAGGGCTGCGCCAAGAGGGAGAGCAAATCACACGTGTTGGGCAGCCCCCATACCTCAAGTATACATAGGGGAAGAGGAGGGGCTGCGCCCCCACCTAGGGTTCCCTCCCTAGGGGTGGCGGCAGCCCCCAGATCCCATCTGGGTGGCGGCCAAGGGGGAGAGAGAGGGGGGCGCACCTAGGGTGGGCCTTAGGGCCCATCTGCCCCTAGGGTTTGCCCCCTCTCCTATTGAGGGCACCTTGGGCCTTGGTGGGAGGCGCCCCAACCCACCTAGGGGCTGGTCCCTTCCCACTATTGGCCCACGTAGGCCTCTGGGGCTGGTGGCCCCTCCCGGTGGACCCCCGGACCCTTCCGGTGGTCCCGGTACATTACCGGTGATGCCCGGAACACTTCCGGTGGTCAAATCCTCACTTCCTATACATCAATCTTTACCTCCGGACCATTCCGGAACTCCTCGCAACGTCCGGGATCTCATCCGGGACTCCGAACAATATTCGGTAACCATGTATATCTATTTCCTATAACCCTAGCGTCATCGAACCTTAAGTGTGTAGACCCTACGGGTTCGGGAACCATGCAGACATGACCGAGACAACTCTCCGGCCAATAACCAACAACGGGATCTGTATACCCATGTTGGCTCCCACATGTTCCACGATGATCTCATCGGATGAACCACGATGTCAAGGATTCAATCAATCCCGCATACAATTCCCTTTGTCTATCGGTATAGTACTTGCCCGAGATTCGATTGTCGGTATCCCGATACCTTGTTCAATCTCGTTACCGACAAGTCTCTTTACTAGTTCCGTAACACATCATCCCGTGATCAATTCCTTGGTCACATTGCGCATATGATGATGTCCTACCGAGTGGGCCCAGAGATACCTCTCCGTCACACGGAGTGACAAATCCCAGTCTCGATTCGTGCCAACCCAATGTACACTTTCGGAGATACCCATAGTGTACCTTTATAGCCACCCAGTTACGTTGTGATGTTTGGTACATCCAAAGCATTCCTACGGTATCCGGGAGTTGCACAATCTCATGGTCTAAGGAAATGATACTTGACAGTAGAAAATCTTTGGCATACGAACTAAACGATCTTTGTGCTAGGCTTAGGATTGGGTCTTGTCCATCACATCATTCTCCTAATGATGTGATCCCGTTATCAACGACATCCAATGTCCATGGTCGAGAGCCGTAACCATATATTGATCAACAAGCTAGTCAACTAGAGGCTTACTAGGGACATGGTGTTGTCTATGTATCCACACATGTATGTGAGTTTCCTATCAATACAATTATAGCATGGATAATAAACGATTATCATGAACAAGGAAATATAATAATAATAACTAATTTATTATTGCCTCTAGGGCATATTTCCAACAGTCTCCCACTTGCACTAGAGTCAATAATCTAGTTCACATCGCCATGTGTTTAACACTCACAGGTCACATCGCCATGTGACCAACATCCAAAGAGTTTACTAGTGTCAATAAACTAGTTCACATCATCATGTGATTAAGACTCAATGAGTTATGGGGTTTGATCATGTTTTGCTTGTGAGAGAGGTTTTAGTCAACGGGTCTGCAACATTCGGATCCGTATGTACTTTGCAAATCTCTAGGTCATATTGTAAATGCTGCTTCCACGCTCCACTTGGAGCTATTCCAAATGGTTGCTCCACTATACCTATCCGGTTTGCTACTCAGAGTCATTCGGATAGGTGTTAAAGCTTGCATCGACGTAACCCTTTATGCCGAACTCTTTATCACCTCCATAATCGAGAAACATGTCCTTATTACTCCAAGGACAATTTTGACCGCTTTCCAATGATCCATTCCTGGATCAATCTTGTACCCCCTTGCCAGACACGTGGCAAGGAACATATCAGGTGCGGTACAAAGCATGGCATACCGTATAGAGCCTATGACAAAAGCATAGGGGACGACCCTCGTCCTTCCTCTTCTTCTGCCGTGGTCAAGCTTTGAGTCTTACTCAACTTTACACCTTATAACTCAGGTAAGAACTCCTTCTTTGACTGATCTATTTTGAACTCCTTCAAAACCATGTCAAAGGTGTGTGTTCTTTTTGAAAGTATCATCAGGCGTCTTGATCTATCTCTATAGATCTTGATGCCCAATATGTAAGCAGCTTTATCCAGGTCTTCCTTTGAAAAAGTCCTTTCAAACAACCCTTTATGCTTTCCAGAAATTCTACATCATTTCGGATCAACAATATGTCATTCACATATACTTATCGTAAATGTTGTAGTGCTCCCACTCACTTTATTGTAAATACAAGTTTCTAGCAAACATTGTATAAACCTAAAAGCTTTGATCACTCCATCAAAGCATATATTACGACTCGAGATGCTTGCTCTAGTCCATGGAAGGATCGCTGGAGCTAGCATACCTTTTAGCATCCTTAGGATCGACAAAACCTTTCTGATTGTATCACATACAACCTTTCCTTACGAAAACTGGTAAGGAAACTTGTTTTGACATCCATCTGCCAGATTTCATAAATACAGCTAATGCTAACATGATCCTGACAGACTTAAGCATCGCTACGGATGAGAAAATCTCATCGTAGTCAACTCCTTGAACTTGTGAAAAACTCTTCACCACAAGTCGAGCTTCATAGACGGTAACATTACCGTCCACGTCCTTCTTTTTCTTAAAGACCCCTTTATCTCAATGGCTTGCCGATTATCGGGCAAGTCCACCAAAGTCCATGCTTTGTTCTGATATATGGATCCTATCTCGGATTTCATGGCTTCTAACCATTTGTCGGAATATGGGCTCACCATCGCTTCTCCATAGCTCGTAGGTCCATTGTTGTCTAACAACATGATATCTAAGACAGGATTATCGTACCACTCCGAAGCAGTACGCGTCCTTGTCGACCTACGAGGTTTCGTAGTGACTTGATCCAAAGTTTCATGATCACTATCATCAGCTTCCACTTCAACTAGTGTAGGCGCCACAGGAACAACTTCCTGTGCCATGCTACAGATTGGTTGAAGTGATGGTTCAATAACCTCATCAAGTCTCCACCATCCTCCCACTCAATTCTTTCAAGAGAAACTTTTCCTCGAGAAAGGACCTGATTCTAGAAACAATCCCTTTTGCTTCCGGAACTGAGACAGGAGGTATACCCAACTGTTTTTGGGTGTCCTATGAAGATGCATTTATCTGCTTTGGGTTCGAGCTTATCAGGTATAAGCGATGCAGCCCCAAACTTTTAAGAAACGACAACTTAGGTTTCTCTAAACCATAGTTCATACGGTGTCGTCTTAACGGAATTGCGTGGTGCCCTATTTAAAGTGAATGTTGTTGTCTCTAATGCCTAACCCATAAACGATAGTAGTAATTCGATAAGAGACATCATGGTATGCACCATATCCAATAGGGTGCGGTTATGACGTTCAGACACACCATCACATTATGGTGTTCCAGGCGTTATTAGCTGTGAAACAATTTCCACAATGTCTTAATTGTGTGCCAAACTCGTAAATCAGATACTCATCTCTATGATCATATCATAGACATTTATCCTCTTGTCACGACGATCTTGAACTTCACTCTGAAATTACTTGAACCTTTCAATAATTCAGACTTGTGTTTCATCAAGTAAATATACTTAGAATCTACTCAAATCATATGTGAAGTAAGAGCATAACGATATCCACTGTGTGCCTCAGCACTCATTGGACTGCACACATCAAAATGTATTACTTCCAACAAGTTGCTATCTTGTTCCATCTTCTTTAAAGCGAGGCCTTTCGGTCATCTTGCCCATGTGGTATGATTTGCATGTCTCAAGTGATTCAAAATCAAGTGAGTCCAAACGGTCCATCTGCATGGAGTTTCTTCATGCGTATATACCAATAGACATGGTTCACATGTCTCAATCTTTTCAAAATGAGTGAGTCCAAAGATCCATCAACATAGAGCTTCTTCATGCATTTTATACCAATATGGCTCAAATGGCAGTGCCACAAGTATGTGGTACTATCATCACTATCTTATATCTTTTGGCATGAACAAGTGTATCACTACGATCGAGATTCAATAAACCATTCATTTTTGGTGTAAGACCATTGAAGGTATTATTCAAATAAACAGAGTAACTATTATTATCCTTAAATGAATGACCATATTGCGATAGACATAATCCAATCATGTCTATGCTCAACGCAAACACCAAATAACAATTATTTAGGTCTAACACCAATCTCGATGGTAGAGGGAGTATGCGATGCTTGATCACATCAAGCTTGGAAACACTTCCAACACATATCGTCAGCTCACCTTTAGCTAGTCTCCGTTTATTCCGTAGCTTTTATTTCGAGTTACTAACACTTAGAACCCGAACCGGTATCTAATACCCTGGTGCTACTAGGAGTACTAGTAAAGTACACATGTATATCCAATATACTTCTATCGACCTTGCCGGCCTTCTCATCTACCAAGTATCTAGGGTAGTTCTGCTTCAATGACTGTTCCCCTCATTACATAAGCACTTAGTCTCGGATGGGTTCAAACTTTGGGTTTCTTCACTAGAGCAGCAGCTGATTTGCCGTTTCATGAAGTATCCCTTGTTGCCCTTGCCCTTCTTGAAACTAGTGGTTTCACTAACCATCAACAATTGATGCTCCTTCTTGATTTCTACTTTCGCGGTGTCAAACATCGCGAATATTTCAAGGATCATCATATCTATCCCGATATGTTATAGTTCATCACGAAGCTCTAGTAGCTTGGTGGCAATGACTTTGGAGAAACATCACTATCTCATCTGGAAGATTAACTCCCACTCGATTCAAGTGATTGTGGTACTCAGACAATCTGAGCACATGCTCAACGATTGAGCTTTTCCCCTTAGTTTGTGGGCTTAGGAAACTTGTCAGAGGTCTTATACCTCTTGACGTGGGCACCAGCCTGAAATCCCAATTTCATCCCTCGAAACATCTCATATGTTCCGCGACGTTTCAAAATCGTCTTCGGTGCCTCAACTCTAAACCGTTTAACATTACTGAACTATCACGTAGTTATCAAAACGTGTATGTCAGATGTTCGCAACATCCACGCATCGACGTTCGAGGTTCAAAGCACACCGGCGGTGCATTAAGGACATAAGCCTTCTACGAAGCAACGAGGACAATCCTCAGTTTATGGACCTAGTACGCATAATTGCTACTATCAACTTTCAACTGAATTTTCTCTAGGAACATATCTAAAACAGTAGAACTAAAGCGCGAGCGTACGACATAATTTGCAAAGTCCTTTCGACTATGTTCATGATAATTGAGTTCATCTGATTGTTAATGAACTCCCACTCAGATAGACATCCCTCTAGTCATCTAAGTGATACATGATCCGAGTCAACTAGGCCGTGTCCGATCATCACGTGAGACAGATTAGTCATCATCGGTGAACATCTTCATGTTGATCGTATCTTCTATACGACTCATGTTCGAACTTTTGGTCTTCCGTGTTCCGAGGCCATGTCTGTACATGCTAGGCTCGTCAAGTCAACCTAAGTGTATTGCGTGTGTAAATCGGGCTTACACCCGTTGTATTCGAACATTAGAATCTATCACACCCGATCATCACGTGGTGCTTCGAAACAATGAACCTTCGCAATGGTGCACAGTTAGGGGAAACACTTTTCTTGACATTATTGCGAGGGATCATCTTATTTAAGCTACCGCCGTTCTAAGCAAATAAGATGTAAAACATGATAAACATCACATGCAATCTAATAGTGACATGATATGACCAATATCATTTTTCTCCTTTTGATCTCCATCTTCGGGGCTCCATGATCATCATCGTCACCGGCATGACACCATGATCTCCATCATCATGATCTCCATCATCGTGTCTTCATGAAGTTGTCTCGCCAACTATTACTTCTACTACTATGGCTAACGGTTAGCAATAAAGTAAAGTAATTACATGGTGTTATCAATGACACGTAGGTCATACAATAAATAAGACAACTCCTATGGCTCCTGCCGGTTGTCATACTCATCGACATGCAAGTCGTGATTCCCATTACGATAACATGATCAATCTCATACATCACATATATCATTCATCACATTCTTTTGGCCATATCACATCACATAGCATACCCTACAAAAACAAGTTAGACGTCCTCTAATTGTTGTTGCATGTATTACGTGGCTGCTATGGGTTTCTAGCAAGAACGTTTCTTACCTACGCAAAGCCACAACGGTGATATGCCAATTGCTATTTACCCTTCATAAGGACCCTTTTCATCGAATCCGATCCGACTAAAGTGGGAGAGACTGGCACCCGCTAGCCACCTTATGCAACAAGTGCATGTCAGTCGGTGGAACCTGTCTCACGTAAGCGTACGTGTAAGGTCGATCCGGGCCGCTTCCTCCCACAATGCCGCCGAATCAAGATATGACTAGTAACGGTAAGAAAATTGTACAAACCATCGCCCACAACGACTTGTGTTCTACTCGTGCATAGAAACTACGCAATAGACCTAGCTCTGATACCACTATTGGGGAACGTAGCAGAAATTCAAAATTTTCTACGCATCACCAAGATCTGTCTATGGAGAAACTAGCAACGAGAGAGAGGGGAGTGCATCTTCATACCCTTGAATATCACGATGCAGAAGCGTTACAAGAATGCGGTTGGTGGAGTCGTTCACGAAGCGATTCAGATCGCGGCCGAATCCGATCTAAGCACCAAAGAACGGTGCCTCCGCGTTCAACACACGTGCAGCCCGGTGACATCTCCCATGCCTTGATCCAGCAAGGAGAGAGGGAGAGGTTGGGGAAGACTCCGTCCAGCAGCAGCACGATGGCGTGGTGGTGGTGGAGGAGCGCGGTACTCCAGCAGGGCTTCGCCAAGCACTACGAGAGACGAGGAGGGAGAGAGGTAGGGCTGCGCCAAGAGGGAGAGCAAATCACACGTGTTGGGCAGCCCCCATACCTCAAGTATATATAGGGGAAGAGGAGGGGCTGCGCCCCACCTAGGGTTCCCTCCCTAGGGGTGGCGGCAGCCCCCAGATCCCATCTGGGTGGCGGCCAAGGGGGAGAGAGAGGGGGGCACACCTAGGGTGGGCCTTAGGGCCCATCTGCCCCTAGGGTTTGCCCCCTCTCCTCTTGAGGGCACCTTGGCCTTGGTGGGAGGCGCCCCAGACCACCTAGGGGCTGGTCCCTTCCCACTATTGGCCTACGTAGGCCTCTAGGGCTGGTGGCCCATCCCGGTGGACCCCCGGACCCTTTCGGTGGTCCCGGTACATTACCGGTGATGCCCGGAACACTTCTGGTGGCCAAATCTTCACTTCCTATACATCAATATTTACCTCCGGACCATTCCGGAACTCCTCGTAACATCCGGGATCTCATCCGGGACTCCAAACAACATTCGGTAACCACGTATATCTATTCTCTATAACCCTAGCGTCATCGAACCTTAAGTGTGTAGACCCTACGGGTTCGGGAACCATGCAGACATGACCGAGACAACTCTCCCGCCAATAACCAACAGCGGGATCTGGATACCCATGTTGGCTCCCACATGTTCCAAGATGATCTCATCGGATGAACCATGATGTCGAGGATTCAATCAATCCCGAATACAATTCCCTTTGTCTATCAGTATAGTACTTGCCCGAGATTCGATCGTCGGTATCCCGATACCTTGTTCAATCTCGTTACCGGCAAGTCTCTTTACTCGTTCCGTAACACATCATCCCGTGATCAACTCCTTGGTCACATTGCGCATATGATGATGTCCTACCGAGTGGGCCCAGAGATACCTCTCCGTCACACGGAGTGACAAATCCTAGTCTCGATTCGTGCCAACCCAACAGACACATTCGGAGATACCCGTAGTGTACCTTTATAGCCACCCAATTATGTTGTGATGTTTGGTACACCCAAAGCATTCCTACGGTATCCGGGAGTTGCACAATCTCATGGTCTAAGGAAATGATACTTGACATTAGAAAAGCTTTAGCATACGAACTACACGATCTTTGTGCTAGGCTTAGGATTGGGTCTTGTCCATCACATCATTCTCCTAATGATGTGATCCCGTTATCAACGACATCCAATGTCCATGGTCGAAACCATAACCATCTATTGATCAACGAGCTAGTCAACTAGAGGCTTACTAGGGACATGGTGTTGTCTATGTATCCACACATGTATCTGAGTTTCCTATCAATACAATTATAGCATGGATAATAAACGATTATCATGAAAAAGGAAATATAATAATAATAACTAATTTATTATTGCCTCTAGGGCATATTTCCAACAGTTCCTCCGGTGGGAGTTGCATAATCTCATAGTTAGAGGAACATGTATAAGTCATGAAGAAAGCAATAGCAATAAAACTAAACAATCATTATGCTAAGCTAACGGATGGGTCTTGTCCATCACATCATTCTCTAATGATGTGATCCCGTTCATCAAATGAAAACACATGTCTATGGTCAGGAAACATAACCATCTTTGATCAACGAGCTAGTTAAGTAGAGGCATACTCGGGACACTCTGTTTTGTCTATGTATTCACACATGTACTAACTTTCCGGTTAATACAATTCTAGCATGAATAATAAATATTTATCATGATATAAGGAAATATAAATAACAAATTTATTATTGCCTCTAGGGTATATTTCCTTCATCATCGGGTCTAATGAAAATCTTTTGTAACAATACTGGAGCAATTGCCTTAGCGAAGGAATCCAGATTTCACAAAAGAACCAAACACATCAAGAGACGCTTCAACTCCATCCGTGATCAAGTCAATGAGGGATACATAGAAATTTGCAAAATACATACAGATCTGAGTGTAGTAGACCCGTTGACTAAGCCTCTTCCATGAGCAAAATATGATCAACACCAAGACTCCATGGGTCTTAGATTCATTACAATGTAATCTAGATTACTGAATCTAGTGCAAGTTGGAGACTGAAGGAAATATGCCCTAGAGGCAATAATAAAGTTGTTATTTGATATTTCCTTATTCACGATAAAGGTTTATTATTCATGCTAGAATTTTATTAATTGGAAACCTAAATACTTGTGTAAATATATAAACAAACACCGTGTCCCTAGTGAGCCTCTACTTGACTAGCTCGTTGATCAAACATGGTTAAGGTTTCCTAACCATGGACAGGAGTTGTCATTTGATAATGGGATCACATCATTAGGAGAATGATGTGATGGTCAAGGCCCATCCGTTAGCTTAGCATTATGATCGTTCAATTTTATTGCTATTGCTTTCTTTATGTCAAATACATATTCCTTCGACTATGAGATTATGCAACTCCCGGATACCGGAGGAATGCCTTGTGTGTTATAAAACGTCACAACATAATTAGGTGATTAGAAAGATGCTCTACAGGTATCTCCGAAGGTGTTTGTTGAGTTGGCATTGATCGAGATTAGGATTTGTCACTCCGAGTATCAGAGAGGTATCTCTGGGCCCTCTCGGTAATACACATCATAAGCTTGTAAGAAAACGACTACGGAGTTAGTCACGAGGTGATGTATTACAGAACGATTAAAGAGACTTGCCAGTAACGAGATTGAACTAGTATGAAGATACCGACGATCGAATCTCGGGCAAGTAACATACCGATATACAAAGGGAATTGCATATGTTTTCATAACGGTTCGACCGATAATGATCTTCATAGAATACATAGGAGCCAACATGGGCATCCAGGTTCCGCTATTTGTTATTGACCGGAGAGGTGTCTCGGTCATGTCTACATAGTTCTCGAACCCGTAGGGTCCGCACGCTTAATGTTTGATGATGATATAGTATTATATGAGTTATGTGATTTGGTGAACGAATGTTATTCGGAGTCCCGGATGAGATCACAGACATGACAAGGAGTCTTGAAATGGTCGATAGGTAAATATTGATATATAGGACGATGATATTCGGACACTGGAAGTGTTTCGGAGAAAACCTGATAGTCATTAGAGTACCGGAGGGGGTACCAGTCACCCCCGGGAGTATATTGGGCCTATTGGGCCACAAGAGGGGAGCACACCAGCCCACAAGGGGCTGGCGCGCCCCCCATGGCATCCGGCCAAGTGGGTAAGGAAAGGGGGAGGATTCAACCTCCCCTTCCTTCTCTCTTCCCCCCTTTCCTTTCTTCTTCGACAATTAAGGAAAGGGGGGGTGCCACTTGGGAAGGACCCCAGGTAGGATTCGGCCTACATGGGGTGACCTCCTGGTTGCTTCTCCCCTCTCCCACCTATATATAAGTGGGGGGCCTCCCCTAGCACACACTAGACAATTGCCTAGCTGTGTGCGTGCCCTCCTCCACCGTTTACACCCTCGGTCATATTTTCGTAGTGCTTAGGCGAAGCCCTGCGAAGATCACTTCACCATCACCGTCACCACGCCTTCATGCTAACGGAACTCATCTACTACCTCACTACCTCGACATCTTGCTGGATCAAGAAGGCGAGGGCTGTCACCGAGCTGAACATGTGCAGAACACGGAGGTGTCGTGCGTTCGGTACTATATCGGTTGGAGCGCGAAGAAAGTTCGACTACATCAA
Source organism: Aegilops bicornis (assembly GCA_021605145.1). Classification (NCBI taxonomy): domain Eukaryota; kingdom Viridiplantae; phylum Streptophyta; class Magnoliopsida; order Poales; family Poaceae; genus Aegilops; species Aegilops bicornis. The sequence goes on from CM038670.1 coordinate 459,798,501, forward strand.
CCACGTTATGAAACTCTTCCGCTTACAGTCCACGAGGGTACGTAGACACACCCTCCCCCTCGTTGCTATGCATCTCCATGGATAGATCATTGTGTGTGCGTAGAATTTTTTTTGTTTTCCATGCAACGTTTCCCAACGATCTCGTCTCGGCGTCAAGATCCGACGTTGGTTTGGCCCTAACCTCGGACACTACATCGGGTTTAGGATAGACTCTTGTGCCAGATCTGGAATCGATTCCGGACCCTCACCATGCTGAGAGCGCACCAGGCTATTCCCCAAGTGTACTTCGAGTTAGCCCCGTTATAGGTAGACCATGAACCCTGAGGAGCCATCTCAGCTAAATGAGATACTAGATCACATCCAGAGCTTGTCAATCTCAGACGGTCAGACCTCGGTTTATGACAAGGTCGAACTTAAAGCCAACGATCGAGAAATTTATGTCCCATCCACCACCCACCTAGTCGCCATGGTCGACGATTTAACCGATGTGTTAGACTATGAGGAGGCTACCGACATGGATGAAGATGTCGACGACCCACTAGAAACCACTACGCCACTGGTCAACACCGGCAAGTGGACAACAACATCTACTTATGATGTATACATGGTAGATAATCCCAAGAACCCGTCAAGATGTCGGTGAAGGTGTGGGAGAGGTACCAACGGGGACCCTAGCAAGCACAACGCCGCCTCTACCAACAACGGCGCGACCGTCGATGAGGCATACAATCTGGAAGAGGTTTTCAAGCCTCCCCAGGGCTGCAACACAGACCCGCATGAATCCCCAAGGACGAAGACCCCGATGATCACTTTGAAGGGAATGCCGAGAACTACTTACCTCTGCCCGAGGAGGACGAGAGCTGAGGTACCGAGGACTTTATAGTCCTTGATGACCCCTTTGAGCAAGAACGGTTCTGACTTTGCCGATGAAGCGGAAGCAGCAGCTGCTGCAGACCAACCAATATGCTCTGGATGACAAGCAGGTAGACATAATCTCGGCTGCTACTTCTTGAGCTTGCGTTGGTTTTTCCCTTGAAGAGGAAAGGGTTATGCAGCAAAGTAGAGATAAGCATTTCCCTCGGTTGAGAACTGAGGTATCAATCTAGTAGGAGGAACACACAAGTCACCAATGGTTGCACCTACACAAACAAACAAATACTTGCACCCAACGCGATAAAGTGGTTGTCAATCCCTTCACGATTACTCACAAGGATGAGATCTGATAGAGATAGGTATAAAAGATAAATAAAAGTGCAAGATAAAGTAAAGGTAAATAAATTGCAGCAACATATTTTTGGTTTTTGGTTTTATAGATTTGAAAATCATATGATAAAATTTAGACCCAGGTGCCATAGTTTTCACTAGAGGCTTCTCTCTTGAAAGAACGCATATGGTGGGTAAACAAATTACTATTGAGCCATTGATAGAAAAGCGCATGGTTATGACGATATCTAAGGCATTGATCATGAATATTGGCATCACGTCCATGACAAGTAGACTGACTCCTGCCTACATCTACTACTATTACTCCATACATCGACCGCTATCCAGCATGCATCTAGTGTATTAAGTTAACAAGATCGGAGTAACGCCTTAAGCAAGATGACATGATGTAGAGGGATAGATCCAATCAATGTGAACAAACACTAACTTTTTATCTTTAATGGCAACAATACAAATATGTTCCATGTCCCTTTCTGTCACTGAGAATAAGCACCACAAGATTGAACCCATTACAAAGCACCTCTACCATGGAAAGAAAAATCAATCTAGTTGGCCAAACCAAATCAATAGATCGGAGAGAAATACAAAGCTATCTTAATCATGCATAAGAGTTCAGAGAAGACTCAAATAATATTCATAGATAATCTCATCATAAATCCACAATTCATTGGATCACAACAAACGCACCACAAAATAAGATTACATCGAATAGATCTCCAAGAACATCCACTACAAAAAAAAGACACATCCGTGACATTTTGGGCCGAAAGACTTTTTTTTCTGTCATGCTTATGACACTTCTATGAAAATAATTGTGGCAATCATCACAGATGTGGTGGGCTCCAACTTCTATGACAAAAAATCATGACAGAAAATGGGCTTTTCATCCTGGGTGGGTCGGAGACGCAACTGCATGACATTCTTTGGGCCATCCATGATGGAAAAAACATGGTAGAAGCAAGGGCGAGGAAAATATCGAGGAGTTCCCTGTTACGGTGGGTGGTCGGGGCCAAGCGATGCACAGAGGTTTGCGCGTTTCTCTCATACATGTACGCACATGTGTGCGAGGCGTTGGGCTCTAACTAAACCCGAGCGACTGCACTGGCTACGCGTTACTGAACCCGAGCGATCGATCGATCTCTTGCTGTTAACTGAACCCCATTGAGCGATTCCTTCGCTACTGCTACTAACTGAAGCCGATCGAACCTTCCACCTTTTGATGATGTTGGCGTTCTTGGAACCGGGGTAGCCAGACTTGCATATCTGCGCCCATGGCGTGGCTCCGTCAACGGCCTGGTACGATTCTTCTTCAGGACCAACAACACAAGACCCTCACGAGGGGCCAAGCCTCGCGAGGCGGACGACGCCAAGACCTCCAGAAGGAGCGGCCTCCTTAGGCTGGCTCATGAGGAGCGGAGATTTCTATGCAAGCCCTCACCTCGTAAGGTTTGGATGATGCAAGCCATGACGACCAAGACCAGACGGGCGCCAGCGGGCGTAATACAACAGGTTTGCTCTTTGGTGCTAAAGAGGCAAGCACAGGCGCGGAGTCCCGAGGCATCAACCAAACGCTTCCATTTCCATGCTACAAGACCAGGAACGTCAGGACGGAGGTCATCACCGAGCCCACCATGGCGTCATGACCAGAAGCTTTGCAGGCGAAGACCACCTTTCGTCAGGATAAGATGTACTAGTTGTCTCCCTTCAAATTTGGCCGTTGTGGAATCCCTTTCCGCCTTCATTTTGGGAAGAGGATCGAGGCCACTATAAATATAGCCTAGCCACCACCATATAGGGGGATCCACACTACTAGGAAAAGGACTATAGATAGGATTGACACTGCACCAGGGAAGTAGTGCGCCACTACTATATACTAATGGCGCACCGGTTGGTGATGCGCCATTAGTGTGGAAGAAACTAATGGCGCACCACACAAAAGGTGCGCCACTAGTTATAATTTTTTTTTCATTTTTACGTACATACTAATGGCGCATCAGACCGAAGTGCGCCATTACTAGTTCTAACTAGTAATGGCGCACTGCATGTGAGTGCGCCAAGATTGAATTTTTTATTCTTTTTTTGCAAAACAACTAATGGCGCACCGCCGCTGGGTGTGCCATTAGTAAGCTCCCCCCTCCACTCCACCTATTCCCCTCCCTCCCTTCCTCCCCAACCGTACGCCGCCCCACCTGACGCCCATCCGTCCCCTCCGTCCCCTGCCGCTGCCCGACCCCTGAATCCACCCCGCCGCCCCGCGCCCGCGCCCACCACTGCAGCTCCCCACCGACCCGCCCCCACGCCCCACCACTGCAGCTCCCGCCCGCCGCCCCACGCCCGCGCCCGAGCCGGAGGAGGAGGACCAGGAGGAGGACGAGGAGGAGGAGGATCGCTCCAGTGCAGCCTCATCGTCGCCAGGGAGAGCGGGGCAGCCTGCTCCACCACTGCGGCCACTCCGGCCGGCGACCGCGCGGCGTCCTGCAGCGAGGTGCTTCCCTTCACCCCGCTCCCTCCCTGTTCGCCGCACCCACCCGCTCCCCCTTTTCGCTGCGGGACCCCCTCCAGCCCGGCGACCGACGGCGATTCAAGGCGGCGGCGGCTGCCAGCGAGGTTACTCCCGCACCACCTCGTCGCTCGTCCCATCCGCTTGCCAGATCCTAGGTTTTGGCCCCCAGTTTGCGTCGTACGAGCGAACCCTAGGTTTTGTTCGTGAGATGAAATAGGGTTGCTGTTGAGGGGGGATTTGGGAGAGGAGAGGCATAATGGGCCACATTATGTGTGGACTAATCGATTGTAGCATCGGTCAAGCCGTGCACGTGCAAATTGCAAAGAGCGAAAGCTCTCCGCCTCCTATCTGTCTATGCTGTGTGCTGGAACAACGGAAAGAAGGGCCAAAGTTGCCTTTTCCTTGGCCGAGTAAAAAGGGTTAATTGATTTTTTTGGAGTCAAAGTGTTAATTGATTTTGTTATGTGAAGAACGAGGAATTCAGTGAAGTACTGCACTCCAGTGTGCAGAAACTCATTGAATTACTACAGTTTGCAAAAATTCTATACTCCAATATTTGTTAATTTTGAAGTACATCTATCTAGCTTAAATGGAGTAGCTTAAAATTAACTAAACCCATGTGTGCTTGGAGTAATTAAAATTAACTTGTGCTTGTGCAGCAATGTCCTCTCTTCCTCTCTTCTTCTTTTAGTAAAGTGTAGAAGTAATTAAAATTAATCGAGACCATTTGTGTTAATTAAAATTAAATGGAATCTCTCTTTTCCTTTACTCTCAAGGCTTATGTTCATCTAAGCATCCCTTGATGAGGTGTTGCAATCTGCACTAGAGCTTGTGCAGTTCTGAGTTGATGAGGACATGTGATTAGGCACAAGGAGATCAAGATCCAGAAGTTCAGAACACTAGCCAAGGCTTTTGAACACCAGGTACTGTACACTTGCTGACTTACATAACCAAGCATTATATAAGGATCACAAACTTTGTCCCTTTGAAACTGTTGATACCCAAAATTTGAAAGAAATGCTTTTCCAGGAAATCAATTTATTGTTTGTATATAAACTCTGTGAGATAATCAATTGTTGTTGGTCCCTTTGTATTTCTAAACTCAAAACTGAGAAACTATCAAAACTACTCATGCTAAATTTTCCATCAGACTGTGTCTACATATTGCTGTCAAAATATCATAGTAATGATCATCTAGTCAAATGTGTGCACAGATTGCTGTTACATGTTCATTTTGGTTATTTAGTGAGATAATGGTCATTTTGGAGATGCCATATGAAGATTTTAGGGTCATTTTGGAATAATGGTCATTTAGTAATGCGAAACATTGACTATTACTATGGCAAGTACTTTGTCAAGTACTCCATGTGTTTTTGTTGGCAGTTTATCATGAAATTGTGTTTATGGTCATTTAGTAATTCAGTCAAATATTGTCTCAAATCTGTGGAGTACTGGAACTGGGACTAGTAGTATTGTGTCATTCTCTTCTCTTCTCTGAATCGTAGCATTTCAGTTTAACGGTGGATCTCTGTGGAACTGTAGCATTTCGGTTTAACGGTGGATCTCAAAATTGGATGCTCCCGACGTGCCAAAGAAATGGAGTAGCTCCCGACCTAGGTGTTAGAGGTGCAGCATATGTGCAATTTTGACCACTGACTATAACAAATTGTTTGAAATATAGACCACTATGTGGAGGAATAATTCTAGTGAGTGATTCTTGCTATGGGGAGGGACAGTGATAACATATTAAATAGATTGATTGTTCTTACATTTTAGTGATAACATATTAACATTCTTGCTATGGGGTGGGACAGTGATAACATTTTAGCTAGATAGAATATATGCACATTTGGTCTGCCTTACGCTAGTTTTGATGTTTCCCGTCTTCCGTTTACGACAAGAGATTTTGTCTATAGAAAAGCATATCGGCAGCTGTTCATGTATTGTTTGGACTAAAGAATCCTCAAGTCCTCTGGATATATGTTTGAATGCTAGATGGTCCATGCATATTTCTGTCTACTTCCTCTAGAATTAGATGGATGTATATATGTCTGTCTACTTCTTCTAGAACTAGTGTATTACCAAGATTCCAACACTATTTATGTAGTATCCAACACTATTCTTCTTTTCCAAAATGACATAGGTTAGCTTCATTTTACCTAAGTTGGCTCTAATATGCTAACTTAGAGCTTATATGCTTAGTTTCCTATAGGTTAGCTCCAAAATAACTTATGTTAGCACAAAATGATCAAGTTTACATAATTAGCTTATAGTCTTCTTCTTATTCTTCTTCTTTTCCAAAATTCTTCTTATTCTTCTTCTAGTGTTCTTCTTCTTCTAGTATTCTTCTAGTCTTCTTCTTCTTCTTCTTCTAACTTGTTTATCATTTTGCAGATTTGATTTAATTCACGGAAGCTTGCATGGATGGAGTGCTTCTTTTCCATTTGTGTTTTTATTTTGTATCAATGTGAAACTTTTGTGAATTGATGGATAACGGTCTTTGGATGAACAATGTGAAACTTTTTTAATATGTAACGATGGAACTATGTGTTGGCTATGTATGTATATATGATGGAACTTGTGTGTTGGCTATGATTGTTATATGGATGCTTGTTGTATAGATATGTGTTGGATTTCTCATATGTGAAATAGTGACCTGACATTAAGAAAAAAAATTAAAAAATTGTTACTAATGGCGCACTACCATGTGGTGCGCCATTAGTATAGCGTATAATTAGTGGCGCACTATGGGCAAAACTAATGGCGCACTGCGTGGTGCGCCATTAGTACACCAAATACTAATGGCACACCAGTGGTGCGCCATTAGTAAAAAATACTAGTGGCGTGATACTAATGGCGCACCGGTAGTGCGCCATTAGTAGGCAAAACCGGTGCGCCATTAGTAGGCCTTTTCCTAGTAGTGCCGGATCCGGACCAGGTCCATCCTCACCTTCACCAGCTCACCCAAACACAAGAACACACCTCCTGAGGTTGTTCTCCCACTATACTAGTTCATCCTCAGCCCACCTCGAGGCTAATCCACCACAAAGTAGGAGTAGGTTTTACACCGCAAGGTGGCCCGAACCTGGGTAAACTGTCGTGTCCCATTTCCTTCCAGTTCATCAAGATAGGCCGTGATATCAACGAGTTGGCACACCGAGGAGATTGAGTTCTTCGCACGCACCCTAGAGTCCGAATCTATCTTGGGTTTGCGGAGCCTTGAATATGACATTTTGCACACCAGGTAGGGGTGCGTCGGAGCCTCTCTCCCGCCGGTCGATTCGTCACCACTCTGCCGCTCTCATGGCTGACACTCGTCGAGTTGTGCTGAGCGTCGGGCCACCCTCGCCGCCCGCGTCGCTCAAATAGCGCATGCAGGGAATGGCGGTCCCTGCCGTTCCCCAAAGCCTGCGGCCAACGCTGCCACCGGCCTCGTAGCCCATGAGCAGCAGGCTTCGTCGCAGCATCCTTCTGTGCGGCGAGATGGGTGTACCGCCACCCCGTCGCTGACTCCGGCGGCTACTTCGTCTTCCCATGCTCGTCGTGGCCCGGCGAACGTGCAGGCTGCGTTGCTCATGGCACATGAGCTTCTGCGCTATCGCCCGATCGACGACCTATACAAGGACTGGCTAGACCGCATCGTCGAGCTCGTCAACACCGCCGGAGAGTCCCCCGCACCATCTCGCTCGCTTCCTCCCCCGCTGCCCGCTGCGGGCGACGTGGCCCATGGCGCACCTCCTCCACCTCCTAGGCAGCATGCCATCGTCGATCCAAGGCGAGAAGTTCCTCGGCGCGACTTGCCACGTGGGGAGCCAGCGCGCGATGAAGCAAGCTGCCAAGTGGTGCAGCGGCCCCAAGGAGAGGCGCATGAGCTCCCAGCACCACTGCGTCAAGAACGCGTGCTGCCCGAGGCGGAGGTGCGCGGGCACCAGGGCCTGGCTCAACCTCCGTGGCGGGTCCTCGTGAGCGCGGCAGGCTGCCGCGTGTTCACCCTGAAGCTGCGTCATGTCGTGTGGCCCGAGAAGTTCAAGGCGGACCTGCCTCCACGCTACGATGGTACCCCGATCCTGCCGAGTTCCTGCTGCTCTATGAGCTGAGCATCTAGGCGGCCAGCGGCGACGAGAAGGTTATGGCAAACTGGTTTCCCATGGCCCTCAAGGACGGCGCGTGCTCATGGCTCCTGAACCTCCCTGCGGGATCGATCTCCTCCTGTGATGAGATGCGAGAGCGCTTCAACACCAACTTCCAGGGCACTCGCGACCGCGTACCTGATGCGGGTGACCTGCGCCTCATCAAGCAGCAGCCAGGGGAGACCTTGCACAAATACATCCAGCGCTTCACCAACATTCGCCTCAAGATCCCCAAGGTGTCGGACGAAGCCATCATCTTGGCATTCACCGATGGCGTTCGCGACTTAAAGATGAGGGAGGAGCTCGCCATACACGAAGACCTCTGCTTGGCGAGAGAGATGTTCAACATGGCAACCAGGTGCGCAAGGGCCAAGGAGGGTCACCTCTCTCTGTTGGAGCTTTCGGAGGTCGACCCAGAGGAAAAGAAGGTCAAGGCCAAGGACGTGAAACGCAAGGGCTTAGCCGTGCTCGCGACTGAACCTGAGACGAAGTGCGGCTGCGACCACCCGGAGTCATCCAAGAGTAGCCGCCCGTTCTGCGTCTTCCACAATGTACGTAACCACAACACCAATGACTGTCAAGAGCCCAGGGCCATCCGCGACGGGTGTTTCAGTCGTCGCCCCAAGAGCAAAAATCGCGGCTACGCCCATGGAGGAGGCCAAAGCGGAGGACGCAAGGGACAACCGTGACCCCCGCCAGGACTGGCGAGATCAGCCTCGTGAGGACCGCTAGCAGGGTCAGCCTCGCGAGGGTCCCTGGAGGGATTAGCCTCGTGAGGACCATCCTTATGGCAACGCTGGCCTTCCTCCGCTTCCGCCACCACCAAGAAGGAATGACGACCACCACCAAGATGACGGGGCTGGGGGCTACCAAGAGCCTCGTGCCATCGTTTGCATCCTGGGCGGTGTTCAGGCCCCTGCCTCCCATCGTATCTTCAAGCAATTTTCTTGCAAGGTGAACGCGGCCCGCCCCAAGCTCGAGACGACACATCCGTCAGTTGGTCCAAGTACGCCATCACCTTCGACTCTACTGATCAATTCATGTGCGCGGCCACTGCCGGCTCCCTCCCGATGCTTTGCTCGCCTACCATCAGCAACGAACTCGTCACAAAGACACTCATCGATGGTGGCGCGGGGCTCAATGTTCTTTTCGTTGAGATGTTCGACACACTCCAGGTGCCGTACGACCAGCTTCAACCTACCAAGCGCTTCTCAGGAGTGACAGACGGCTCCACCACCCGATAGGGCAGATCCGTCTCGCCGTCACCGTCAGCAAGCACGACAACTACCGCATTGAGCTCATCGACTTCAACGTCGCCCACATTCGCCTCCCACACAATGCCATCCTTGGGTATCCGGCCCTGGCTAAGTTCATGGCTGCAACACATCACGACCTACAATGTTCTCAAGATGCCAGGAAGCTGCGGCATCATCACGGTCACCCTCGAGCCCGTCTACCAGGCTGCGGAAGTCGAGAACCCAGATGACGATAGTGCCATCTACCCTCCCGAGGCTGTCCCCAAGGAGAAGAAGCAACTACTCCACTAAGGATCTCAGGAGGATGGGGCGTCTGACGATCGTGCCTCAGAACCTGCGCCCACCGATGGGGCGCCTTCCCCTCTCCCATAGGAAGGCGCACCTAGCGCCCCTCTCTGGCTGGGCTCGTGGGCTCTCCTCTGGAGGGCCTCTGACCTAGCCAACATAACGAGGGAGGCGCTCAGGCACCATGTGGTGGCGTGCTTCAACGCGCACTTCGGCGAGGAGAGCATAGGGCGCAAGGCGCCAGGCGCTCAGGAGTTCATCAGCAAGGCGATCAAGGAGCTTCAAGAGGCGCAATCCATGCGTGGCGAGCGCCGTCGCACACCCCCCAATGCAGCTACTGCCCCTGACAAGGGCAGCGAGCTACGCATCTGTGTCAACATCCCAGGGCTCAACAGAACCGCGTCTCAGGAGCTATTTTGGCCATCCCACGTTGGCCGGTGCGAGGGCTCCCCTCACATCTACGTTCACATGCCCTTCGGCCTGCCGAACGCGACTGCTACATTCCAGCGCCACATGCGGGCCATCCTAGTGGCTCGCGAGGCCACATGCAGGGCGATTCATATGGAGGTGGCGCCGGATCCTCGCGAGCCCCCCGGGCCTCCAGTACCTCATGAGGCTCAGGACCTGGATGACTCATGAGGAGCGACTTCTGCAGCACGCGTCTTTAGCTACTTCAACACTTCTTCAGCAACAGTGCCAGGTGACATTTTTTGGTTTGTTCAGTTGGGGCGCCCCTCGGGCTGCATTATCCCCAAGCCGTGTGGGTCCGTCCCTGCGGCATGTATCGTTCTTTGCATCTATCAGAACCGGCTTTACCTCTTCCATGAGTTGATTTATGATTATCACCTACCTGTTCGGTGCTTCGTCGCCCTCCGCAACCTCCACGCGTTGCTAACCCGCTGTTTGCTCATCCTGCCATGGGGGCTGCTGGCACGACGCCTGTGCTCGGGTCTGTCCCTGCAGCATCGACAAATCTGATAGAGTGAGCTCTGATACGTGGCCTGCCCCACGCACGTCACCTCACCAGGTCCTCAGTGCCTTCACCTTATTGCGGAAAGATCAACAGCTGGACAACAAGCGCGGCTGTGTGTTATGATTTCCTCCTCAGACTAACTCGCAGGAAACTTCGGAGCCAGGCTATAAGCGGCCTCGCCGGCCACTCCTTTTTCACGGAATTCGCTTGCACGTTAAAGGGGGACTCCCGAGCATCGCGCCTCAGGGACTCTTACTGGCTCTCGAGCCCTCGCCCCTGGTCTTGACCACGGCATCGCGACCTGGCATACCAGCAGTAGCCGAGCCTCACTCGAGGGCCGGGACCCGAGGATGTAGAGCATCTAGATGGGCGAGAAAAAGGGGGGTCGGTGTGGGGCCCGCCTAAAAGTGCTCTACGCCACCAGGACGTAGTCAGACGTCGCGCAAGGGAATCAGCGCAGGCTCACCCAGATAAGTCGGCCCATACATATCGGCGTGAACCTCACAACCCAGTATTTTGACTCTCGCGATCTTGTTAGGGAAGTGCAGTTTTCCTTTTCGGCCTTCAGGGAGCTGCTTACGCGCCAAAGGGGATCTCCTAAGCATCGCGCCTCAGGCGCTCTTACCGGACCTCGGGCCACTCACCTCCTGGCCTTGACCACGGCATCGCGACACAGCATCTGACGGCAGTGAAGCCTGCCTAGGGACTGGGTCCTGTCGGCGTAGAGCACTAAGCTACCGGGAGAACGAAAAGGAGCGTCGTGCCAAAGCGAGATACACAATCACAACACCAAACCGGGAATAATAACATGAAGGCAAAAAGTGTAGCAGTTTCTTACACTCCCCCACAGGGCCCGTCACAATTCCGCGCAGGGAAAACAAAAGAAGAGGACTTGGAAGAAACCCAGCCACGGGGCATCACCGACGACACCGGGCAGACGCTGTTGCTGCGCTCCGGGTGCAGCGGGAGCTCGACGGCTCATAGCTGTCATCGTCGCTGGACACCGGAGAATAGCTGGATTCTGGGGAGTCGCTACTGCTACTGGAGGAGCTGCTGGCAAGGCTAAGGGCAAGTTCAGCGCCCTTAGCCGCGCCACGCGGACCGCCTCTTCAAGAGTAGCACTCCAAGCGCCGGCCATCTTCACTGAAGACTTTGAAGAAAAGCGTGGAGTCTCCGTCGTACTCGAAGTGGATGGGGAGAGCCCCTTCCTGATAGCAGGCGCAGGCGATCTCGCTCCATCCTCGAGTCATGAAGACGTCGCCCGGGGGGACGACCTCGACCTCCGCCTCAGTAGCTTAGCTGCAGCACCTCGCGTGTTGCAGCCACAGCTCAGTGAGCCCCCTCGGCGGCATCTCCTTGGCGAAGAACCTCAGGAGCCGGATCCACGTGCGGGGCGGCATTACCGCCCACACCAAGAACTCGCGTGATGTGCCCTTGGCGTGAGTTCGCAAGCCAGCTCACCACACAGTCACAGCTTGTCCTCCACGTCCCCGACCCGCGCAGCGGTGGGTTGTGCCCCCCTTCCCAGTATCGGTGTCAAAACTGGCGGATCTCTAGTAGGGGGTCCTGAACTGTGCGTCTAGGGTAGATGGTAACAGGAGACAGGGGACACAATGTTTACCCAGGTCCGGGCCCTCTCTATGGAGGTAATACCATACTTCCTGCTTGATTGATATTGATGAATATGAGTATTACAAGAGTTGATCTACCACGAGATCGTAATGGCTAAAACCCTATAAGTCTAGCATGTATGAGTATGAATATCATGATTGGCCTCTACGGACCTAGCCCTCCGGTTTATATAGACACTGGAGGGAACTAGGGTTACATAAAGTCGGTTACAAAGAAAGGAATCCTCATATTTGGACGCCAAGCTTGCCTTCCACGCCAAGGGGAGTCCCGTCTGAACACGGGAGAGAGTCCTCGGTCTTGTATCTTCACAGCCCATTAGTCCGGCCCATGTCCAGCAGGCCGGACGCCCGAGGACCCCTTAGTCCAGGACTCCCTCAGTAGCCCCTGAACCAGGCTTCAATGACGAGGTGTACGGCACACATATTTTCTTCGGCATTGCAAGGCGGGTTCCCCTTTCCGAATACTCCAAGATAGTCTTCGGACGCAACGAACGTGTCCTGATCTACAATACAAGTACCACACACAACCGCAGAGAGTTTAATATTTCACGAGTCCAATCCGCTGACAACTTTTTGTAATGTGACATCACGTCTGCCTGATCATTATTTTGAATCGTTTTCGTCTGCCGTTCCATGTTTCAAGACGCAGTTTTCATTGGTATGTCTTGTCAAAGCAGAGATCGTGTCCCCTTATTGCGGGATTCTCATCAATACGGGCGTGGGTAATCCAACCGTGCCATTTGCACAGCCCTTAGGAACAGGCGAGTTTTAAGGTGAGTGGGGAGGCGCTTGATATTCACTGCCTTTATAAGGAGATAAGGATTCCCTTTCTTCACTCACGCCTTCTCTTTTCTCTGCCCTTCCATTCTCGAGCTCCAGCGCCCAAGTCCTCATCCTTTCCGCCTCAAGAAAGCACTCAACCATGTCCGGATCTAGAGCGCAAGTCAAGTGGATGGCCTCCTCCGTCGAGGAGAAGGACATAACTAAGCTTCGGGAGGCCGGGTATGTGGCGAAAGAAATCACCCACCGGCTTCCGGCCAAGGGGCAGATCATCCCTACCCCGAAGCCCAATGAGAGGGTGGTGTTCATCCCCCACTTCGTCCACGGGTTAGGGTTTCCTCTCCACCCTTTCATCCATGGACTTATGTTTGGTTACGGGCTAGATTTCCATGATCTAGCCCCAAACTCCTTCCTCAACATCTCGACATTTATTGTCGTGTGCGAGGCCTTCCTCCGCATTCAACCAAACTTCAAACTATGCCTCAAGATCTTCAACATGAAGCTGAAGGTGGTGGATGGCCAACACGCGGAGTGTGGACGTGCCATGGTGAGAAAGATGCCCAATGTCACATGGCCCAAAGGTACTTTTGTGGAGACCGTTAAGGAGTGGCAGAAACTGTGGTTCTATATCACAGAGCCCCGTGATGCCACCTCGACTGCGGCTCCTGAATTCATGTCCGGAGCTCAAATGCAGCTCACCTCCGGGCTAGAGAATGGCCCAAATTGGTCTTCGTCGGACGAGCTGATAGCGCTGCAAACGCGCATCCAAAGCATGGTGGATAAAAACATCAAGCTCGTCAACGTGATCCAGGTGATGCTAGTTTGCCAGATTCTCCCATGCCAGAGCTGGACCTGCCCTTTATGGGAATTCCATCTGGAGAAGCACCAGACCTTCGAAAGGCTCTTCGGAACCACACACGAAGATGTCTGGAAGTTGCTCTTTAAGGGCAATGAGACGCCGCCGGACATCACCGAGGATTGCGGGCACGATCTTGCCAATCCGCCAGTGCGGTAAGTCCTTCGCGTTTTAAGGTGTATCCTCTACTTGTTTGTTCAAGGAAGGTATCTAAGCTTCACTATTTATTTTTTCAGGTATGGACAGAGAAAGCGGAGCGGATCCAGTGTTCGGCTCCGCTGCCCGAGGAACCGGTCATCCCGCTACTGGCGAAGATGCTGGTTCCGGCGCCCTACCAGGCACCGGAGAAGAAGGCCAAGGGGGTTCGGAGTGGCCCCTGCCGCAAAGGAGCTTCGGACGTGTTGTCTGAAGACAAGACTCACTCCTCCGCCGCTGAAGACGACGAGGAGGAGGAGGAAGAAAGCCACTCTCCCCCTGATGGGGAAAGGAAGAAGAGGGCGGCCTCCACAAATCTGGAGGCAGAGGCACCCAAGAGGGGGAAGGCCCCCCTCATGGATAACTGCACGTGGGACATCGACAGCAGTCCAGAGCGATGCCCCCGAAGCAAGCCCCTGGCCGCATCGTAAGTACTAAAAAAACGTATATGTCCATGTATCCGGCCTCTCCACTTCATGGTATTGACATGTTAAATTATGTTATTGCAGTCTGGCCCACGACAGTTCCCTGCGATCCTCATCAGGAGGTTCGCTGGATTCAAAGGCGATGGCCAGCGAGTCACCGACGGCCGCTCACTCTCCCAAGGCCAAGGGCGACACTGAGGTGCTGTCCCGAACACTACAAAAAAATAAACTTCCGTGATGATACGTGTTTGTCACGGTAGGTCGCGTTTTTTGTCATGCATGTACATCCATGACAATTTTATGACAAAATCAAGATAGTCATACCTGTGCTGTCGTAGAAGTGTTCCATGACATTACCAAAATTATCATCACGGAAGTGTCCACTTCCATGACGATAAATCGCGCGTCACAGAAGTGCTTTCGTCAAGGGTGACCGACACGTGGCATCCACCATAACGGAACACCGTTAAGATATTGGGTCCGGTTTTGGATCTGATAACCCGCTAACAACCGCGATAAATGGGGATTTTCCACGTGTAAAATCATCATTGGCTGGAGGAAACACGTGCCGGCTCACCGTTGGGACAGATGTCATCCACTCATTGGACCGAAGGTGCCTATGATACGTCGACACGTGGCATGGCCGAACAGAGGCCCATTCCTGTGAAAAGGCCAGCCCGTTTGACTTGGTCAAAAGGTGCCGGGCCGGCCCACGGAAATCCTGTTAACAGCCTGTTCACATATAACCCATTTACAGCCCGCTAACCCAGGGCCCATTACGACCTATTCGAATTAGGCCCAGTAGCATCATCTGGGCCGTCCAATATGATTCCAGCCCATTTTAAGTTCCGACCCATGTATGGCCCATGACGTCTTTCGGCCCATATGAGGCCCTTTGTAACTCTTGGCCCATTAACGACCCGTGGTGAAACTGGCCCGTAATGAACAATGTATCACTTCATACCCATTAACGGCCCATTAATCCATTGGGCCGTTTGCAGGCCATGTTATCTTTCGGCCTTCTCAGGGCCCATTTGTTCTTGGGCTCATTTCCAGCATTCCGTTACTTACGACCCGTTACTGCCATTTTCTGCTTGTGGGCCAAATTCAGCCCGTGGTTACAGTCGGCCCGTTTGTGGCCCGTTAATACGTTGGGACGTTTTCATAGCATCATCAAATACGGCCTATTAACGACGGCCCGTTATGGTCGGCCCATGAACGGACGACTCCAACTCTAGCCCGTTTACGCCCATAATGCGGTGTGTTTTGGGCCCATGTTTGGCCAATCGATCATACGGCCCGTATAAGGCCCATTGATGATACGTCCCGTAGAAGGCCCATTGTTTCTACGGCCGGTAGTAGGCCCATTGTTTCTACGGACCGTAGAAGGCCCATTGTTCCTATGGCCCGTAGGAGGCCCAGTGTCACTACAGTAAATATGTTGCCCATGGCCTGTTAAAGGCGGGAAACTACTATAGGTTTAGACCTGCTAATGGACCAAGATGATTATAGGCCCACATTTTGGCCCATATGAGTAACGGGCCGGCCTTAAGACCAACAACACTGAGATACACTAAACCTTCTGGCCTAAATTACAGCATACCGACCAAAGAATAAACCTAGACTATACAAAGAAATTATGGCATATTACATCCACTGGGAATCAAAGTTCGCTACCGGTGATAATAAAGCGCAATATGACCGTGGATTACATACACTGGGCATCAAAGGTCGCCACCAGTGCATATAAACGCGCCGACAAAAGAATATACAAAAGCGAGAGCACTTCGAAGGCACTAGACACAGCAAGGTCGGGCCCATAAGCAGCCGAACAAGCTGATGAGACCTCAGTTGTGTCAACGATAGATGCTTCATCCCTAGCTGTATGGCACCATAGTGCGCAAGGCAGTCCCGTGACATCTTCATTACATCTTTGACTTTAAGTCGGAGCTGAGCTGAAGCAAGCCTTTTCGCTTTAAGTTGATACTGAAGGAGTCGAACTGGTTGAGGCAGCGACTGCATAGAGGTTGTCTCACACCTGCTGGTGAGTAGCTTCAACTCACTGTCTTCATCAAGACAGGACCTTGGGGTCATCTCGCTTTCCTCAAGATGGTTTGGCTCACTATCTTTCCTAATGTTCTGCCTGGCATAAGAGATACGACTCTGAAAGAGAAACAAGGAGACACGTAACATGTTTCACAGTTATATAAGCTAATAAATGGATCTGTTCTGCATAAGGAACATGTTTTTACAATTACAATTTAAAACTGGTAGTTGTTGCAAACATCCAATCAGATGTAAACAGCAGTGGAGGAAATGATGCCTATCCAAATCTATACTAGAACAAAGTTTGAAGGCTTGAGAAGGATGAACTTACATTACATGTTAACACGGGCTGGACAAAGCCCTTCTCCATGTTGATGGAAGGATAATTCAATAAATTCCCCAAAGAAAATTCTTGATAAGCATTGCCATTATTCTAAATTTTGCAAAGAGTAAATATAGATCAAATAATATTGGAAGAAATAGAGGATAATGAAGTTCAGGTGCAGACTGATGATACATAATCAAATAGCAATTAATTAAGTACAGCGTTACAAGGCAAAAGTACAGACAAGAGGAATGCAGACATCAACGTGTGTAGTGGCATTGGCTTTATTCAACATTTTGGTAAGAGTAAATGTACATATCATAATTTGGAGAAAGTGGAGGCCATGGCAGATAAGATGCAGAGTAATGCTAGACAATCAACTATCTCGCGATGCATGTACCACTACTAGGAAAAGGGCTATAGATGGGATTGATACTAATGGCGCATCAGGGAAGCAGTGCGCCACTACTATATACTAATGGCGCACCATCAGGTGGTGCGCCATTAGTGTGGAAGACACTAATGGCGCGCAGACGGAAGAATGCCATTAGTAATATTTTATTTTTTCATACATACTAATGGCGCATCCGAGTGAAGTGCGCCATTACTATTTCTAACTAGTAATGGCGCACCAGCAACAGAGTGCGCCAATACTGTATTTTTTTATTCATATTTTTGCAAAACTACTAATAGCGCACCGTGTCATAGTGCGCCATTACTAGTTTAAACTAGTAATGGCGCACTACGTCACGGTGCGCCATTAGTATATATATATATATATTTACTTTTTTTGCAAAACTACTAATTCGCACCACCTACAGGTGCGCCATTAGTAACCAGGGTTACTAATGGCACATTTGCAGGTGGTGCGCCATTAGTAACCTGGGACCCCAACAAGATATTTCGGACAGCCTCACCTACCCACTCACTTTCCCCACTTCATTCCCTCCACCTCCTTCTCCAAGCTTTCGGCTGCCTCCTCCTCCTCACCTCATTTGCACCATAGATTCATCAAAATTAAGTGGTGAAATTACCTTTTTTGATAGGTAAGTAAGGGAAAGCTATCTTCATGTTGTAGATCTACTTTTTTCTCCCTAGCTCGCTCCAACAACGTGCACATGCACTTTTGTGGCCTAGCTAGATCTATGTATGTTTGTGGTGTTGCATATGTATGTGGTGTTGCATATATGTTTGTGTTTGCAGGTACGGTATTTGAAATGCGATAGTTGCCAATATTTTGCGGAATGTTGATTCATTTCCGTTTAAGTAGAATTTTGGCACTATGCATTCTTTTAGTCTTATTTTTAGGGAAGGTCATGCCAAATTTTTTCTTGGTTCTAAAATATCGTTTTGCTCTACCTGCAGCGACCATGGTCCATACGATGACCGAAGGCATCATGAATAGGTTTTTGAGCTCCGCGAAGGCCGAGATGCTTCAAAAGAACGAGATGGAGATAAGATCTCCGTGTCAAAGATGCAAGCTGAAGAGCCTTATTGCGGAACCGGATTCCGGGCAGGTGCGGGACCACCTGCTCTTGCATGGTTTCATGGATGGCTATCGGTGGCAAGGTGATGAAGATGACTATGAAGTCGTCCGTGGGGGCCGAGCAAGAAATGAGGAAGGGCAACAAGACAACCACCGCGGCGAGGCGGGCGAGAAGGCGAAGAATCTCCGAGGACATGATCACGGCGGTGATCTTTGTACGACAGTCATCATGTAGAAGATGTCGTACATGATGATGAGGAAGATCAAGGCGAAGGGCATGATCATGAAGATGAAGATGCGGAAGGCATTTACGATGGAGGCTGGGTGCAGGACCCTCATATTCAAGAGCTGCTTCTCAAGCAGATGGATAACGCAAGAGCTGCCGCCCGAGAGAAAGCCAAGCTAGATCAACTGGAGATAGACGCGGTTACTCCACTGTATGAAGGATACAGGCCCGAGGATACCCGGCTGAAAGTAATGTCATGGCTCTGGAGACGAAGGTAAAACACAAAATGACCGACGCATGCTTCGACGAGAACATATCATTCTGGCACGAACGTCTTCCCAAGGGGAACAAGTGCCCGACCAGTTTCGAGGAGGCGAAGAAAATCGTGTGTCCTCTGGATTTACCGCCGCGTGAAATACCATGTGTGCATGAACAATTGCATCATTTATCGGGACGAGCACGCGGAGTCTACCATATGTCCGGTGTCTTGGCGTCACTCGATACAAGCAGAGGAAGAAAGCTCCTCGAAAATCGGTGTGGTACTTTCCGATCACTCCTCGTCTGCAGCGGTATTTCCACGGACCCTAAGGTAGCAAAGCTCCTGCGTTAGCAGCGGATAGGGAGGAGAAGAAGCGGGAAGATGACGGAAATGATCCGGAGATAAGTAAAAATACAAGATGCTAAGTCACCCCTAAGGATGCGAGCGATGTAGCGTTGAACTTCGAATACCCAGAATTTGGGAAGGATCCAAGGAACATCGTCTTTGGTAGCGAAACACAGATGGAGTCAATCCGTTTGGCAGCGAGAAGCACACATAGCACCTGGCATGTGTTTGTGTGGATGTGCAACCTTCCCCACAGTTGTGCATGAAAAGGAAGTACATTCACATGAGTATGCTAATTGAAGGGCGAAACAACTAGGGAGCGACATCAATCTGTATGGGGGGCTGCTTTGAAAGAGGAGCTAGACACGATGTGGAAAACGCCCGTGTCGTGGGGCGCCGCAGAGAAAGAATATTTCCCTATGAGAGCCACACTGCTCACGGACGGTGCACGGCTATCTCGATTCACGGATATCTCGCTGGCAGGTAGTCCACAGATTTTACGGATGCGTAAGGTGCATGGATGACACAACGTATCGCCAGCTAGATAGAGATCCCGTGTCTTGAAAACCGTGTTCATGGGACATCGAAGGTGGCTTCACGGCGATGATCCGTGGAGGAAACACAAGGATCTGTTCGATGGTGAAACCGAACCCAGCGCCAGCGTCACGAGGCGGCGAGGAAATAGACGAGCTGTTGAAAAATTGGAAAGATTGCCCCTTGCCGGAAAGAAGCAAAAGGCGCGAGCCGGGAAAGAAGCGAAAAGCGCCAGAGCAGCTGCTGAAGGTATGGAAAGCGAGGTCTGCATTTTACGGGACTTGCCGTCTTGGAAGATCCACCGTGTGCCTCACAGCCTTGATGCCATGCATATCACGAAGAAGCGTGTGCGAGAGTCTGCTTGGTACCCTGCTCAACATGCGAGATAGGACCAAAGATGGGCGAAAGCAAGGGCAGACTTGAAATCAATGGGCATCGGCGGGAGCTTCACGCTAATGATGATGATGATGATGATGATGATGATGATGATGATGATGATGATGATGATGATGATGAGGCGAAGCGGGACCACGAAACTTCGTCGCCAAAGGCAAAAAGGCCAAGAAGACCGGAAGTTACTACCCTCGCGTGCTTCACTCTAAGTCGAGGAGGAGATCGAGCAGTTTTCACCTGCCTCGTAGGAGTAAAACTTCCTTCTGATTCTGTGAGGGAATATAAGAAGATACCTAGACCCAGTGAGCGAAGTTCAGCGGATGAACTCTCCACGGTATCACGTGCTGATGATGCGAGATACTTCCGGTTGCAATCCATGGGATCATGGGCCGCGTCCGTGAAAGCGCTATTTGGCCTATGCAACTTTTTCGGCGTCATCTCGGAAGTCGATTGGCGTGAGGCAACTCGAGAAGGCTACGAGGAAGAGATCGTGGTGATACTATGCGAGCTTGAGATGTACTTCCGCCCGCATTCTTGACGTTATGGTGCATCTGCTGGTCCATATCGTGGAGGATATCATCCAACTCGGGCGGCGTTCTGCCTGACGGCATGATGCCGTTCGAAAGTATGAATGGTGTCATCAAAGGATACGTTCGCAACATGTCACGTCGAGAGGAAGTATAGCGAGGGCTTTTTGACGAAGAGTGCATCTCCTCTACTGCACGAATTATCTAGGCATCGAGAACCCCGTTGGTCTGCCCGTCAGCGGGCACCTCGGCGGGCTCATTTGGATGGGGTCACCGTGAGGTCGCCCGCGAAATGCATGTCGACTTCGAGGGTCGACTTCGCCGACTTTGAAAGAGCAAACCTAGTCGGCGCTACAACACATAGGCGTGAGTCGATCCTTGGGTGGTAGAGCACAAAACCTTTATTGAGAAGGCGTGCAATGACCGAGGCCAACAGAGGACGGACCGAGATATAATCAAAGAGCACAACTCATGTTTCACGCGTTGGTTCAAGCGAAGCTTCATCCTACCCTTTACATGAGGATTCTTCCGGAAGAACAACTCATATTCGCCTTGTCACAGGGTGCCGAGCACAACCTGATGACCTATGAGGCGTACGATATCAACGGCTACACATTCTACACCGATAACAAGGACATGAAGAGCGATGGTTATCAGAACTCCGGGGTAACGATGGAATCCTACACCGGTAACGACAAGGACAAATACTACGGAAGGATCAAGGAGATCTGGGAGCTGAGCTACACTGGAGAGAAGGTCCCGATGTTCCGTGTCAGATGGGCCAAGAGCGTCCTAAAAGAAGCCCGGTATTTCACCACCATGGTTATACCCGAAGCCAAATCCAAGACCGTGGGCGCAAACGTCACCATGAAAAATGAGCCATGGGTACTGGCTTCCCAAGTGGACCAATGCTTCTTCATTACCGACCCATCAAAGCCCAGTCGTGTTGTCGCGAGGAGAGGCAAAAGGAAGATCATCGGAATGGATGGAGTAGCCAATGAGGAAGACTTGACAAATCTGACGACCGAAGATCGAACAAGGCAGCGACGATGAAGTAGCAGCACACACCACAAGAAGAAGCAGGACCACCCTACCTAAAGGGCGTCCGTTCCACGTAAGAACTCCATTTGCGAAAAAGAAGGGCAAGAAGATTGTGAACAGATAGCTAGCTAAGATCGATTGTATTTAAATCGTAGTCTTCATTTCTCGATTGTATTTCATGGGCACTTTTTGATATCATGAATAATTTTAAATTTCATGGGCACTTTTTGAATTCATGAGGACACTCGATCTCGATCCCCCTCCACCGCCGCCGACGAGCACCCGGGCCCCCACACCTGCCCGCTCCACACGCCGCCAATCGGCACCCCCCGCACCTCCCCGCTCCACCGCTTGCCCGTCGATGATATTTTCAAGTAACAAATTTGAACATATTTTTAAAAAAATTATTACTGTTTTTATAAAAAAATATTTCTGTTATGATTTAAACAAGTTTGAACATATTTAAACACAAATAAATATCAAACAACATTTAAAATGCAAAAAAAATATTGGGAAGCCTGGGAATCGAACCCAGGACCTCCTGTTGTGTGGGTTGCGTGCGGACCAGTCGGGCTAGTGGGCGGGTTCTGATGTGGATTGGGTTAGGTGGAATATAACATGTGCTCGAACTGTAATAAAAAACATTCTAATGGTGCACCTCTGCGGGTGCACCATTGCTATCTAAAAAAAAGATTTCTAATGGCGCACTTGGCCAGGTGGCGCGCCATTAATGCTTCCCCTAGCTATCCTCCCTCTCCCTCGCCAGATCCCCTTCGACCCTCTCTCCCTCGCCACCAGATCCACCCGCGCGCTGCCTCGACCCACGATGCCGCCGCCCCGACCCTCGCCGGACTCCACCCTCGCCGCCCCCGCACCCCCGCGCCCCCACCCGCCCGCCCGTGCCCCCACCCCGCCGCCCGACCCTCGTCGGACTCCTCCCTCGCCGTCGGCGCCGGCAACAGCAACCTTGACACATCGCCCGACCCTCCTCCTCCTCCCATTGCCCCCCCGCCTGCGCAGCTGACGGCCCCTTCTCTGTCTCGCAGGGCAAGGTCTCCGGCGCCTCTACGACACCGACGCCTCCACCGTCTACGGCGTCTGCGCCTTCTTCAACCTCCGGCCACCGCGGCCTCACCGTCGAGTAGTCGTCAAATTCGTCTCCGTTGAACCGTCCCCGACCAGGCTGTCTACTCCTCTGCGACCGCTGTGAGATGCTCTTCAGTTTCCCCTCCTCCCCTTGGTCGTTTGCTTCCCGTAGCACCGCCCCTCCGTGATAAATTTTTGCATAAGTTGAAGAAACAATAGTTCTACTGACAAGCAGAAGAAAGGATTGGGCTCTGGTCCAAATGATGTTTAACATGAATTTAACTAAACAGGAATTTTATGTTGCTTTCTTTGAAGATGAGTAGTTGTAGGAAGATGATGCATAGTAGTTTTATGTTGTTGTAGTAGTTGTAGGATGTTATTGTAGTTGAAGTTGCGAGGAGTAGATAATGGAGTCTTGCCAATTTACTCTTAGTAAAGATGTTGAACACACAACTGTTGTTTACTCTAGTGATAGGAGTAGTAGTGGTGGCCATCTAGTTGGACTACTACTGCTAGGACTTGCTCCAGATTTTAGGATTTCTTTTCTTTTAGGATTTATTTTCTTCTATGACTAGGTTTTTATTATTTTTCTGTTGTGATTTTTTTTGAGCTCTTTCTTTTTCATTTCCTACTATCCTTATCCTAATTATCTTAAATTGTTATGATGTGTGTAACAGGATTAGATCTTGGATTTGCTAGTGGACTTTGGGAGTTTCTTAGCCAGCTTGGTGACTCCATATTTTTCACTATTTCAGCAAGTCTTTTGTAAGCATTAAACTTTCAGCACTACATTTTTATCTTATGTGTACATCTGTTTGCTTCCAATTGCTATATATGTATTGTTGTTACTAAAAATGATGAAGCTCCTGTCAATTGCTATACATATATATGTGTATGATGATCCTCCTTTCCTGCAGTTGTATAACTAGGATATAAAGCACATTGAACTAACAATCTTGTATGGTGCCTAAACTACAATGATTCAGGAACATTAGATGACATAGCATGTGGATATTGACATAGGATGAGTAGATTAATAAGTGAGCCAAAAGTGATGGACAAACCTCATGCTAGGAATTCTCGAGGGTTGCATATTTCTGAAGGACCCTAATTGTCACTGACAATATCTGGACAGATTGAAAACAATTTAACTTCAGTACTTCAAGTAATTTGCATGAAAGATTTTTGAATTCCAACTTCTGAATCCAGAATTTGATTAGTTCCGTAAATTTGTATGACCACAATTTTGTAAAGTTTCAGAGATTTGTATGACCAAAGATACAGTTTAGATTTGATTAGTTCCATAAATTTGTATGACCAAATATATATTTCAGATTTGTAAAGTTTCAGAGATTTGTATGACCAAAGATACAGTTCAGATTTGAATTGTTTCAGAAATTGGTATGACCAAAGATGCTATTGTATATAAATGGGCTCTTTGTAGAACTGTTCTTCATCTTTACTGATCTTTGTTCTATAGAAATATGCTGAATTTAGCAAAAAATGGGGTCTGGGAGACGCCTTGGCCGCTTGAGGCCCTTGAGAGGCCCTTCGTGTCGTGATGATTTTGCAGGTACCCCGAGAGGCACTTGAGTTTGCCGGAATGTCGATTAACTTCCGTTCCGGCAAATTCGGGTACTCCATATGTCCTATTTTCAGCAAAGGTCATGCTGAAATTTTTCATGAATTTTAGCATGACTTTGCTAAAAATCAGACATATGAGGTACTTGCTACTAATGCATGGGTCGGGGTATCTTAGTACTTAATTAAGTAGGATCAACTGCCCCTTTATTCTTGCTGCATTAAACCGAACTTAGAATTCTCCTCAGCATCGATAAACCCTAGATGATAAACCCAACATAGGTGGCAATAGAACCAAGTGATTAGTGCAATAAACCCAACATAGGCTTTTAGGGTGCCTCGGCGTCGACAAACCCTAAATGATAAAAGCTTAGATTTTAGGATGTCTCGGTGTCGACAAACCTTGAATGATGAGACCATGATCTTGTTCCTTGACAATAACCAACTTTTTGACCAAACTTTTTTCCTATTTAGAGCGAAACATGGCCCACAACGATGAGGCGGGCGGTTGAGCGGCAAGCAATTCAGGAGCTGTCCCAGGAGATGGAGGAAGAACCTCACCGCTATGAGGACGCCGCAGAAGACACCGATCCTGACTACACAACCCCTAGTGGCGTCGGGGATGACACCACTGATGGTGCCGCCGAGGATGCCACCACTGATGATGGCAGCACACACACAGATGGCAGCCTACCGAAGAGGCAACGTAAGGACCGGCGCCCGAGCGTGCTCGGCACCGTCAGGGAGGAATTCTTGAAGTGGACTCCGGCAGAATCCGACGGCGCCCAAACAAGTTGTCAAGGGGTACTCGATTCAGCTCGGGTGCATTCTCCGGAGCACCGTCTCGATCAACACCGAGAACCTAAGGCATAAGGACCACGGGAATTTGCGCAGCCTCCTCTTCACGAAGCTGCACGAATGATACAAGTTCCCCGCTGAGTTTGCAAACACACACCTCTCAGGGAATAAAGTGAACAATACCGCCCTCACGGGGATGAGCACGGCCCTGTCTACTTGGAGAAGCACGGTGAAGGCAATGATTGACAAAGGTGGTAGTTATCACAAGATCAAGGCGAAATATCCTTTGATGAGCGAAGATGAGTACAAAGAGTTCAAGATCAAGTGCGAGAGCAGCGCAACCTCCGAATCAAGACAGTGGGGGAAAGAAATGCGGAAGTTGAACTTAGGGGTCCACCAACTCGGTCCCGGCGGTTACAGAGTGGCGGAGCCTATATGGGACAAGGAGGACGCGGGCGTGCCGAGCAAGGCCTACCGCCCGCTTCAAGAAATACCATGACAAGCGGACCGGGGAACTTTCTCGGGGCCCGGTACAAGGAGGACCCGGTAACAAAGGAGCTTACCACGGATCCGAAGATCAGGGCGCTCAAGCTTGTTCTGGTAAGGAATACACCCCCGCGTAATTAGCTCCATATGGTTGCATTCTAATTAATCCCCAATATTTCTAAATTGTTCACGTTCCTTCCGCAGGACACTGAAAGCAGTAGCGCGGGGTCGTCTCAGAGCTCCCCTTTCTACACCCCTTTAAATAGGGCATTGAACATAATTAAAAACAAGGATAAGCTCAGTAAGCCGACGTCAGCTGGTCGTGTGGCCGGCAAAGTCTTGTCCACAAAATGGTCGTCATACTATACCGCTAGTGGGCGAAAGGACAAAAAGACCAGCTCGGAAAGCCAGTCGCGCGAGGTTGAAGCACTCAAGGAACAAGTGGCGCGGATTCCGGAGCATGTCCAAGAGCAAGTGGAACAACAAGTTGGAACGAAGCTCAACGCCATGGTGCTTACGTTGATTCATGGGCTGACGATGTGGATTGCGAGCGGCCAACAGGGGCCTCCCCCGGTTCCCAGCTTCACGGCCAGCAACTCGCACAACACGCAGGCGGCGCCAATGCTGTCTCCGGCGGAGGCGGTATTCGTGTCTCCGGCGCCGGCACGGGCATTGGAGCTTAATGCACCCGGGTGTACGCCGGCCGGCACCTCCCCAGCAAGCGGCCCCTCCGTCAGTTGCACGCCCGCCGTTGGCGGTGCCTCGACAATAGTCGAGCTCGACGGCATCACGGTAACTAAGCCTCTCGGTCGATGACTTCATCTCCTTGCCTTTGTTGGGCATCCCCGACGCCCTACATGTTTTCGCGGGCGCGCCGACGTTCCTTGCACTCTTACGCGCCGTGGGCGGCGAGTTGGTCGATGTCGCCAAGGGCAGAATCGTTCAACCGGGCAACCCCATGTTCCACGGTAATCCGATGCCACCCACAGTGTATAGGGTTGAAGAGGTCCGGGTGCTGCCAGGCTGCGACGAGCTATTACCTCCGATTCGACCCGCTGGGGCCGACGAAGAAGATGAGATGACCCTCAGCACCTGCGTAAATCGGCCTCGCTTTGGCGAAGAGCGATTCGTTTGGGGCGGGGATACCACCCTGAGACAAGACCGCCCGATCGTCTTGCGGCGCCAAGCCTTGGCAAGAACGCCGCAACGCTACCGGACCTGCCGGACATCCCTATGGCACAGGATCCGGACAGCCCTATGGCACAGGATCCGGACAGCGAGGACAATGACGACGGTACATTTACCAAAGTTGATAAGTACATTGCCGAACATGGGTACGCTGACGAGTTCTGCGGGCCTCTTTCTCAAGAACCCAACCAAGACGACTGTGATCTAGCTGGTACGGCGGAGAAATCCAATTGCAACCGGCGTCGTCTGGCTTTTAGTTCTCAGGACACGCCTCCAGCTCCCGCCTTCACCGAGCCTCAGATAGCTGAGGTGCGAAATATTATCAGCCCCAACACGCTCAAGAAGGCGGTCTGAGCAGAACTTCGGTCCCATTACAGGATATCAAGAAGAAGGGACGGAAGCGAAAAGACTAACAAGGGCGCGGTGCAAGCCAGCGGCACCGAAGTTCGATCTGTGCTCGGGGCGGGCCACCTTCACCTAAGGATATCTCGAGGAGGGTGCATGTGGCGGGTAGAGGCGATGCTACCGCCAAATATGCTGAATGCTGCAACCGGTGCTATGCGGAGTCTGCACGACAGTGTTCTTTCTTTGGAGAAGCGGCGTCTCAGAGAGAAGGATGTGGCATACCTGGTTTTCGTGGCCAAGGTGCCAGAGGGCAAGGGATTTGTGGATGGCGACATCGGGGGTACGATCGTCCTGCGATTTGATGACATCTTTTCTATGTTTAACCTTCATCCGCTGCACTACACCTTCTTTCGGCTGTTTTTGCTGAGTATGGAGATGCGAATCATTAGAGACAAGACCCCGGACATCGTGATAGTCGACCCCTTCTACATGCGTGCCAAGCACTTGAGCAGCACTGGGGACTGCCAAGTTGCGAGTTCACACCTCGAAGGCGTCATTACGGCAAACCCGGATAAGGATAACTTCCTTGTGGCTTACTTTCCCGAGTAAGTCATCCCTTAACCGCCCGTAACATATGATTTCTTAGATTTCGATCGTTCTTTTTTTCTAACATTCCGTGTTACGTGCGGTGACACACATTGCACACTCATCCTCTAAAGCCCGAAATATTCCATGGCCACGTATTTCGACCCGAAAGTAACTCCAAGATAGACTACACAAATGTCAAGAAAGTTCTTAATGATGTTCTCCCCGGCTACGCCAAATCTGGAGGCACCTTCACCTGGGCAGTTCATAAGTACGGCAAGCACATGTTCTCACACAATACGAAGTTCTGCTGCGTCAAGCAGCCGCCTGGCGGTCAGAAGGATGCCTACTACGCCCTCCATCACATGCGGGCGATCGTAAGGGACCATCATCAACTTCTGCTACCAGATAATCTCAAAGATTGGGCCACGAGCTTGTTGGCAGTCCAGGACACGGACCTCAGACAAGAATTCTTTCGCATCCATTCGGAGTTTGCGGACAACATCCATCAAGATGTCCTTCATACCTCGGGGCAATTCTTCCTCAGATATCAACCGTCCAACAGTGAGATAGATGAAACGCTACAAATGCAGGGTGACAACAACCGCGATTTCATGACCATCACGATAGACGACGGCTTCATCCATGCTCCTGTCCGACGAGTCGAGTCGAAAGTAGTGATGTGTAGTTCTGAAACATTGATTGGCTCATGTTGTAATTAAACTTTAATGAATTCGTATGTCTCTTTGGTTTGGACAATCGTTCAACTTAGATGTTATCGATGCTATTTATCAGTAGGACCATGAATCATGCTATTAATGTCTTGCTTTTCTCTTTCGATCCTTTTGTTGCATACTTACATATTGCTTATGTATTGTCTGTTGTTTGGCTTGTGCATAGAGATGCCGTCGTATGTCGTGTACAAGGGTAAGGTTCCCGGAGTCTACGAAGACTGGGAGGAGTGTCGGAGACAGGTTCACCGTTTCAGCGGTAACAATTACAAAGGGTACACCACTAGGGCGGAGGCCGAATCTAGATACGCCTGCTATCTAGCGGGAGAGAGGAGGGAGCGTTGGAGGAACCGGATGAAGACCAGTTTGATCACGATGATGCTCATCGTGATGACCGCAGCTCTCTTCTATGTGATGGTAGTTTAGATGATCGATATCGACTTGTAATGTGAAGACAAACTCGATACTCGCGGTCTTGAGACTTGTAATGTTTTATCTTTGTTCGGTCTTTTGAATTAGGAGACTAATATGATGAATTGTCTTTGTAGACTAATCTTCTATTGTATTCGATGAATCTGCTCTTGTGTGTCTTGCTGTCTATATTACATCGATGTATATCTTGTAACCTTTGAAAAATTCAGAAAAGAAGTAAAAAAAGAAAAACCAAATATTCATACTAATGGCGCGTTAGCTCAAGGTGCGCCATTAGTATGCCAAAGGATACTAATGGCGCATCACGACAGGGTGCGCCATTAGTATGACAAAGCACATGGTTACATATGGCCCCCCGGGAGGCACACTAATGGCGCATGGTGTTACATACTAATGGCGCCTTTGCGTGGTGCGCCATTAGTATTAGATACTAATGGCGCACCAGTGGTGCGCCATTAGTAAAAAATACTAGTGGCGTGATACTAATGGCGCACCGGTAGTGCGCCATTAGTAGGCAAAACCGGTGCGCCATTAGTAGGCCTTTTCCTAGTAGTGTACAGTAATACCACCACTGCCCGTTATTACTTGTCGCTCAAATGGATGTATCTAGCACTATTAAGTTCTAA
Source organism: Aegilops bicornis (assembly GCA_021605145.1). Taxonomy (NCBI): domain Eukaryota; kingdom Viridiplantae; phylum Streptophyta; class Magnoliopsida; order Poales; family Poaceae; genus Aegilops; species Aegilops bicornis. The sequence continues at coordinate 459,827,799 of CM038670.1, forward strand.
ATACATCCAACTGATCAACAATTAATTCGATACAGAGGGAGTATATGACATCATGTAGTTACATGAGCAATCCAAAACTTCATAACCATTGTGTTAGTTCTACATTTATCTAAGAGTAAATATAGACCTTATAATTTCAAGCAAAGGGTGGATAAAGAAGCGAACATTTACAGTGATGCTACATAATCAAACACCAATGAGTGTAAGTATGCTGACAAAGGGCAAGAGGTACTAACAAGAGCAATGCAGAGCCCAGTATTGTCGTGAGATCCTATGATCCTTTGAGCAAGGAGATTAATCTGAAATTAGTTTTCATACAAGAGAGAAGGTAAGGCACATGCAGAAATTTAGGAGTTCAAATTTTGAATTGATATCATAGACAGTATGAGAAACTGGGCTCTCAGCAGTTCTAACAGGGGTTTGGCCACTTGAGTAGGGGTAAAGTCTGGTACAGTTGGGCCTGTGTTTTATGTGGCTGCTGATCTATCTGATTTAACAGGTATCACTACCTTTTCCAAATACCTAGTTTGTACTCCTTGAGGATCTACACTCACCCTCTTCCTTTTGGACATCTATTACAAAAGAACAACCTTTGACTGGAAAAACATAGTATGACGACACATGGAATAGGTACAAAAAATGGATAGGTATGGCATATACTCATATATGATGCTTAAACTAAGCAGATGGTGTAACAAAGTAGAAGTAGTGCAAGAGGTCAGATGCAAAATATGTGCGACCAATACAACCTTGCCAAGTTAGAGCATGCACCTTGATGGGTGAATAAGATATGCTATCCTCCAGCATGCCATGTTTGTTAGCCAGTGGATTGTTCTGCAATATTCCTCTCGTGCGCCCATTCTCATATTCATTTTGAATGTTCAATACCTGACATGCATGAAAACATAAAAACAAGTGAGATTATCTTTGTAATGCAGAAGTGATTCAAATCCAATACTTCCTCCCTGTAAACTCCTATGTGCTATCTCTGCAATTCTTCTAAGAGGTGCCATGCATGCGGTAATTTGGTGTGTGCATTAATATAATGTGGCCTACTACTCAAAATATGAGAGCTCCAGAAGTGATGATACTTCGCAGATGACAGGTTCAACATATAGTAAAGAAGAACAAGTTGACCTGACGTGACAGATTCAAAATATACTATGGGAGAATAACTCGACCGACGATCGACCATAAGAGAAGAGGATCATCTTAAAGAAGAAGCGGAAGAGCAAGCAGATTGAAGATATTACAAGTCTTTTTATACAATGTCGGTTGGCCACCCATGATGAAACAGAGCGCACAGAGAAATACTATTCCTTCCGGTCTCTCCATATGTGGCTCACATGCATTTTGAAAATAAAGTAGGAACATTTAGCTGACCAATTAAACATCTCTCAGTTTTACTAATACCAGCTTAATATCATATTTGAATTTGTACAACTAAGCTTGTTTAGCTCGATGGGTGGTGCAGTGCTATTACGACACGAACCACGTAGGCTGATCGTGGTCATCATAAAATGGGGAAACCGTAAGCATGATGAGTATAGTGTTGACCGTGGCAGTGGGATGGCAGATCTGAAGCTACAAACCACGCAAAGGGTAGTTAGCAACCGATGTTTGCTTTGAAATAACAACTAAGATTTGGTATTGACAAGAAAGTACAGTCAACAAGTGACAAAGATATGCAATTATCTTTGTCTCTATATGTCGCGACATGCATTTGGAAACTCAAGTGGGACCTTTAGCTAACCAACTAAATGTGTCTCATTAACTAATATCAGTATCATATCACAATCATATTTGAACAACTAAGCTTTGGAATTTTGAGTGTTGTGTTGTTTAGCTTGCAGGGTGGAGTAATGCTAGTACGACAGAAAGCACCTACACAGATCATAGTAGAGTAGATAAAAGGGGAAAACGCTAAGCATCAAGAGTAAAATAAGGAAAGTGGAACTAGCTGGACCAGTGGGTGGCGCCCATGCCTTTCGAAACGAATATAGGAACATTACGTGACCAATTAAACGTTCTCTGTTTTAGTAATATGAGCATCATATCAGATTCTTATTTCAACACGCAAGCTTTGGAATTATGAGTGGCATGTTGTTTCGCTTGATGGGTTGAGGTCTTGAGTAGCAGTGCTAGCACGACACGTAGCAGTGAAGCACCTACGATGATGGTAGTGAATATAAAGGGGGGAAACCATAAGCTTTACGAGTATAGTGACCGTGACATGGCGGATCTGAAGGTGCATGCCGGACAAAGCTACTTCGCAACCAATGTTTGCATTCAACTAGCCACTACATTTTGGTACGGACAAGAAAAGTACAGTAAGCAATTTAAGATCTATTTTCCCGGTGAGATCAATAACTTAAGCACATATGGAAGAGTACCACCTCTCTTGCAACACCGTGTAGGCCCCTGCTGATACGTTGAGGGTGCTGCGGGTGCAATGGCTGTCGACAGCGGGGAACAAGACCTTAGATGGCTGACAGCCGGGTCGGGCGATAAATCCTGTTGCCATGGACGAGGCGGTCGTAGAAGCGGAAACGACAAGCTGGACGCCGCCACCAATGAAGCGACACAACATGATGAAAGGATCCTGGTCCGGCGTCGTGGATGAGAGACGTCCATCTCTTGTAGTGGATGACGGGGTAGGGGTAGCGGCTCCGGCAAGGTGGAGGATGAGGTGGCGGACGGAGGAGGCTGGCCATAGTGGGGAGGTTGTCATGGCGCTGACGGTGTATGAATGGGGAAATGGAGGGGGAGGGGGGATCTCAAACTTTGGGACGTGCTTGTCTGAAATGTGGGGAAGTTACGAACTTATCCCCCGTTTAAAATTTTGGACATCACGTCAGTTGGGGATAGGATGGTAATCTCGCATCCCCCAAATATTTGCCGGTAACGATTTCGGGCAAGCAGAGGGTGCTTTGCCGCCCACGGTGTATGAACGGGGCTGACAGGTAGGGCGGTTGTGTCACGTCTGAGGGAAGTTACACATCTGCCCCTATTTAAAATATTAGCCTACATCGATTTTGGACGAGGAGAGTTTGTTTTGCCGCCCACCGTGGATGAATGGGGAAATGGAGGGAGAGACACATGTCTTTCGGACGAGCTTGAATAAAATGTGTTTTCCATACGTTTGGCATGCCGTGTCGAGAATGGGCTCAGAGGCCGTCATGTCACGTCTGATTGAAGTTACTAGTCTACCCCTATCGGCAGAAGTGTAAATCCGGTCGATAAGGATGTCAAGTGTCAGGGGTAGCCAGCAATTTCCATCTCGCAAACACTTGTTTCGGGCAGCCCACAAATGATAGTGGGTGTTTAGCCGCTTCGCTCAAAACTTGGGAGAGTTAGCATTCACGTTTGCCCTGGGCCCTGGCAACTAAATACTAATCCAATTTTTATTCAATTATGAATATCCATAGATTATTCTATGTTTTGTTATTTACTTCTTCAAAACCACAACAAAGATTTATTCCACCTTTATATATGATTATGATTTAGAAATGCCATGATCTTCGAATTCAGTAGGTTGGATACACTTTGAGTCAAACAGTTATTTCATCCAATACAATATGCTCACACGAAAAGCAGTTCACCTTATGTCAATCATACAACTACTAATGATTACCTCACCTAAAAAAGTCGGATCATTACAACACATGGAAAACATAGGGGGTCTTACAACATAATCCATTCAGAGACATGACACAACATGCAAGTACAATAATCTAATGAAAATTTCAACTGCTATCTAAAGAAGAACTGGGACTACCCTGGTCTTCAGATAGCAGAAGGAGCAGGACCTCCTCCATCTTCAAATGCAACATTCTTACTTCCTCCAATTCTTGGGCTGCTTTCATAATGCGTACAGCTAATTGCATAATTTCCAGCTTCAAGATCGAGATTACCTCATTCATGGCAGCCACACCATCTCTTTCTGCCTCTAGTAGAGCCTCAAGAACTATAATATCTGTGCTCAGACTGCTCTCCGGCGGTGTTGCCTCTGAACTGCTACCATCTGGTAACATGGATGGCGCACTGCTTCCACAAATAGATTCTGGGGTTGTACATTGTGTCCTAGTGTGAACGGCATCCTGAAAGGTTTCCGCTGGACATAAGTAAGAGATAGTTATCACATGATCCAGGCGATAGCTTACATGGTAAGCGACATACAATTATTGCCGAGCATGGCAAGCTATATTTAAATGGTTCGAAGGAGCATCAGCCGAAAAGAAATTAAAATGGTAAGATGAAACTAGGGATGTAAGTGGCAAATAAACGACATCCGCCAGTCCCATCTAGTTAGTTTTTGCTAGCTCCCTGGTTCATTTTCCTCAAAAACAAAAACTCTTTTGAACTATCATACCACTAGTGGAGTTTAATCGGGATTAAACAGGACCCAGTTGACATCCCTAGTTGAAAGGGAGTGTACCACCGCTATATTTAAGTTGCCAAGGCATCTAAGCGGTTGAAATAATCTGAGAAAGCACTTAACAAAGTGTGGCCTCATATAAACTACGAAGACAGTCTTGTGATGAAGTTCAGAGGAAAAGTTAAGGACTCAAATAAACTAGCGATTGCATTTCTTTACGATAGTACAAAGAGCCTTCTTGACATATTGGCCAACTCGGGTATAGCGTAACAAGTAACAAACAAGCATTCAAATCAAGCAATACAAAGAAAGCGGAACAACTGAACTATTGTTATTACGTAGGATTACAGGTTGAGGGCACAAGCCAAGAAAGCAGCGGCACGCATTACATTTCACATGTACTAAAACACACTTTGGCTTACCATATGTTCTTTGTGAAACCTCGCAGCTGTTGCAATGTTCTTTGAAGATATCGTCAGCATCCCGTGGTTGCAAATCTACTTGTTGTAGTTTATTCTGCACCCTCTATTTAGGTAAAATTAATTTTAATCGCATGGACTGGTTCGAATTGATCATCAATGGTTCATCTAAACTAATGAAAGAAGGGTGTGTGCATACACGACAATATATCTGCTTCCCTCTATTTTTATGCTTGTTCGAGGTGCCAGCCCTAAAAGAACAAATATTTTGCTTGATGGGGTTGGCAGCTCCATAATTAATAGAAGCATCAAATTAGTCATGCAACTTGGGAAGATCAAGAACACACAAAAAAGTAATGAACAGAGGCTCGGAGCAGTGATGTAATAGCTAGCATCATAAAATCTAGGGTAAAATGAACAAAAACCAGCGGAACCACATGCTAGTTTGCTGATGTGTAATTAAGCATAGAGAACATGAAGCAGTCAGATGGAACCAACAGGTGGCATAAGAACAACACCATTATCATAAGTATAGCATGCAAGAAATAAAATAGTAAGCAGTGATATCTAGGAAGTACAGTAATACTTAGGACAAAACTAACGCATATTAACTATATGTGCACTGGTATGTAATTTAGCAATTGTAACATGTTCACTGCCAGAAGTATGGCCCTACAGGTGCAAGAAGAATAACGCGTCTCATGAAAAACTGAATGATGCCCTGAAGAAATTCAAAGGTGCGGTGCTTATGCTAAGAAAGTGAGCGTGGCGCGGCCGTTGGATAATAGTACACGATTCTCGGCGGTATGGGTATCGTTGGCATACTTGATAGCTAAGGATCATCGATGGTGCTCGTGTTGCGGTTGAGTTTGGGCGGTATGCCGTCATTTGAAGCGGCTCCGGTGCTACGGTTGCGGCGCCTGTCGACATACAAGAAAGCTCATCTGTGGTAAGTGAACAGTTGCAAGATAAAGGAAAAAACCGAAGGAGTACAAATCAGAATAACCTGATGAGGCCGTGGCGTCGGTAAAGCAGGGCCGGTGGAGTTGAATATGGCATCCGTGGAGCGGGTCCGGTGCAGTGCATGAAGGCTTCGGCGGGCGCGTTGTACAATGCTTTCGGTGAGGCGGATCTGTTGCGGCGGGCGAGGGTTTGTATGAAGGGCCAGCGAAGGGACAGACGAGGGAGTCAGTGAAGGGCCTACACTATGGTGGACGAGGGCGCTGGTTAAGCAGATGCGGTGCAGTGGACCATGATGGCGGTCAAGGAGATCTGGAGCGGTGGACAAGCCAGTTTCTGAAGCGGCTCTAGTGAAGTGGTGAGGTTGCAGTTGGGGGTTCCAAGGTGCGGAAGGCAGATCCGTCGAGGTGTGAGGTCCACCGCTGCGGCAGAGGACTAGATTCGGCGGCTTGCCATGGTTGGGGGGGGGGGGTCGGGGAGGGGAAGGGGAGGGGCTCTGGGGAAGAATGTTGGGGGCAAAGAGGGGAAAACCGTGGAGTTACCAAAGCAACCCTTTTCTGTTCATGTGGCAGTGGTAAAACAGGAATATCGTAGGGCTAAACTTTTGGGCGCGAGATATTTCGTTGTGAGTGGGAAGTTTGAAAGCTTTTGGCGCCTGAAATTATATACTGCTCTTGTATGGCCGACTATGATATCATGGCCGAGAAATTGTTTGTTTTGCATGCAAAAAAAGTGCAAGTTTTTAAAATCAATGTCTCCAACTCGAAACTTAGATTGTCCAGTCAATTCAAATATGGATCATTGAGCTACTACAAGCAAATACCATCATACGGTCCAATTCAAATGAAATTCCAAATGTGTTTATCCTAAATATGATGACAAAAGCAAAAATGTGTGTGTGTATGAATGAAGTGGATGATTATAAAGTTTGAACATGCCCGTATGTGTATATCTCTAGGTTTGATATATGAACTTGAAATGACGAAATCCCGGCTTAAAAATGTAGCTCCGTTTAAATGAATTACAAAAGCTAATGATGGAGTCGAATTCCAAAATTCCAATCTTAGGTTTGTATTTCTGGTACATCAAGGTATATCATTCATGTTCAAAAGTATCGTTATCTCATAGTCCAAACAATGAAACAAATTGATCAACCATGAGTGCACACACTATTGACCATGTATATCTCAATTACGCTAAAGTCCCTCAAATATAGACACCTCACTCTTTATCTGAAGCCAACCCCCCTCGTTGCCCCCCAACACACACACAGAGAAGTCGTTCTCTCCCCCAAACACCAACACACGAGCACATTAACACCCCTCTCTCTTCTAAAGTCTGGACCCCAATATAGGTCTCTATCACTTTATCTCTTGGGCATGCACACATCTCTTCCCCCACTCTCTAGCTAGGTCCCCTGACATCTCTCTTTCCCAAGCACACGCACTATGTAGAGTGTATCTTTCCCATACACACAAAAGCATTAAGCCCCCAAACATCTATCTCCCTAGTTATGTGGTTCTCGCACAATCACCTCACACACCACCCCCACCGCAAACAAGCACACTTTGTCTCCTTGTGCACCACTCTCCTCTTTCTATCTCCCCCACATGCGGACCCGCCCCATCTCCTCCCTGTATACATATATGTCGTGACTCTTTCCATAGCTCCCTAATGTATCATCGTTCTCGATCTCGCACATTGTTCTCTACACCATCTATTCTAGATCTCTCATGAAGTCCCTATCACACACACGATGACTCGCTTCCCTTGCGTCTCTGTACATAGGCCAATTTCAAACAACATCAACATTGTCTCCCTATCTATACACCATTTATGGAGACAAACGCCCCCTCTCTTCCTCTCTCTCTATCTCCGTCGCTAGCTCTCTCTCTCTCTCTCTCTCTCTCTCTCTGTCTGTCTCTCACTCTCACACCCCTATCCCACACACACTCGATGTCTCTTCCAAATAGTCTGCTCCCCCCGCCCGCACCCATGCTATCCTGCTACTACACATGTCACACCATTCCCCCTTCCCTTATACTAGGTTTACATCATTAGTGGTCTCTCTACTCCACATACAGACACTCCCTCTCACACACAAACACGCGCACAAACACCCATTAATCTGGATCCTCATCTCTCCCCATGTCCGCATGTGTATCTAACACACTCACTCTCTATGTATATGTGTCTCCACGTTACACAATACAAAGCTCCATGTACATGTCTCTCTCTATCCTCCACACACATAGACACAAAGAATCTGTTATCATTGCCTCAGTCTCTAGACATATCACACACGCACACTGTCTCTCTCTCTCTCTCGCAAACACATTCAACAAGGGTTTCCCCGTGAATAACTTACCATCTATAGCTATTCATCAACAGTCATGGCAGTACAGCGAACACGAGACGTGAAAAAGAAAAAATCTACACGTGCTTAGACCACCTAGCAGTATGACTACTAGGACTAGAGCAAGCCAAAAAGTGCGCCGCCGTCACCCCCTCCTTATCGGCGTCGGGAAAACCTTTGTTTTACACAGTCGAGAAGTCATTGTGCTAAGGCCTCACATGCCGAGGCATTGAATAGAATGTAGATGCTAATTTACGGAAACAAGTATCGATAATACATTTGTATCTCCATACTTATATTTCTTCTCTTATAAAAAACCGAGTTGGTGATGATGGTACGCGTGCCATCTTGCAATATTGTAACATCCCAAATTTTCAATTTGGAATGTTATACATAGATCATCAAATTGCATATCATATTTTATTGCATTTTGGATTGATCCTAGAAATTTCACGCAACTCAAGGACCCATGGAGGGAGTTGGAGATTTCGTTATTTTCATATTTGAGTTTTCTCAAATTTTGAAAATGGGATCATTTGGTTTATTTATTTTATCTTCAATCATTTCTCTTATCAAAATATGAGAGAGGGAATAAAATGACTTTCCCAAAATAAAAGAATATTGAAGATTTAATAAAAAATATCAAATAAGTTTTTATTTGGAATTTTTCGCTATTTTATTTGAATTTAGGAAAAATTGCATGTTTTCAAAACTGCATTTTAGGGCCAAGAAAATGTTCACCTCGTTCCAAAATTTTTATTTAGACAGTGAAAATTTGTTTTGGCATTTTTAGATTTTTATTTATTTTTCTAGAATTTCTAAGTCTCGGCGGAATTGTTAAAAAAGCTACCACACCCGGGATCGGGGTCAAGGCCCGGCCAACCAGCCCTTGGCCGCCTCCCTGCCTCTCGGGACCGGAGTCCCGAGCGTGCCCGCCTCCGCCGCCCGAGTCCGGGATGGACTCCGCCTCCGCCGCCCGCCGCTTGCCCCCCCCCAAGCCGCCCCCAACCCCTTTAAATACCCCTTGGGGCCCCTAGGGAGCCCCAAGCCGCCGCCGCCGCACTTCCCGCCACGAGCCGTCCCGCCCGCCGCCTTGTGCCGCCACAGCCGCTTGCCGCCCGCCCGAGCCGCCCCTCCCCTCGCCTCGCCGCCGAGACGCCTCCCCGCCGGAGTTCGCGAGGTAGCCGCCCGCCGCCCCGGTTTTCTGAGAAAAAACCAATTCGGTTTTTTTAAACCTAGGTTTTCGTTTTTTTAAAACCGGTTTTATCGGTTTATTTATTTAGTGAGTGTTCGCTCATTCGTTCATTTTTACGAACGCTTTCACCGTTTAGTTACAGTTATCGAACGTCCGTTCGTTAAGCTGTTCGTCGTTTTTCTTTTTCTTGGATTTATTCCGTGATTTTCTGGTCGCGATTTCTGATCCAATTTTCGATCTAGTATAACTTTTCGGTCGTTGGTCGGAATCAGGCGATTCAAGTGCCTAGAGTTTCGTATCGAAACCCTCTTTCCGAATAATCAACTCAAACAAGTTTTTGCTACAATAAAATTTGACTTAGGTCAAGATTAGTAAACGAAGCCTGTTTCTTTCGCAGTTTGACTTTCGTTGCTTCGTTCGAGTAGTTTTTTTTTGCAAACCGGAGTTCTTAAGTTGAACTTTCTGGTTAGATCTTTTATTTGAGTTTTACCTGTGCATTAGATGAGTACTCATTGTGTGTTTGTTTGTTTGCGATAGAGTACCCGGAGTGCGCCGCTTGCTACTTTGAATCTCTAGGTTTCACGGATCATCAGCAAGGCAAGTAACACTTTCATCATACCTATTTTCATACCCAGTTTTACTGCATTAGATCAATCCTCAAACATTGCATGATTAGGATCTAATTAAATTGTGGGTTTTGAGAAAGTAGTTGAGGTAGTACCTATTACCTGTATTATTATCAAACCCTTGGGAGTTACTTCTACGTTTGCTTATTATGCCATGCTATGCTAGTAGACATGGATTGGGTGAGTGTATCCATGATAGATGTGAGATTGTTAATTAATGGTTTATTTAAGGTGGCAACTTAAACACACATCTGGGTGGATTGAGGTACCTGGGTATTCCAGGATTGCCTGTTTTTTTTGGACCGCCACCCAAGCACAAAGGGATCATGAGATTATTCATGCTAGAAACTTCCGTGTGCAGCCACCAGCTACTATGTACTCTAGAATAGTTGACTAAGTCGTGCGAACTCTTACAGTGGTAGACTAGCTGATGTAGGGGATGTAGGTTGGTACGATCTACCCGTTCGTAAGGTGCTAGCGCTTCTGAAAGACTATGTCTCGGTCATCCGTTTCTCAAACACCATGTAGTGCGAGAATTTCAACGGAGGAGATCGTGTTTTGTGGGGAAAAGTGCACAAACCTATGCAGAGTGTATCAAACTAATCATGGTTAGCCGTGTCCCCGGTTATGGAAATCTTGAGTATCTAGTACTTGGATTATCATGTGAATCTCATCATGTTACTTCAAATAATATTATTGGGTTTTTAATGTTGATGCTTAATTGGGATTGAGAATGTTGTCAACCATTCTCAATGTTTAACAACCACCATGATAGTTAAACAAAATTTATTCCTTTGTAGTAGGGAAAATTTGGCTTTACGCAAAATTGTAACCATAGAGCTTTTCCACCAGCCATATATGCATGTAGTATAGCATTACTCTTTCATATTGTTCTCTATGTGTTACATTGCCAGCATATTCCATGTGCTGACCCATTTTCGGGCTGCAACGTTCATGTTGCAGACTTTTCAGACGACGAGTAAGGTGCCTTAGGTCGTGGTTCTATACTCAGTGATGCCGTTGGAGTTGATGGACTCGCTTATTCTTCCAAGCCTTCCACTATTATCATTATTAGATGGCCTTAAGCCATATTTATTGTAATAAGTTCTCTTTTGAGACATTCGTTGTAATAAGTGTGTGATTGCTACTCTGTTATAAATCCTTCAAGCATCGTGCGTGTCGTAATTATCGATCCGAGGATGACACCGATGCACGAGATCGACTGTTTGAGGTCCGGTCGCTACAAGATGGTATCGAGCACACCTGCTTGTAGGACACACGACCACTAAGCTAAAGCCCTAGATCACTACTCTTTCTTCTCATTTCTGACTCCTCATCTTTTCTATTCTTTTAGGATGGCGGATGCAAGGAACAAGTTCACACAACCGGATGAAGATACACCCTTTGGATGCCACTTGAAGGAAGTCACTAGATACCTGAACATCGGAGTACCAAGCTTCATCGGGACCTACAACGCCACTTTACCTGAAGAGGAGTGCTGGATGAATCAAGTTCAAGTTCCAGGAAGGACATTCGCACCAGTCACGGAGCCCATAGAGTCTTCCTTTGATGCACCAACCTGGAATCTAGGAAAGAGCATGGCAGCCCACATCACCATGGGACGCATTGGAGAAGTTTACCGCAATGATCTCAAGGATACAATCTACCAGATTTGTGGGCGCCGAGATGAGCAGTGGGAGATGATCAGCACCAGGAGGGATAGATCAATCACAGCATATATCCAGGAGTTAAAACCAGCACATCCGACGTCAGGAGAACCCGGATGTCTTGGCAGGCATGGAGGATCTGCAGAAGGCCTTGACCAAGATCAAGGAGCTAGAGGAAGAACTCAAGGCTACAACTGAAGGTTACATGGAAGAAATTGAAGTGCTAGTGGAGAAGAATGATCACTTAACTAGGAAGCTCGGAGTTTTCATGGGAGATCCCGTGCCAGGAGGAAATGATGACGATTCCACTTGCCCGAATAACTATATCATCATTGACGACACTGACTCAGATCCCGACGACAACGATGATGACTATGTTGATGAAGCTGGGGCGGATATCATGGAGTCTTCATCGAAGCAGTTTTTCTAGTTTACCAGCATAACAGTAGTAGAATTTCCCCCATTGTATTTAGTTTAGTCCAAGCACTTTTGTAACGATAGTTAGACCATTGTATGCCCTTGTTTGAATTGATTGGAGTGATATTGATTGCTTTTGTCTCATGTGCATATGGGTAGTGTTTTTCTCGCTAGACCTCATTCTATTCTATATTCTCACCTTCTCAAAACCCTCAGATGCCTCCGAGACGCGACACCGGATTTGTTTTCCCTCCGGAGATCACTCAGTTGATTCAGCAGCAGAATGCTTTGATTCAAACATTGGTACAGAACCAAGGCAACAACAACAACAACAACAACAACAACAACAACAACAACAACAACAACAACAACCCACCACCACCACCACCTGTTGACCATTTGACTCGTTTCTTGAGGCTAAATCCGCCGGTGTTTTCCAGTAGCACCGAGCCGATTGTTGCAGATGATTGGCTCCGCAAGGTTGGAAGGGAGCTGACCACTGCATGATGCACAGATGCGGAAAGAGTGAGTGTTGCCGCACATCATCATAATGGACCCGCAGCATCATGGTGGGAGAATTACACAGCCACACACCCTATTGACACAATCACATGGGATCAGTTTCAACAAGCTTTCCGTACTGCACACGTTTCAGCAGGAGCTATGGCCATGAAGAAGCGTGAGTTTCGCAACTTACACCAAGGAGGACGCACTGTAAGCCAGTATGCGGAGGACTTTAGTAAGTTAGCATGTTATGCCCCAGATGACGTTGCTACAGATGCTGCTAAGCAGGAGAAGTTTCTGGAAGGACTGAATGATGAGCTGAGCATGCAGTTGATGGTAGCCACTTTCAATAACTACCAGGAGTTGGTAGATCGTGCTCTTATGATTGAAGGGAAGCAGCAACAGATTGACAACCGCAAGAGAAAGTATGGACAGGGGAAATACAATTCTAGAACTCAGCAGAAGCTATGCTTTACCCTGAAACCGGGAGGGCAATTTCAGCATACCCATGGAGGAGGTAGCTCGCACAATCATAATGGTTCCAAGAATGGAAATGGGAATGGAGGAAGCAATGGACAAAACCGCACCAATCCGTCAACCCCAGCCAAGAGAGACCTGAGCCAAATCACTTGCTTTAAGTGTCAGAAGACTGGACATTATGCAAATGAATGTCCTGAAGCCCAGAATGGAAATGGCAATGGAAGCTCAGGGAAGAAGCCGAACCCTTTAACAGGGGACAGGTGAACCACGTGACCGTGGAGGAGGTTGAAGCTTAGCTAGATGCAGTAATAGGTAAGTTTTTGGTTAAGACATTTACTGCAGTCGTTCTTTTTGATACTGGTGCACCGCATTCATACATATCAAGGGGATTTGTGGATAAGTATAAATCGCCAACCCAATCCCTTAGGTCACCCATGCTAGTAACCTCGCCTGGAGCAGAGTATATGGCTAGTCTATGGTGTGATCGATTACCATTAAGGATTGGTAACTATGTGTTTCCCTCGGACCTAATAGTTTTGGAATCACAAGGATTGGATGTGATATTAGGCATGGATTGGTTATCAAAGTATGGAGGGAACATTGATTGCGCCAGTAAGTCGATTTTGCCTACCACCTCAGAAGGAAGAAGAATCAAGTATGTGTCACGGCATGAGCCGAGGAGGACACAAGTAAATTCCTTATCAGGAGATGTGCAGGAGGAAGTACCCATGGTGAAGGATTACCCGGATGTATTCCCAGAAGAGTTGCCAGGCATGCCACCGGACAGAGACATTGAGTTTTTGATTGAATTCTTGCCAGGCACAGGGCCGATATCTAAGAGACCGTACCGGATGCCCACACATGATTTGGAAGAAATTAAGAAGCAGATTAAGGAGTTACTGGATAAAGGTTTTATTCGGCCAAGTTCTTCGCCTTGGGGATCACTAGTACTTCTAGTGGTGAAGAAGGATGGATCATTGAGAATGGTTGTTGATTATCGAGGATTGAATGAAGTGACCATTAAGAACAAGTACCCGTTGCCGATGATCAACGACTTATTTGACCAACTGCAAGGAGCTAAGGTATATTCCAAAATCGATTTGCGATCAGGATACCATCAGTTGAAGATTCGAGAGCAGGATGTACCTAAGACGACTTTTACCACCAGGTACGAGCTGTATGAGTATAATGTTATGTCATTTGGTCTGACTAACACACCTGCCTATTTCATTAACATGACAAACAAGGTATTTATGGAGTTTTTGGGTAAGTTCGTCGTGGTGTTCATTGACGATATTTTGGTTTACTCGAAGAATGAAGAAGAGCATAAGGAGCATTTCCGTTTGGTACTTGAGAATCTCAGAGAACATCAGCTATATGCCAAGTGCAGCAAATGTGAGTTTTGGTTGAAGGAAGTTGGATTTCTCGGACATGTTATATCCGGAGAAGGAATAGCAGTGGATCCCACCAAAGTTGTCACTGTGACAAACTGGGAATCACCAACAACAGTTGGAGAGATCCGGAGTTTTCTTGGACTGGCAGGATACTACCGGAGATTCATTGAGAATTTCTCGAAGATTGCAAAGCCTATGACGGAGTTATTGAAGAAGGATACCAAGTTTAATTGGACTGAGGAATGTGAGGCTAGTTTCCAAGAGTTGAAGAAACGTTTGGTTACATCACCAGTGTTGATTCTGCCAGATGAGCGCAAGGATTATGAGGTGTATTGTAACGCTTCACGCCGAGGACTTGGAGCAGTGCTTATGCAGGAGGGAAGAGTTGTTTCGTATGCTTCACGACGGCTTAAGCCCCATGAGTTAAATTATGCCACCCATGATTTGGAGTTAGCAGCCGTAGTGCATGCATTGAAGACGTGGAGACATTTTCTCATTGGAAACCATTGTGAGGTGTACACTGATCACAAGAGTTTGAAATACATTTTCACGCAGAAGGAGTTGAATCTCAGGCAAAGGAGATGGTTGGAGCTTATCAAGGATTATGATAAGAGATTGCATTATCACCCCCGGAAAGGCTAACATAGTAGCAGATGCGTTGAGCCGTAAGAGCCATGTCAACACACTAATGACCGGAGGTTTACCAAAAGAGTTAGCCGAGGAATTTCGAGAGCTATGTTTGGAGATAGTTCCGAGAGGCTATGTAGCAGCATTGGAGGTACAGTCTACGTTGATGGATAAGATCAGAGAAGCTCAGAAGACTGATAAGGAGATTGCCTCTATTAAGGAGAAAATGAGCAAGGGAAAAGCTAAAGGATTTCGTGAGGATGACACGATACCCTATGGTTTGAGGACCGCGTTTGTGTGCCTAGTGATCCAGAGATCAGGAAGTTGATTTTGCAAGAGGCCCATGATTCGCCGTACTCAATACACCCAGGAAGTACTAAGATGTATTTGGATTTGAAGGACACTTTCTGGTGGACCGGAATGAAGAAGGATATTGTGGAGTTTGTAGCAATTTGTGATGTATGTCAGAGAGTGAAGGCAGAGCATCAGAAGCCAGCTAGATTGTTACAGCCATTGCCAATACCCGAATGGAAGTGGGAAAAGTTAGGCATGGATTTTATCACGGGATTGCCCAGGACTCGTTCAGGCTATGACTCGATTTGGGTTGTAGTCGATCGTTTGTGAAGGTAGCTCATTTCATCCCAAATGAAGACTACCTACAGCAGTGCCAAGTTGGCTAAGATATACATGACCAGGATCGTATGTCTACATGGAGTTCCAAGGAGTATCGTATTAGACAGAGGAACCCAATTCACCTCAAAGTTTTGGAATCAGTTGCACGAAACTTTGGGAACCAGGCTAGAGTTCAAGATGCCTTTTCATCTACGCATGTATGGATGACCGAGAGAGTCAATCAGATTTTGGAGGATATGCTGAGAGCACGTGCATTGGATTATGGATCAAGTTGGGATGACAACTTGCCGTATGCGGAGTTTTCTTATAACAACAGCTATCAATCCAGTTTGAAGATGGCCCCTTTCGAACCCTTGTACGGAAGGAGGAGCAGAACCCCGCTGTTGTGGGATGAAGTTGGAGACTGTCAGTTGTTTGGACCAGATTTGATTAAGGAGTCTGAACAGAAGGTGAAGTTGATTCGCGATAGGCTCAAGGTAGCCCAATCCAGGCAGAAGAGTTATGCAGATTCTAAACGCAAGGAGACGGTTTACGAAGTCGGAGATAGAGTCTATCTTTGAGTATCTCCACTTCGAGGAGTTAAGCGCTTTGGAGTTAAAGGAAAGTTAGCGCCACGTTTTGTGGGACCATACAAAGTCTTGGAGCGCATGGGAGAACTTGCTTACAAGTTGGAATTGCCCGAAGGATTGTCAGGAGTTCACGACGTGTTCCACATTTCTCAGTTGAAGAAGCGCCACGTAGAGATGGCTGGTATACCTCTGAGACATACCGTGCCGTTAGAGGCTATTCAGTTGACCTACGAGGAGAAACCAGTCAAAATTCTCGAGTATGCCAGCCGAGTCACCCACGGCAAGGTTATCAAGTTTTGCAAAGTTCAGTGGAGCCACCACACCAAGGATGAAGCCACCTGGGAGCGAGAGGAAGATCTGCTGAAGGACCACCCTCACCTATTTTCTAGCCAACCCGAATCTCGAGGGCGAGATTCATCTTAAGGGGGGTAGGTTTGTAACATCCCAAATTTTCAATTTGGAATGTTATACATAGATCATCAAATTACATATCATATTTTATTGCATTTTGGCTCGACCCTAGAAATTTCACGCAACTAAAGGACCCACGGAGAGAGTTGGAGATTTCGTTATTTTCATATTTGAGTTTTCTCAAATTTTGAAAATAGGATCATTTGGTTTTATTTATTTTATCTTCAATTATTTCTATTATCAAAATATGAGAGAGGGAATAAAATGACTTTCCCAAAATAAAGGAATATTGAAGATTTAATAAAAAATCAAATAAGTTTTTATTTGGAGTTTTTCGCTATTTTATTTGAATTTAGGAAAAATTGCACGTTTTCAAAACTGCATTTTAGGGCCAAGAAAATGCTCACCTCGTTCTAAATATTTTATTTCGACGGTGAAAATTTGTTTTGGCATTTTTAGATTTTTATTTATTTTTCTAGAATTTTTTTAAGTCTCGGCGGAATTGTTAAAAAAAAGCGCTACCAAGACCCGATTAGGCAAGGCCCAGCCAGTCGACCCGACCAGCCGCCGTCGCCGCCTCCCGCACCGGCTCGGGACCGGAGTCCCGAGCGTAGCCGTCGTCGCCGCCCGAGTCCGCTTCCCGCTGCCGCCGCCGCTTGCCCCTCCCAAGCCACCGCACCCCGCCTCCCTTTAAATACCCAACCCGAGGCCCCTAGGGAGCCTCAAGCCGCAACCCTTGCCGCCACTTCCCGAGCTGCCCCGCCCGCCGCCTTGTGCCGTCGCCGCCCGCCGCCCGCTTGCGCCGCCCGAACGCCATCGCCCCTCGCCGCCGCCGAGCCATCCCACCCCGCCGGAGTTCGCGAGGTAGCCGCCCGCCGCCCCGGTTTTCTGAGAAAAAACCAATCCGGTTTTTTTTAAAACCTAGGTTTTTGTTTTTTTAAAACCGGTTTTATCGGTTTATTTATTAAGTGAGCGTTCGCTCGTTCGTTCATTTTTACGAACGCGTTCACCGTTTATTTACTGTTAACGAACGTCCGTTCGTTAAGCTGTTCGTCGTTTTTCTTTTTCTCGCATTTATTCCGCGATTTTTCTGATCGCAATTTCTGATCCGATTTTCAGTCTAGTATCACGTTTCGCTCGTTTGTCGGAATCAGGCGATTCAAGCGTGTAGAGTTTCGTCTCGAAACCCTCTTTCCGAATAATCAACTCAAACAATTTTTTGCTACGGTAAAATTTGACTTAGGTCCAGATTAGTTAACGAAGCCTGTTTCTTTCGCAGTTTGACTTTCGTTGCTTCGTTTGAGTAATCTTTTTTTTTGCAAATCGGAGTTCTTAAGTTGAACTTTCTGGTTAGATCTTTTATTTGAGTTTTATCGGTGCATTAGATGAGTACTCATTGTGTGTTTGTTTGTTTGCGATAGAGTACCCAGAGTGCGCTGCTTGCTACTTTGAATCTCTAGGTTTCACGGATCATCAACAAGGCAAGTAACACTTTAATCATACCTATTTTCATACCCAGTTTTATTGCATTAGATCAATCCTCGAACATTGCATTATTAGGATCTAATTAAATTGTGGGTTTGGGGAAAGTAGTTGAGGTAGTACCTATTACCTTTGTTATTATCAAACCCTTGGGAGTTACTTCTACGTTTGCTTATTATGCCATGCTATGCTAGTAGACGTGGATTGCGTGAGTGTATCCATGAAAGATGTGAGATTGTTAATTAATGGTTTATTTAAGGTGACAACTTAAACACACATCTGGGTGGATTGAGGTACCTGGGTATTCCAGGATTGCCTGTTTCTTTTTGGACCGCCACCCAGGCTCAAAGGGATCATGAGATTATTCATGCTAGAAACTTCCGTGTGCAGCCACAAGCTACTATGGGCTCTAGCATAGTTGACTAAGTCGTCCGAACTCTTACAGTGGTAGACTAGCTGATGTAGGGGATGTAGGTTGGTACGGTCTACCCGTTCGTAAGGTGCTAGCGCTTCTGAAAGACTATGTCTGGGTCATCCGTTTCTCAAACACCATGTAGTGCGAGAATTTCAATGGAGGAGATCGAGTCTTGTGGGGAAAAGTGCACAAACCTCTGCAGAGTGTATCAAACTAATCATGGTTAGCCGTGTCCCCGGTTATGGACATCTTGAGTATCTAGTACTTGGATTATCATGTGAATCTCATCATGTTACTTTAATTAATATTGTTGGGTTTTTAATGTTGATGCTTAATTGGGATTGAGAATGCTGTCAACCATTCTCAATGTTTAACAACCACCATGATAGTTAAACAAAATTTATTCCTTTGTAGTAGGGAAAAATTGTCTTTACGCAAAACTGTAACCATAGAGCTTTTCCACCAGCCATATATGCATGTAGTATAGCATTACTCTTTCATATTGTTCTCTATGTGTTACATTGCCAGCATATTACATGTGCTGACCCGTTTTCGGGCTGCAACGTTCATGTTGCAGACTTTTTGGACGACGAGTAAGGTGCCTTAGGTCGTGGTTCTATACTCAGTGATGTCGTTGGAGTTGATGGACTCGCTTATTTTTCCAAGCCTTCCGTTGTTACCGTTATTAGATGGCCCTAAGCCATATTTATTGTAGTAAGTTCTCTTTTGAGACATTCGATGTAATAAGTGTGTGATTGCTACTCTGTTATAAATCCTTCAAGTATTGTGCGTGTTAGCATTACTGATCCAGGGATGACACTGATGCAAAGAGATCAGACTGTTTGAGGTATGGTCGCTACAAATATAGACCGTCCGATCTATATCTGACGGATGGAAATTAAACTAAAAGATACCTACACCCCTCTCCACATTTGCAGACAAAGCCTTCCCTCGTTCATCCTTATCTCCAACAACCTCATTGTTGAGAAATTAAGTAAGGAAGCCTCTGGAACAAAGCGGCACAGTGGCTGCTGCAGCGTCGTCAATCCCCATGCCTCCGCTCAGTCCGACCACCCATCACCACCACGCCCCACTCCTCTTCACCTTATCTCCTATTTCTCGAGATATCATTAGTTTTTACACATGGAATTACTCCCGCATGGGTCAATCACAACGAGTTTTTTATAAAAAAAATGCATCTTGATGTTCCGTGCAATGGACGGATCTTGCTAGTACTCCTACAGATGACTAAGTTGGTGATGATGGTTTGTCTGCCATCCGTCGTTTGTGACCATTAGATCTACATCTAACGACTGTGAGGTGAGTTGTTGCCTTTTCTCACCAACATCCCACTTGTCTACCAATTTGCATAAAAACCCATAATTAGTATCTTAAAACCAACCACATCCCTCCCCGACCTCACCAAAACAACCCAAGGAATATATTCTAATTGAAACATAATATATCTCTAGTGCTATATGTATATCAAAATTAGAATGTTTTGTATCAAGTTTGTGAATAAGTATTATTCTAATTATGATTCCTTGCAACACACATGAATATTGCTAGTATTTCCAACCATGCTATTTTTTCCCTAGTATTCCATAGTTTCGAGTTTTCCATCAAGATATTAGTCACTCATGGTTGATATTTACTTTCAATCATGTACACATATGCACTATGTAACTAGCCTTGCTTATTGGGTTCCAAAGCTTAACTTTCACTCCGACTTACAATATGTAGAGTATTTAACAAAAAACTACCACTTTCAACCAGCCCTAGGAAGAATCTATTGTATAAAAAAATAGCAAAAACATACACAAAATTTCTGAATCCACGCCAAAAACTACTACCTAGTAGTACCGATTAGGTTAGTTTAAACCCATTTATGACAGGTTTGGCCCACACGTCCGTGCTGACGAGGCAGCTTAAACCAACACATTTTGTTTGACTATTGACACGAGGGACCCACATCTGACCTTCTATCCTGTTATTCCCCCTCAAATCATTATTTTTCCTGAACATTACTTCAAACAAGATCTTGATGCGTGTTCGTCTGTGGCGCCGGTGTTGAGCGAGTTGGCCGCCGCTCACGGACAGCCGGACGCCACCGCCTTCGCACGGGTTGGCAGGCTGGCCCGAGCGTGACTCACGAGCGAGCAAGCCGCAACGCTGGCCTTCGCTCGAGCTAGATGGCTGGCCTGAGCGCAGCGCGCGCGAGCAAGCCGCCGCGCCACCGTGCCAATCTAGCTTGCAAACCTTGCAGACAAGAAGCTGGACGGAGCTATCTTGGCTAGCTAGCGGCCGCGAGCGCTGGACGGAGCTGGCATCCGGGCGGCTGCAAGATGGGCTCCGCACTGCCGACGGTTTTGACCTCACCTTCTACCGGCGGCGGTAGCTGCGTCCCATGGCAGAGAATGACAAGGTGGATGGGCCGGAGGTAGGAGGTCACTTGGGGATTTTTGTGCAGACTGACATGTAGGTCCCACAAGTCATAACGCCCGGTCGAATAGAAGGCGTTGACTTAATGGGCGACATGGGCCCTGTTTGGATAATCTAAGTCAGAGGTTAGAGTTAGAGCTGAACTAACTCTAACTAAAGTGGTGTTTGGATGGCAGGGTTAGATACAACAAATGTATCCAAAGCAGGGCCATGGGTTGAAATTTTCCTATAACGACACTTTGTAGAGTAGTCGTTTCTTGGTAGGGCTGGTTGGTAAGAGCATGTTCAATGGTTGATAGGGTAGTCTTATCTTAAGTCTACCACGATGCAAGTGGTAGTAGTTTCTTAGCATTATTAGTGGTTTCTTGCATTATTAGGGGTTTCTTGTAAGGAGTAGTGTACTACTAGTGACAAAAGGCGATTCTAGGTTGCGTTGTACTCCAACGAGTACTATTAGTGGTCGCGGGAGTGTATACCTCGTTTTTTGGGTTCGATTCCGGCCGAACGCACGGTGGACTTTTTTTTAATAGTAACTATGCTGCGAGCCAATATTTTACACGGGTAGTTTGAGTTTTGAAGTCAGACGGACGTGCCGCACCACAATCTGGGTGCACTGGATAGCCTAGCCACATGAATGGGTTTTCCTTGCCAGCATCTCGTGGCTCGCGTGCTCGCCCTAGCCGCACCTCGCTTGTAGCTTCCTCCTCAGCTAGTAGCATATTTAAACTAGCGTGTCCCAATTAAGCCCGATGAGCCGGAAAAGCCTGACGGGGCATTGGGAACTGTGCAATATGGCTCTGTACGTAAAGTGCTCTACTACTACTATGTAGCTTGTGGCATGGCACGCATGGAGTTCACTCCATTATCGGCTCTACTATAAAAGAAATTCCTCTCGACGTGTTTTTTTTAACGGAGGCAAAAGCATTGCTTCATCTCATTCATAAAGAAGGAACTACTAACGAAGTTCGACGAGATCCATTACACCTCCACAAATGGAAGCGAGAAGCCTAGTCTCATTGTATCAAATAACTCAAATGTTCTGCCCCCGCAGTAACCGTCGTTGATAAACAGGCTGCTAGTGTGTGCGTGAGAGGAGTGGCTGAGTAGGCCAGCTACATGAGAGGAGCAGCTGAATAGAGCACCGAGAGTACCCACTAGGCCACTATGCAGGTGAACTTTCCCTGCATTGATAGTACAGCAATGGTTCTAGAGAACAGTAGTACCCTCCACTTCCAACTGTAGCTCCTTGGCCCTGAGATTCAAGAGTTCAAAACTGGTGCACTATACTATAAGTACAGTACATCGCACTATTAGTTGAGAAAGTAGTACTAGTATCTTTCTGATGCAATCACGTACTCCTTAAATCACATAATGTAAGACGTTTTTTGACACTAGTTGGCGTGTACAAAAAATAGCAAAAACAAACCCAAAATTTCTTAATCCACGCCAAAAACTACTAGCTCATGCCAAAAAATTTCTTACTAGTGTTATTATTTACAGTATAATGCAATCCCATAATGTCCCATAATGCTAGCACTAGTAGTAAATAATAGCCTCACCCCTTCGCTAAGGAACGATCTACAGTTGGAAGGGACGAGGCCCTGTGGTTACTACGCTCTTATCTCCTCCTCGCTAGTTCCCATCCCCCCGAAGAGAAGGCAGTTCGTCGCTGCTCCCATGGATTTGCCAGGCGGTTCTCCTCCTCGTCGGGGCTGGGAGACGTCGGACGACGATCCTCTGGGAGAAATCGCACGCCGCTCCGACGTCCTCACTCCCGCAAGACTCGGTGCTTCCTGCACCAACTTTTTCAAGACGGTGCTTAAAAAGGCTTGGGAAAAGGCCATGCTTGTTGGTGTTCCATGCGTCCTCAAGGAGAAGGTTCTTCTATGGGACAATCCTTCGAACAGTCCACCGCTCCCTTGCCATGGTTGCACGTTGACTCCGCTAGAGTTGCCGACGTTGAGAGGTAGTCGGATTTTGTTCGATGAGCAGGTCAGTAATGGAGTTTGATCATGTAGTACTTAGTTATTCGAGGTTGGTGCCAACGAAGATTGGCTTGCATACCTCTGGCCGGATACCACCATCATTTTGCACAACATCCACAGCGGTCTGCCCGTTCAGATAGACCCTTCTCCAACATTGGGATTGGCCTTCCAGGTGGTGGGCTTGAATATGTATGATGATGCCTACATGAGATTGAAGAAGATAGCAATTGCGGACCCGCCGACTGTCACCACCGGTTTTTCAATAAAAATATTTATTGAACAACCGACCTATGAAGTCACATATGAGGAAAAATCCTTCATACCGGTTGACAAAACTTTGATACAATAAGCCAGTAGCATTACGATAATACAAGGGTCGGACTGTAGATGCCCAACCAATTACTACAACACGCCAATGATTAAACATAGTGGCGGATGTGACTCAAAGGTGTGGGGTGGAAATACTCTTGACTCGAACTATGAGTGGTTGGTGGAATAACACAACGGGTGGTTAATAAGTCTCTTGCCTTTGGCGGCTCATCGGCGCCGAGGTGAGGCTCGATGAATTTATTTGGTAGCGGAAGCGGATATATCACAATGATCGATCCAGGGTCGCACGAGACTGACTGGGATTCCTCTAGGCGTCGGACTCGCTATCGAACTCTTCATCCATGAGATCGCCTTCGTCAGCATCTGGCCAAATCAACAAGCCAAGTGAGTACTATGAAAGTACTCGCAAGACAGTTTGGACAAAAGATATAACAAATGAATGCATGAATGCAACATGGTTAATCTCAACATTTCTCAATTAAAACAGCATAGCAAAACAAAATCAAGAAGGGAATCGGCGGTAGTCCGCTCAAAACCCAAAGAAGATAAAACTCAAAACCGATCGGGTGTCTGAAGCGACGCCTCGAAGGGTGAAGAAATAAGCAAAACATGCCGCAGTCGGGCGTCTGAGCGAAACCTCATAAAGGGCTTATATTGAAAATAAAGATACATGCGTGCGCAATCGGACGTCTGGCGACATCACGTAAAGGGCTTATAATGAAAGGAAATAACAACAATGCCACGATCGGACGTCGAGCGACATCACGTAAAGGGCTTATAATGAAAGTAAATAACAACAATTCCACGATCGGACGTCGGCGACATCACGTAAAGGGCTTATAATGAAAGTAAATAACAACAATGCCACCGTCGAGCGTCTGGCGACATCACGGAAAAGGTCTTATAATGAAAGTAAATAACAACAATGCCACGCGATTAAATGCGTCGGCGACATCACGAAAGGGCTTATAATGAAAGTAAATAACAACAATGCCACGATCGGACGTCTGAGCGACATCACGAAGGGCTTATAATGAAAGTAAATAACAACAATGCCACGCGATCGGGCGTCCGGCGACATCACGTAAAGGGCTTATAATGAAAGTAAATAACAACAATGCCACACGATCCGGACGTTTGAGCGACATCACGAAAGGGCTTATAATGAAAGTAAATAACAACAATGCCACGCTTGGACGTCGAGCGACATCACGAAAAGGGCTCATAATGAAAGTAAATAACAACAATGCCACGATGGGGCGTCGGCGACATCACGTAAAGGGCTTATAATGAAATTAAATAACAACAATGCCACGATGGACGTCTGAAAGTGACATCACGTAAAGGGCTTATAATGAAAGTAAATAACAACAATGCCACAGTCGGATGTCTGAGCGACATCACAGAAAGGGCTTATAATGAAAGTAAATAACAACAATGCCACAGTCGGACTTCCGAGCGACATCACAGAAAGGTCTTATAATGAAAGTAAATAACAACAATGCCACAGTCGGACGTCTGAGCGACATCACAGAAAGGGCTTATAATGAAAGTAAATAACAACAATGCCACAATCGGACGTCTGAGCGACATCACAGAAAGGGCTTATAATGAAAGTAAATAACAACAATGCCATAGTCGGACGTCTGAGCGACATCACAGAAAGGGCTTATAATGTTGGGGACACAACTACTGAGTGTGAACCGCCCTGGAGGGGCCGGTTTACCCTCGTCCATGATCCAGGCCCACGAAGGAGGCCCGGAGCCCAGAGGCGACTTAAGGTCCATTGATGTAAACCGCCTTAGTATTGTAACTTGTGTTGTAAGACAAGAAAGGAGAGATCAAGCCGGACTCTTGTATGAGCCGGATTGGGACTCTGTAGATCAGCCGGCCGTCCATCCGTGTATATAAGGGGACGACCCGTGGCGAAGTTAGGGACAGAGATTTCGAGGCTAAGGCAAAGCTATTGCTCCCTAGTCGCCAAACCATATCAATCACATCACAATCGGGCGTAGGTTTTACCTTCATTGAAGGGCCGAACCAAAGTATAATTCCCGTGTCTTGTGACCGCTTCAACCTCTCTAGGTAAACCCGTATGATGGCCCTACGACTCAGTCCTTTCATGAGGACATCAGCCGTGACAAGTCCACGACAGGTCGCGCCCACAGAGGGGCTATCGCACGATGGTTTGATGATCTGAGAGGGCAAGTTCGAAGGACTCGAAGGATATGCATGGGCGGATGACTAAGAGTCGTCAGCGGCAAGCTCTACATCGACGATGCGGATTTGGCGCCCGAGGCCGGCTCGGTTGAGTACGGGTACCGGGTCCCCTTTGGCGGCATACACGTGTTTATCGGCAAGATCTGCGAGCCAGAGCCTGGGCCGGACGTCTGCACTGACCTCGTCGAGACGGCTCAACGAGCGAAGAAGAGTCCTGCCCTGGCTAAACCGGCGGTCAAGCATGTTTTCGTGGAGTCGCCCACGGAGACTACGAGGACGGATCAGCATCTCGTGTAGAAACTGTTGTCTACTCTGGCGACGAATCATCGGCCGGAGGGCGAATCTCTATACCGGCTACCAGATGGCGGATCGGGGTTGTTCCGACGGAGAGAGTATTCGGACCCCTTCGATCTACCCCACCGGGTTGGGATCTTCATGGCGGTACGCAGCGGCGCTTCGCTCCTCGACCGCGGCGCCCCCGGTCGCCGGTTCAACAGTGGTGATGGCAGCCAGGGAAGGAGGTCCTGTGCGCCCGCCGGCGCAAGTTTGGTCAGAGCTCGTCGACGCGTTAGCGGTGCTCTTGGCGGGAGCTAATCCGCGGATCAGGACTACTGGCGGAGATTGCAAAGGTGAAGGAACAGATCACTAATGCTAAAGCGGACCTGGCAGCCGCGGGCGAAAGGATGGCGGCCGAACGGGCCGCTTTGATCTTATGAGCTTATAGGCTCGAAATTTGGACGAGCGCGTCACGAAGTCATGAAA
Organism: Aegilops bicornis; assembly: GCA_021605145.1. Classification (NCBI taxonomy): domain Eukaryota; kingdom Viridiplantae; phylum Streptophyta; class Magnoliopsida; order Poales; family Poaceae; genus Aegilops; species Aegilops bicornis. Next base: position 459,854,071 of record CM038670.1, read on the forward strand.
AGAAATACAGGTCCCGTTTACCTTCCGTTTTCGAGGAAGGAGCTTTTCAACACCCTGTGGCGAGGACGATAATCCGCCGCCATTGGTAAGCCGGCCGGAAGCACTGGACGGCCGCACCGGTCAGCCCGTATGATAGATCTATCTCGCCATCATACCGGTGCGCCCAGACCGTCTGAGACACCTCCGGATCACTACTCCAACCCGATGGATAACCTCGTGGCGGCTGCGGCACGGTTGGGCGATTCCCATTGAAAGGCGATTCGCCGCAGCGGTGGAGACAAGCCGGGTTAAGGAGCTCCTCGGGGCGGCCTTGGCTCGGCAAGAAGCGTGCACTCAATCGAGATCGGATCCACTCCACCCCCGCCCGAGCCGGAGCTACAGCCGACGTCGATGAACCGGCCGTGTCGAGCAATGCGCAGCGTGGTCCGCCAGCGGCAACAATCCGGCGGCGGCTTCAAGATGCTCAAGTGGTAGTGGACCGCGCCCAGGCACGCGTAGGGAGGCCGAGTTAGTAGCACAAGCGGAGGATCATCCGCCCGCGCCGGTTCGACCAACCACCTTCGAACCAGGGGTCACGTCCGGCTCTTTGGGGGTGCCTTGCCTTGTCCCCGCTTTGCGCAACGTGCGATTGCCCAAAGACTTCAAGGGGCCACGCAAGGTGCCAAATTATACTGCCGACTTGGCTCCAGAGGCGTGGATAGAAAGCTACGAGATGGCCATGGAGATGCTGGACGTGGATGAAGCCGCATGTGCGAAGTACTTCACAATGATGCTGGAAGGTACGGCCCGGACTTGGTTAAAAACTTGCCGCCCAACTCCATCAGCTCGTGGACCCGATTGCGGGCCGGTTCATCCAAAATTTCAAAGACACACTGTAAGCAGCCCATGTCGGTGGTGGATCTGGCAGCTTGTGTCCGAGCGGAGGAGAGTCAACAACCCATTGGGTGCGCCGCGTTTGAAGTTTTACATTCCTCGGACCGGATCAACCCCTGATTCCGCGATCTTGACCTTGGAAGCCAATTGCGGTTCGAGCCATTGAAATTGAAGCTGGGTCGCATGAAGCGTTTTGCCATGACATGGGCACTCTAATGGGCGTGTTGGTAAAGTATGCCGATTCGATAGTACCAAGGATCCCGAATCTGATAATGATGAAGTGGGGAAAGGAAAGCGAGAACGGCAGCTCGAGGTCCAAAGCAGCACCATTCGGCAGCAATGGAGGGAACAAGCGCCAGTTTAACGGCAACACGGGTTTCAGAGCCAACACCAATGCGCAGGACAAGGGTCGGGCCTTGAGGGCAGGCAGTCAAACCGGGGCGGTCACAATCCGGATCGTTTGAACTTCATATTAAATCAGCCTTGTCCGAAGCACGGGACGAAGGAGGTACCGGCAAACCACCTTTGGAAGGATTGTTATATTATGCAGGAGTTTAAAAACTCCAACTCTTTCCGGTCTGATCAAGGGACCGTGGCGGTTCCGGATCCGCTCCGGTTACGATGGAGAAATTCGGCCGGGATTCGGTAGTAATCCGGGCGGCAAGGCAATCGAATAATCAAGGTAATCGTAACGATCGTAACCAAGGGGCTACAATCAACAAAGAAGCAGCGATCGGGTTATCGAGCAATCCAAAGCAGTTGAGCGAAGCGGTACCACGTCTTTACCACCAGTTTGGACCGACGGGACCGAAAACTTCAGAGGCGGGCGGTCGGTGTTGTTGAACTGCCGGCTGCGCGCATTACCTCTGTTGGTCCGAGCAGCCGATTGTGTGGAGCAGAGGATCATCCTCCCGGGTTTACAATCCGGTCGATTAATATGGTGGTGGCACCCGGTAGGAGGGTACAAGTTCACCAAGGTCCTTATGGATGGAGGAAGCAGCATCAACATCACGTACTACGAGACTTTCCGGCGTATGGGGTTAACAGATAGGCATCTTAGGCCGTCCAAGACGGTGTTCCACGGAGTGGTGCACAGTAAGTCAGCGTGCCGGTCGGTAAGATAGTTACGGAGGTGACCTTTGGGGACGAACATGACTCCGAACGTAAGCGTTGACGTTTGAGGTGGTAAAAATTCAAAGCCCTTACCACGCCCTCTTTGGGCGGCCGGGCTTATGTTAAATTTATGGCACGGCCCTGTTATGTTTACTTACGGCTGAAAATGCCGGGTCACAAAGGAACGATAACGGTTCATGGGAGCGCCGGATCGCTCTAGAGTGCGAGGAAGGTGATGCGGCTTACGCGGAGTCGGTTTGTGCCACGGAAGAGTTAAAGTATTATAAAGATAACGTTGACCCGGCGGATATGACCCCTTTGAAGAAGCCAACTACAGAGCATGATCCGGACTTGAAGTTCAAATCAGCGGTGAGACGAAGCTTGTTGATTTTGTGCCCGCGATTCATCCAAACAGTTCACCATCGGTGCCAACCTGGATCCGAAATAGGAAAGCGCGCTCATCGAAGTTCGTCCGTGAGAATTGGGACATTTTTGCATGGAAGCCGTCGACATGCTGTGTGTACCGAGGGAGCTCACTGAGCACACTCTTAATGTTGACCCGAAATACGCATCGGTAAAACAGTTTCTTCGCCGGTTTAATGAGGAAAGGCGCAAGGCCATCGGAGAAGAAGTTGCTAGGCTGTTGGCAGCGAGGTTTATCATCGAAGTCTTTCATCGAGTGGCTCGCCAACCCGGTTCTGGTCCTTAAAAAGAATGGCACTTGGCGCGTAAGCGTAGATTACACAGATCTTAACAAAGCTTGTCCAGCAGATCCTTTCGCCCTCCCCCGCATTGATCAGATTATTGATGCGACGGCGGGTTGTGAGCGTTTGAGCTTCCTGGATGCGTATTCCGGTTATCATCAGATTAAGATGGCGGTTCAGGACCAGGAGAAAACGGCGTTTATCACCACTTTTGTAGACTTCTGCTATGTGTCCATGCCTTTTGTGATCAAGAGCGCCCAGCAACTTATCGGCGTTATGCATGTAATTGTTTGCATAAACAGATCGGCCGTAATGTGCACGCTTACGTGGATGATATCGTGGTGAAATCAAGGCAGAAGGAAACATTGATTGAGGATTTAAGGGAAACCTTCGACAACTTGCGGGTGTACAAGATGATGCTCAATTCGGCCAAGTGCGTCTTTGGTGTTCCAGCAGGCAAATTGTTGGGTTTCCTCGTGTCTAACCGGGGGATTGAGGCTAATCCGGAGAAAATTACAGCTATCACCTCCTTAGCCAAGCCAAAGTGCATCAACGATGTCCAACGCTTGGCAGGCCGGATTGCTGCGCTAAGCCGGTTTATCGATGCGCCTAGAGAGAAGGCCATCCCTTTGTACCGGAATCTTTGAAGAAGACGGATCAATTAAATGCAGAGTTCAGCTTGATGAGGCATTGGAGGACTTAAAGCGGCAATGGCCAACCCGCTGTTCTTGCTGCCCCTATTGACAGGGAGCCGCCTCTGTTATATGTTGTCGCTAATGCTAGGGCGATGAGTGTGGCCATTGTGGTGGAGCGCAAGGAGGCGGGGAAGGAGTATCCGGTTCAGCGACGGTTTACTACATCGATGAGGTCCTCATTGAATCTAAACAAAGATATCCACATTGGCGTAAGCTGGTATATGGGGTTTTTATGGCAAGCCGAAGTCAAGCAATATTTCCAAGGGCACCCCATCACGATTGGTCGATTCGGCTCCTTTAGGCGATATCATCTTGAACCGGAAGCAATCGGCGGATTGCTAAGTGGGCTATAGAGCTTGGGCATACGGTTTAAAATATGTGCCCCGGACGGCTATAAAGTCTCGAGCACTTGTGGATTTCATTAATGATTGGACGGAGTTGCAAGCACCGGAAGAAGCCGGATCACACCTATTGGACCATCCATTTTGATGGATCCAGCAATTGGAAGGCTCGGGGGCTGGAGTCGTATTAACTTCCCCACGAGGTGATAAGTTCTGTTATGTTCTCCGCCTAATGTTCCCTTGTACTAATAATGCAGCTGAGTATGAGGCTTTGCTCCATGGCCTCCGGATGGCGGAAGAAATGAACCTCGGCCGGGTTAAATGCTTTGGTGATTCGGACTTAGTGGCCCAAAGAGTATCCCGCACTTGGGACTCCAAAGATCCACTCATGGCTGCATATCGTCGGGAAGTGGATGTTGTTGCAGGACATTTTAAGGGGTACCGGTGGACCATGTGGATCGTCGGAAGAACGAGGCGGTGATGCTTTGAGCATTTGGGGTCCCAGCAGAACCGGTCCCGCCTAACGCTTTCCTTGACGTCTGCATAAGCCGCCGCTTAAGTCACTGATGAAATTGATTTGGCTATCCACGATCCGGAGGCTCAATTGGTGGCGGCCTTGCACATCATTCCGGATTGGACGGTCCTTACTTGGCATACATGAATCGGGCGATTCTGGGAGGATGAGACGTCGGCCCGGCAGATAGTTCGGGCGGTCTAGGTCTATGGCCATCGTTAACGGCGAGTTGCACCGTCGCAGCGTGTCGTATGCGTTTCAGCGTTGTGTGTCCCCGAAGAGGGTCGTGAGATATTACGGAGATTCATGAAGGGATTGTGGTCACCACGCCGGTTCAAAATCCCTGGTGGCCAAAGCGTTCCGCCATGGCTTCTATTGGTTGACTGCCCATGCTGATGCGGAGGATCTGGTCAGACGGTGTGATGGTTGCCAAAAGTTCTCCAGGCGTGCTCATGTGCCAGCCCAAGAATTGAGGATGATTCCAATTACTTGGCCGTTTGCGACTTGGGGGCTGGATATGGTTGGACCTTTCAAACGATCCAAGGACAAAAGACCCACCTGTTGGTAGCAGTGGATAAATTTACAAAGTGGGTCGAGGCGAGCCTGTTAGCAAGTGTGATGCGCCACGGCGGTTCAGTTCATCAAGCGGGTGATTTTCCGGTTTGGGTTTCCGCACAAGTATCATCACGCATAATGGCACCAATTTGTCCAAAGGAGCTATGAAGGAATTTTGTGAACGGGAGTACATCCGGCTTGATGTTTCTTCCGTAGCCCACCCGCAATCCAATGGTCAAGCGGAACGAGCTAATCAGGAAATTTTGAAAGGTATCAAACCCCGGCTTATGGTCCCTTTAGAAAGGACGCCGGGGTGTTGGGTGGAAGAGCTACCATCAGTGATATGGAGTATAAATACTACCCCAACCGATCCACCGGATACACGCCGTTCTTTATGGTCTATGGAGCGGAGGCGGTCCTTCCCAGTGATATCCGTCACGACTACCGAGTAGCAGCTTATGTTGAGGCAGATAGCGAGGCAGCACGGCAAGATGATTTGGATCGACTGGACGAAGAGCGCGATATGGCAGCAGCTCGCTCGGCGGTCTACCAGCAGGACCTTCGTCGATATCACAGCCGGCGGGTAAAACCAGAGCCTTTCGGGAAGGAGACTTGGTGCTGCGGCTCATTCAAGATCGTAAAGATATGCACAAGCTATCCCCACCTTGGGAAGGGCCTTTTGTGGTCGATGAGGCTCTATACAACGGGTCCTACTATCGATTGATGTTCGAGAGCGAAAAAGACTCACGCCGCGTCGGAGGAGGAGACCAACGAGCCATGGAACATAGCTCATCTTGACCTTATTATACTTGAGCCATTGGCTCCACTTATGTACATATCAAGGCGATGTATATATTATGAATAAAAGCAATAAACCGGATCCTCGGCTAAAGCGGGGTATCTGCTTACGTACAAAGGACCGGTTTGGGTACATGGAGATGATGTAAATGTAGCGGCCTCCGGTTTAACCCTTGGCCTTGTTGTTAGAAATTTTTGTCATTTGGGGGCTTGGTCGTGTCCGAACCAATGCAACACCTCTTGGCGGTAAAGCCACCAGATCATTTGGGGGCATGGTCACGTCTGAACCAACACACCTCTTGGTCGGCCTAAGGCCATAGAATCACTTAGGGGCTTTGGTCGAACCCGAACCATCGCAATGCCATTTGATCGGCGTCATGCCACGAGTTCGATTGGGGACCTGGCTGACTTGAACCACCGCTACACCGTATAGGGGGCTTGGTCATGTCCGACCATGGTAGCGCCATCTGATCCGGCTCAGTGCAGCCTTTCCTTGCAAAGTGATTTTCCTCATTGATTTTGCTTCCATGGGGTCTTTAGGCCTGTCATTTGGTTTTGTTGGCCTTCTTAAACCGACAAAATTCTTTAAACCGGATTTATGTTCCGCATTCAATACCTTTTTTAAAGTTGGCGATTTTTTGTTACGGTTTGATTTTGCTGTTAACATCCCATTATGGAGTAACAGGGGCTTATCATGCCGACATGATTTACACAGTAAATCGGTTTTATACGCAGAAGGATGTTCTCCTGTGATGATGATGGTTTATACGGCCTTCACCTCGGGTTTGACTAAAGCCAACTGTGTGCCTAATCTTTGGCGGTATGTTCGTATCACATAGCTTTGATCATATACCTCGGTATTATCTCATATCAATATATTGGTATCGGTTTGGCTAAGCGGCGTAAACCGCCAAGGCGGTTTAAGAACTTGTGATTGCAGGCAAAATATGTTGCAGGATTTACTACAAAAGCCAACGGGTCCCGTCTTGTCATGCAAAAGTTTACAGATCGCGATTATACCGGCATTGTTCAAAGAAAGACACTTGCTATCCTATTACAAGGCTTTTTGAGGCCCGCGTTTCACGTAAAGTTATGCCTTGGAAAATATGTCGCCCGGCTTGGCGGATTACGCCGCTTCCCCGGGTTGGCGCGAGGTGGAGGGCACGGCGCCTGGCGTCGGTTCAGCTTCCTCTTCTTCTTCACCCAAAGCCCGGAAGTCATTGGTAGACCAGTCAATCCGGGTTAAGGCCTGAAAGACAGCTTCTTCACTTATCACCGGCGGATCAATGTCGAGGCGTAAGTGTGCTTACGGATTGGAGGAATCAGGCTCTGCACTTCCGGGATGACAAAATCCATCCGTTTATTGTTTGCATCATAAAAGACCGGTGAACTTCCAGATTGGCTTGACGGCAGTTGACTTCGCCAATGACGCATTTCCTTTGTGATCCGTTTGAGGGCATCGTTGTCGAAGGCTTCGCCCGTTCTCTTGAGCGCTGGAAAACCTTTAGCTATGTCGGTCGGATCAAGATCCGCTATCCATGCCTTGGCACGAGTCGAGCCGGCAGGGCGCCCGGCCGGGCTGCGGATCGCTTCATCTCTTCAAGCTGTCCGGAATCATGGACAGCCGGTCCAGCATCTCTCTGATCAGGGACGGTGCCGTGTTGTCGTATGAAGTGGCGCATATAGCCCACTGGGCACCGGTATAAAGCTGTTCAATCAGGGTGTATGAAGCCTTGAGTTTTTTTCGCACGTCAGAACCCAGATGAGCAATACGCTTGCCTGCACCAGATTTAGACAGCCCAAGTTACACCGGCGGAAGCGTTAGCACAAGCATATTCAGTATAAAGTTACTTACCAAAGACGGCAGATGTCATGGCATGCACTTGGCGTTTGAGTCCGGTAAGCTCTTCAGTCACCGGTTTAAGGGCTGCCTCCGCTTCCTCCGCCCGTTTTATTAAACCGGCTTTTTCGGTGTCCCAGTTGACCCGCTCGGATTTATACCACTCCTTCAGCTGTTCCATGGTGGTCAGGGCGGTCTTTAGCTCATCCTTGGTTTTGGTGGCTTCTGCTATTTGGGTTTCCAGATTGGTTTGGAGATCCTTGAGTTGCACAAATTGTCGATGTATTTCATTCGATGACAAATAAAGCATATTAGTGGTTTCATTATACAAGTCCCAAGCTTAATACAAGTATTCAACTTGGCACTTGGGGGCTAATGGCTAGTTGATCCAAATTTGCTAAGGAGATGCAACTTAAGTCCCGGTTTAACTTTGCAAAATTAAACCGACCCTTGGGGGCTACTATGCAGTGAAAAGATGAGAAAGGTCAAATTATTACCTCATAGCGGTCCTTCATGCGATTTACTAGACCGGCTTCAAGGTCACGGCTTGTGTAAAGCCGGTTGAAAACGGAATGAAGTTCTTAGGCGGAGAAATTGTCATAGCGAGACATGTCAGTTTTCTCCTTGTCTTTCTTGATAGTAGTGAAACTCTCTTTGATCTTTGTGCTTGGCTAAAGCGACCGGTTGGCTAGGAGCGGTGTAGCCGATTACTGTCACAAGAACATCGTCATTGTCTGCGGTCTTGTTTGGGCTTGATGTCGTCTTGCCGTGGCTCGGCGGTTCAATGGTCACGATCCGCTCGGTGGGCCGGGTTTGGTGGAAGCAGGCTGTGAGGTTTCCACTTGGGCCTCCGGTTCGACTTCTGGCGGGTCGTGATATCATCCTTGTACAACTCGCCGAGCTTTCCTTGGCGGCTTCGAGATTATCATGTGGCTGTTCTGGGTTTTTCGGATCACCATCCGGAGTAGGATCAAGAGTTTTCGCTTTCTTGCTCAAACGAGCCTTGGTGCTGCAATATTGAGGCGGGATCAAGACAAATGGACCAAATTAATAGGGAACCGAATTGACAGACGGTAATTACGTACCTGCGGCGATGTTCAATGGAGGCAGCTGTGTGGTGGATGAACCGCCCGACGAGTTGGAAGAGGCCTGATAATTCGAGTCGGACGGATTGAGAGAACATCGGAAGAAACCTTTTAAGGGATAACGCTTTTCGGAGAACAAGTCACCTCTGGCGACGCCTTAGGATTAAGGTGTCAGTAAACCGGCTGAGGTAACCTGTTGACCAACGTGTCTTGCGGGTTGTACTGGCGCTCTTGATCTGATGTGTCTTCAAGAAAAGATTTGGATTCAAATAAGCACAGGAATGGTATTTTTAACTTTCCGGACGGTGACGAATTCTCTTAACAGCGCAAGCTCAGATTCGAAGAAAGAAGGATTACCTCAACAGGATTGGCATGACTCGCTTGACATCATCACAGGAAGAAAAGGTGTCGGTAAAAAGAAGGTAAAGAGGCCAAGCATATGCAAGAAGAAGTACAAAGCGGAAGGCGGTTTATGGCAGCTCCCTCAGTAAATGTCAAAATTTTACCTCGGCTTACGATTCTTCGTCCTCCAAATTCGAGAGGACTCGGTGGTCTTTTTCTTGCCGATTCTCTTAGTGGCCTTGGATTTTGCACGCGCCCGGACCGGTGCAGTGCGTTTCTAGAAGGAGCTTTCAGCACAGGAAGCGACAAGCATTAGCATATGTCATGATATTGCGAGCCCGAAAGACGATAAGAAGAGCTTACCGCCGGCGGTTTGTTGGCGGCACAAAATGGAGCCAACCGGTGAGGCTGCAGACGGAGATAGGCTCATCGAGCATCTTCTTGACGATCTCGGTGGTCTCCTGTTCGGTTATGGGTAGCTCGTGGCGCCTTTGAGGATCTTTGAGGCTGCGGTGTACTCGTGCATCAATCCGGGCGGCTGACTCGGTGGCAACACGCCCAAGAGACCCGACAACGCACAAGATCCACGCCGGTTAAGCCATTGGCCATTAGAGCCCGGAGCTTGATTATTTGTGGCGAAGTTTTCCGTTCATGGCGGTTAAGCGTGAAGGCGATGGATGATGGTTGCCGAGCGGTGAGGACGGTAACCCGGCAAGGGGTTCTCATTGGCGGTAGCGGTGTTACAGCAGTAGAACCAAGTTTGGTTCCAATCCTTTGGATGGCTGTGGTGCTTGGCGTGAGGGAAATCGGCTTCCTTCCTCTTCTGAATTGAAACGCCGCCCAGCTCCGTGTTGGGACCATCGTAAAATTACTGCGACGGTTCAAATGGAAAAAATCCGGAACAATTCCACGAGCGGTTCTTCTTGAAGATAGACTTCACGAAGACTTGAAAGTTGCATATGTTTGAAAGCGGAATTCGGACCGATATCCTGCGGATGGAGTTGCAAACCGGCAAGGACGTCCGGAAAAACTTTGAACCGGGCGGCGAGAACCCCGGTCTAGGTGCTGCATAAACACAATTACTTCCCCGCTCGCGGCTCGGGAGAAACTTCGCCCTCCGGAACACGCCAATGGAGGGCGTCTTTTGGAGCCAAACGCCCGGTGGTGACGTAGCCGTTGAGCTGCGTCTCGGTAATTTTGGACGGACCCGGTTGCAAGCAGCAAATTGAGGAGCCATTCCGGACGACTAAGCTGCGAAAGAAAGGAAGAGACGGTTTACCATTAAACGGTTAAGGCATATCATACATTGTTAAACCGGTGATTCAGCATCCGGCTTCCCGTTCGGTTTAGCGAGGACTAATGGGGTGACGGATTAGGCTGTCGAAAAGTTAAACGCCCGAAAAGGCAGAGTTGGAAAGTCTACTAAGTATGGATGTAAACAGTTTTCACATATGAATGGAGGTAATCAGGATCTACCGAAGCTCTAGTAAGAAAAACTTTACGACCTATGCAAACCTTCATAAAGAGCAGGAGGTTCAGATATTCTAAACTCGAGGATCCGAGCAGAAGGAAGGGTCCATAAAGAGTTCAATGAGCAATGGGCGATCACTTATACAAGATGCACGGTATGGCTGAGGCGTACGGCCATGGCGGAGCAAGTGAGAGAAACTGATATGAACTGCGTGATGAACATGATCTCTGAGATGGGATCTAGGGCTTGAGAGGAACCTTACTCGACGAAAGCGGAAACCGCGGAGGAGCGCCAAAACTCGACACGGTCAGGTTGATGCAGCGGCCCAGCGATGAAGCGTCGTTCGAAGGTCGGGCGCAACGGTGGAGCTTCAGGGCTAGAGCGTCGCAAGGAAGAAGAAGAGCGGAAGAAGAAGAAGAGAAAGGGGCGACCGGTCTATTTATAAAGGACCGGAGCAATCAACGAAGCGAGAATCAAGGAGTCAAAAGCGGTGGGCGGTGCAGCGGCCGCCTCGATTTCGGGATATCATTAAATGAAGGGAATCTTACTGTTTGGATTTCTTTATTAAGGATGACGTCAAGGTGCTCGACATGGAAATCGGAGGATGACGTCACGGCGGTTCAAGCGGATGGCGGTTTACAAAATGTGAAAGGAGATCAAAGAGGTTCCTGAAGATGTTGAAGATTGACTTGAACCGGTTCAGGTCAATCTGGGGCCTAATGTTGGGGACACAACTACTGAGTGTGAACCGCCCTGGAGGGGCCGGTTTACCCTAAATCCATGATCCAGCCCACGAAGGAGGCCCGAGCCCAGAGGCGACTTAAGGTCCATTGATGTAAACCGCCTTAGTATTGTAACTTGTGTTGTAAGACAAGAAAGGAGAGATCAAGCGGACTCTTGTATGAGCCGGATTGGGACTCAGAGATCAGCAGGCGTCCATCCGTGTATATAAGGGGACGACCCGGCGAAGTTAGGGATAGAGATTTCGAGGCTAAGGCAAAGCTATTGCTCCTAGTCGCCGAAACCATATCAATCACATCACAACTGGACGTAGGTTTTTACCTTCATTGAAGGGGCCGAACCAGTATAATTCCCGTGTCTTGTGTCCGCTTCAACCTCTCTAGGTAAACCCGTATGATGGCCCTACGACTAAGTCCTTTCATGAGGACATCTGCCGTGACAAGTCCACGACAGGTCCCACAAGTCATAACGCCCGGTCGAATAGAAGGCGTTGACTTAATGGGCGACATGGGCCCTGTTTGGATAATCTAAGTCAGAGGTTAGAGTTAGAGCTGAACTAACTCTAACCAAAGTGGTGTTTGGATGGCAGGGTTAGATACAACAAATGTATCCAAACAGGGCCATGGGTTGAAATTTTCCTATAACGACACTTTGTAGAGTAGTCGTTTCTTGGTAGGGCTGGTTGGTAAGAGCATGTTCAATGGTTGATAGGGTAGTCTTATCTTAAGTCTACCACGTATGCAAGTGGTAGTAGTTTCTTAGCATTATTAGTGGTTTCTTGCATTATTAGGGGTTTCTTGTAAGGAGTAGTGTACTACTAGTGACAAAAGGCGATTCTAGGTTGCGTTGTACTCCAACGAGTACTATTAGTGGTCGCGGGAGTGTATACCTCGTTTTTTGGGTTCGATTCGGCCCGAGCATACGGTGGACTTTTTAATAGTAACTATGCTTTGAGCCAATATTTTACACGGGTAGTTTGAGTTTTGAAGTCAGACGGACGTGCGGCACCACAATCTGGGTGCACTGGATAGCCTAGCCACATGAATGGGTTTTCCTTGCCAGCATCTCGTGGCTCGCGTGCTCGCCCTAGCCGCACCTCGCTTGTAGCTTCCTCCTCAGCTAGTAGCATATTTAAACTAGCGTGTCCCAATTAAGCCCGATGAGCCGGAAAAGCCTGGCGGGGCATTGGGAACTGTGCAATATGGCTCTGTACGTAAAGTGCTCTACTACTACTATGTAGCTTGTGGCATGGCACGCATGGAGTTCACTCCATTATCGGCTCTACTATAAAAGAAATTCCTCTCGACGTGTTTTTTTTAACGGAGGCAAAAGCATTGCTTCATCTCATTCATAAAGAAGGAACTACTAACAAAGTTCGACGAGATCCATTACACCTCCACAAATGGAAGCGAAGCCTAGTCTCATTGTATCAAATAACTCAAATGTTCTGCCTTGTGATAACTGATTGATAAACAGGCTGCTAGTGTGTGCGTGAGAGGAGTGGCTGAGTAGGCCAGCTACATGAGAGGAGCAGCTGAATAGAGCACCGAGAGTACCCACTAGGCCACTATGCAGGTGAACTTTCCCTGCATTGATAGTACAGCGATGATTCTAGAGAACAGTAGTACCCTCCACTTCCAACTGTAGCTCCTTGGCCCTGAGATTCAAGAGTTCAAAACTGGTGCACTATACTATAAGTACAGTACATCGCACTATTAGTTGAGAAAGTAGTACTAATCATTTGCTGATGCAATCGTACTCCTTAAATCACATAATGTAAGACGTTTTTTGACACTAGTTGGCGTGTACAAAAAATAGCAAAAACAAACCCAAAATTTCTTAATCCACGCCAAAAACTACTAGCTCGTGCCAAAAAATTTCTTACTAGTGCTATTATTTACAGTATAATGCAATCCCATAATGTCCCATAATGCTAGCACTAGTAGTAAATAATAGCCTCACCCCGTCGGTACGGAACGATCTACAGGTGGAAGGGACGAGGCCCTGTGGTTACTACGCTCTTATCTCCTCCTCGCTAGTTCCCATCCCCCCGAAGAGAAGGCAGTTCGTCGCTGCTCCCATGGATTTGCCAGGCGGTTCTCCTCCTCGTCGGGGCTGGGAGACGTCGGACGACGATCCTCTGGGAGAAATCGCACGCCGCTCCGACGTCCTCACTCCCGCAAGACTCGGTGCTTCCTGCACCAACTTTTTCAAGACGGTGCTTAAAAAGGCTTGGGAAAAGGCCATGCTTGTTGGTGTTCCATGCGTCCTCAAGGAGAAGGTTCTTCTATGGGACAATCCTTGAACAGTCCACCGCTCCCTTGCCATGGTTGCACGTTGACTCCGCTAGAGTTGCCGGCGTTGAGAGGTAGTCGGATTTTGTTCGATGAGCAGGTCAGTAATGGAGTTTGATCATGTAGTACTTAGTTATTCGAGGTTGGTGCCAACGAAGATTGGCTTGCATACCTCTGGCCGGATACCACCATCATTTTGCACAACATCCACAACAGTGCGGCCGTTCCGATAGACCCCTTCTCCAACATTGGGATTGGCCTTCCAGACTGGCTGGGCTTGAATATGTATGATGATGCCTACATGAGATTGAAGAAGATAGCAATTGCGGACCCGCCGACTGTCACCACCGGTTTTTCAATAAAAATATTTATTGAACAACCGACCTATGAAGTCACATATGAGGAAAAATCCTTCATACCGGTTGACAAAACTTTGATACAATAAGCCAGTAGCATTACGATAATACAAGGGTCGGACTGTAGATGCCCAACCAATTACTACAACACGCCAATGATTAAACATAGTGGCGGATGTGACTCAAAGGTGTGGGGTGGAAATACTCTTCTCGAACTATGAGTGGTTGGTGGAATAACACAACGGGTGGTTAATAAGTCTCTTGCCTTTGGCGGCTCATCGGCGTCGAGGTGAGGCTCGATGAATTTATTTGGTAGCGAAGCGAATATATCACAATGACTGATCCGAGGGTCGCACGAGACTGGCTGGGATTCCTCTAGGCGTCGGACTCGCTATCGAACTCTTCATCCATGAGATCGCCTTCACAAGATCTGGCCAAATCAACAAGCCAAGTGAGTACTATGAAAGTACTCGCAAGACAGTTTGGACAAAAGATATAACAAATGAATGCATGAATGCAACATGGTTAATCTCAACATTTCTCAATTAAAACAGCATAGCAAAACAAAATCAAGAAGGGAATCGGTGGTAGTCCGCTCAAAACCCAAAGAAGATAAAACTCAAAACCGATCGGGTGTCTGAAGCGACGCCTCGAAGGGTGAAGAAATAAGCAAAACATGCATGATCGGGCGTCTGAGCGAAACCTCATAAAGGGCTTATATTGAAAATAAAGATACATGCGTGCCGCAGTCGGACGTCTGAGCGACATCACAGAAAGGGCTTATAATGAAAGGAAATAACAACAATGCCACAGTCGGACGTCTGAGCGACATCACAGAAAGGGCTTATAATGAAAGTAAATAACAACAATGCCACAGTCGGACGTCTGAGCGACATCACAGAAAGGGCTTATAATGAAAGTAAATAACAACAATGCCACAGTCGGACGTCTGAGCGACATCACAGAAAGGGCTTATAATGAAAGTAAATAACAACAATGCCACAGTCGGACGTCTGAGCGACATCACAGAAAGGGCTTATAATGAAAGTAAATAACAACAATGCCACAGTCGGACGTCGGCGACATCACGTAAAGGGCTTATAATGAAAGTAAATAACAACAATGCCACGATCAGACGTCGGCGACATCACGAAAGGGCTTATAATGAAAGTAAATAACAACAATGCCACGATCGGACGTTTGGCGACATCACGTAAAGGGCTTATAATGAAAGTAAATAACAACAATGCCACGGTTGGACGTCGGCGACATCACGTAAAGGGCTTATAATGAAAGTAAATAACAACAATGCCACGATGGGGCGTCGAGCGACATCACGAAGGGCTTATAATGAAATTAAATAACAACAATGCCACGCGATCGGACGTCTGAAAGTGACATCACGAAAGGGCTTATAATGAAAGTAAATAACAACAATGCCGCGATCGGATGTCCGGCGACATCACGTAAAGGGCTTATAATGAAAGTAAATAACAACAATGCCACGATCGGACTTCCGGCGACATCACGTAAAGGTCTTATAATGAAAGTAAATAACAACAATGCCACGATCGGACGTCTGGCGACATCACGTAAAGGGCTTATAATGAAAGTAAATAACAACAATGCCACAATCGGACGTCTGAGCGACATCACAGAAAGGTCTTATAATGAAAGTAAATAACAACAATGCCATAGTCGGACGTCTGAGCGACATCACAGAAAGGGCTTATAATGAAAGTAAATAACAACAATGCCACAGTCGGACGTCTGAGCGACATCACAGAAAGGGGTTTCATCACAAGAAAATAGCACTCGTAATAAATATTCAACACAGGAGTATAAACGGGTTAGTCCATCCACAGGAATAAACATTTAACGGACTTAGTACTCATGTGAATCACCGGAGTATCTGTCACCAAAACTGACACTTGTCAGGATAAGATAATACAGAACTTGGACATGGATAAGATGATTCGAGGAATTTGGACTCTGCAGAGTTTGTACTAAAATTACTCACAGCCAACGGATTTCCGTAGTCCTGAAAGACTAGTTCCGTTTATGGTATTTCGGAAGAAACACAGCTAACCAGTACACACCCATCCTACCTCACGAATGCCAGGAATCACCCTAGACATCGTCCGAGAAAAACTTTTGAGACGGGGAGATCACAATCTCGAATAGCATGGGATCAAATTTATATTCAGCGCTCTAAGGGGTGCCCCTCTCGGTCCCAACCGGAAACACCCATGCCCCCCAATCGATGACTGGCTTTAATCCAGGGCCATGGAACCATCATCACGGCCTCTCCATTTGGTGTGTACCAGGAAAGTGGTTCGCAACTTACTAAGCCATATCCCTTGCGGAAAACATGTGGTAGTATGGGAAGGGAAATGGATGGGAACCGAACTGATACAGGTTGACACTAAAGTAAAATAGCATGGCATAAGACTGGCATGCTACAACACTTCCATCTTACCCATCCTCATGCCAACACATGGCCATGCACATTCACATCCAACACGTATGGATTATCGAACTCACTTGCCTCGAATTTGCATGAAAAATAACCTTCATCGGTATGCTCACAAACATGCCATGAAGCTACTTAATGCAAACCTGCCAGAACACTCATCATATCAAAAGTTCAAACATGCTTGCCTGGTTCAGAGTAGTCGGGGTCTAGCTCGGCGAAGTTCGCGGTTCCGTCACCTCCTCCGGAACCTACGGTATAGCGAAAAGGCATACTAACGTGAAAACCAACGCGTGCATGAAAGTTGTTCCAAATTTTTTCCAAATAAAACCCATAAAAAACTAGACAAAATTATAAGACTGTGAGAAAAAGAATCACTCAAAAATCACTTATTAATAAAGAGTTATAAGAGTTTCTGTCC
Organism: Aegilops bicornis; assembly: GCA_021605145.1. NCBI lineage: Eukaryota > Viridiplantae > Streptophyta > Magnoliopsida > Poales > Poaceae > Aegilops > Aegilops bicornis. The sequence goes on from CM038670.1 coordinate 459,870,687, forward strand.
AGGGACTCATTTGTAATGAAACAGAAAAGTTCCAGGGGTTTAACTGAGAAAACAGAAAACGGTTCGAATAGAAACGCGCAAGCCCACAGGGAAAACGTACTCTGCCCGAAGGCGCCAACGGAAAAGCGGTTCAGGAAAAGAAGAGAGGCTGACATGGGGGTCCACATGTCGATTTAAAAGACCTCATGGCGCCCGAAAGCTGCGGTGGTCGCCAGCGTCGAACCACGGCGAAGTCGAGGAGATCGGAGTGTACCAAGAGTATCAGCGTGTCCTTCAGCGTCGGTGGGTGGTGGACTTGGGCGTCGGGGAGCACCACGTCGACGGGCGACACTTTCTCCGGAGGACGGGCGGCTCAGGCGATGGTGGATCTCGCCGAGGAGGCTGCAGGACCGAATTGAGGTGGGGGTTAGAGCACTAGGTGTAAGAGGAGGCATGCGACCCGAGGTTTGAGTGCGGAGATGGCCTCACCGCGATGAATCAAGCTGGTGGCCGAGGCGGATCGGGCGGCGGAGTTGGGAGGAGACCTCCTCGAGGTCCTCCCAGTGACTAGGCAGGGTCTTGCTGAAGTGCAGGGGTGGTGTGTGCACGAGAGTGAGCTCGGGGCTCCTTATTACAGGCGATCCGAGGCGGTGGCCGTGAACGGACCTCTCTAGTGATGGTTACGGCGGCGCAGAGCTTGGTCGGGGAGGTTTAGGGAGTGGGGCGTCGGCGTGGAGTTCCAGTGCCGTTTGACGCTAAACCAGCTTGGATTAGGAGCCACAGGTGGATTCGACGAACGGGCAGGCGCTGGTCCGTCGGCGGCGAGAGCACGATCTGTGCGTCTGGCGCCACTGGCGACGGTGCTGCATGCTTGTCTTTGGCGAGGAAGTGGCCACGCGGAGCCACCCGGAGGATTAGGCGGCGCCCGAATTGCGTTCTGCCGCCGTTCTGCTCCCGGTCGGTCGCTACGGTGGTTCGCCACCGCAAGACACGCCAGCCTTGAAGCGAGCAGGCGCCACCGACGCTTAGGCAGCGCCAAGCACGCGTGTGAGGCTCCGGACGAACACGCTAGGCCGTGGGCAACGTGCCAAAGGCACCGTGAACATGTGACTGAATTAAGCGGCGAAGATTGACCTTTGAAACTCTAAACTTTACGAATTTAGCGAAGATGCATGCGAAGCGGTGCATGCAAGGTGTTCGGCAGAATGGTTTTGTACGTGGGAAATTTTTCTTGAGCTGATCTTTGGTGTGGTGGTCTCTCATTGCATCGAGGGCTGCCTGAATTTTGGTAGAATTTTTGGAGAAATGTAGATATGAATTTCACCAAATTTGGCAAATCTGGTCCAAACTTGCGATGAGTGAAATTTGAAATATTTGAAAAGGAGAAGAGTGGATCAAGATGGTTCTGGGTTGTGGGTACCAAGGACTATCCAAGGGAGTTGGTTTGAGGTCAAAACTCAAAAGCATTAGGGTACTTGCTTTGCAAATCACTTAGGCTCAAAAGAAAAGACAAAATTATTTTGGGAGAAGAAATAATTGGAATAAAGTCGAAAAATGGATTTTACTAGTTTGGACAGAATGTTTGAGTTGAACCAAAGTGGAAGGAGGGTTTTGGGAGAAATTTACCACAAGAGGCATGGTAAAACCAAGGATGGATCAAAACCAAAGAATAACCCAAAACCAAAAAGGTTTCTCTTTAGAAGAAAATAAATCCAAGCAATGCTTTTTGAGAAGAAAACTCAGAAGAGAGGTTTTTAAGAAGGGTCTAAATGACCTTCTTCAAACCAAGCAAGGCTTTTGCTGAAAACAAAAACAACAAAATTTTTGGAGTGTCACAGCACCTACCCCCTTTGGAAAAATCTCGTCCCCGAGATTCCAGTTGATTTTCAAATAATTGTGGGTGCTCTGTTCGAAGGAAATCCTCCCTTTCCCAAGTGGCTTCACTTTCGGTGTGGTTGCTCCAATCGAACTTTGAAGAACTTGGTGGTTTCTGTCGGGTTCTCCTTCGACTCTTCCAAGATTTTTATCGGATGCTCCCGATATGTGAGATCTGGTTGCACGTCAATGTTTTTATGGGGTACTTGTTTCTCTGGGTTGCTTACGCACTTCCTTAATTGGGAGACGTGGAATACGTCGTGGATGTCGGATAATTCTTCGGGTAAGTCTAGCTAGTAGGCCACCGTGCCTCTTCGTGCTACTATGCAGAAAGGCCCGATGAATCTCGGTGCTAGTTTTCCTTTAATCTTGAATCGGTGCAGGCCTCTCATGGGTGATATTCGTAGGTACACAAATTCACCGGGTTCAAAATGGACTCCACGATGCTTCTGATCGTAATAACTCTTTTGTCGACTTTGGGCTGTCTTGAGCCGGTCCTTAATTACCTTGACTTTATCCTCAGCCCCCTTGAGCAGGTCTGGGCTGAAGATATGACTGTCTTCGGTTTCCGACCAATTTAGCGGGGTACGACATCTTCATCCGTACAGAGCTTCAAATGGTGCCATTTGTAGGCTGGACTAATAGCTGTTGTTATATGCGAATTCTGCGTATGGTAAGCTCTCCTCCCAACTGGTCCCATAGGTGAGGACACATGCTCTCAGCATATCTTCTAGAATTTGATTTACTCGTTCGGTCGGCCATCATGCAGGGATGGTATGCGGTCTTGAATGCCAACCGAGTTCCAGAGCTTGTTGTAAGTGATCCCAAAACCGGGAGGCAATTGAGTGCCTCTGTCAGAGATTATTTTCTTTGGGACTCCATGTAGGCAAGCGATCACGGGAGAGGTAGAGCCTAGCAAGCTTCGAGTGGTGTGTGTTGTCTTCACGGGGATGAAGTGAGCTACTTTAGTCAGTATATCTGTGATTACCCATAAGGCATCATGTCCGTGTCGTTACCGAGTAAGTCCAAAAATAAAATCCATTCCAATTTCGTCCCATTTCCACTCGGGTATCTTATTAGGTTGCAATAGTCCGGCGGTTTCTTGTTCTCGGCCTTGTTGCGTTGACAAGTGTCACAACATGCAATTATCGTGGCTTTGTATCTTTTTATACCATGCCACCAAAATGTCTCCTGAAGATCTTTGTTCATTTTGTTCCTCCGGGATGGATTGAATATGGAGCGGTGTGGCTTTTCGTGAGGATTTGCTGTTTAAGGTCATGGATATTTGGTACGCAGATCCTATTCCGTACCACAATATTCCTTGCTCATCAATACTGAATTACGAGGCCTTGCCCAATTTCATCTTACGCTTTATGCCTTCAATCTTTGGGGTGTCCACGTTGAGCCTCTTTAACCTTCTCTATCGTGGTAGGCTGTACTTCTAAGTTTGACACACTTGCCTTCGGTGACCACCATCGTTGAGCCTTGCGAACTCCTGCTGGAATTCAGGTCTTAAGTCCGCATCTTTGTCGTTTTACGGGTGGGGTTCCGACTCGGGCGTCTGCCACAACATTTGCTTTGCGGGGTGGTAGTGGATCCCAACATCATTATCCTTTACTAATTCCAACCAGCGTCAGCTGCCGTAAATTTAGTTCGGTTGTGTGAAAATATACTTGAGGCTTTTGTGGTCCGTGTATATTTCATAACGATTACCAAGTAGAAAGTGTCTCCATTCCTTGAGTGCATGTATCACTGCCGCTAATTCCGTCATGGGTAGGGTAATTTTCCTCATGCTTGCGAAGCTGTCTGGAAACATATGCGACAACCTTGCCTTCTTGCACTAATACGCACCCGAGGCCCTTTCGAGATGCGTCACAAAATACTTCAAAATTCTTGTGTATATCTGGCACAATTAGTACTGGTGTTGTCGTCAGTTTCTTCTTTAGTTCTTGGAAACTTTTCTCGCAGGCTTCTATCCATTCAAACTTCCTGTCTATCTTAAGTAGTTGCGTCATTGGCTTTGCTATGGTGGAGAATCCTTCAATAAATCTTCGGTAGTATCCTGCCATTCCCAAGAAACTTCGTACATCCGTCACACTGGACGGTGGCTTCCAGCCAAGTACGGCCTTGACTTTTTTCGGGTCTCTGGCGATACCTTCTTGAGTTAATCGTGGCCCGGAAAACCTACTTGCTTTAGCCAAAATTCACACTTGCTGAATTTGGCGTACAATGATGTTTCCTGAGTTCTCCTAGTACAATCCGGAGATGTTCAGCGTGTTCTTCCGGTGTTTTGGAGTATACGAGAATATCATCGATAAATACCGGAACAAACTTATCCATAAACTTCATGAATACTTTGTTCATGAGGTGAACAAAATATCTTGAGGCGTTTGTTAGTCCGAATGGCATCACGGTGAACTTCATTACAATCCGTATCTAGAGGTGAAGGCGGTCTTGGGAATATCCTCGGTTCGTACCTTTCAGTTGATGATATCCCGATCTCAAGTCAATCTTTGAGAACACCTTGGCCTTAGCGAGTTGATCGAATAAATCATTTATTCGAGGCATCGGATATTTGTTCTTGATTGTGACCATGTTTAGCGCTCGATAGTCTATGCACAATCTCGGTGTTCCATCCTTCTTTTGGCGAATAAAATTGGTGAACCCCATGGTGAGGAACTGGCTCGTATGTACCCTTTTCCAACAGTTCCTTTATTTGCTTCTTCAGTTCCACCAATTCGGATGGTGCCATTACATAGGGTTTCTTGTATATGGGAGCGGTTCCGGTGCTAGCTCAATGCTGAATTCTATCTCTCGATCTGGTGGCATGCCCGGTAGTTCTTCGAAATACATCTGAAATTCGCACACCATCGAACTTTGCTCAATTAAAAATATCCACCTTGTTCAATCTCGGTTGCTGGATATTTTTCTTTCCTTGGCTGAAACTTTTATGGTCTTCCCGTGGTGATGGGTGAGAGTTACGGTCCTGTTGAAGCAGTCGATAAAACCTTTGTTGGTGGTTAACCAATCCATCCCTAAGATGACATCCAGTCCTTTATTTTCCAATACGACAAGATTTGCGTGAAATTTCAACCCTTCAAACTCGATAACCACACCACGGCAATAATTCCGGTAACTTGCTTAATTCGAGGACTTGAGATCATAGATTTTCCCAAGGGAAACATCGAAAAATTATTTTGCAAAGCAAAACTTTTCAAACGAGCGAGTGAGAAGCTCGAATCAAACAAAACCATGGCGGGTATTGTGTTGACAGAAAGCGTGCGAGTCACGATATCTGGGGCATTTTGTGCTTCCTCTTTGGTCACGTGGTTCAAATGACCCTTCCTGTGGTTGTTATTTGGGTTGAAATTGTTGCGCTTTGCTGCCGAATTATTGCTTCCGTTGTTCGGCTTTGGGGTCGAGTTCCTTAGCTTGGGGCACTGCTTGGCGTAGTGTCCTTCTTCTCCACAAGCGTAACAGTAACGCCTTGGGCGGTATGTGAACTCCTTGTCCCTTGCGTGGAAATTATTGATTGGGCGTGAGATGCTTGTCGTGGGTTTGGGTGTCGATTATTACGAACATCTGTCTTCTTTGCGGTGGTTGCGGGTGTGTTTAATCTGGTCCCTCTTCCGCTTACGGAAATCTTCTAAGTTCGTCTCTCATTTTCCAATGTAATGGCCTTATCCACCAGCGTCTTAAAATCTGGAAATGTGTGTACGACCAATTGACATTTAAGCGGGTGTCGAATCGTCTAGGAATTTCTCCATCTTTTGGTTTTTTCGACATACGCTCCTCGTTGGCGTAGCGAGATAGCGAGGGTAAACTGGCTTGTATTCGACACTGTCATTGTCCTTTGCTTGAGGTCATCAAATTCTCTCTTTTGATCTTCATAAGGCTCTTAGGAATATGTGCCCCACGAAAACCTTCTTTAAATTCTTCCCATGATATATTATTTTCGTTGGGGTGCATGTGCAGGAAATTTTCCCACCATGATGCGGCTGCTCCAGTGAGATAATGCGGAGCATAAAGTACTTTCTCAAGGTCTGAACATCGGGCGATAATTAATTTTCTCTCCATGTCTCAAGCCAGTCCTCGGTTTCCAGAGGTTTGTCGGTGTGAGAAAATGTTTGGGGACGCGTTTTACGTAGCTCGAGATAACTTGGATTGCTGCTGATACGGTCCATGGTGATTTCCCATATTAATGACTTGGTTCAAGATTTCCTGATGTTGCTGCTGACTTTGTTCATAAAGACGGCACATTTGGGAAAGTGCCGTTTCAACATCCTGCTGATTTTTACGTCACATGTGAAATTGTTGCCTGGGGGTGTGTCAAAATTTTCCTCTGTCGGAGTTGGCATGGAGCGCGTCCAAGGACGAGACATAGTTCACTCTGGGGATATATTTTGGAACACTCATAAGAAAAGAAATTGAGCCGCAAAATCAATAAATTCAAGAAGATGCAAAAAGTTGCAAATGCTCCAAGATTTTTCAAGAGAAAAAATACGTTTGCGCACGGAGAATGACTGTCAGAAATTGACTACAATTGTAAAAATAATAAATAGCTCTACTATGCTAATAACCGATTAGCGATCGTACCTAGTGGCTTCCTACAGTCAGCCTGGCTCTGGTACCAAGTTTGTCACGACCGGTTTTTCAATAAAAATATTTATTGAACAACCGACCTATGAAGTCCAATATGAGGAAAAATCCTTCATACCGGTTGACAAAACTTTGATACAATAAGACAGTAGCATTACAATAATACAAGGGTCGGACTGTAGATGCCCAACCAATTACTACAACACGCCAATGATTAAACATAGTGGCAGATGTGACTCAAAGGTGTGGGGTGGAAATACTACTGACTCGAACTATGAGTGGTTGGTGGAATAACACATCGGGGTGGTTAATAAGTCTACTGCATTGACGGCTCATCGAGCGTCGAGGTGAGGCTCGATGAATTTATTTGGTAGCGAGCGGATATATCACAATGATCGATCCAGGGTCGCACGAGACCGACTGGAATTCCTCTAAGCGTCGGACTCGCTATCGAACTCTTCATCCATGAGATCGCCTTCGTCGACATCCGCCAAATCAACAAGCCAGGTGAGTACTATGAAAGTACTCGCAAGACAGTTCGGACAAAAGATATAACAAATGAATGCATGATTGCAACATGGTTAATCTCAACATTTCTCAATTAAAACAGCATAGCAAAAAAAATCAAGAAGGGAATCGGCAGTAGTCCGCTCAAAACCCAAAGAAGATAAAACTCAAAACCGATCGAGTGTCTGAAGCGACGCCTCGAAGGGTGAAGAAATAAGCAAAACATGCCGCAGTCGGGCGTCTGAGCGAAACCTCATAAAGGGCTTATATTGAAAATAAAGATACATGCGTGCCGCAGTCGGACGTCTGAGCGACATCACAGAAAGGGCTTATAATGAAAGGAAATAACAACAATGCCACGCGATCGGACGTCGGCGACATCACGAAAGGGCTTATAATGAAAGTAAATAACAACAATGCTGCCACGATCGGACGTCGGCGACATCAGAGAAAGGGATTATAATGAAAGTAAATAACAACAATGCCACAGTCGGACGTCTGAGCGACATCACAGAAAGGGCTTATAATGAAAGTAAATAACAACAATGCCACAGTCGGACGTCTGAGCGACATCACAGGAATGGCTTATAATGAAAGTAAATAACAATAATGCCACAGTCGGACGTCTGAGCGACATCACAGAAAGGGCTTATATTGAAAGTAAATAACAACAATGCCACAGTCGGACGTCTGAGCGACATCACAGAAAGGGGTTTCATCACAAGAAAATAGCACTCGTAATAAATATTCAACACAGGAGTATAAACGGGTTAGTCCATCCATAGGAATAAACATTTAACCGGACTTAGTACTCATGTGAAACATTGGAGTATCTGTCACCAAAACTGACACTTGTCAGGATAAGATAATACAGAACTTGGACATGGATAAGATGATTCGAGGAATTTAGGACTCTGTAGAGTTTGTACTAAAATTACTCACAGCCAATGGATTTCCGTAGTCCTGAAGGACTAGTTCCGTTTATGGTATTTCGGAAGGAACACAGCTAACCAGTACACACCCATCCTACCTCACGAATGCCAGAATCACCCTAGACTTCGTCAGAAAAACTTTTGAGACGGGAGATCACAATCTCGAATAGCATGGGATCAAATTTATATTCAGCGCTCTAAGGGGTGCCCCTCTCGGTCCCAACCGGAAACACCCATGCCCCCGACCGGATGGTGGCTTTAATCCAGGCCATGGAACCATCATCACGGCCTCTCCATTTGGTGTGTACCAGGATAGCGGTTCACAACTTACTAAGCCATATCCCTTGCGGAAAACATGTGGTAGTACGGGAAGGGAAATGGATGGGAACCGAATTGATACGGGTTGACATCAAGTAAAATAGCATGGCATAAGACTGGCATGCTACAACACTGCCATCTTACCCATCCTCATGCCAACACATGGCCATGCACATTCCCATCCAACACGTATGGATTATCGAACTCACTTGCCTCAAATTTGCATGAAAAATAACCTTCATCGGTATGCTCACAAACATGCCATGAAGCTACTTAATGCAAACCTGCCAGAACACTCATCATATCAAAAGTTCAAACATGCTTGCACAGTTCGGAGTAGTCGGGTCTAGCTCAGCGAAGTTCGCGGTTCCGTCACCTCCTCCGGAACCTACGGTATAGCGAAAAGGCATACTAACGTGAAAACCAACGCGTGCATGAAAGTTGTTGCAAAATTTTTCCAAATAAAACCCATAAAAAACTAGACAAAATTATAAGACTGTCAGAAAAAGAATCACTCAAAAATCACTTTTTATTAAAGAGTTATAAGAGTTTACATCCGAGGACTCATCTGTAATGAAACGAGAAAAGTTCGAGGGTTTAAGCGAGAAAAGCAAACGGTTCGAATAGAAACGCGCAAGCCCACAGGGAAAACATACTCTGCCCGAAGGCGCCAGCGGAAAAGCAGTTCGCGGGAAAAGAAGAGAGGCTGACATGGGGGTCCACATGTCAGTTTAAAAGACCTCGGCCGTGAAACTCACGGTGGTCGCCGGCGTCGAACCACGGCGAGTCAGGGAGATCGGAGTGTACCAAGAGTATCAGCGTGTCCTTCCGCATCGGTGGGTGGTGGACTTGGGTGTCGGGGAGCACCACGTCGACGACGACACTTTATCCGGAGGACGGCGGCTCGGGCGATGGTGGATCTCGCCGAGGAGGGCTGCAAGGACCGAATTGAGGTGGGGGTTAGAGCACTAGGTGTAAGAGGAGGCTGCGGACGAGGTTTGAGTGCCGGAGATGGCCTCACCGCAATGAATCAAGCTGGTGGCCGAGGCGGATCGGGGCGGCCGGAGTTGGGGGAGGAGACCTCCTCGAGGTCCTCCCAGTGACTAGGTAGGGTCTTGGTGAAGTGTAGGGGTGGTGTGTGCACGAGAGTGAGCTCGGGGCTCCTTTTTACAGGCGATCCGAGGCGGTGGCCGTGAACGGACCTCTTCGGTGATGGTTACGGCGGCGCAGAGCTTGGTCGGGGAGGTTTAGGGAGTGGGGCGTCAGCGTGGAGTTCCACTGGTGCCGTTTTGACGGTAAACCAGCTTGGATTAGGAGCCCTGGGTGGATTCGACGGAACGGGGCGGCGCGGGTCCGTCGGCGGCAGAGAGCACGCTTTGTGCGTGCCGCGCCACGGCGACGGTGCTGCATGCTTGTGCTGGCGAGGAAGTGGCCACGCGGAGCCACCAGAGGGATTGGGCGGCGCCGAACGGCGTTACACCGCGGTTCTGCTCCCGGTCGGCCGCTACGGTGGTTCGGGCACCGCAAGACACGCCCGGCCTTGAGCGGGCGAACACCACCGACGCCAGAACGCGCCAAGCACGAGTTTGAGGCTCGGGAGTGGCACGCTAGGCCGTGGGCAACGTGCCAAAAACCTTTGTGAACATGTGACTGAATTAATCGGCGAAGATTGACACTCAAACTCTGAACTTTCTGAATTTAGCGAAGATGCATGTAAGCGATTGCATGCAAGGTGTTCGGCTGAATGGTTTTGTACGTGGGAATTTTTTCTTGAGCTGATCTTTGGTGTGGTGGTCTCTCATTGCATCTGAGGGCTGCCTGAATTTTGGTAGAATTTTTGGAGAAGTGTAGATATGAATTTCACCAAATTTGGCAAATCTGGTCCAAACTTGCGATGAGTGAAATTTGAAATATTTGAAAAGGAGAAGAGTGGATCAAGATGGTTCTGGGTTGTGGGTACCAAGGACTATCCAAGGGAGTTGGTTTGAGGTCAAAACTCAAAAGCATTAGGGTACTTGCTTTGCAAATCACTTAGGCTCAAAAGAAAAGACAGAATTATTTTGGGAGAAGAAATAATTGGAGTAAAGTCCAAAATGGATTTTACTAGTTTGGACAGAATGTTTGAGTTGAACCAAAGTGGAAGGAGGGTTTTGGGAGAAATTTACCACAAGAGGCATGGTAAAACCAAGGATGGATCAAAACCAAAGAATAACCCAAAACCAAAAAGGTTTCTTTTTAGAAGAAAATAAATCCAAGAAATGCTTTTTGAGAAGAAAACTCAGAAGAGAGGTTTTTAAGAAGGGTTTAAATGACCTTCTTCAAACCAAGCAAGGCTTTTGCTGAAAACAAAAACAACAAAAAAAATTGGAGTGTCACACCGACAAAGCAACACGGCTACGATGATTACTATCTCATTGCGGTGTTCTACATAAGGATTGCCATCAATGCAAGAGGCAGTAACAGCAGAGGTTGGCGCATGTTGGTGGCAGCAGATTTGTACCCCTACATGTTCGAAGACGCCGTGCGCCATCTAGGCCGCATCTTGGTGACAAGCTAGGGGACTTGTTTCATATGGTTGCCATCCTACGGTACGGGATATTACAAACGGAATGCACAAACCATCATTTGCATCCCTAACGACACTCCATTATTTTGCAGGGACCAGTCATCCCGTGATCAAAATGAGATCACTGATCCTGGATGTGCATTTGCATCCGCAATTCGGTCTAACCTGAAACCTTATAGCTGACTTTGGCATATTGGGATCAACTATCTTAGTAGTCGTTACCCATGGTACCACTGATGTGCAACATGGTCACACAATCTACCACGATCGGACCATCACCATCTACCCAGGTATTCCATTTTTTAACCCTCTCGCCTTCTCTTTCATTGTTGTACTAGTACTCTACTTACGTACTAGTAGGAGTACTTTTACCTTGGAGGACGCATATAGCTAGCTCGACCCTTGAAGACTTCAACCCACTAGCTGCCACCATTTTTGTTTTTCCATGTCATACTATCTCATCCATGTAGCCAAGAGTGGCTATATATAATAAGCCGGTTATTTACTTCCTCTATACCGGAGTAGTAGTATTTGCTGCACAGTATTACAGACCGCCATATTTGAGCACAACATTATTATGCATGGACCTTGACTATGTACGTCACCATGTGTCCAGATCTGAGATGCCGCATGTACCAGATGAACGGCGTCGAGTTCGACCCCCGTGATGCTACGTGGGTGCCGAGGAACACTCTTGGAGAGTACTCGCTTTTCATTGGGGACAACTACCCCATTGTGAAGCGGATGCCACCTTCCAGGCACGACACGGAAGGCCTGCCGTTCATGAAGTATGGTTGTGTCTTCAGTGCGCACCGCCGGATGAACGACATGCTGGGACACGCTATCCCTGATTTATGCCGCTTTACCTTGGATGAGTCTCCATCGTGTGGAACCGGACTAGAAAGCTGCGGCAATGATTTCCGTTGCCCACCGCTATGGATCGTGCCATCCATGAAGAACACACAGGACCGGAACACGGAGGGCGACATGTAGCCCAACTATAACGTGTAAGTGGAGTACGATGAAATTGTGAACGGTAGCGCTGTGAATATATGTAGACTAGTCGTGCACAAATTTATCACATGAATTGGAGATGAACTTGTGTGGCATACTGGCATTTGTCCTTTAGAATTTATTACTAGTAAATGTGTTATGTGTACGTGCAACTAGTGTGGTTGTTGCACGGGCTCCAACACGCTCTTTGAGAAAAAAAGGTGGCACCGCTTTGGATATACGTGAAGTGGCGGCATCATACAGTAGCATCGTTCGCTATAGTTGTATTACACTCCTACTAGGACGACAACTCCTATAAAACCTTGCTCTTGGCTCTTTGCCTCTTCGGGAGGTTCAAAAGTTTGTACTCGTGTGAACCTTGCACTTGGCTCTTCGCCTCTTCGGAAGGTCCAACAATGATGATACTACAGTACATTATGCTTTAGGCATTCTGACACCGATTGAACTGCGGCACGTCCACCGCGAGGGCGAGGGCGAGGGAGAGGCATAGTAAGCAAGCTTCTCCTCGTTCGGCGAGTTGACGGGACACATCAAAGCAGTACTAGTACTAGTCCATACTGCGTCCTTTCAGGTTAATATGGCTTAATTTGAAACGAGAAAAATACACTGGTGGTCAACGTATGTAACAATACGCTCTTTACGGTCACTATATATAGTTTTGCGGTGATTATACAATCACTAGCTCATCGTAGAGCACCGTATTGCACCCTACTGACCGGCCACATAGTCGACGTGGCACTTTGTTGACTGGTTAAATTGTCACCTGGTTTCTGGGTCCCACCTGTCTGGTTGCAGAGCAAATAAATCAGTTAAACAAAACTTTATGTAGGCGCAACAGGAGTCCAACACTTGCGCGTGAACCACCCTAGCTGTGTATGTGAGTGGATGCATGTGTACTCCCTCAGTCTTCCAACAAAGAGTGTACATCAGCTAAAAAACAAAGTTTGTAGTACATCTACACTTCCAATGCATTTAGCCTTTAATCTAAATTGATATTGATTGACTAATGCACCAACTTGTGCTCTAGGTATAGGCTACATGTCTATCCTTAATTACAACATGCAACGACCTTCATTTAATCTTCTTCTCTCAATGGTCGCATGCACACATAAGTCTGCTACTTTTGGGCGTTAATTATGCCCTGGTCAATGTGTAAATATCTAAATGTACAGTCTTTCACGGACGTAGGCAGTAGGTTGAGCACTTGAGCGTGAGCGTGTGTGTTGCGTCGTGTGATGTGTGCCGCATGGGTGCATGAGTGTTGTGTGCGTCCATGTGTACGTGTGAGTGTTGCATGTTGCATGCATGCATGGGGCTTACTCCCTCCCATTGATATGCTCATATTTCAAGCTTCCTCTGTTCCCTCCATATGGTGATACTCCCTCTGTTCCCAAATACGGAGTAAAATCCTCCCTTTGTTCCCAAATATGGAGTAAAATCCTCCCTTTGTTCCCAAATACAGAGTATTTGTCTTTCTAGAGATTTCAACAAGTGACTATGTACGGAGCAAGATGAGTGAATTGAGCGTAGAGGCATAGGGATAATGTAGAAAGGAAGTCTTCGCGATCCATTATTCCCCATCTCGGTTAGAGAGAACTATTCAACTAGTCTTCGCAGTGAAGTGACAATACACGCTGCAGCAGATGGGACACTTAATTAATAAGCTGAACCAATGTGTTGGTGTTACGAAATCAGCCTTACCCAGTACTGCCATCAAGTTTGCCAGTAGAGAACGCTTCTGTCCTCCATTAACTGACATATGGGCCCTCTTGTGGTAGACCCACATGTCATCGGTGTAACTATTTACACTCCGAAGGACGGTATATCCTTATAGTAGTAGTAGAATTGAGATTTAATGCACTTTCTTCCCCGTCTTCCACTCTTCTTCCTCCTCTCTTCTTCTTCCTCCTCTCTTCCCCATCGTCGGCCGCACACCATTTCCCCCCGCTCACTGCTCGCCCGCCCACACTATCTTCCTTGGTAGCTCGCGCGTACCATATCCCCCCACTCACTACTCGGCCACACGAGGAGAAGCTTCTTTGATCACCCGCCCGAATCCACTTCCCTGCTGGCTCACAGGCACCGAAAACCCCAATGGCAGAACCGACTGACACGCAAAGCCGCGATTGGAATTCCCTCCCCGATGTTCTATTGGAGAAGATCTGTAATCGTATGGACCTACTCACCACCGTCCGTCTGGCCGCATGCTCGGTGTCTTTGTACCGTCTACTCGTCTGCAACCGGCCAGCTCTTTTCAAGACACCCTACTTGCTGATGCCCGATCCTCGCAGGTGGCCCAGACACCGACTTGACGATCCTACGGAGGTTGACGTGGTGCCCCTCGACATGCTACCACTACCCGTCCACCTGTCCTTCATGCTTGGCCACTACTGGGCGGGCATGAAGGCCAACTGGATCGTCCTCATCCACCAATCCGATAGTCCATGGAGTCTCGTGGATATCTACACCCAACGAGAGATCGCCCTTCCATTGTTGGATACCGCCGCCATCGAGCCTCATGGCCCACCGGACACTCCTGCCTACTACGCACGAGAAACGTCAAGCTTTTGGCTCGACCTCTATTTGTTGAAAGTTGTATTCTGCGAAGTGCCCACACCATCAGAAGCCTACATCGATTACAAGCTCATTGCCTTGTTCAACATGGGATTAGTCTATTTGGAATCAGGTCGCCATACATGGTTATGGCTGATCATCAATCCTGTTGAGGCAACATTTCAGTCTGATGCTATAGTGCATGATGGCATCGTTTATGTGGTCGACGCACAGATTGGCTGCCTATACTAGTGGAATCTATTGTCGTGTAATTGTTCTATCTCATCTCATCTTTACCTTATGAATACGAATGCCTGTTCATTGTTACAAATTTAGAATAGATAGTATGTCTATAACAACATCATTGCTATATGTTCCTCTCATTTCCTAGATTTTTATGACCACACATGTTATTGTTAGAGTTGATATGAGAACAATTGGCATCTAATGATTGTTAGAATAGATATTCTGAGCATAACATCATGATTGATATATGTTACTCTCATTTCCAAGATTTTTATAACAACACATGTTATTGCCTAGAGTTGATATGAGAACAATAGTAGTAAGTGCTATGGTCTGTGTCATAGCTGTTTTCCTCTCATTGTTACATGATGTTTGAACCATGACATATTGCTAGAATATGAAAGCCATTGGCTTATTTTTTTAACTTGGGGTATGATTATGACCATGACATTGCAATTCTCTGTCTATGATATGTGTCACTGTTATAATAATCTTAATACCACACATAATCTGAACATGATTGTTTATTTTTGTCCTTTTGGTCTCCAATTTGAATTGTTGCAGCAGACGCAAATGTGCTCGCCTTCATGATTCCAGGACCTGGAATCATACCAGCCGATGGGTGGTGGTTTATTGCTCGTTCAGCTGACGGAGGTCATTTGATGCTCATTCACACGTACCAAATTGACCAAACCATTACATCAAACCACATGCAGTACAATGCCTGGGGCGTTCGTGACATTGATGGCTATGGCTGCTTCGTGTTCGAGAAAGATCCCAGCTCCGTTCGGCCAGGGGTATTCAACTGTAGGCGGGTTTACAGCCTCGGCAACCACTCCATGTTCCCCGGGCTCAATTATCCGATAATCCAACCAATCATTGATCATATCACCGGCGATGATTACCATGATATGCAACTTCCATTCGCCAGGGGGGACTGTGTGTTTACACATCATACCATGGGTTTCATGAATCACCATATCCAGAGATTCGTCAACACAGCTTGTTGCCAGATAATCTTCAGTGTGTGAAAGGCATCAAGCTTCCATGCGATGGATGCCTTGGAAACCCGACATGCGGCGATGTGGTTCATGCCAGTAGCAAATATGCACAACTTGGTTCGTACTAATATCTAGAATGAGCCATTTATTCTGATGCTGTAGCACGACCCTCTTTTGTTGGATATTATGTGCTGTTGTTAGTTTGAAGCACTCCTCTGGTTTAAAGGATAGATACCTTTCTGGGATCAAGTGCATCGTAACTCACCTGCGCAGGATGTACTGATAATGATGATGGAGATGTTGTGTAGTATATATATATATATATATATATATATATATATATATATATATATCTCTTAGGATACAAGAGAGTTATTGTTAGATAAAAAAATGTATAAAATGAGACACTAAATACCACTAGAAAGTAGTACAATGCGATGCTTGATGCTAGTATCGTCGGTCAAATTATTCATCATGTCCACACATTGAATTGGCGTGACAACATGCTTTAGCGTGAGGTGACACAAGAATCCCGGCGACGTGTTCGGGTATTCTGGACTTCAGATTTGGAGTACCACTTATCTGTTGAAATCTTTCATCATTCACTTAAAACAGTCGATTGATCATACATTGAGTACCATATAGCTGGAATTAACCGATGCAAGTCGAAGAAGGATTGGTCGGTGCTGCCGGCTGGCGTCAAGTTCGATCCCATGGATCAGGAGCTGATCAAGCACCTTGAGCACAAAGTGAGTGCTGACAGCGCGAGGTCTCACCCTCTCATCGATTTGTTCATACCAACCATCGATAGCGAGCACGGCATATGCTACACCCATCCTGAGAAACTTCTAGGTAAGACACCGATCAGCCGTCTACTTGCACAAACATATTCCTTTGTTTATAGCTCTATTTTTATTTTTAGACGCAGACCTGGTGAAGCAATTACAATTTGACAGTTAATAAAAAGTGAAACAAGTGACTGCAACATGCCAAAGATGTTATGAAAATGCCAACTACGTACACTAAAACCTGTATTCGACAATATTGCAGGTATCACACTGAGTGCCCTAAGCAAGCATTTCTTCCAGCACAATTCCAGGGCGTTCAAAAGGGGCACGTGGACGCGTCGCAAGATACAATCGGAGTGCGGCATGCACGCGATGCGGCACAACACCGGCAATACCTTGCCGATGATGGTCAATGGCCGGCAGACGGGCAGAAAAAAGGTTCTGGTGCTGCACACCAACAAGAACTTCGACCAGCAGAGGACCAACTGGATGCTGCACCAGTACCACCTCGGGGACTTGGAGCAAGAGAAGGAGCGGGAGCTGGTCCTCTGCAAGATTTTCTACCAGACAAACACTAGGGCCAGGTGTAAAAAGATTATAAGTTAGTCTGGTATTGGTACTTGTACTACCTTGTCGTCCGCAAGTTGGTATTGTTGTTAACGATCTTTTGGTATGAACTTGGCATTTGCTTCCAACCATCATGTCGAGGGTCGACGTGGATATAAAGCTAAATCATTTGTTTCGAAATGAATTTTCATGCACCTGATTTTTATTTGATGGGTAGCATAAGCACCTGCCATTCGAATTCCCAGTTCTCCAAATTTTTCGAAACAAGTGCGTGCACTTATTATCATGATGAAAAAATAATATCCCTACTGCATCCGAGTTATCAGTCTGTACTTGCAGAATTCTCTCGTTTATTGAGCACATGTATTGTTTTTTCAGGTCGAGCAAGTTTCAACTGGGCTGTAGACTGCCCAGGCTTGGTTTAGCTTTTAACAGGCCCAGCCCATGACGACAACAGGGCACAAAGATCTAGCAGGTATCTACTGGCCTCTGGCCCGCCATCATTAGTTATATTTTGTCTTACAACATCCGTAGGCAGTTTTTTTATTGAATCAAACACACAGCCCAATTCTATTTTCCTCTTGAAACGCATGCCCTATATCCGTTTTCTAATCTCTACCTATAGTTTTACTAGTTCATATATACGTATCATTATATTGAAAATACATAAAATTCCCTTTTCATATTTACATCCTTATTTTTGTTGTTGTTTTCCTCCCAAATATTGATTTTTTTACCACGGTTTTCCTTAAACCAACTCAATTGTCCCACGTCTTATTTGCTTACAAAAACAAAATGATTTTTTGGCAAATCAATAAGTTCTTAAAAAATGTTTTTCATTTCGGGATTACAAAAGTTCGGACTCCACCGAAATATGCAAAATAAGGTTGAACCTTTTGACCGTGGTCCTTGGCAGAAAATGGGTTGTAATAAATTACTTAAGAATTAGCAAATGGGCTGCAAATTATTAAAAAATAGCAAATGGGCTCTATGTTGTTTGCCACATATTTGGAGGCTGACTTTTGGGCCTCCTAAGTTCATGCGTACACAAGTTTCTCAAAAAAGAAACTTAGTCGACAATCGACTCTACCAGCGTCAGACCGTTAGATGTCAATAAAACAACAATCGTGCTTCTTCACTCTTTGATCTTCCTGCCCCAGCCGCCCAAACCAGAGCCGTCGGAACCACCTGCTCCCGCCTCCCGTGGCCAGCTGTGCTGCCGGGCAGGTCTCGCGGCCCCATCATATAGACATATACTCGCATCCCTGGACTGTCTATCCCTCTACTCACCCACACCTCCTGTTATTTTCCGGCGACGACAGCCGAACCAGTCAACCCTCATACTCTCCATCGCATGGGCAGCCACTGCCGTGTCTTCCCCGGCACCATGTCGTTCCCTTCATAGGCCTCGCCAGCGTCCACCGCCCTGGTGCTCTCGGCGCGGCGTGGTCAACGTGGTCAAGGAACGACATCCATCGGAAGTGGACTGTACGTGGAGAGGCTGACGGCTGGGTCCACGGCCGCACACAAGGAAATGCCTCCTTATTACGCGCAAAATAATGATTCCTCCACCTGACATCTGGGACCCGCCGGAAGGGCCTCTGTATTTCGTGAAAAAAAGGTTCTCTCCGCTGATAGGTCAGACTCACCAACTATATATTCGCACAAAATAATGAATACCCCCCTGCTAGCTAGGACCCACAATAGTGGGAGGCTGACTTATGGGCCTACTAAGTTGACGGGGACGGAGGGCTTTGTCAACTTAGTCAATATATGAACGATTCTAGCTCCAGTGACCGTACGATGTCCATCCAACGGCCGTAGTGCTTCTTCAACCTCTGGTCTTCTTGCTCTAGCCGCCCAAACCAGCGCCGGTCGTGCCTCATGCTCCTGCCTCCCGTGGCCGGCTGCGATGCCGTGGAGGCCTCACCGCTCCTACTACTCCCACCGCTTGCCAGGCCATCCCTCTACTCACCCACACCCCCTGTTATTCTGCGGCGACGGCAGCCTCACACCGCAGCCGAACCAGTGAACCCTCGTACTCCTCTCCGCGTGGGCATCCACTGTCGCGTCTTCCCCGGCTCCGTGTCGTCCCCTTCCTAGGCCTCGCTATTGTCCATCGCCTTGGTGCTCTCGGCGCGGCGTGGTCAATGTGGTCAACGACCGACTTCCATCGGAGGAGTACTGTGCGTGGAGAGGCTCATAGCTGGGTCCACGGCCGCAGCTGGGTCCACGGCCACAGCCCAGTTTTTTGTGATTTGCCAAGTAAGTCGCTTTGTCAGGCTTGTTGGGCTGCAAATCTTTCTAGACGAGGAGAGCTTCATTCGGCTGGCCGAGAAAATGGCCTATCAGTAATGAGAAATGGTCTGTACATTTTTAAAATACATCAAACCGGCAATTAGTTTCAAATTTCTTTTTTTCATTTCGAGATTTTAAATTGCATTGATTTTTATGCGTGGACAATTTGTTGGGTTTTATATTGATATACATTTATTTTTAAAATCAGTTTGAATGTGACTCAAAATTTTGGGATTAAAAACAGTTCGGATCGCACCGAAATATGCAAAATTTTGTATAATGTTTTAACAGTGGCCACAATATGGGCTGTAATGCTAACAAAAAGAATATGGGCTCCAAAAAAAACCTTAAGAATTAGCAAATGGGCTGTAAATTATTAGAAATAATGGAAGATGGGATGTATGCTATTTTCCATGATTTGAGGCTTTCCTAAAAAGGTTGATGCACAAAGGATCGTTGGATGTCCATCCAACGGCCGTCGTGCTTCTTCAATCTCTACTCTTCCTGCTCCAGCCGCTCAAACAAGCGCCGGCGAGACTGCCTGCTCCCTCCTCCCCGCGGCCGGCTGTGCTACCGCACAGGCCTCACCGCCCCCACCGTACTCCCATTACTGGCCTAGCCATCCCTGTAATCACCCACACGTGTTGTTATTCTCCGGCGATGGCAGACGGACTAGTAAACCCTCATACAGTTGTACTCCCCTCCGCGTGGGAAACAACTGCCGAGTCTTCCCTGGCTCCGTGTCGTTCCCTTCCGAGGCCCCACCGTCGTCCACCGCCCTGGTGCTCTCGGCGCGGCCTGGTCAACGTGGTCAAGGACCAACATGCATCTGAAGTGGACTGTACATGGAGAGGCTGACAGCTGGGTCCACGGCCGCACGCAAGGAAATGCCTCCATACTACGCGCAAAATACTGATTCCTCCACCTAACATCTGGGACCCACCAAAAGGGCCTCTGTATTTCACGAAAAAAACGTTACCGCCGCTGACAGCTCAGACCCACCAGCTATATCTTCGCACGCAAGGAAGTGCCTCCTTATTATGCACAAAAAAATGAATACTCCCCCTGCTAGCTGGGACCCAGTATAGTGGGAGGCTGACTTGTGGGCCTACTAAGTTGACGGGGACGGAGTGCTTTGTCAACTTAGTCAATATGCACGATTCTAGCTCCAGTGACCGTACGATGTCCATCCAACGGCCCAAACCAGCGCCCAAACCAGCGCCGGTCGTGCCTGGTGCTCCTGCCTCCCGTGGCAGGCTGCGATGCCTCGGAGGCCTCACCACCCCCTACTACTCCCACCGCTGGCCAGGCCATCCCTCTACTCACCCACATCCCCTGTTATTCTGTGACGACGACTGCCTCACACCGCAGCCGAACCAGTGAACCCTCGTACTCCTCTCCGCATGGGCATCCACTGCCGCGTCTTCCCTGGCTCTGCGTGGTCCCCTTCCTAGGCCTCGCCGTCGTCCACCGCCTTGGTGTTCTCGGCGTGGCGTGGTCAATGTGGTCAACGACAGACTTCCATCGAAAGAGTACTGTACGTGGAGAGGCTGACAGCTGGGTCCACGGCAGCCGCAAGGAAGTGCCTCCTTATTACGCGCAAAATAATTATTCCTGCACCTGACAGCAGGGACCCACCAGACGGGCCACCGTATTTCGCGAAAAAAACATTTCCCCTGACTGCTAGGACCCACCAGCTACATCTTCGCACGCAAGGAAGTGCGTCCGGGCAAAAAAAAAATGATTCTGCCCTTTGACTGCTGGGACCCACCAGCTATATCTTCGCACGCAAGGAAGTGCCTGACAGTTGGGACCCACCTGGTCGAAGCGTACGTAGAGTCGTCATTCTGGTCATGAACGTGTATGTACATACTGGTTGATGTAGAGGCGCGCACGTGTCGTAGTAGAGGCGCGCACGTAGCATGTACACGTACGTACAGCTGCCAGTGTTCAAGAAAGAAATTACGGCCACATACGTACATACGGGCGGGGTCTCGAACGCCTACTCGCGCATACGTACGGCCAGGGCTCGTGTACATGGCTCGGTCGGAACGGAGAAATAGCGTCGTCGTCGCCCGCAAAAAAAAACAACAGCGTCGTCATCGTGTTCATGGGGACGCAACGGAATGCGTTGTGTTCATCGGGAGGCAACGGAACGCATGGGAGCCAACCGGCTTGGATGGAACAGTCGATGGAAACGAGGCCTGGCGTACCGCAGAACGGAGGAAACAACCTTGTGTTCGACCGGCCACGTTCGAAATGGGATCATGTTCATCGCGAGGGGTCAGGCGTATCGCAAAACGGAGGAAACGAACCTCCTACAGTCAAAACGGGGGTCCTTTTGATCGGGAAGGGTGTGGCGTACCGCAAAACAGAGGAAACGGACTTGTGTTGGAGCGCTACGGTCGAAACGGGGGTCCTGTTCATTGGGAGGGGTGTGGCGGACCGCAAAACGGGACTCCACGGGATACTGTTCATCTCCACCGTCGACCCCCTCCAGGCTCCATGGGCTACTGTTCATCCACCATCGACCTCCTCCAGCCTCCACCTGCGAGTGTTCATCCACGGGCTCCTGTTCATCCAGCCTCCACCGCGCGCTACTCTACCGGCTACTGTTCAACCAGCCCTCACCATGGGCTCCTGTTC
The DNA here is from genome assembly GCA_021605145.1 of Aegilops bicornis. Lineage (NCBI taxonomy): Eukaryota > Viridiplantae > Streptophyta > Magnoliopsida > Poales > Poaceae > Aegilops > Aegilops bicornis. The sequence continues at coordinate 459,892,576 of CM038670.1, forward strand.
AACCACCCCTCCATGGGCTACTGTTCATCCAGCCCTTCACCGTCTACTTTTCATCCAGCCCTCCATGGGGTGGTCCTGTTCATCCAGCCCTCCACAGGGTCCTGTTCATCCAGCCCCAACCGGCTCGATCAATCGGGGTCATGTTCATCCAGAGGCAACACCACAGGGTCCTATTCATCCACCCCCACCGGGAACTGTTCATCCAAACCCCCCAGCAACGCTCACTGTTCATCCAGAGGCAACATCGATCGGCTTCAGTTAGCAGCAGTAGCGAAGGAATCGCTCGATCGGGTTCAATTAACAGCCATCGATCGATCGCTCGGGTTCAGTAACGTGTAGCCCGCAGTGCAACCGCTCGTGTTCAATTAGAGCCCAAAGCCTTGCTCGGGTTCAGTTAGAGCCCAACACCTCGCACCCACACGCGTGCGTGTACAAGAGAAATGCACATCGCTCGGCCCCGACCACCCACCGTAACCGGGAACACACCGATATTTTCCTCGCCCTCGCTTCTACCACGGGTTTTTCCGTCATGGACACCCCAAAGAATGTCATGCAGCTGTGTCTCCGGCCCGCCCATGACTAAAAGCCCATTTCCTTTCATGACTTTTTGTCATAGAAGTAGGAGCCCACCACATCTATGATGATACCGGGTTTTGTCAAAATTATCGTCATAGAAGTGTCATAAGTATGACAGAAAAAATTTCGTTCGGCCCAAAATGTTACAGATGTGTCTTTTTTTGTAGTGGAAGGACCTTCCCAGGCCAGGGGGACGATCAGGAGGCCGTCAAGGAGGCGCCGGAGGGCGAAACCTCGGTCGCCGGACACATCGGGGAGCAGGTCCCCATGGAGACTGGCGATGAGGGCCATGTTCAGTTCGGCCCCCAGCCGAATACGGTTCCGGAGACCTATACGACTCCGAAATCTGGTGAGCAGCCTCCTTCGAAAGAAGGAGGTGTTCCTATCCCGCCGGTGACCTCTGTCCAACTAGAGGCACTAGATAATCTGCTGGAAGCGTTACGAGGCGCTTCCATTGTGGAGGAATACCGTAGCCTTATGGGTACGGTGATTGAGAGGGTTCAGTCCATCAAGAGCGGACTGATTGAAGCTTGCAGCAGCCTGCTAACAGGCTTTGAGGTAAGCGACGCAAAAAGAGAAAGTCCTAGTATAGACAGTAGCCCCTGAGACACTGTCCGGTGTTTGAAAAGAAAATCCGGACAGAGGATCAAGTAATTTTCGCAGGAAACTAACTAGATATGTCTTATGTGAATAAGCAGGTGTCGTTGCTGGCCGCAACCTCTCATGCTGCAAAGGTCTCCGGACTAATCCAAGGTCTGGACGGGGCCGAAGAAGAGCTCGTCCTTGTAAAAAGGCAGCTGGAGGATAAGCAAGGTATGTGGTGACTTGTTATATATTCGGAAAGAATTAATTTTGTGCATTGACGAGAGTTCCATGATTTTTGTAGGAGCGGCGACCGAGGTCGAGGCCCTTAAAAAGGCCCTGGCCGAAGCCGAGGAGAAAGCTGCCAAGGAACAAGTCGTCCGTGAGAAGCACGAGGCCAGGCTTGATGAGGTCCAACAAGAGCTCCAGGATGACGTGAAGAAATGTGAGACCTTGGAGCGCGATGTTTCGGCTCAAAAGACGGAACTCGCCAAGGCTCGCCAAAGCGCGGAAGAGGTATGGGTTGAAGCCCAGGGCACCCTCCAGGAGATTCAGGAGGCCAAGAAAATTGTGGGGGTAAGGCGTTTAGTATGCAAAGCAAGTATGCAAAGAAGAGGTATCTCTTACTAACCCGGATTTGGAGTTCTCCAGGGGCATTTGCGGATCTACCGCGTAGTGTGTCTGATGCTGTGGAGTTCTTCCGTGCCGAAGAAGGGAGCTCAATGGAGAATTTTTTCTGGTCGCAATACCTTGCGCCAGAGCATCCGGTGCCCTTTAGCGATCAGCTAAAACAGCTGGTCGAGCTGCATAGGGTGGCCGAACTGGCCATGAAGGACTTAATAATCCGGCTGTGGCCGGCCGAAGCTATACCTAGCAGCTACTTCAGACTCGTGAAGCAGCTGGTGAATGCCTGCCCTCGGCTGGACGTCATCAAGTGGTCAGTCTGCATCGAGGGCGCGCGCATGGCCTTTGCCCATGTCAAGATGCAGTGGGCGAAGATGAACACCGTCAAGCTTGCGACCGAGGGGCCGCCTGAGGGCAAGGAGCACCGCACGCCTGAGCGGTATTTTGAAGATGTCCTGGAGGGGTCTCGCATTGTAGTGACGCAATGTGCGCAAGACATTATCTTTGAATGAATACAATCATGTTGTCTCTGCCTTGTATGATGAAACAAAGTCTTTATGTAATATAATATTTGTTTTAAAATTTTCACCTCATGTGCGGCCGTCTTTTGTGAAATCTGAGAGTTGGCCAGTCGTCGGCTTCTGCCCCCACGTAGGTAGTACGGGGGTTTCGGGATGGAATCTAAACACTCTCGATCCAATTTTTTGGTCCTTGAAGGAGGTGTTTAGTGCAACGAACCAGGCAATCAGACTATGCAGCTTGAACAACATTACTTAGCCATATGAGTTTGACAATAAAGATTTAGGCGCAGCCCCTAGTATCCTAACTAGGATGTTGTAAACACCTGATCGGGTAAGTACCAATCCCTCGCGTAATGCACAAAAAATGGCTAAAGATTTGAAACCTCCGAAGAGCTGACCGGCTCTCGCCGCATCATGACAGTCAGTTTTCGGCTTTCTCTACTGAGGTGCTCAACCAGATAAACTAGGGCACAATCGCAGTAGTTCTCCCTTTACTACCATAGCCGATATAACATAATGTAAGGTAGCAAACACAGGAGCCAGGCAACCCAACTATTGACCAAAGACATGATTCGGAGCCAATGCATATAGTGCTAAATTCGGGGTGCCGAACTATACTGTAAAAAGTGTTCGGACTTTGTTGACGTATTGCGGGGCGCTATGAAGCCCCTGGCAGATTGAAACGTACCAAAGTGTACGGGTGCTATTTGATAAGGTTATCAAAAAAATAAAGGAAGAAAGGGTAGTAAGCTAGGGCCGCAGAATTTGGGCCGCAAACTGTTTCCATTATAATATGATTAATACGTCAAGGCGCATTCGTACAAGTAATGCAATAAGCAACAGGCTATTTAATATGCCACAACCAAGGGAGAGCTACGTGTGGGTCCTGAAAACAGGTAAAGTGATCGTTAAAGAGACCACCTAGAGATTCCCCTATACATCCTTGCTTCTTTCCGTCTTGGTGTATTTATCCTTCGAAAGGACCGGCGATCAAGCCGTCAGGGAAGGCCTGTGCAAAAGAAACCTGAAAAGGAGAAAAAGGAAACAGTGAAAGTATATGTGTCCGGGGTCGGTCGAGCCGTATTGTGGATCACAAGCTAGTTATGCCTCCGTCTATGCAATGGTACTTTGAGTGCATAGTTATGTACGCGCAGTACGAATGCCGCCACTTGGTTGAGACTGGGACGGAGGCCAAATTGCTAGTCGAGCTCTTGACGAGGTGAGTTGTCCTGCTGCAGAATAATCCGGATTCTCTTGATAGTGTCTGGGAGCTCGGCCGCCGAAGTAAGGTTCTCCTTGAAAAGGCCGCTCTGTAGTTCTGCTGCTAAGGCAGTGATGTGCTCCTCGGTACGGAGGGACCATTCCGTGTTTCCATTAACTGTTATGACGCCGCGTGGTCCGAGCATCTTGAGCTTGAGATAAGCATAGTGTGGCACCGTGTTGAATCGATCAAATGCGGTTTGTCCAAGCAGTGCGTGATAGCCGCTGCGAAAGGGGACGATATCGAATATTAACTCTTCGTTTCGGAAGTTGTTCAGAGATCCGAAGACAACCTCTAATGTGATTGAGCCCGTACAGCGGGCCTCTACACCTGGTATGACTCCTTTAAAGTTAGTCTTTGTGGGCTTGATCCGTGATGGATTAATGCCCATTTTGTAAAATGTATCCTGATAGAGCAGGTTGAGGCTGTTGCCTCCATCCATGAGGACTCGCATCAGGTGGAATCCATCAATTATTGGGTCAAGGACCAGTGCGACCGAACCGCCGCGACGGATACTGGTCGTATGATCCCGACGATCGAAGGTGATCGGGCATGATGACCATGGATTAAATTTTGGGGCGACTGGCTCTATCACATAGATGTCCCTGAGCGCGTGCTTGCGCTCCCTCTTGGGGATGTGGGTAGCATATATCATGTTCACCGTTTTGATCTGAGGGGGAAACTTCTTCTGCCCCCTTTGTTCGATAGCCGGGGTCCTTGTCATCGTCTTCACTTTGCGATCCCTTCTCCTTATTTTCGGCATTTAATTTGCCGGCCTGTTTAAAAACCCAACAACCTTTATTGGTATGATTGGCTGGTTTGTCTGGGGTGCCATGGATCTGGCACGGACGATCGAGTATGCGGTCCAAGCTGGATGGTACCTAATTGTTTCTTTTATATGGCTTCTTCCGCTAACCAGACTTGGAGCCACTGAATCCGGCATTGACTGTAGTGTCATCGGTGTTATCACCATTGCTTCGACATTTGTGCCTGTTGCGTTGGAGCTTGCGGTTGCTGTTTTCGACCTCTGAGGTGCCCGCTTCGCTTGCCGTGTTTTTGCTACGGGCCAGCCAACTATCCTCACCCGCACAAAAGCGGGTCATGAGTGCCGTGAGGGCTGCCATGGACTTCGGCTTTTCTTGCCCGAGGTGGCAGGCGAGCCATTTGTCGCGGATGCTATGTTTAAAGGCCGCTAGGGCTTCAGCATTCGGACAGTCGATGATCTGGTTCTTTTTAGTTAGTAACCTAGTCCAGAATTTCCTGGCTGACTCTTCGGGCTGTTGAACTATGTGACTTCAGTCATCCGCATCTGGAGGTCGTACGTTTGTCCCTTGGAAGTTGTCGCGGAAGGCGTCTTCCAAGTCCTCCCAGCTGCCAATAGAGTTTTCAAGCAGACTGTGTAACCAGTGCCGAGTTGGTCCTTTGAGTTTTAGCGGGAGGTATTTGATGGCGTGAAGGTCATCTCCGCGGGCCATATGGATATGGAAAGAAAGTCCTCGATCCATACCGCGGGATCAGTTGTTCCATCGTATGACTCAATATTCACGGGTTTAAACCCTTCTAGGAATTCATGTTCCATTACTTTGTCAGTGAAACAAAGAGGGTGTGCGGCGCCTCTATATCGGGCCACATCGCGATGTAGCTCAGATGGAGTCCGTCTGCGGTTTTCGGCCCGGGCATGACTAGGCTTGTCACGTCCGAATAGGTAGCCGTCGTCGCGTGTCGGGGTGCGTCCTCGCGATCCGTAGATCGATCTGGTAAGTCCTGCTCTACTTTCCAGGTCCTGCCGAAGGTCATATGTATAACTGCGAGTTGTTTACCTCTGCCTTTACGGTGAGGTGGGGCGGGCTGGTGTTTGGCTTGAGTTGCCGCTTTGTCCCGACCACGTGGTGGTCGGTCAGCCACATTCCGCGATAATGGTACGGGCTCCGGTGCCTCGTCATCGAACTGAGGTAGCAAGCTGCGCTTCGGGTAACTTTTGGCTGGGCGCTTGAGGCCGTATTCTTCGGCTGCCAGGACATCACTCCGTCTATCGTTGAGCAGATCTTGGTCAGCTTGAAGCTGCTGCTGCTTCTTTTTTAGGATCCTTGAAGTGGCTATTAGCCAGCGCTTAAAGTGCTCCTGCTCGAGAGGTTCCTCTGGAACGATAAAATCCTCGTTGCCAAGGCTCACCTCATCCTCGGAGAGCGGAAGATAATTACTGTCCTCCGAGTCATTGTGTATGGCCTGTTCATCAGGGCTAACTTCCGCGTTTTCCCGTTCCTCCTGTTCGGAAGCTATCTCAATATGGTCTTCATTATCTTCAACATCATCTGGAGTATTGTTTTCCCCTGTGCCGGTATTGCTGTCTTTTCCACGACGTGACTTAGAGCGGCGCCGCTGACGCCGGCATTTTGGCTGTGTCTTAGGAGGTTCATCCTCGACTGGATTTTCTTTGTCATCGTTGTTAGTTTTTTTAAGTGTATCCACCATGTACATGTCGTAAGAAGAGGTGGCCGTCCAGCTCCGGTAAACGGCGGGTTTTTTCCCTGCTCCTTGTCCGCATCGTCGTCCATGCCGTCGACGTCTTCGGAGCCCTAATCGAGCATGTCGGTTAAGTCTTCGACAGTGGCTATGAAGTGGGCGGTGGGTAGGAAGCGAAATTCTTCGTCATCAGCCTCTAGTTCGAACTGGATATAATTCGGCTGTGAGCCCTCCGCTAAGGATAGTGCTTTTAACGAGTTTCACACGTCGCCCAAAGGCGAGTGCCAAAAAATGTCCGCGGAGCTGAATTCGACGATCGATGAGTGATCGAGCTCGACGCTAGTGGACATACATGGTTCGGAACCTGTAGCCGGAAACGAGTCCGAGGCTCCGGTAACACAGATTCCACTCGAGGTTGCGCCTGTGTGCGGCTCTAATGCTATCGGGACTTCGGCATCCGTGGCGGGGTTGAGCTTCTCGTCCTCAGATGGCGCGATCTGCTCCGGATCAAAGGCCAGAGTAGTTAGAGGTGCTATGTCCTGGGTATGGTCCGATGAAAGATTTAGGTCATGTCCATCGTGGTGGCAGGGAGCGACTGCCGCAGTCTCGAATCCGTCGAAGATCAAGTCTCCGTGGATATCTGCAACGTAGTTCAAGCTTCCGAATCTGACCTGATGGCCAGGGGCGCAGCTATCGATCTGCTCTAGATGGCCATGCGACTTGGCCCGCAGTGCGAAGCCGCCGAATACGAAGATCTGTCCAGGAAGGACAACTTCCCCTTGGACAGCATTGTTGTAGATGATTGAAGGAACTCTCTCTGAGAGCACCAATGTCGGTGTCAAAACCGGTGGATCTCGGGTAGGGGGTCCCGAACTGTGCTTCTAGGGACGATGGTAACAGGAGACAGGGGACACAATGTTTACCCAGGTTCGGGCCCTCTCTATGGAGGTAATACCCTACTTCCTGCTTGATTGATCTTGATGAATATGAGTATTACAAGAGTTGATCTACCACGAGATCGTAATGGCTAAAACCCTAGAAGTCTAGCCTGTATGACTATGATTATCATAGTTGGCTTCTACGGACCTAGCCCTCCGGTTTATATAAACACCGGAGGGAAATAGGATTACGTAAAGTCAGTTACAGAGAAAGGAATCTTCATATTTGGAAGCCAAGCTTGCCTTCAGTGCCAAGGGGAGTCCCATCCGGACACGAGAGAGAGTCTTCGGTCTTGTATCTTCACAGCCCATTAGTCCGGCCCATGTCCAACAGGCCGGACCCCCGAGGACCCCTTAGTACGGCCCTTCATCAGGACCAACAACACAAGACCCACGCGAGGCGGACGACGCCAAGACCTCCAGAAGGAGCAGCCTCCTTAGGCTAGCTCCTGAGGAGCGGAGATTTCTATGCAAGCCCTCACCTCGTGAGGTTTGGATGACGCAAGCCATGACGACCAAGGCCAGGCGGGCGCCAGCGGGTGCTGTACAACAGGTTTCCTCTTTGGTGCTAAAGAGGCAACCGCAGGCGTGGAGTCCCGAGGCATCAACCAAAGGCTTCCATTTCCATGCTACAAGACCAGGACCACTAGGACGGCAGGGCGGAGGTCATCACCGAGCCCACCATGGCGTCACGACCAGAAGCTTTGCAGGCGAAGACCACCTTTCGTCAGGATAAGGTGTACTAGGTGTCTCCCTTCAAATTTGGCCGTTGTGGGATCCCTTCCCGCCTTCATTTTTGGAAGAGGACCAAGGCCACTATAAATATAGCCTAGCCACCACCATAGAGGGGGATACGGATCTGGACCAGGTCCATCTTCACCTTCACCAACTCACCCAAACACAAGAACACACCTCCTGAGGTTGTTCTCCCACTGTACTAGTTCATCCTCAGCCCACCTCGAGGCTAATCCACCACAAAGCAGGAGTAGGGCTTCACACCGCAAGGTGGCCCGAACCTGGGTAAACTGCCATGTCCCACTTCCTTCCAGTTCATCGAGCTAGTCTATGAGATTAACAAGTGGGCAGACCGGGGAGATTGAGTTCTTTGCACGAACCCCAGAGTTCGAATCTATCTTGGGTCTGCGGAGCCCTGAATCCGACAGATGAATAGTGAGTGTTGTTGGGGGTTGGATGAATAGTTCCTGGTCGGGGTTGGATGAACAGGACCCCGTGGTAGTGGAGGCCGTTGCTGCTTGATGAACAGGACCCCGGTCGAGCCTGTTGGGGGTGGATGAACAGGACCCCGTGGAGGGATGGTCGAATAGTAGCTGGTGGAGGGTGGATGAACAGGAGCCTGTGGAGGTAGGAGGGAGACGCTGTGGATGGACAATAGCAGGTGGAGGCTATAGGAGGTCGACGGTCTATGAACAGTAGCCTGTGGAGGCTGGAGGAGGTCAATGGTGAATGAACAGTAGGCCGTGGAGTTCCGTTTTGCAGTACGCCACACCCCTCCCGATGAACAGGACCCCGTTTCGACCATAGGAAGTCGAAGAGAAGTCCGTTTCCTCAGTTTTGCAGTAGGCCACACCACTACCGATCAAGAGGACCCAGTTTCGACCATACGAGGAAAAAGAGAAGTTTGTTTCCTCCATCTTGCGGTACGCCAGACCCCTCACGATGAACACGATCCTATTTCGACCATAGGCGGTCGAACAAAAGGCCGTTTCCTCTGTTCTGCGATACGCCAGGCCTCGTTTGGCTGTTCTGTACAAGTCGGTTGGCTTCCGATGAGCATGACACATTCCGTTGCCTCCCGATGAACACAACGCAGTTTCTCCGTTCTGACCCAGCAGGTTGGCTGCCGATGAATAGGATGCTGTTGTTGCCCTGCGCTGCCTTTCCATGTACACGAGCCCTGGCTGTAAGTATGCGCGAGTAGGCGTTCGAGACCCCGCCCGTATGTACATACGTGGCCATATTTACTTTCTTGCACCCTGGGTGTATGTACGTTTACACGATATAGATGGAACCGCGTGACATGCTACGTCTGCGCCTCTACTACGACATGTGCCCTTCCTTACTCGTCCACGGTTCATCGCTGCAGCCTACACACAGACGGATCGACCAGTATGTACATACATGTTCGCGACCAGACAGACAAACCTACGTATGTTTTGACCGGGTGGGTCTCAGCTGGCTGGGAGGATAAGGAGGCACTTCCTTGTGTGAGAAGATATAGCTGGTGGGTCCCAGTTGTCAAGGGGAGAATCATATTTTTTCTGTAATATGGACACACTTCCTTGCATGCGAAGATGTAGCTGGTGGGTTCGAGTTGTCAGTGGTAGAAATAAGGAGGCACTTCCTTCCGTGTGAAGATATATGTGGTGGGTCCCAGCTTTCAGGGGGAGGAATAATTTTATTTTCGCGTAATAAGGAGGCGGTTGCATGCGTGCGTCCATGGACCTAGTGCATCCCCACTGTTAGCCTCTCCACGTACAGTCCTCTTCCGATGACTCTCGTTTGTTGATCATGTTGACCACGCCGAACTGAGCGCATCCAAGGTGGTGGACGACGGGGAGGCCCCGAACGACAACGAGCCAGAGATGGGAAGACGCGGGAGTGGAGTCATAGACGAAGAGGTGTACCGGGGTTAACTGGTTCTAGTGCGGCGTGGTTCCGCAGTCGATGGAGAATAACAGGAGGTGTGGAGGGGTGGAGGGATTGCATGGCCGGTGGTGGGTAGCGCCTCACAACAAAGCGCGCTAAGCAGAGCTGCTAGCAGCAGGAGGCGGGAGCAGGTGGTCCTGGCGGCGCTGGAGGAAGAAGACGAGAGATTGAAGAAGGATGCCGGTCGTTCATGTAAATCCAACGGCTATCGATGTCAGAATCATTTTTTGACTAAGTTGACAACGACTTGCGTTGGCTTCGACCTATTGGCCCACATTCCAGCCTCCAAAAATGTGGCACATATTCAACCCATTTTTTCAGAAGTTACATTCCATTTGATCTTTTTTTAGAATTACAGTCCATTTGCTGGGCTGGGTGAACAAATAATGTGCCGTCCATGCGGCCCATTTTTTAAAACTACAACCCATTTTCACTTTCTCGAAATACACGAATTTCCTGGTCTGGCTGAACAAATAATGTAGCGTCCATGCGACCCATTTATTTTTCCTAAAAAATTACATCCCATTTGCACTTTCTCGAAATACACAATTTTGCTGGGCCGGTTCTAATTATAATGTTGGGTTGGCGCAGCAATGTTATCAAAAAATAAACAGGGGCTGAGCATTTTTATAGATATATTTAAATGATAAGTGCTTTATTATTACATTGGTTCTTAAATCTTACCAAGCTTTTGTACACAATCACCAGGATTTTCGTTGCCTTAATGTAAAAAAAATCCAGGATTTTATTGTTAAAAAAATATTTTTATAACTTAACAAGACGTGGCTTATATATGTAAGTATCTTTTAAATATATGATGACAATAACAATAATATATAATAACATATAAAATAATATAAATATATATAATATAGTTAGAAGGGAAACATAAGTTGGACCTAGCGTTCCTATTCTTATATAGAAAAATAAAACAGACCTCTGCGTTTTCTTCAAAAAAATACATAAGTTGGGCTGCGGTTGTTTCAGGAAAAATAAAACCTAGGATGGGAGGTCCATAGGCCGGTCGATACATGACGGCCCTCAAGAAAATACAAACCGGCATGTCGTGGGTTGTGCATGTTAAAAAATAAAGCCTGGACGGGGCAGCCCACAACCCAGCTATACTTGCTGGCCCATTGATAATAAATGATACCTGCCAGCTCCCCGACTTCGTCGTAAATTTATCTCCTATAGTAACTATGTTGAAGCAACTAAAATAATGTAACTATTTTGACAACCTGATCGGTCCCCACGTCAGTATAGCATTATGAGGAAGTATGTTTTTGAATGAGGCACTTGCTTGCGTACGGCCATGGACCTGGTGGATCCCGACTATCCACCTCTCCATGTATAGTCCTCTGCAGGTTCCTCTCGTTTGTTTAGCATGTTCACAACGGCAGACAGTGGTGCCGCGGCGAGCGCACGAAGGCGGAGGATGACGTCCAGGCCCCAGACGAGAATGAACCGGATCTTGCGAAGGCATGGTACAGTAATGGTAGATGATCTGTCTAATTTCTAGCGAAACTACTGAACTAGCCTAGTGGCCAAGTGACACTACCTGACCGCTATTCCGCCCGGGTTCGATTCCACCTGATCCAGTGAAAATATGTCCAATTTTTTGCCTCAGACATTATTGACATCTGGGTCCCCATTGTCATCTACGCACACCACCTCCAACACTTGCCAAAACTTCGTCCCTCGTTTTCTCTGTTTTTCGGGCACTCGACATTGTGTGGGCATTTTGAAAATGGCATATCTTTTTGACTGCATCATATGAAGATGTGCTATGTATGAATGTTGATGAGCATGATGTTAATTTGCTGGTAGTCCCATTTTCAACCATGAATAAAACTTCCAACATGAGTTTTTCCCTACTTTAAAAGGGTGTGCACTGAAACTTGCAGTTTCTTCTTTGAGAATCACATTATCTGCACTTCAATATGAAATTACATTTTTTAAGTGCTAAAAATAGATCTCTAGAATTCATAATATACTTCATATGCCCAATACTACAAATATGAAATTCAAAATACATTCATATCTAAAAGTACTCTCAAAATACACAACACAAAACACAATTCACAACCTGCAAATACTGACAACCCTAAGCTCCTCGTGACAACTCACAACCTGCCCGACTAATGGCCCTTCCTATTCCTTGATGGTAGACAGCCGCCCCATGAGACGAGGTGAACGACGAGGGAGAGGATGACGGGGAACCGTCGTCGGTCCAACTGCTTTTCTCCTCTTGCAGTTGGGTTCGGTCGACGTAGACTCCATCAGCTCGCTCTGGCACAACACCCTCACAAATGGCACCCTGTAGATGCTCCATCCTTCAATCTCTGGTGGATGCTCCATCTTGGATCAATACTCCCACCACCGCAGCCTCACGATCAGATTCGGTGAATCTGTTTGCTCCATGGCCCGGAGGAGCAACTCTATATACTCCCGCGCGACTCCCTTCGGGAGTATCGCCGCCCTTTCGCTGTGTTGAAGATATTTGTCCATGGATGTCGCCGTCGCCGCTAATTGGTCCTTGCTGTCAAACCAAGACTGTATCTCCAACATCCTAGCTAGCATCACAGGGTCGCCGTCTGCGATCCACACATATCGGTTTTACTCCTCCATCTACTTCTCCACAACACCTTCACTCGCCGACGGTGGTTTTTGAATGGAAGACGAGAGGAGCGGCGCTGGTTTTGGATTAGAACAGGAGAGGAGCGGCGCTAGTTTTGGATTGGAACAGGAGAGGAGGGGCGTTGGTTTTGAAATGGAAGAGGAGAGGAGCGGCGCTGAATTTGGATTGGAATAGGAGAGGAGCGGCGGTGGTTTAAGAGGATAGGAGCTGCGCTAGTCTTGGAAGTATTTTTTGTTTTGCGTATTTTGGGTCAAAGTTTGACCATGTACTGTATTTTACAAGCAAAATGTGAATGCATGTCATAAAAATTGTATCGTTTGGTTCGTATCTGAATGTACTTTCAAATTATATTATTTTTGCAACGTATAACACATATTTTATTTGTGAAAATCATGGTCAAATATGACCCAGAATACAAGGGAGACTAGTTAATGTGGGGTCGCTTTCTTAATTGAAGGGTAAATTGATTTTGAGTTTGATCCAGTCACAGCGCGCCGGCCCTCTCGTCCAATCCTAAATCGCTGTCGCACGCTCCTCTCCCTCTTCTCCATTGCAAAATCACTTCCTCTCCTCTCCATCATCTCAATTCCAAAAGCACCTTCTCACCTCTGCCTCTTCTCCATTGCAAAACCACCCCCTCTCCTCTCCATCTTCTCCATCGCAAAACCACCATCTCACCTCTCCCTCTTCTCCATTGCAAGACCACCATCTCTTCTCTCATCTTCCAAAGCTAGCACCGGACCTCTCGGAAGGACATCTATGGAGAGGATGCAACAGCGAATTAGGCAGATCGCCGGCGGCGACCAGGCAAAGTTAGCCAGGTTGAAGGAGATCCTTACTTGGTTTGACAATGAGTGGGAGATTTCAAGGATAGTGAGGGCCAAGTGGCAATCTATGCGAAAGAGCGAGACGACGACGATGAGGGCAGCGATGTACTCCTCGGCAGTCATGCCGCAGTCCTTTGATTTCATCGAGTATCTCCTCTGGGCGATGGGACAAATTCGCCCGAGGCGAAAATCGGGCGGAGGTGGTGGGCGTACAGGTCAAAGGTCGAGCATCTAGAGGATAACGAATCGATCGAGTACGGTGTGCCGTTCGTGAGGGTGCAGTGCCAGCCGGAGCCACATAAGTATTCATTCTCCCACCGCAATAGGAGGTCGGATGGCGCGACGTCGCTTCCCCGTCGTTCTCCACGGTTCCCTCACCGCTTGCCTCATTTCAATGGTGGCGATAGGGTTTAAGGTAAGCTTCACACTAACTAATCTTCCATCTGCTCATGCTTACAATCAGTGTGACGGCTAATGAAAATCATGCTTACAATCAGTCTCCGAGTACTATGCCAATCACCCTAAAATAGCTTTGGGCCAAAAACAAAGTTGTGACACTGTGTACAAATAATGAAAAATAGATTGGTGCTTTCTTTCAGAAAATTGTACTCCCTAGAAAAGTGCCAATATAAGCTACTAGTATTTGATTAGAGGATTTGATTCCGAGAAAGATCCCTCTCATAGAGAAGACCACCCATCCCACTGGTGGTGGCGGATGCCAATGCTTAGATGGAGCATGGTTTTTGTTGTAATTTTTACTTGGCACCTCACACTCTGCATATATGCCGGTTCCATCCGTACATTTGTGCAGTTCCACCAAAATGCAGCTGAATAACCCTATTTGCACAGATAATGAAAATGCGTGATTACATTATAGTGGCACTAGTTGATGAAACATACACTAATAAATAGAAGAAAATATTGTGATAGTATCATAGTATGCCATGCTGCGAGGGCGAGATGGGCCCTGCGACGCCTCATACGGTAGGCCTCATACTGGAAATCGACCCAATTCTCCCTGATACACCTTCTTCCAGTGATGAAAATCAGTGTACAGCGGTAGTAGGAGGGGCCTTGAGACATTCCAATCTCTATTTTTGTGCCGACCAACTGAAATTAAGCACCCAGTTTGCATAAACACTTAAACAGTAACAATGGATTAGTTGATGAAACATATTCTAACAAAGAGAAGCACTTTCTTTATCTATGTTGGAAATGAAATGATAGAGAGGACACTCGCTCTATTTTAACTGTATTATTACTTCATTTTATCAGTGGCACTAGGGTCGAGCAGGTGTGAAAGGATCGATATAGTTGACTAGAGGGGGGTGAATAGGCAACTAACAATTTTTTGCTTTTCTTTACCAATTTAAACTTTGCATCAAAGTAGGTTGTCTAGATATGCAACTAGATGAGCAACCTATATGATGCAACAACAACAGGCACACAAGCAAGCAAGGGATGCAACACAATATATGCTTGCACAAGTAAAGGTAAGAGATAACCAAAAGTGGAGCCGGTGGAGATGAGGATGTGTTACCGAAGTTCCTTCCCTTTGAGAGGAAGTATGTCCCCATTGGAGCATTGTGGAGGCACAATGCTCCCTAAGAAGCCACTAGGGCCACCGTATTCTCCTCACGCCCTCACACAATGCGAGATGCTGTGATTCCACTATTGGGTGCCCTTGGAGGCGGTGACTGAACCTATACAAACAAGGTTGGGGCAATCTCCACAACTTAATTGGAGGCTCCCAACGACACCACGAAGCTTCACCACAATGGAATATGGCTCCGTGTGACCTCAACCGTCTAGGGTGCTCAAACACCCAAGAGTAACAAGATCCACAAGGGATTAGTGGGGGGAATCAAATTTCTCTTGGTGGAAGTGTAGATCGGGGCTTTCTCGACCAATCCCTAGAAAATCAACAAGTTTGATTGGCTAGGGAGAGAGATCGGGCGAAAATGGAGCTTCGAGCAACAATGGAGCTTGGGAAGGGTAGAGGTGGTCAACTTGAGGAAGAAGACCCCCCTTTTAAAGTGGGAGGAAAGATCCAACCATTACCCACTTACTCAGCCCGCGACATGCGGTACTACCGCACATACCCATGGTACTACCGCAATGACATGCGGTACTACCGCTTGTGCGGCAGGGGCCAGACGAGGCCCTGTTGCGTATAGTAACAAGCGGTAGAACCACGGGAGCGGTACTACCGCGCGCCCTTGCGGTACTACTGCAAGGCAGGGCTCATTCTGGGCTGGGACGGCACAGACTATTAAAATTACATATGTGGCTACTTCTGCTGAGTATCGGTCTGTGCGAATCCGACATGGTACTACAACTCACAGGGAGCGGTACTACCGCGTAGGGTGCGGAAGTAAAAAATTACTTCCGCCCCTACTTCCGCGCATGCCACCGTTCTAGGCCAGAGGCCACGGTACTACCGCGTGCTAGGAGCGGTACTAACGTACTCGTGGTACTACCTCTGCCATGAGCGGTACTACCACGGGCAGCTGCGGTACTACTGCTCCCTTGAGCAGTACTACCGCATGCCACAGAACAGTAGCACTTGGAAGCCTTCATCTTCGCAACAACAAGGGAAGCGACTGGTGCTCTAATGAAGCGAAGGAAAGGTGATGCAAAGGAACAGATGTGTACGTGTTGATTCCACCCTAACCTTTCCGAAGCGAACCCCCTCTTAATAGTATGGCTTTCCTACGACTCAAATCCACCGAAAAGAAACATAGAGAAACACCGTATTCTATAGGCTCCGAGGGGCACCAAATCGCCTTGTGCCTAGACTGAAATGCTCAATGCACACGATTAGTCCGCAAATGCATTATCATCAATCACCAAAACCACATAGGGAGAAATATGCCCTTACAATCTCCCCCTTTTTGGTGGATTGATGACAATATGGGATTTTAACATAGGGATATAAAATGAACATAAGCAAACCCAACCTTTAGAAAATATAGACATGCTCCCCCTAGATGTGTGCACTCTTAGATAAGTGCTTTCGATTGCACGGCACACATACTACGATCAACACTCCCCCTACATTTTACAAACAAGGCAATCCTTGCAACAATAGGAATGACACTAAGCATGGAGGCAAGGTAAAGAAATGAGCATGAAGTAACGGGCACAAGATAGCTCACAATCTACTAAGCATACTAGACAATAGGATAAGACAATAAGATAAGCTGAGGACATATGTCTTACACCATATGATAGTCTCCTGGACTCACACGAGCACAACCACAACCAAAAAGCCAAAACAAACGAAGGTTCAATAGAATGAAAGCAAAGTGAAGAAAGACTCGACACAAGACTCACAAATCCTACACTCTCCCCCTTTGGCATAGAGACACCAAAAAGGCAGAGAGGACACCTACGACACAGGTGGTAGCAGAACTCCAAGGCATCACCAGTCATGATCTACCTCCGGAGACTCCTTAGCAGCACGGGATGTAGATGGAATTCCAGTCTCCTCCTATGACGCACTCCACCGGCAGTGCTGTCTCTTCCACTTCTTCTCATATGTGATCCTCTCCTCAAAGCCATCCTGGACCTCATGGCCAACCTGCCTCATAATAGCCTTGTCGTGTCGACGAGCCATCTTGGCGTTCACATGAGCTCGATACTATCCCTTAGCCTGCATGTAGAACAAAGCCTTCATCTTGGCCTTGAGCTTCTTAGCCCAAGTGGGCTCGGTAGAGGGAGGAGTGTATCCCTTAGAGATGTCCTCAGCCGCTTCCTCCTCCTCAAACTCATGCTCATCCACATCCATCCTAGCAGCCTCTGCCTCAGCCCCGGTAGTGGTGTTAGCCCACTTGTTCTTGATGCATAGCTTGATAGGCTCATGGAAAATCCAGTTGGGAGCAACAAGCTCTTCATTTAGAAAGAGCTTCTCCCAAGTCTTCGAGATCAATAGAAACAGGTAAGGTCCATTGATGGGCACCTTAAATTTGAACACAGCAAAGTGCAGCTCACACCACATTATATGTGAGACATCAAGTGGTTCTGTCTATTGGAGACACGCCTGCTCACAGATGAGCATCATGTCCACAAGATAAGCATGCACCTTATCCTTGTCTCCTATGCTAGGAAACAGTGTGTTGTGGAAGATGCGGTGCATGATGCCAAGGAAGGGATTCAGCACCCAAGTCTTCTTGTCATTGGCTAGCTTCTTCTCAACAAGGTAGGGTTGAAGCTTGTTGTTCGCCGACTCGGGGTTGCCATTTGGGCGGGCACCAACGGGCACATTGAGCCCCTCATCACGAACATGTAACATCTACATGAACTCCCTCCACTTAGCAGACATCCTCTTCCCATTAGTCATCCAAGTCATGGTCCGCTACTCATCCGTATGGAAGTGGACCAAAGTAAAGAATCGGGCCACAATCTCTGGGTCAAAGTCCATGTGGAACATGAGTACCTCCTCAATGCCAAACTGCTCCACCAGATCCAGAGTCTCACCAAAATATGCCCGGTTGCTGTCCTTCCTCATATGATCCATGTCAATCCAGTGCACTGGCACATAGGTGTTTTGCTTGGCCTTGATCACATCCAGGAAGATAAGATTCTGCTGCTTGGTCCAGAACAAGTCATTGCCCCTTGTGATCTCCCTAGGGTTGATGTAAGGTTTGAGTTTCCTTTGCATCAGAAACTCCGCTTGAGGCATCTCATGCATGCCAATAGTTGGCTCCTTGGTCTTGGTAGCTGTGGACTTGGTTATGCGTTGTGGGGCATTGGAGCCCTCTGGAGCATCTTGGTTGCGGAGGCGTGATGACCCACAAGTATAGGGGTTCAGTTTTAGCTCTTTTAAATAAGTAAGAGTGTCGAACCCAACGAGGACAGAAGGAAATGACAAGTAGTTTTCAGTAAGGTAATGTCTGCAAGTGCTGAAACTGTAAGTAGTGAGTAGTTTGATAGCAAGATAATTTGTAACGAGCAAGTAACGATAATTGTTACAAGTATGCAGCAAGATAGCCCAATACTTTTGAGGCAAAGGATAGGCCAAACGGTCTCTTATAATAAGCAAAGCATTCTTGAGGGTACACGGGAATTTCATCTAGTCACTTTCGTCATGTTGGTTTGATTCGTGTTCGCTACTTTGATAATTTGATATGTGGGTGGACCGGTGCTTAGGTGTTTTTCTTACTTGAACAACCTCCTACTTATGATTAACCCTCCCGCAAGCATCCGCAACTACGGGAAAAGTATTAAGAATAAATTCTAACCATAGCATTAAACTTTTGTGTCCAATCGGTCCCTTACGGAATAGTGCCTAAACTGGGGTTTATGCTTCTGTCACTCTCGCAACCCACCATCTATTTACTACTCCACAATGCATTCCCTTAGGCCCAAATATGGTGAAGTGTCATGTAGTCGATGTTCACATGACACCACTAAGGGAATCACAACATACATACCATCAAAATATCGAACACATATCAAATTCACATGATTACTTGCAACATGATTTATCCCGTAACCTCAAGAACAAAAGTAACTACTCACAAATAATAAACATGCTCATGATGAGAGGAGTATTAAATGGCATCATGGATGTGAACATATAATCTTCCACCAAATAAACCATATAGTAATCAACTACAAGATGTACTCAACACAACTAGTCACCCACAAGCACTAATCTATAGTTCCGGTAACAAGATTGAATAAGAGATGAACTAGGGTTTGATATGAGATGGTGTTTTTGAAGATGTTGATCGAGATTTCCCTCCCCAAGATGGGAGAGTTGTTGGTGATGATGATGACAATGATTTCCCCCTCCGGGAGGGAAGTTCCCTCGGCAGAATTGCTCCACCGGAGGGCAAAAGTGCTCCTGCCCAAGTTCCGCCTCGAGATGGCGGCGCTCCGCCCCGAAAGTATTCTCCTCATTTTTTCTAGCTAAAAATGACTTATATACCAGAAGATGGGCACCAGAGGTGGACCGAGTGGGCTACAACCCACCAGGCGCGCCTCGGCTGCCTGACGTGCTCAAGTGGGTTGTGCCCACGTGGTGGCCCCCTCTCATACTTATTGGCTCCAATATTTCTTAAATATTCCATAAAAAATCTCCGTGAAGTTCAGCTCGTTTGGAGTTGTGCAGAATAGGTGGCCTGACATAGCTTTTTCAGGTCCAGATTTCCAGCTGTCGGAATTCTCCCTCTTGGTGTGTACCTTGAAAATTATGAGAGAAAAGGAATTAGAATTACTCCAAAAAGCATTATTATGGATAAAAACACTATAAATAACTATAAGAAAACATGATGCAAAATGGACGTATCAACTCCCCAAGCTTAGACCTCGCTTGTCCTCAAGCAAAAACCAAAATCGAAAAATATGTCCACATGCTTTGAGAGAGAGGTGTCGATAAAAGCAAAATACAGACATAGAAGCATCATGTTGATTATTATAACAACAACAAAATTAAACATAAAGTTTTTATCATAGAACTTTCATCATATACTTCCCATGAATAAGTAATAGTTCATCACACAATCGAAGTAGGCAAAAACTCTAATAGAAACCAACAAACTATGTTCTCACTCAACTTTGTAACTACAATTCATCATCTTTTCAGGAAGGGTCCACATAGTCAATCATCATATAGTCGTTTATGATTGCTAACACTCACCGCATACACATGAGAAAAATATTTCAATCGGACACATAGAAAGACATGGGCTTATAGTTTCGCCTCCCAACATACTCAACTCAAGGGTGATGTCAACAATAATAACTCGTGCTATCTGTATTCAACTGGACATATGTGCCTAGATCTTTCCTCACCACATGATGCTTGCCAAAGGAGAAAAATAAAAGGGAATAGAAGGAATACTTTGACTCTTTGCATGAAAGTAAATACATAAAAGTAAAGGATAGGCCCTTCGCAGAGGGAAGCAGAGGTTGACATGCACTTATTTGTTTGCATACTCAATCCCTTAGTGCAAAAGAATGTCACATTACATTGCCCCTTAAGGTGACAACCTTTATTATGCAGTCTATCGCTTTTATTCTTTATCATCTAAGTTCGTGCAACACTCAATTTTCTCATACGCTAAAAGATCTCACATATTTAGAAGCAATTTTTATTGCCTTTTTGCACCGTTGACAACTTATTTGAGGGATCTTGCTCAATCCCTAGGTAGGTATGGTGAACAGTTGAAAAATATTTGGGTTTAATGGTTTTTGGATGCACAAGTAGTATCTCTACTTAGTACGGAATTTTTGGCTAGCAAAGATGGGTGGCAAGTATCACATGTTAAAGGATCTATGACTATATGACTTCTGTGTGAATATAAACATACATAAACCATTACGTTGTCTTCCTTGTCCAACGCCAACAATTTTGGCATATAATATTTTGATGAGGGCTCACAATCACAAAAGCTTTCTAGGATAGTATATTTATATGTGAATCTTCTCTTCCCTTATTAATTCTTTCACGTGTTGCATCATTGACTAAAGCTATGTTTGCCAATCTCTAATAAAATTTCCTACTTATACTTTCCCTTATGTTGTTCTATCACCTAACATAGGATTAGTATACGATGTTATTGTTTTATTTCCTTTCTTTTATTTGCTTTCTTTCTATTTTTCTTTTCTTTATTTGCAACATGAAAGTAAAGAAAGTAAAAACTCAAACTAACTTTACTATATAACTTGCACACGATTACAATGATATATCACTAGGCAAACTCTCAAAGAAGAAAGGATCGAACTAAACTTTATTCATCTAAGCAAAAGATTTAACTAAGATAAGTAAAAGAAAAAAGATAGAGGGATGATACAATACCGGGGCACCTCCCCCAAGCTTGGCGGAAGCCAAGGGGAGTGCCCATACCCGATACCCAGTTCTCTTTTGGTGGTGAAGAAGGTGATGGTGATGATGAAGAAGAGATCTTGTCCTCGGATTTCCATGGCATTGGTCCACCATCAAAAGAGGAGTGAGTCTCACGGGTCCTACAACTAGCAGCCAAACTCATACCTTTAAACCACACCTTATATTCAAAGACTTGGTTTTGAAGATCATAGATCTGGCTTTGGAGGAAGTTGATTTGCTTGTTGAAGGTGAAGATGATGTCCTTCGTGGTCTTGCCATCCACCTTGAGATCACGGGAAAACTCTATGATAACGAGGTGATTGGCATTGAGACTATGTTTCGCCATCCCCTTGCACCGGAAGACTTCTTGCTCCATAGCTTCAAGCATAGCCTCCACGGTTCCCGTGCCCTTGGGACCTTGCTCATCGCGAATGTACAGCACCCCCTCATGCATCTGGATGGTTTTAGGGTGTTGCACCACCTCTCGCAGATATGGGTTGATGACGTTCTTCAAGAACTTATCCTTGGAGGAACTTTAAGAGGCCATGGTAGATGGAATCTGACATAAAATAACAAGAAAAGAGAACAGAGGATTTCTTCGCGATACGATGGTTAACTGGTTCGAGAAGTATATATAGAATTCTTATCTTGGGGGACAAGTAAATTGTAGAAAAACGGAGTCCGGAAGGTGTCCCAAGTGGGCACAACCCACCTGGGCGCGTCAGGCCCTGGTGTCTTGTGCCCACCAAGGGAAGCTTCCTGGAAGTTTCTTTAGTTCCAAAATTTTAAAATATTCCAAAACTGACAAAAATATTTTTGCGGATTTTTCGGAGTCCGTTTACCACGTACCTCCTTATTTTGATGATTCTGGAGTGTTCTGGAAGGACTCTTTTATGTGCTCTTCCGGTGTCAAAGTTTGGATAACATTACTTTCGACATTAATAGGCGTACCTGAGATATAATGCTTTATTTTTTGCCCATTGACAACCTTCGGGTTAGTACCTTCGGAGTTATTTTTTTGATGGCTCCAGACCGGTAAACCTCCTCGATAACATAGGGGCCTTCCCATTTTGAGTGGCATTTGCCTGCAAAGAATCTGAAACGAGAGTTGTACATAAGAACATATTCTCTGACATTAAACTCATGTTTTTGAATTCTTTGTCATGCCATCTTTTAACTTTTTCTTTGAATAACTTTGCATTTTCATAAGCTTGGGTTCTCCATTCATCTAATGAACTTATATCAAATAACCTCTTTTCACCATCAAGTTTGAAATCATAATTAAGTTCTTTAACTGCCCAATATGCTTTATGTTCTAACTCAAGAGGCAAATGAAAAGCTTTTCCATAAACCATTTTATAAGGAGACATACCCATAGGATTTTTATAAGCTGTCCTATAAGCCCAGAGTGCATCATCTAATTTCTTAGACCAATTCTTCCTGGACCTATTGACAGTCTTTTGCAAAATTAATTTTATTTCTCTATTTCTAAGCTTAACTTGACCACTAGACTGAGGATGATAGGGTGATGCAATTCTATGGTTAATATCATACTTGGAAAGCATTTCACGTAAAGCACCATGAATAAAGTGTGAACGACCATCAGTCATTAAGTACCTAGGGACTCCAAACCTTGGGAAAATAACTTCCTTAAGCATCTTAATAGAGGTGTTGAGATCAGCACTACTGGTTGGAATAGCTTCTACCCATTTAGTAACATAATCAACATCAACCGAAATATGTGTATACCCATTAGAGGAAGGAAAGGTCCCATGTAATCAAATCCCCAAACATCAAATGGCTCAACAACAAGTGAATAATTCATAGGCATTTCTTGACGCTTACCAATGTTACCAATTCTTTGGCATTCATCACAAGATGAGACATACTTATGGGCATCCTTGAAGAGAGTAGGCCAATAAAATCCAGACTGCAATACCTTGTGAGCAGTTCTATCTCTAGCATGATGCCCTCCATAGGGTTCAGAGTGACATTTCCGTAGGATTTGTCCCTGTTCATGCTCAGGTACACTACGCCTAATAATACCGTCTACTCCTTCTTTATAAAGATGTGGGTCATCCCAAAAGTAATGTCTTAAATCATAGAAGAATTTCTTATTTTGTTGGTATGTAAAGCTAGGTGGCAAATATTTAGCAACAATGTAATTAGCATAGTCAGCATACCAAGGAGTACTATTAGCAACATTTACTGCGGCTAACTGCTCATCAGGAAAACTATCATCAATAGCAAGTGTCGGTGTACTAGAGTAGGGGTACCCTAGTATCCCGAACTTGTGCACGAGCAGTTGCAGCCCTCCGCGGCAAGGCTTACCGGGTGACCGCCAAGGTCCTCCGTGGTTCCTTTGGAGCCATTCAAGAACAAAGTATTCAAGCCGTGGAGACAAGACCCCAAGAAGGGAGCCTGCCGAAGGCCACCCAAGGCACATAGGAGACAATGCCCCGCAAGAGGAGCTTGCCGGAAGGCCACCCTGTGCACTTACAAGACAAGGCCCCGCAAGAGGAGCTTGCTGGAAGGCCCGATGAGCGACAAGCTTCCGGCGCGACAAGATAACAACCGCGGCAAGGCGCTTGCCGCGCGGACCATCTCTCTTCAGACCCTACGCTCCAAAGACATCCACTAACGTGTCGCCTGGGCCTTTCCAGCGCGCGTGGCGAGAGGCTGTGCAGCCAGCGGTGTGAGGTGGCAAGCAGCGCTGACAAGTTTGCCATCGTGGCGAACGGTGGCGCCCCTGACGGTCCCTGTTTGCACTGTTTGGGCGACTAGACGGGCATTTAATGCCTTTGTCCCCTGCCGTCAGGATTAGGTATATTACACTGTACACTATACAAGTAGGTGTACCAACCACTATTTTTCCATTTGTACCCCCGTCTACGTTGCCACCTGTCGGAGCCCCTTGTGCATATAAAAGGAGGCCCATGCGCAACGTAGAAGGGGGGGGGGGGGTCGATCAGTTCTCTCCATGCTCAGTCTCGTCAGCTGCTCGTGTGTACTGTAGCACTCAGCGCTCCTGAGCAAGAACGCAATACACATAGACATGCAGCAGTAGGAGTGTTATCTCTCCGGAGAGCTCCGAAGCTGGGTAAACCTCTCGCGTGCTTCGCCTCGATCTGCTCTTCGCGCCCTCTGCTCCCCCGAACCGAAAGGGGCTCGGTCCGCCCGGCCCCATAGGTGTTCATGGGCGAGATCAGCCTGCCCGACATCTTTGACGCCCGGGTAGGGGCTCGTCGAGGTTGTGTGAACCTGATCCGGCGCCCACGCGAAGCTAGATCTTCATCATCTTCGTCAACATGCCACCGAAGAAGAAGGCTTCGCGGCAGAGGCCCCGTCGCGTCGAACCCACCACCACCGGAGCAAACAGGTGGTGGGTAGACGCCGGCGGAAGAATGGACGGCGACGGGGGAGCTCACGGTGCTGCCAAGTCCAAGGACAAGGCTGCGCAGACCTCGGCGTCCGTACATGCACCGCGCCAGTCTCAGGAGGCGCGGGACCGACAGCGTCATGGCATTCACAATGCCATACGCTCGATGGACCGAGATCGAGCTGGAGGATCTCGGGATGCTCAAGACCAGCATGCACGCCAACATGCCGGCGCGAGCGAGGCACGGTCGCTCGGACGGGATACTGCTCCTTCTAACATAGTTAGAAGTCCGAGCATATCCCGCTCCTCGCGCCATTCGCCACTGCCACCCACTACTCCAGCAGAAGCTCTGGCGAGAGCTCAACTGCTCCTGGATTACCCTCCAACGGCCGACAAGGTCGATGAGTGGAGGCCACCATTCAGAGTCTCATCGGCCGCTTAACGGCGACGCCCGCTGCAACCGAGTGCATCGCTGCCGCGGCAAGACTGCTAAACACGAGCCGGTGGCGGCAGAGACCGTGGGGTGCAACCACCATGCACTCTCCGCCCCGAAGGCCAAGATCGCTGACTCGCCGGACCCACCTCGACAGCGACTCCACTGCGTCATCAGATCCATGAGCTCATCGCGATCAGCGCCAAGTGCTACACGATCGACAGCAAGAGGACGCTCGAACTCGCATCGAGCGCCGAAGAGAAGCGCGACGTCAATCTGATAGGCGCGCTGGGCCCTCTGTTGACATGCACGCGCCAGAGGAACCAGGCGACTTGCCGTACGCGGTAGGTTGCCCTGCGTTCACTCGTGAGCTGCGGCAAGTCCAAAGGCCCAAAGAAGAAAAACTTCAAGCCGACGCATCGGAGAAGTACGACGGCAAGACGATCTGTTGGAGTTCCTCAGCATTTACACCATCGCGGTGCAGGCCGGGGCGAGACGACAAGATCCTGGCCAACTACTTCCCACTGGTGCTCAAGCCCAATATCAGGTCCTGGCTCATGCACTTGCCGGACAACTCCATATCTTCTTGGGCAGATCTATGCCATCAGTTTGTCGGCGCCTTTACAGGCGGCCACAAGCCCCATGGCCAAGAAAGCGACCTTCATCTGCTCGCCCAGAAGGAAGGAGAGCCCCTGCGCAAGTATATTCAAAGATTCAGCCGTGTACAGCACAACATGCCAGATGTCCACCCTGCCGCGGTGATCAGCGCGTTCCATCAGAACGTGCGAAACCGCAGGATGCGGGAGGAGATGGCGATGTGCAAAATCAGAGACGTCAGTGAGCTATACGCCCTGGCCGACAAGTGTGCACGTGCTGAGGAAGGGAGGAGACTCCCTGGAGAGAATACCGAAGCAGGGGGATCTGACAGTGAGGAGACCGCCCCGGCAAAGAAGAGCCGGCGGCGGGGCAACAGGAAAAAGAAAGGCAGAGATGTACTAGTTGTCGAGCAGTCCGGCAACGGAGGCGCCGCCAAGAACGCCAAGGCTAGTAGCTCCGGCAAGGAGGTTGCCGCTGGCACCAACTGCCAGTCTGTGGCGGCCGCCGACAAGCAGGACGGCTCCGGCAAGCAGTACTGCAAGATCCACCGCACCAAGGGCCGTGTCCTCCCGAGCTGCAAGAAGGTAGAGCAGCTTGTCGAGCAGCAGAAAGCTGAATACGAGCGACGCGACAAGGAGAAGGCCCAGGAAGGTGCTGGAGGAGCCAACAAGAAACGTCCCGGCCGGGGAGGGCGCCGCGGCAAGGCCAAGCAGCGGCAAGGAGACAGGCCTCCCCGTGGCCGCGACAAGGATGACGACAACGACGACGAGGACATGGATGATGACGACGCCGATGAGCAGGAGTTCCAGAAAGCCACAGAGGTCCTGTGTGTTGACAGCGGTGCTTCTCTGCATACCTCCCACCGCCAGCTCAAACAGTGGATGCGGGAGGTCAATACAGCAGAACCATCCATCGAGTTACGCAGGCCTATGAAAAGGTCCAGCACGCCTATCATCTTTGATATTGAGGACCACCACGATCGTGTAATCGGTCGGTGCTTGCCGATGTTGGTTTCACCAACTATCCGCAACCTCAAAGTCACCAAGATGTTAGTTGACGGCGGGGCCGGCTTGAATCTGATCTCCTCCGCGGTGCTCCAGAAACTCCAGATCCCTGATGGCGAGCTCGAAGAGACCGGCACCTTTCAAGGAATTAATCCGGGAAGCAAGAAGTCAAGGGAAAGATCACGTTAGCGGTAACATTTGGCAGCGAGTTGAACTTCAGGACTGAGAGGGTCACTTTTGACGTTGCTGATTTTCCATTGCCCTACAATGGGATACTTGGCCGTCCAGCACTCGCCAAATTCATGGCGGCCTCTCACTATGCCTACAACATGCTGAAGATGCCAGGCCCGATAAGCGTCATCTTTGTCCCTGGCGACAAGAAGGATGCTCTTATGTGCGCCGACAAGATCTACCGGGAAGCAGCAGCCGTGACAGATTGCAAGCCACTTGCTGCTGAAGCTCCCGGAGGGAAGAAGAAGACCAAGTCCGGCAAGAGCTCGATGCCCACTCCGCAAGCGCACCTCTTCGAGTGCTGCGCTACCGTCGAGGACGCACCATCGAGCTCCACCGCAAGTATAAAAAGATGATGACAGCTCCACCAGAGACCAAGAAGGTGTCCGCCAAGGAGGGCGACACCTGGTGGTACCTTCACCATCGATTGCCTCTCTTGACCCTAAATAGGAAGGCGTGCTCGTTGCTTTCTGCGGGCGAACGTCGGCGTGTTTGCATGGCAACCGTCGACATCCCGGTGTTCCTGTGAAAGTAATTGAGCACCATCTTGCCGTTGTCCTCATCGCGCGCCCATCAAGCGTAAAGTCAGGAAGCAAGCAGTGGAGCGTCAAGAGTTCATCGCGGAAGAAATCAAGAAACTGGAAGCAGCAGGCCTTGTCAGAGGAGTGCTCCATCCTACGTGGTTGGCCAATCCTGTAGTTGTACGCAAGGCTAACGGGAAATGGAGGCTTTGTATCAACTTTACAGATGTCAATAAAGCTTGTCCCAAAGATCCATTTCCCTTGCCGCGCATCGACCAGATTGTTGACTCCACGGCCGGATGTGATTTGCTTTCATTTCTGGATGCATATTCAGGATATCATCAGATCTTCATGGCGGAAGAGGATGAGGAGAAGACCGCATTCATCACCCCATGTGGCACATATCGCTTTGTGCGGATGCCCTTCGGGTTAAAGAATGCTGGTTCAACGCTTGCAAGAGTAGTTCATGATGCTTTTGAGCCGCAAAAGCACGTAAATGTGGAAGCTTACATGGATGACATAGTGGTCAAAAGCAAGGACAAAGCGACCCTGGTTCAAGATTTAGATGAAACCTTTGCAAATCTGCGCAAGATCAACCTCAAGCTCAACCCCGAGAAGTGCGTGTTTGGAGTCCCTTCCGGCAAGCTTCTCGGGTTCTTCGTGTATCAGCGGGGAATTGAAGCCAATCCCGACAAGATCAAGGCCATTGAGCAGATTGAAGCACCAAAGCACGTCAAGGATGTACGAAGGCTTGCCGGTTGCGTAGCTGCTCTCAGCAGGTTTATCTCTAGATATGCTGAGCGCGCCATGCCATTTTTCAAAATCTTGAAAAAGGCAGGTCCGATGCAATGGACTCCGGAAGCGGAGGCAGCGCTGCAGGACTTGACGGGATACCTGTCCTCCACTCCAACACTTGTCGCACCTAAGCCACAAGAGAAGTTGCTGCTATATATAGCGGCAACCAATCAAGTGGTTAGTGATGCGTTAGTAGCGGAGAGGGAGGCGGATGATGAGCTAGCATCCTCGGCAGACACATCCAGCTCTGGTCCCGACAAGGACGGATCTGCGCAGACGCATGACAAGATGCAGAAAAGGATGGTGCAGCGCCCAGTTTACTTTGTCAGTTCCCTTCTGCAGGGGCTAGGTCAAGGTACTCTGGTGTGCAGAAATTGCTTTTCGGCCTCCTCATGGCCTCGAGAAAGCTGCGCCATTACTTCCAGGCACATGAGATCACAGTTGTCACTCGTTTTCCGCTGAAAAGGATACTGCAAAATCTAGAGGCAACAGGCAGGATTGTCGAGTGGGCACTGGAACTGTCAAGCTTTGGCCTCAAGTTTGAGAGCACTTCAACTATCCAAAGCAGAGCCTTGGCGGAGTTCATAGCAGAATGGACGCCAACACCAGATGAAGAAATTCCAGAAACGAGCGTCCCCGTCAAGGAAACAAGCAAAGAGTGGCTGATGTACTTTGATGGTGCCTTCTCGCTGCAAGGCGCTGGTGTCGGCGTGCTGCTTGTCGCACCCACCGGAGAGCACCTCAAGTACGTAGTCCAGATGCACTTTCCCAAGGAGCAAGCAACAAGCAATACTGCAGAGTATGAAGGTTTGCTTGCCGGTCTCAGGATCGCGGTAGACCTTGGGATCAAGAAGCTCATTGTCCGGGGTGACTCACAACTTGTTATCCGCTAAGTGAACAAGAATTATCAGAGTCCGTTGATGGAAGCTTATGTTGATGAAGTGAGGAAGCTAGAAGAGCACTTTGACGGCCTGCAAATGGAATATATTCCGAGAGCTCGAGCAGCGTTTATGGCTCGCCAAAGTGCGCCGCACATAACTTACCTGTGGAACCAGGGATTTTTGTGCTCAAGCTGACTCAACCGTCTGTAACACCACCAACTGGACAGAGCAAGAAGAGGAGGTTGATCTCTGGTGACTACTTTCCGGCGGAGCTTCCGAAGCCGCCCACGAAGGTCCCCAAGATCGACACCAACAGTCTTTGAGGGCGATGCTGCTCCGACAAGCCCTGTGGTTTGTTTCGTTGAAGCGAGACGCTCCGACAAGTTTTGCTCCGGCAAGCTTGCCGGGAACGCCAAGCTCCGGCTGAGCCGCAGGTTCTTGCCGTGGAAGCTGATATTCCCGCAGCGAGATGTGCCTTTAGTCCTTGTTGTCGAGCCGCAAGCTCCAAAGATGGGCGCAGCAGATTGTCCATTTCCTTGAGACGTGAGAGCTTCCGAAGAACAAGAAGAAGCGGAAAGAGTAGCCCGGCGATCAAGTATGTACCGGTTTGTCGACAAGACTGCATGCGTAAGAAGACTCAACGGTGTGAAATTCAAGTGTATTCACCGGGAAGACGGACAAAAGCTATTGGCAGAGATACATGGAGGCATATGTGGTCACCACATTGGCGCCAGAGCACTTGCCGGCAAAGCGTTCCGGCAAGCCTTCTTTTGGCCGACAGCCCTCCAGGATGTAACTGCACAAGTGACCAAGTGTGAAGCGTGCGGTTCCATTCCAAGCGAACACACCAGCCAGCTCAAGCTCTCCGGGCGATCCCTTTATCCCGCCATTTTTGGTCCGGGGCTCGACATCCTCGGCCCCTTCCCCGAAGCTGTCGGGGCTTTGAGTACTTGTACGTTGCCATCGACAAGTTCACAAAGTGGCCGGAAGTGGAAGTAGTGAGGAAGGTGACAGCACAGTCAACAGTCAAGTTCTTCAGGTCGATTGTTCGCCGTTTTGGAATCCCTAACAGGATCATCACCGACAACGGCACGCAGTTCACAAGCCGCACCTTCATGCAGTACGTCCAAGATCTTGGCGCCAAGGTCTGCTTCGCTTCTGTTGCTCATCCGAGAAGCAACGACCAAGCGGAGAGGGCAAATGCTGAAGGGCTGCGCGGGCTCAAGACCAGAACTTTCGACAGGCTGCACAAGTGCGGAAGAAACTGGATTGAGGAGCTGCCGGTGGTTCTTTGGTCGATCAGGACGACGCCAAATCGAGCCACCGGCGGACACCTTCGCTCTAGTCTATGGAGCAGAGGCAGTTCTCCCCACGGAACTTCGTGATACGGATCGCCTCGAGTGCTCGCTTATGATGAGCTTGAGCAAGAGCAGCTGCGACAAGATGACGCTGCTCCTTGAGGAAGATCGCCTTCAAAGCTGCTTTGTCTGAGCTGCTCGGTACCAAGAAGCTTTCTTGGCTGCTACCATAGCCGCAAAGTCAATGCCAGAAGTCTCGAGGAAGGCGACCTTGTTCTTCGGCGCGTTCAGTCCGCCAAGAATTCCAACAAGTTGACGCCAAAGTGGGAAGGCCCTTATCGGGTGAAACGAGTCACTAGGCCTGGCGCTGTCCGCCTTGAGACCGAAGATGGCATTCCGGTGAGCAACTCCTGGAATATTGAGCATCTTCGTAAGTTTTACCCATAAGCAACCACCTTTTGTACAAGTCTTGCCGCTGATGCATGTAATCCTTTGTACAAAGCCGGGTGTAGACCCCGTGCATCAGTAAAGCTAGCGTGCTTCGCACACCTTGTCGATTTCATGCTTTTTCACTTCCATTTTGCATGCATTATCTGACACTTTGTGCAGCACCTACCCCTGGTAAGTAATAATGAGCCACAAGGCTCCATATCTTTATTTTCTCTTCTTTCTCTTTCTCAAAGAAAGGAAGGTTCCCTCGCACACAAGTTTGCTGGGGGGAAAAAGGAGAAGATAATGGTGTGGACCAAGCATCGCTCAAGGAAATCTAGCCTTACCGGGAAGCAAACGACAGAAAAGCTAAGTTGCCAAAGTTATCTTCCTTGAAGGACCGAACTCTGTATGGAAAACCTGTGCACAGAGGAACCAACTCGTAGCTAGTTGCGCCCTTACTTTGTTTCGAGTCCGCTCAACAACTTAAGTGAGCTGCGACTAGTTGCGACAAGGTTGCTGGTCAGAAGCGGCACCGCCAAAGAAGGCCCGACGTTCCGCACTTCGGCCATGGCTCAGGTGCCCGCGCCGACAAGTTCCCTAAAAGCGTAAGGCAAAGACATACAAAGGAAGGAATCAAGTAAAGGAAATAACGTAGCGATTGATATCCAAAATAAAGTTATATTACAAGATAGATTGCCGCAGCTCTAATGGATTGTTCCTATGACATGACCAGCAGCGGCAAGAGAAAGAGAAAATGGGCAGCCTAATCTACGCGATCGCCCTCAACCCTCTTGATTCCGCTCACCCTGTCCACAATGGGAGCGACAAGGGTCTTGAGCGCCTCCACATCTGCATCCGGCGGCAGAGACTTGAGGATGCTGGTGAGGTTGAGGCCTGGGTTGCGGAAGGCCCCCTTCATCAGCACCTTCTGGAGGGCTCCCGCGCAGATCTGGCGCGACTCCTCGGCCAGCTGTTTTGGGACCTTTTCCCGGAGTCGCTGGAGGGCCGTCACCACGCCCTTGAATAACAAGCTAAGCTTGGCGCTGGGTTGGAGGTGCTCGTCGGAAGAGTATCCAAGATCCACCATCCCCAGCTCCATCAGCTCGTTGTGGATGGCCACAGCAGTATCCACGAGACCCTCGGTCCAGTGCTCCACACTCTCCCTCAAGGCACCACAGGCGGCAACAAGATTCGCCAGCAGCTCCTCGTCGGCCTTGATCTTCACCTTCAAGGCCACCTCCCGCTCCTTGGCGCCGTCCAGCGTCTGAGTCAAAGTAGTTAGCTTCAACTCAAGATCTGCATTGGAGTCCCTGGCGGCGCTGAGCTCCTTGCTCCTCTCGGCGAGACGGCCCTGCAGCTCGCCAAGAGTGTAGGCGTCCTTCTCGCGCTCGTGCTTGAGTGCGGCAAGCTCCTCGCCGCTCTTCTTGAGGCTGGCCTCCAACTGCGCCACCTTCGTCTCCAGCTCCTTCTTGGTGGCCTCGGCAGCCGCGGCAGCATCCTTTGCCTCCTTGAGAGCCCCGCCAAGTGTTTCCTCGCGCATGGCGAGATCCTCCTCGTGGCTGTCCAGGTTGACCTTCCATCGCGCCAGCCGCCTTCCCTCGCAGACAACTTCTCGGCGGCAAGCCGCTGTTCCTCCTCACCGCAGCCGTCTCGAGGATGAAGGCCTTGCGCTCCTCGGCGAGTTGCTCCCGCTCCTCCGCCAAGGACCGGAGAGCTTCCTGGTTGTGGCCCCGGAGCTGCTCCGCGCGCTTCTCAATGTCTGCTCCCGCCTTCACACAAGCGCCTCCCGGGATGCCAGTTTGGCTTGTCGGGCGCGGTAGAGCGACAAGCGGCTTCGCGATAGCTGCTCCTCCTCGAGCTTCGCCGCTGCCGCTGCTTGGCGCGTCAACTAGCGTCGGCCAATGGAGGCGAGCAGCTCTTCATTGAAGGTTTCTCCTTCGGCTGGCGCCCTGGAGCTCGACTCCCATGGGAGCTTGATGAAGACGCCGTTGCCGGCCTTCAAGTAGGCGCCAGGCTGGGGCTCTTGAACTGGCCAGCTGCAGCAGCGGCGGAGGGATCGGCGGTCGGTATAGCGCCTGGCGCTCCTGCAGCCTCAGGGTCGTCAGTGCGATCGCCAGACCCCTCGCCAGCTTCTGCGGCGGCAGCTTCGATGGCTTCTTCGCCGGCAGGCTCGTCAGCGCCGGCTTCTTCTTCCACGGCGGCGGCTTTGTCAAGAGTTATGGGCAAGACGTCCTCCTCACCAATGGACCTCGTACTCCATTGGCTCTGTGGCGGACGGATGAAGAAAGTCAAGCGAATATTCAAAGACAAAATCAGAAGAAGAAAAACACAAGGGAAGTACTCAGGCAAGAAGGTTACCGGTGCCGGGGGCTGCGGTCATGGTCTCCGCCGCCAAGGGATCGCTGGTGCCGTCCCTTGCCGGAGAAGGCTCCCTCGCCGGAGAAGGCTCCCTTGTCGGGGAACGCTCCCTTGCCGGGGAATCCACGCTTGGCGGCGTAGTCGAAGCAGAAGGAGGCTGCTCTGCTCCTACACAAGTCAACGATCGAGATATCGGCAAAGGAAAAAAGCACCCATGCACGCCGAACAGCAAGAAGTAGACCATATACTTACGCTGGGGCTGCGGTGGGGCTGCTTTGAAGGAGAGTTGCCTCATCCGGCAAGGTTGTCTCGACGCGCCTCCTGCCGTCAGCAGTTGGTTCGCCCTCGGCGACAATCACCGGGGTCTTGGCTCTCTTCGACATCCTCCGGGCCGGCGTCACGAAAAGGAATGGATTCGAGTAAAGCGATCGAGGCAAGACAAGGCAACAAATCGAAGAATTACAAAGTACAAGAAGGAATCTTACTCTTCCTCTTCCTCGCTTGAGCCGAGCGCAGAGAGGTCGACTGCCCGCCTCCAGTGCGACTAGGCGGAGGTGGGCTCCCTTGGGCGCTTGGCGGGAGTGGGACCGGTGGCCTGCGAGGGCCCGCTCCAGCTTGCCGTTATGCGGCGTGGGGAGCTCCTCAAGGCAACAGTGCTTGCCGCGGTGGAGCGCGTCACGCGGCGCTGCGGCTGTTGGCCCGTCTGCCGCCCCGCTGCGTCTCCGGCCTTGCGAAGACGCCTTCTTGGTGGAGCCGGTGGCTCCGCTCGCGGCAAGCTGCTTGGAGGTGGGGAGGATGCGCCCTCGGCGGGCTCGCTCGACTCGGCTTCAGGCTCGGCAAGCTCTTCCTCGCCGACGAACTCCTTTCGCTCAACAAGGCTTGCCGCCTCGGCTGCCTCCGCCTCCTCCACAGTAAAGCCAAACTCGCCCGCGGCAGCGGCTGCTGCTGCCTCTTCTAGACTGGTGGCGATGCGCTGCATCTCGTCGTCAGTAGTGTCACCGGTGAGGCCCATCTGCTCGTCGCGGCGGACTAGCATCTCTACCAGATTGTCGAAGAACTGCCGCACCACGTCATCTGCCGGCTCTTGCCAAGTGGGGACAATTCCGTGGGAGTCACACAACGGCATCATTGCACGGATGCGGTCAAGTGACGAGTTGTTGCACAGCGAGCAGCGCCCTCGGCAACCTAAACATCTCCGGATGATCGTGGATCAGGCTTGAACAGCTCTAAGAGCATTGCGTCAAGCTCCAAGACAGTGAAGTTGAAGTTGAGGCCTGGGCGCAGCCTCATGATGTCTCGCTACATTCTGAAATTCCTGTGCAGGTCTCCTTCTCTCCTGCAAAGGGGCGCGGCGCGGCGAAGAAAGTCCGCGCAATCAGTGCTACAAAGTGAGTCCGGCAAGTCTGAGGCGGAGGATTCGGTAATCGTGATCTTCAGCCTAAGCGTCCTCCGGGGCAGATTGCTCCAATCATTGCCAGCGTACTCTTTTGGGGTTTGGTATTTGGGCGGTAAAAAGGCTGAGTTCTCCTCAAGAATCCAGCACCAATCTGCCCTCCACTCCTCCCATTTGCTACGGAGCTCTCCCTCTAGATAGGCCTCTTTCTTGCCGACCCTGGAGACCCAAGAAATTCCTCCGGCAAGGGGCTCTCCTCTCTCGGCTCGGGGTAAAAAGAAGTGACGGAAAAGAGCTACATTTGGGTGGACTCCGACAAAGTTTTCGCAGAGATGTGCGAAAACTGCCATGGTCAGAACGGCGTTGGGTGTGAAATCAAGGAGGCGGAACCCGTAGGTGTTCATAATGT
Source organism: Aegilops bicornis (assembly GCA_021605145.1). Classification (NCBI taxonomy): domain Eukaryota; kingdom Viridiplantae; phylum Streptophyta; class Magnoliopsida; order Poales; family Poaceae; genus Aegilops; species Aegilops bicornis. Next base: position 459,927,238 of record CM038670.1, read on the forward strand.
CACAAAGAACTTCGAGAGAAGGCGGGCATAGCCCGCAGATAGAAGAGCGCGAAGAAGGGATACCCCGTCAGGGCCGATTCTGCAGCCGGTGGGGAGTACCTGCGCTGGATCTTGTGCCTCGCGTCTCCGTCGACCAAGAGGTAGTAGTTCTCCCTCGGCTCCCTCGCGGCGAGCTGAGGGGGAAGACAACCCGCTCCTTCCAGCGCCCGCAAGCCGCAGCGCCTCGGCCGACTTCACGGTCTTCCCCTTGTCGGCTTTCGGGCCCATGGCGGAGGCGGTGGAGGAGATCGACGGCGTTGAGGGTGCTAGTGGCGTTGGAGGGCGGAGCGCTGCTCTCTTTTCAACCTTGAGAAGAAGGGGGGAGCAGCGGCGGTTTTTCGATGGGACAGCAACTGGCAAGGTAGGCGACGTGCCCCTATTTCCCCTGCTTATAAAGAGGGAGGGGGCGGACGTTCCAATTCTCCGAATAAAGAAACCCCCACGATCTTGCCCACGTTCTCTCACATGACGCCACGTTCGATGCATGCCGTTTGTGGGGGGCGTGGTGGGTCCGGGGTGAGTTATGGTGTGACCCGGGCCGCGTGTGCCCGTGCCCTGTTTTGGGCCTGGCCCAACAGCGCTCGGCACCGTGTGTGGCCCAGGCCCGGGGGCTCCTGTCGGTGTACTAGATTCGGGTACCCTAGTATCCCGAACTTGTGCACGGGCAGATTCTGCAGCCCTCAGCAAGGCTTACTGGTGACCGCCAAGGTCCTCCGTGGTTCCTTTGGAGCCATTCAAGAACAAAGTATTCAAGCCGGGGAGACAAGACCCGGCAAGGGGAGCTTGCCGGAAGGCCACCCAAGGCACATAGGAGACAAGGCCCGGCAAGAGGAGCTTGCCGGGAAGGCCACCCCAGGCACTTACAAGACAAGGCCCCGGCAAGAGGAGCTTGCCGGGAAGGCCTGGTGAGCGACAAGCTTCCGGGCGCGACAAGATAACAACCGCAGCAAGGCGCTTGCCGCGGCAGACCATCTCTCTGTACCTACGCTCCAGCACATCCACTAACGTGTCGCCCTGGGGCCTTTCCAGCGCTGTGGCGAGAGGTCAGTGCAGCCAGCCGGTGCGAGGTGGCAAGCGGCACGACAAGTTTGCCATCGTGGCGAACGGTGGCGCCCGACGGTCCCTGTTTGCCTTTGTTAGGGCGACTAGACGGGCATTTAATGCCTTTGTCCCTACGTCGAGGATTAGGTATATTACACTGCATAATCGTACAAGTAGGTGTACCAACCACTATTTTTCCATTTGTACCCCCGTCTACGTTGCCACCTGCCGGAGCCCCTTGTGCATATAAAAGGAGGCCCATGCGCAATGTAGAAGGGGGGGTCGATCAGTTCCCTCCACGCTCAGTCTCGTCACCTGCTCGTGTGTACTGTAGCATTCAGCGCTCCTGAGCAAGAACGCAATACACATAGACATGCAGCAGTAGGAGTGTTATCCCTCCGGAGAGCTCCGAAGCTGGGTAAACCTCTCGCGTGCTTCGCCTCGATCTGCTCTTCGTGCGACCTCCGCTCCCCGCCGAACCGAAAGGGGCTCGGTCCGCCGGCCCCATAGGTGTTCGTGGGCCAGATCAGCCTGCCCCGACAGCAAGTGGGTCCAAGAACATTTTCAAGCCTAGACAAGTTATCAGCTACGGGGTTCTCAGCTCCTTTTTAACAATGATATGTAAATCAAATTCTTGTAACAAGAGAACCAAACGAATAAGTCTAGGTTTAGCATCTTTACTTTCCGTAAGATATTTAATATCAGCATGGTCTGTGTGAACAGTTACTTTGGAATGACCAATGTAAGGCCTAAACTTATCACAAGCAAACACCACTGCTGGAAATTATTTTTCAGTAGTAGCATAATTTCTTTGAGCACTGTCCAAAGTTTTACTAGAATAATTAATAACATTCAATTTCTTATCAACTCTTTGGCCTAGAACGGCACCAACAGCATAATCACTAGCATCACACATAATTTCAAAAGGCAAGTTCCAATCAGGTGGTTGAACAATAGGTGCAGAAATTAAGGCTTTCTTGAATGTTTCAAAGGTTTCTAAACAATCATCATCAAAAACAAAAGCAATAATCTTTTTCAAAAGATTATTGAGAGGCCTAGAAATTTTGGAAAAGTCTTTAGTAAATCTCCTATAGAAACCAGCATGACCTAAGAAACTACGAATACCTTTGATGTCCTTAGGACATGGCGTTTTCTCAATTGCATCAACCTTAGCTTGGTCCACTTCAATACGTCTTTCAAAAATTTTATGACCCAAGACAATGCCTTCATTAACCATAAAGTGGCACTTCTCCCAATTCAAGACAAGATTTGTTTGTTCACATCTCTGCAAAACTCGATCAAATTGCTTAAATAATCATTAAAAGACTTCCCATAAAGAGAAATGTCATCCATGAAAACCTGAACAATATTTTCGCGGAAGTTCGAGAATATAGCAGTCATACATCTTTGAAAGGTACCAGGTGCATTACATAAACCAAAAGGCATATGTTTATAAGCATAGGTTCCAAAAGGACAAGTAGAAGTTGTCTTTTCTTGATCAGGTTGAGAAACAGGTATTTGTGAAAAGCCAGAATATCCATCAAGGAAGCAAAAGTGTGTGTGCTTAGATAATCTTTCAAGCATTTGATCAATAAAAAGCAAAGGTAATGATCTTTTCTAGTAGCTTTGTTTATTTTTCTAAAATCAATTACCATTCTATAGCCTGTAACTATTCTTTGTGGAATAAGTTCATTCTTATCATTAGGAACAACAGTTATACCTCCTTTCTTAGGGACACAATGAACAGGACTTACGCATCTACTATCAGCTATAGGATTGATTAACCTGCATCCAGAAGTTTTAATATTTCCGTTCTTACCACCTTTTTCATCTTTGGATTTAACCGACGTTGGTGATCAACAACTGGTTTAGCATCAGGCTCCATATTAATTTTGTGCTGACATAGAGTGGGACTAATGCCCTTTAAATCATCAAGAGTATATCCAATAGCAGCCTGGTGCTTCCTTACAACTTTCAATAATCTTTCTTCTTCATGTTCTGAAAGGTTAGCACTAATAATAACAGGATATATATTCTTTTAATCAAGATAAGCATATTTCAAAATGTCTGGCAATTGTTTTAATTCAAATAAAGGATCACCTTTAGGTGGAGGAGGACCTCCCAGAGTTTCAATAGGCAAATTGTGTTTAAGTAGAGGACATTGTTCAAAGAAAAATCTTATCTATTTCATTTCTTTCATGCATATGTAAATCATTTTCATGGTCTAGCAAATATTGTTCTAAAGGATCAGTAGGTGGCACAGCAATAGAAGCAAGACCAATTAATTCATCCTTACTAGGAAATTCTTTTTCATGATGATTTCTACTAAACTTGAAAAAATTGAACTCATGAGACTCATCACCAAAACTAACACCAACAGTTTGTTTCTTGCAGTCTCTCTTAGCATTAACTGTGTTCAAGAAAGGTCTACCAAAAATAATGGGACAGAAGTCATCTTGTGGGGAACCAAGAACAAGAAAATCAGTAGGGTATTTTATTTTCCCACACAAGACCTCAACATCTCTAACAATCACAAAAGGTGATATGGTGTCTCTATTAGCAAGTCTAATAGGAACGTCTATGTCTTCTATCTCTACAGGTGCTATGTATTTCTTAGTTTCTTGATATAAAGTGTAAGGAATAACACTTACACTAGCACCCATAAACCATGATAACAGTTATCTCCTATTTTAACTGAAATGACAGGCATGCCAACAAATGAACTATGTTTATCCCTTTTATCGGGTTTAGCAATTCTAGCAGCTTGTGCACAGAAGTAAATAACATGCCCATCTATATCTTCGTCTAAGAGAATTTTAACCATAGCAACATTAGGTTCCACCCTAGTTTGTTCATCATGTTTAGGTGTTCTAACATAGCTTTTGTTAACCACAGTTGAAACTTTAGCATGTTCCTTTATCCTAACAGGAAAAGGTGGTTTCTCAATATAAGCAGTAGGAACAACTAGATCAACATTATAAAGTATTGTTTCTTCTTTAACTGGTACTGGTTTTTCAATTTCATCTTTAATAGGTGGGTGATACTTAACCACTTCTCTTTAGGGATTTCAACATGAGTAGCAAATGATTCACAAAAGGAGGCTACTATCTCGTAGTCAAGTCCATATTTAGTGCTAAACTTTTGAAAAGCATCGGTATCCATAAAAGATTTAACACAATCATATTTAAGCTTAATACCTGACTCTTTACCTTCGTCGAGTTCCCAATCTTCTGAGTTGCATTTAGTTCTTTCTAAAAGATCCCACCGGAATTCAATAATTTTCTTCATAAAAGAACCAACACAAGAAGTATCCAGCATGGTTTGATCATTACGAGAAAGCTGAGCATAAAAGTTCTGAATAATAATTTCTCTTGAGAGCACATGATTGGGGCATTAATATAACATTGACTTAAGCCTCCCCCAAGCTAGAGCTATAATTTCTCCTTCACAAGGCCAAAAATTATATATAGAATTCTGATCACGATGAACTAGATGCATAGGATAATTTTTTTGGTGAAACTCCAATTTTAAACGATTTCAATTCCATGATCCAATATCATCGCATAGCCTATACCATGCCAATCCTTTTCCCTCCAAATATAAAGGGAAAAACTTTTTCATCACCTCATCTCCGGGTAAACCTACAAGCTTAAACAATCGACAAATTTGTTCCACATATTTCAAGTGCATATCAGGATGTTCAGTTCCATCTCCTGCATAAGGATTAGCTAGCAGTTGTTCTATCATACCCGAAGGAATTTCATATTCAATATTTTCAGTAGGTGCAGTAGGTTGAGGGGCTATTAATTGTGGTTCCGGACAAGGTGAAGATACCCCAAACAAACCCCTCAAAGGATTGTTTTCCATAGTAGCAAGTGACAATAAATTTCAGCTCACTATATAAATGTTTCCTTACCAAATTCCACTTACCAAAGGCGCGTCACTCCCTGGCAACGGCGCCAGAAAATTACTACCACATAGGGTGCGGAAGTAAAAAATTACTTCCGCCCCTACTTCCGCGCATGCCACCATTCTGGGACAGAGGCCACGGTACTACCGCGTGCTAGGAGCAGTACTACCGTACTCACGGTACTACCGCTGCCATGAGCGGTACTATCAGTAAGGCGATGCGTGATTATCGCTTCCCTTTGAGCAAGATTACCGCATGCCACAAAGCAGTAGCACTTGGAAGCCTTCATCTTTAAAATGACAAGGGAAATGACCGGTGCTCCAATGAAGCGAAGGAAAGGTGGTGCAAAGGAACAGATGTGTACGTGTTGATTCCACCCTAACCTTTCCGAAGCGTACCCCCTCTTAATAGTACGAATTTCCTACGACTCAAATCCACCGAAAACAAACAGAGAGAAACACCGTCTTCGATTGGCTCCGAGGGGCACCGAATCATCTTGTGCCTAGACATGAGATATTTGAAATGCTCAATGCACATGATTAGTCCGCAAATGCATTGTCATCAATCACCAAAACCACTTAGCGAGAAATATGCCCTTACAAGGTGGCAAGCGAGGTGTACCGTGCATCGCAAGGATGGAGGCCGGGGGTGCTTAGACTGGGATCCTGAAGCTGGCTCTTTCAGTCCCTATTTCCTCCCCCCTGATGTTTCTATGGTAGCATTTGGGATGTAATCCAAACTTGGTCGAGCTGGTGCTGTGTCCCCCTACCTTCCCAGCTTATGTGGCGAACTTGTCTCCTACTAGTACTCAGTTCGTTATAGTAGTAGTTGCATAACTGCCCGTTTACACTAAGATGTTGTTGGATAATGGTTCTCTATGGTTGGGTTTCTTTAATGAAATCGGAGGAAAACCCCTCTTTTGGTAAAATCAATGGCACTAGCGGTGCCAAAACATTGCCTCAAATTAATAGTGCCACTAGATTACGGTGCAAAATAATAACATAACTTCTTTATCATGGCAGTGCCAAAACAGCGGCAAGAGCAGACTCAACATGCAGGATCTTTGGCAAACGGTCAGACAAAAAAGGAACATACCTCGTGATGGGAACCATATCTGCAGTCAATGCCATCATAGAAGGGATGACACCAGTCACCAACATGGATGATTCAATTCATGGGACCTTTTGTGCAGTTCGCCTAAAATGAAGCAATGTCCCATGAGCTAGCAGCTTCTTCTTCATTAGTTGCAATAAAATTGAGCAACATCAAGGTTGGTTGTGAAGCTCGTGGAATGTTCAACTATAATTTGGATATCATTTGTGCAGTTCAACTAAGATCAATCGTGAAATGTATATCGCTGTTTGCACAAAAAGGTGGAAAGGAGGGTGACTAACAAGTGATGGAACATACATCAAATAAAAAGAAGAATGTTCCTTATCTGAATGGCGATCCTACAAGGACAGTAGCAATTTCTAAAGCAGTAGCATTGCTAGATATTAGTGTGGGCATTAGGATTAACTATGACAACTGTTAAATACGACATTACTTTAATGATGCTATTGCTCCATTTGGCCAGCAACATTACATTAACAGCTACCAAAGATTGGTATTTGGGCACGGGAGAGTAGGCGGACCAGGATAGCTGCATTTCTAACGAAAAGAAGCAACTTATCTTAATGGGAAATTTAGCGGACATGAAAAACAGTGCCATTGATTCATATTACTGGAGGCATTATATTGAAAACAATATTGGTTTGACGTGTCCTTACTTTTAACAGTGGGGCTGCTATATTTTACCAGTGGCATTACATAAGATGGGCTCGGGGCAACAAACATCAGAACATGATATCTGGGTTGGTCCCATTTTTGTTCGGTATAGCCACCTTATACTGTGTGAGGCTAGCAAATCTAGTGCTGGACATACTCTATTGACTTGTCCCCCAGTCCCCACTTTTTTTCCTTTTTCAACCAATAGATCGATTTATATTGAGTTCGTAATGCGTTTCCCTTTATTTACCTATTAGACCAAAAGACCAATTGGATAGCCAGTCTCTGCTACTTTTCACCCAGATTATTTCCTCTTTCGATCAAGTCCTAGATTCAGGTAACAAATCTTACCCCACCCCCACCCCTTTCTTCCCTGTTTGAACCAAGTAGTACAAGATTCGTATGCATGAAGTGGTTTTACCTCTTAACAGTAAAAATTCAGGTGGCTTTCGAATAGCCGATCGATCCTATCTACGAGGGGGCCCTGAGAAATAGTAAAAGATACAAATGCAGCGACGTCAGGAGCTGGGGAAGTAGAGCAAGGCCGGTTTCGAAGGAAGTTATACTTGAGGGTCGCCAGGATGTCGCTAGGTGGGCGGCGGGAGGCCGGATCTGCCCACACTATGACAGTGAGGAAGAAGGGTTCGGAGGCCCTCCCTAGCCGGCGCTGCGTGGGAGAGAACGGCAAGGCACACTGATCAGGACGCGCCGGTAGTGGGTAAGAGCTGTCGCTCAGGACGACCGCGTGATCATTGCACCTTCTCACCTTCCCCGACGAAGGGGATCTGGCTGGATCTGTGACCAGTGTTGAGCAGGGAGAGAGTGTGGCCACTGTTGTCGTGTTTAGATCTGGAGGGGACGAGAGAGTGTGAAGAGAGCAACATATAACATGAAAAAATGTCACATGACAAGAAACCATAACCTCACTGCCCCAAGGAGACAACATGAATCCCGACGGACAAATAGACGAGGATCAAAGCTGAAATTAAATACAAACTCATAGAAAAGGGGTCAATCGATAGACGTCCTAATTAACATAGCCAACTTGACCTAGATGGCAGCCGAGTAGTCTTTGTTCATGTGCCCTCAATGACCAGCGCCTGTTTAACCCTCGCAGTGATCCGAAGCACATGACACCTAATGTTGCGAGATGGCAAGAAACCGTTTTTTAGATTTCTCATCAGAACTACTACCCTGTACAACACAGCCTGCAGGATATGTAGACGATAGCCAATCCAACTATCTGCTGGAGTCTGGTCACATGCATAGATGAACTGATCTCCCTGTCATGCAGGGATCGTCCAGGCACCAATGTCTGTACAACACTGCTCCAATACTATCGTTCGTCTCTCTCTTCTATTAACTCAGCCGACTTGTGGGGTCGGGGAGTGTGCCTATGGTCGGTTCTCAATTGTGGTCCCACATGTGTGTGCAAATGCAATATGACGCGCGTTCCATTCGGAGAGCGGTGTGCCAGACCGACCGACCGTTTGTCGTGCAACACGAACGCGACGGGCGTGCTGTATACATGTGTACCGCCGTTTTCTTGAGGTTTTGCTCCATGGCGCAATCCATGGATACAAAATTATATTTAAAAGTCGAGGGCGGGGCAGTTCCGCCTAGTCGGTTCAACAGAGAGACGAGAAGATGAGGGATTAGGCTGCTGCAAACGTAGGCTGAGTTATTTGACGACTCGTTACTTCTGGACAGGTGAGGCCCCGTGATTTGACTTGCCATTATCATTATTACTGCGGCGCTACGACCGGCATGAGTCACCCGATTCCTAACCACCTCCATGGTATATAGGTGCCAAGTCCTGTATTCCTTACTCCTTGGCAAATGCAATAAATAGTACGAAGAAAGAGATAGAGAGAAGTAAAAAAATACTCTTATAGCCAACCTTATAGCTAACCTTGTTGTATGAGTGACTAAGTGATGACTATGTATGACATGCCAACATCAGATACCCTAACGCACCTGGACAGAGGAATTAGTTTCATGCATGCGAAGTAGGCAAAAAATGCTCATTTATAGCCGTCTGGAATCTCCAAGGGCGCTGCCACGCGAGCGAGGCGACGGTCTTGGTAGGCGTGACCATGATACATGCTGCTGACAGCCCTTGGATCTGAGATCGAACGGTCTCAAGCTAAGTTGCTGAAAACTTGCATAACAAACTTCCAGGATAGGATATTCACCCATAGGTCTAGAATCACGCCATGCAACCATTCGATCTCAGATCCAAGGGCTCTTGAAAGCCCGTATCATGGGAGCATGGAAAGCTTCGTATCACTTGTAATTTTCCCGACGCTTGACGTGCGAACACGCAAATGTATGAAGCCATTTAATTGGGCGTCTAGTAGACATGACATCTAAATGGCCCCCCATAGTACTGTGCATGAATCCATTTATCCACCGGGCAAGCCACTACCTTGTTGTTCGCAGGCCCCACTCAGCATTTTTACAATCGGAAAACCGCTATCAGTTCGCACCTACTCATCCCCGGCCGTCCTTTAACATTACGACTGTTCGCTCCTAGTCATCCCGTCCTTTCACATTACAGCAGTTCCACTAATCCTAACCCTCCTCCCAAATCCATGGTGTCCCAAATCTCCATGATCGGCGGTGATTACAAGCTTAGAACCATCACCGGCAATTAGTTCAACGTCATCTACACCCATTCCTCCGCGACGGTGAAAGGATGCCTTGCTCGCTTCAGACGCATGTTCGGAAAGTCAAAGGGTGATGAGTGGGTCACTGGGCTAGATGTTGAGTACACTACAATCCTGGAAAAAGAGAAGAATCTAAAGGAGGAAGAGAAGAAGAAGCCCGCTGTGATCCAGGTTTGCGTGCATAAGTTGTGCTTCGTCTACCACATATGCCATGCCGACGTTGAGTACGAGGATTTTAAGAACTTCCTCGCGGGCGGCAAAGTCAAATTCGTTTCTGTAGACTTTACGAACGACAAAGAAGTCCTTGATCGAATAGGCCTCGTTTTAGGCCAGCCCTTCGACCTCCAGAGGAATGGGCTGGTGTCCTCCTGTCAGCCTTCAATGATGACCCTGGCAATAGCCATGGTTGATCCTTCGTACGGTAAACTGGCGAAACCTCCACCCAAGTTTCATCTTGCATGGCAGTGGAATGTACTAGATAAAGACCACATCCAGTACGCTGCAATGGATGCCTACCTTTGTTTCAATATCTACAAGGGTTGGATGAAGAGCGAGAGCCAAGTGTGTGCTTAAAGAAAAGAAGTATCGGCCAAGAGGAAGAGGGACAAGGACGAAGTCGAGCATGTGGACGAGGAGTCCGAGTAAGGTGGCAATGTCGTTGCTCATGGTGGTTCTAATGCAGTGTCTACCGGATTAGTAGCTTAGTTTAATTCCATGGTGCTTAGTTTTATTTGAGGGGTGTGTTGTGCTGAGCCCCTAGCAGAACTATGTTATGTTCCTTATCGTTACTTTAACTGTTCAGTATGTACATACTAGTATTTCTTACAGTTCATCTTTTAGTTGGTAGTAGTACCACTCGTTTCGTCACATTATATACGTACAATATATATGGACAACATCATATAGCCAATAGTTGGTATACTATTAACCACGCTCTAACCATGCCACATACGCAAAACACTTAAATGAGATATGTAATTCTAAAAAAACTTAAATGAGAGAAGTTTACCCAAAGCATGAAGGAGTTTAGTTGTCAAAGAATTAAATACATATGCTAATTTCTTTAATAGACTTTAGCACCCCATCTAAGCACATACTAGCTTTTTTAATAGTACTATATGCATAATTTGGTGACGAGCGCTCTCTATATGTACCACCTTTTTTGTTTAATTTCATCTAGTTAGTTTTGCTCCATGGCGCAATAGATCGATACTACTACTGTAGAAAAGTATACATTTAAAAGGCTTGAGGGCGGGGCAGTCTCGCTTGGTCGGTTTCACGAGAGGCTACCGCCTTTTTGATTTGATGGCTCATTACTGCTGGAAGGTGGGGCCTTGTGATTGGACTGCTCGTATAAATGTTGCGGATGGCCTGAGGAGGAGCAAAGAACAGTTCGGTATACTGAAGTTTTCCACCGGAGTACTAGTACGATGGAGGAGCAGGAAACACGATAGCCTAGTGTAATATGCACTACAAAAAAAGACACATCCGTGACATTTTGGGCCGAACGAATTTTTTTCTGTCATACTTATGACACTTCTGTGACGATAATTGTAACAAAACCCGGTATCATCATAGATGGGGTGGGCTCCTACTTCTATGACAAATAATCATGACAAAAATGGGCTTTTCGTCCTGGGCGGGCCGGAGATGCAGCTGCATGACATTCTTTGGGCCGTCCATGACGGAAAAAACTGTCGTATAAGCAAGGGCGAGGAAAAATATTGGGGAATTCCCGGTTACGGTGGGTAGTCGGGGCCGAGCGATGCGCGTTTCTCTTGTACAAGTTGCCGCGTGGGTGCGAGGAATTGGGCTCTAACTGAACTCGAGCGAGGCGTTCGCCTACTGAACTCAAGCGATTGCACTGCAGGCTATGCGTTACTGAACCCGAGCGATCGGTCGATGGCTGTTAACTGAACCCGATCGAGCGATTCCTTCGCTACTGCTGCTCACTGAAGCCGATCAATGTTGCCTATTGATGGACAGTGAGTGTTGTTTGGGGGGTTTGGATGAACAGTTCCTAGTGGAGGGTTGGATGAACAGGACCCCGATCGATCGAGCCGGTTGGGGTTGGATGAACAGGACCCCGTGGAGGGCTAGATGAACAGGACCCCGTGGAGGGCCGGTTGAACAGTAGCCGGTGGAGGGCTGGATGAATAGTATCCCGTGGAGGGGTGGTTGAACAGGACCCCGTGGAGAGGACTGGTTGAACAGTAGCTGGTGGAGGAGCGGTGGAGGCTAGATGAATAGGAGCCCATGGATGAACAGTCACAGGTGGTGGTTGGAGGAGGTCGACGGTGGATGAACAGTAGCTCGTGGAGGCAGTCGATGGCAGAGATGAAGAGTATCCCGTGGAGTCCCCTTATGCGGTACGCCACACCCCTCCCGATGAACAGGACCCTTGTTTCGACCGTAGCACTCTAGCACAAGTCCGTTTCCTCCGTTTTGTGGTACGCCACACCCCTCCCGATCAACAGGATTCCGTTTCAACCGTAGGAGGTCCAAGAGAAGTCCGTTTCCTCCGTTTTGCGGTACGCCAGACCCCTCTCCATGAACAGGATCCCATTTCGACCGTGGCTGGTCGAACACAAGGCTGTTTCCTCCGTTCTGCGGTACGCCAGGCCTCATTTCGATCGGCTGTTCCGTCCAAGCCGGTTGGCTCCCGATGAACACGACATATTCCGTTGCCTCCCGATGAACACGACGCATTCTGTTGCCTCCCCATGAACACTACGATGCAGTTTCTTCATTCCGACCCAGCCATGTACACGAGACCTGGCCATACGTATGCGCGAGTAGGCATTCGAGACCCCGCCCGTATGTACATACGTGGACATGTTTACTTTCTTGCACCCTGGCCGTTGTACGTGCGTGTACACGATATTAACGGGACTGCGTGACATGCTACGTGTGCGCCTTTACTACGACACGTGCCCTTCCTTACACGGACACGGTTCATCACTGCAGCCTGCAGACAGACTGATCGACCAATATGTACGTACACGTTCGCGACCAGAATGACAACGCTACGTACGCTTCGACTAGGTGGGTCCCGACTGTCAGGCACTTCCTTGTGTGCGAAGATGTAGCTGGTGGGTCCCAGCAGTCAGGAGTGGAAACATTTTTTTCGCAAAATACGGTGGCCCATCCGGTGGGTCCCTGCTGTCAGGTCGAGGAATCATTATTTTCCGCGTAATAAGGAGCCACTTCCTTGCCGCGGCCGTGGACCCAGCTGTCAGCCTCTCCACGCACAGTACTCTTCCAATGGAAGTCATTCCTTGACCACATTGACCACGCCGCACCGAGAGCACCAGGGCGGTGGACGACGGCGAGGCCTAGGAAGGGGACGACGCGGAGCCGGGGAAGACGCGGCAGTGGATGCCCACGCGGAGAGGAGTATGAGGGTTCACTGGTTCGACTACGGTGTGAGGCTGCCGTCACCGCATGGCCTGGCCAGCGGTGCGAATAGTAGGGGCTTTGTTAACTTAGTCAGTATAAATGATTCTAGCTACAGTTACCATATGATGGCATCCAACGACCGTCGTGCTTCTTCGACCTCTGGTCTTCTAGGGGGCGGTGAGGCCTCTGCGGCAGCACAGCCGGCCAGGGGAGGAAGGAGAAGGCGGCATGACTGGCGCTGCTTTGGGCGGCTGGAGCAAGAAGACCAGAGGTTGAAGAACCACGACGGCCATTGGATGGACATCGTACGCTTACTGCAGCTAGAATCGTTTATATTGACTAAGTTGACAAAGCCCTGGTACGCAGAGAATAACAAGTTGACGTTGCCTGGGTATTCCTCAAAAAAGTATAGCTGGGCTAGCCATTTTCATCTTGAAAAAAATTAATATTTGGACTGGATATCTGGCTTGGGCTATACGGGCCACAGCCCGCCCAGTTAATACCCTCCTCTCCTCTGAACAACAACGAAAACATCGCTCAAGAAAAACTCTGCAGTGCTCACACCTCAAAAACACAAATACTGCTCGAGCTGCTTGGTCCCAGCTGTCGGCCGCTCCTTGTGCAATTCTCTTGTTTATTAACTACATAGGTTGACAATGGTGTGGGACCGTGATGTTAGGAAACCAGGAGGAAGCAAAAAAAATATAGTTGTATATAATAAGGAGGTACTTGATAAGTGCGGCTATGGCCCTGGTGGGTCCCCACTGTAATCCTCTCCAAGTAAAGTCATCTCCTCATTCCTCATGTCCGTTGACCATGTTGACAACGCGGGACGGCGGCGCCACGGCAAGCGCAACAACTCGAAGGATGATGGAGAAGGCCTCGCGGGCCCTACGGATGGTCTGATACAACGCCCGCTGCTCATTCGGGAAGCCAGCATCATAGGGCCACATGTCCGCGACGGCATTGTCGTTCGCTTGTTCACCGATGCTCGTTGAGGAGACGGAGGTTGCAGCACAGGTCCTCCTGCGCTGGTAGCTCTTCCGCCATTAGGGCGTCGAAGTGCGACCGCACCTGCTCTATGGTGAACACAGCATGAACCGGCTTGGATAGTGGCGCCGACTCCTGGTCGGAAGCTAAGTTCATCGTCTGATTGTTGTCGCTCAGCTTGGCGAGCTCGCTGGTGAGCCAGCTTGTCCGGCTGTTGGACCGACCCGCTGCCAACCACGAATCTGACTGCCCTGGTCTACCCAGACTGCCTCGCTCGCGTGCGCTTTCCGTCCAAAACGGTCAGCACCGCCCGCCTCGCTTCCCGGTCTAGGTGATTGCTCTGCCTTCAAACTACACAAGTGCCGTCTGTCCATCCATCTGCCGCCCACATTAATGACACGCGGTTGCCAAGGCGGCTACTCCGGCGCCACACGTTCGTCCCTCCGCTACCCACCATTGCTATATAAACTGCTGCACCGGCCATAGCCGCAGTCATCCGCCTATGTTCCCTTTCTCCAGTCCACACCACTACTGCCCACCATGACTTCCTCGTCTAGCCCCCCAATGCAGCTACTGCCCCTGACAAGGGCAGCGAGCTACGCGTCTGCGTCAACATCCCAGGGCTCAACAGAGCCACGTCTCAGGAGCTCTTCTGGCCGTCCCACGTTGGCCGGTCCGAGGGCTCCCCTCACAGCTACGTGCACATGCCTTTCAGCCTGCCGAACGCGGCTGCTACATTCCAGCACCACATGCAGGCCGTCCTAGAGGCTCGCAAGGCCAGACGTAGGGCGATCCAGATGGAGGTGGCGCCGGATCCTCGCGAGCCCCCCAGGCCTCCAGTACCTCATGAGGCTCAGGACCTGGACGACTCATGAGGAGCGACTTCTGTAGCACACGTCTTTAGCTACTTCAACACTTCTTCAGCAACAGTGCCAGGTGACATTTTTTGGTTTGTTCAGTTGGGGCCGCCCCTCGGGCTGCATTATCCCCTAGCTGCGTGGGTCCGTCCCTACGGCATGTATCATTCTTTGCATCTATCAGAACTGGTTTTACCTCTTCCATGAGTTGCTTTATGATTATCACCTGCCTTTCTGATGCTTCGTCGCCCTCCGCGACCTCCACGCAGTGCTAACCCATTGTTTGCTCATTCCGCCACGGGGGCTGCTGGCACGACGCCTGTGCTCAGGTCCATCCCTGCAACATCGACAAATCTGAGAGATCGAGCTCTGATATGTGGCCTGCCCCGCGCACGTCACCTCACCAGGTCCTCAGTGCCTTCACCTTATCGCGGAAAGATCAACGGCAGGACAACAAGCGCGGCTGTGTGTTATGTTTTCCTCCTCCGACTAACTCGCAGGAACCTTCGGAGCCAGGCTACAAGCGGCCTCGCCGGCCAATCCTTTTTCACGCAATTCGCTTGCACGTTAAAGGGGGGCTCCCGAGCATCGCGCCTCAGGGGCTCTTACTGGCTCTCGAGCCCTCGCCCCTGGCCTTGACCACGGCATCACGACCTAGCATACCAGCAGCGGCCGAGGCTCGCTTGAGGGCGGGATCCGAGGACGTAGAGCATCTAGATGGGCGAGGAAAAGGGGGGTCGGTGTGGGCCCCACCTAAAAGCGCCACCACCAGGACGTAGTCAGACGTCACGCAAGGGAATCAGCGCAGGCTCACCCAGATAAGTCGCCCCATACATATCGGCATGAACCTCACAACCCAGTATTTTGACTCTCGCGATCTCGTTAGGGCAGTGCAGTTTTCCTTTTCGGCCTTCAGGGAGCTGCTTACGCACCAAAGGGGACCTCCTGAGCATCGCGCCTCAGGGGCTCTTACCGGACCTCAGGCCGCTCTCCTCTTGGCCTTGACCACGGCATCACGACCTGGCATATGAGCGACGGCTGAAGCCTGTGTGGGGACTGGGTCCTCTCGGCGTAGAGTACTAAGCTACCGGGAGAACGAAAAGGAGCGGTGTGCCAAAGCGAGATACACAATCACAACACCAAACCGGGAATAATAACATTAAGGCAAAAGTATTGCAGTTTCTTACATGCCCCCACGGGGCCTGTCACAATTCCACGCAGGGAAAATAAAAGAAGAGGAGCTGCTGGCAAGGCCAAGGGCAAGTTCAGTGCCCTTGGCCGCGCCGCGCGGACCACTTCTTCAAGAGTAGCACTCCAAGCGCTGGCCATCTTCACTGAAGACTTCGAAGAAAAGCATGGAGTCTCAGTCGTACTCGAAGTGGTTGGGGAGAGCCCCTTCCTAACAGCAGGCGCAGGCGATCTCGCCCCATCCTCGAGTCATGAAGATGTCGCCCGGGGGGACGACACCGACCTCCGCCTCAGTAGCTTAGCTGCAGCACCTTGCGTGTAGCAGCCACAACTTAGTGGGCCCCCTCAGTGGCATCTCCTCGGTGAAGATCCTCAGGAGCCGGATGCACGTGTGGGGTAGCATTGCCGCCCACACCAAGAACTCGCGTGATGCAAGCCAGCTCACCGCGCAGTCACAGCCTGTCCTCCGCGTCCCCGACCCGCACGGCTGTGGGCGGTGCCCCCTGCCCAGGGCTCTTTACGCGGGCGTACATTGGGATCAGGAAGCCAGGCAGAGGCCGCTCGTACCAAGGCCGCGTCACCTCCTGCCCCTCGCCGGCGTCGCGGGAGCGGCCACGCATCTTCTTCGGTGGAAGTGGCCCGAGCTCCTCCGGAGGAGCTTTTCCCTTCTCCACCGTAGAAAATCTCCTGATCAGCGCCATGGACGCTTCGGCTAGACGGCGAGGCAAGGAAGAAGAAGGAAGGGCAGACAGCAAGAAGATGGAGATGAGCAGGGGGCTCCACCCCTCTCCCCATTTATACCCAGAGGGAGGCCAGCCGCCGGCCTCCACGATCCCCAGTAATGATGATCTTTTTGCATGCAGTAGGCTCTAGTCAAGTCAGACGGTTGTCGAGGAAACATGGGAAGAGGAGACGCCCACGTCCCATCAAGCGCCATGCGTCGACCGGGTCCGCAGGCGGTTGGGGCCCAGGGCGCTCCGCCCTTGCCCTTTGGCTTCGCCTCGAAGCCAAGTCCGAGCGCGCCTTAGGACCGGGAGCTACTGTCGGCATTCTGGGAACCGGGGTACCCAGACTTGCCTGCCTGCGGCCCACAGCATGGCTCCGTCAATGGCCTGGTATGGCCCTTCATAAGGACCAACAACACAAGACCCTCGCGAGGCGGACGACACCAAGACCTCCAGAAGGAGCGGCCTCCTTAGGCTGGCTCCTGAGGAGCGGAGATTTCTATGCAAGCCCTCACCTCATGAGGTTTGGATGCAAGCCATGACGACCAAGGCCAGGCGGGCGCCAGCGGGTGCACTACAACAGGTTTCCTCTTTGGTGCTAAAGAGGCAAGCGCAGGCGTGGAGTCCCGAGGCATCAACCAAAGGCTTCCATTTCCATGCTACAAGACCAAGACCACTAGGACGGAAGGGCGGAGGTCATCACCGAGCCCACCATGGCGTCACGACCAGAAGCTTTGCAGGCGAAGACCACCTTTCGTTAGGATAAGGTGTACTAGTTGTCTCCCTTCGAATTTGGCCGTTGTGGGATCCCTTCCCGCCTTCATTTTGGGAAGAGGACCAAGGCCACTATAAATATAGCCTAGCCACCACCATAGAGGGGGATCCAGATCCGGACTAGGTCCATCCTCACCTTCACCATCTCCCCCAAACACAAGAACACACCTCCTGAGGTTGTTCTCCCACTGTACTAGTTCATCCTCAGCCCACCTCGAGGCTAATCCACCACAAAGCAGGAGTAGGGCTTCACACCGCAAGCTGGCCCGAACCTGGGTAAACTGCCGTGTCCCACTTCCTTCCAGTTCATCGAGCTAGGCTGTGAGATCAACAAGTCAGCAGATTGGGGAGATTGAGTTCCTCGCACGAACCCCAAAGTTCAAATCTATCTTGGGTCCGCGGAGCACTGAGTCCGACAGATGAACAATGAGCGTTGTTGGGGGTTGGATGAACAGTTCCCGATGGGGGTTGCATGAATAGGACCCTAGTCGAGCCTGTTGGGGGTGGATGAACAGGACCCCATGGAGGGCTGGTTGAACAGTAGCTGGTGGAGGGTGGATGAACAGGAACCTGTGAAGGTAGGAGGGAGACGCTGTGGATGAACAGTAGCAGGTGGAGGCTGTAGGAGGTCGACGGTGTACGAATAGTAGCCTATGGATGCTGGAGGAGGTCAACGGTGGATGAACAGTAGCCCGTGGAGTCCCGTTTTGTGGTACGCCACACGCCTCCCAATGAACAGGTCCTCGTTTCGAACATAGAAGGTTGAAGAGAAGTCTGTATCCTCCGTTTTGCAGTACGCGACACCACTCCCGATCAACAGGACCCCATTTCGACCGTAGGAGGAAAAAGAGAAGTCTGTTTCCTCCATCCTGCTGTACACCAGACCCCTCCCGATGAACATGATCCCATTTCGACCGTAGGCGGTCGAACAAAAGGCTCTTTCCTCTGTCCTGCTATACGCGAGGCCTCGTTTCAGCTGTTCCATACAAGTCGGTTGGCTACCGATGAACAGGATGCATTCCGTTGCCTCCCGATGAACACGACGCAGTTTCTTCGTTCCGACCCAGCAGGTTGGCTGCTGATGAATATGATGGTGTTGCTGCCCTGCGCTGCCTCTCCATGTACACGAGCCCTAGCCGTACGTATGCACGAGTAGGCTTTCGAGACCCTGCCCATATGTACGTACGTGGCCATATTTACTTTCTTGCACCCTGGCTATATGTACGTTTACATGATATAGACGGGACTGCGTGACATGCTACGTCTGCACCTCTACTACGACACGTGCCCTTCCTTACTCGGCCATGGTTCGTCGCTGCAGCCTGCAGACAGACTGATTGACTAGTATGTACATACATGTTCGCGACCAGATAGTCAAACCTACGTATGGTTCGATCGGGTGGGTCCCAGGTGGCAGGGAGGATAAGGAGGCACTTCCTTGTGTTCGAAGATATAGCTGGTGGGTCCCAGCTGTCAAGGGGAGAATCATATTTTTTTGTAATATGGACACACTTCCTTGCATGCGAAGATGTAGCTGGTGGGTCCTAGTTGTCAGTGGCGGGAATAAGGAGGCACCTCCTTCTGTGCGAAGATATACATGGTGGGTCCTAGCTTTCAAGGGTAGGAATAATTTTATTTTCACATAATAAGGAGGCGGTTGCATGCGTGCGTCCATGGACCTAGTGTGTCCCCACTGTTAGCCTCTCCACATACAGTCCTCTTCCGATGACTCTCGTTTGTTGAACATGCCACACTGAGCGCATCCAAGGTGGTGGACGATGGCGAGGCCCCGGACGGCAACGAGCCAGAGATCGGAAGACGCGGGAGTGGAGTCGCAGACGAAGAGGTGTACCAGGGTTAACTAATTCTAGTGTGGCGTGGTTCGGTAGTCGATAGAGAATAACAGGAGGTGTGGAGGGGTGGAGGGATGGCCTGGCCGGTGGTGGGGTAGCGCTTCACAACAAAGCGTGCTAAGTAGAGCTGCTAGCAGCAAGAGGCGGGAGCAGGTGGTCCTGGCGGCACTGGAGGAAGAAGACGATCGATTGAAGATGGATGTCGGTCGTTCATGTAAATCCAACGGCTATCGATGTCAGAATAATTTGTTGATTAAGTTGACAACGACTTGCGTTGGCTTCGACCTATTGGCCCACATTCCAGCCTCAAAAAATGTGGCACATATTCAACCCATTTTTTCAGAATTTACATTCCATTTCATCTTTTTTTTAGAATTACAATCCATTTGCTGGGCTGGGTGAACAAATAATGTACCGTCCATGCACTACTAGGGAAAAGGCTAGCAGCAGCGCGGGTTTTAGGTGTATCAGTAGCGCGTGGTGAGGGGCTACTAATAAGGCGCTACAGCTAACACATAGTAGTAGCTCGTGCTCACTAGCGCTACTGCTACACAAGTGTAGCAGTAGCAGCGCTTAGTGGAAGCTCACATCGCTAGTAGCTCCAAGGCTCTGGGCCGACGCTACTGCTGCTATCGCGGCGCTGCTTCTAACTTTCATACACTCGCTACTGCTAATTATAGTAGTTTTTGTTTTTTTTTGGCATATTTGTTTTGTATTTGAACAGGCTTTATAGATGAATCTTTAGCACATACAAATGTCATCATGATACACATACAAATGCCTGCGAGACCACAAATGTAATCATAGCATATACATACAAATAGTCTCATCATAATCATCATCCAACACAAAGTGGTCTCTCGTCATCATCTCGAAAATAGCGATACAAGTCTCGATTACTTGCAAATACATCGTGCGTGGGCCGGTGCGGGAGCAGGTGCGGGAGCCGGTGCGGGAGCAGGTGCGGGAGCAGGTGCTCCCAAGAAGTCAGCAAGGGGAAAGTCCTCTGCATTTGCTTCTGGATTTTGCCTTGTCCAAGTGAAAACGCCTGTCACCAAGGAAGTAGACAAATCTGCAACCACCTGTTTTGCGGTAGCTACCGCTGTTGCGACTGTCTGAGATGATTTCTTCTCAACCGCAATCTCAACCATCTTGTCGATGTTTTCTTCAGTTAACCTCCGTCTTTCCTTTCTCTCCTCCGTGGTCTCACGGTAGTACTTCTTCCACGTGGTGCCGTCTCCGACACCGCACGCGTCCCATACGGGCGGTCGAGTATCCACCGTTGTCGTTTCAATATGTTCAACGCCTGCTGAATGGAGTGTCCCACTTGGCCTCGCCAATGCCTCAGACGGCGAAGTCGCTTACCGCCGCAATCCGTGTTGCTCTCTCGCAAAAGGCACAAGGATCGTTTACAAATATGACTAACGTGTGCAAATGAATTGATCAGAAACTAAAATTACCAGCAGTCTCATGAACTCCGTAATGACCGGTGTTGTCTCGTAAACCTTCTTCACTGGGTCCCAATGGTGCCGGGCCCTCAGGACGTCACGCTCCTGCGGGACGGTGAAATCCGCCAAGGGGTCTGGGATGCCCAGACTCGCGGCTTCCGCGTCCTCCTGGGCCCATTTGGACCTCTTTCCGCCGTAACCACGGCTTCCGAGGTGGTGGCTCCCAATGTTCCTCTCTTGAAGCCCCTTCATGTACTTAGACTTTTTTTGGCAGCTTCAGCCTCGCAAGCCTCCTTGAATATTTGAAACTGCTCTTCCGTGATTTTCGGATTATCCTTTACAATCTCAGAGTAGAGTTCCTTCTTGTCGATGATCCTTGCTTTCACTCGAGTTTTCCAGGCGGCCAACGCGTCGCTAAACTTTGTCATGGCGTGTTTGTTTATCTTCTTCATTTCTGGGTCCTCGTCTTGATCTTCATAATCCTTCTCATTCCGGCCCGGGAACAAGAATAACTAGTGAAACTACTTTAGGAGGGAGCTCCTCATATTTTCTATCTTCTGTAGTTTCTCATCGTTGATGGTGGCGGTTGTCCGTACGATGCAGCCTATTTGATTGCCGTAGCATCGACGCGCTTCCTCGGGCGCCTTTGGCTCAAAATTGTCGTCGTCCACCTCCGTGACCACTAGTCTAGTAGTACTGAGTTTGTTAGGAAGTCGCTTCCTCTTTGCTTTCGGTTCTACAGTACCGGCTCCGCTCCCCGAGGCAGGTCCGGTCTCAGTCTCACCGCTGGTCTCGACGCCGGTCTGAGTCTCAGCGCCGGTCTCGATCTCGGCCTCAAAGACCGGTCTCAAGGTGTCGGTCTCAAATTCCCGATGCCACCAGTGGGCCCAGCAACAACATCGGTTGATCGTCGGTAAGGCTAAAAAATTAAATGCCGCTTTGGTAGACGCTGCCGCAATCACCAACCCTGTCCTTCATCGCTATAGCCATGTTTCCTATTATTAAATCTAGTCAATTAATTCGAGACCTAATAAAATGAATAATGACATAAAAAAGGCCTATTGTTTTGCAGGAACGTTGACTCCTTCCTGGTGCGGCAAATCCCGGGCACTTGGTATGTCCTAGTTTGTAGCACAAGTCATGCCGAAATTCACGGAAAATTTCGGCATGACCTTTGCTAAAAAGTGGACAAATCGAGAACCTGAAATTTGCCAGAACGGAAATCAATCAACATTCCGGCAAAACATATATAGGCCACTCAGCTTCATTTAAACAATAAAGCCACTTGGGCACAATCGAACCACTTCAATGAAAAGATATAACATGACCACTTCAATGAAAAGATATAATCAACAATAAAAGTCTAGGAAGGGATCATCTTTAAAATAAAACTTGCCTAAATAACCTAGATAATTAACCTAATTAAAGTAGTTAACTGACTAGTTCTCTGTCAAAGCCCTAACTAAATTTTTGCCTAAATAACCTAGATAATTAACCTATGCATGAGAGATAGAGAGGAGGGTGGGGCTTACAGAGGATGGCTCCGGTGGTGGCGAGGGAGGCAGGGGCGTCTCCGGTGACGGCGAGGGAGGCAGTTGTGGCGAGGGAGGATCCGGTGGCGTCGACGGCGGCTCCGGTGGCGTTGATGAGGCCGCGCGGCTCCGTGGCATTGGGGGCGGCTCCGGTGGCGTCGACGGCGCACGGCTCTGGTGGCTCCGGGGGCGTCGACGTCGGCAGGAGACGGCGGCGAAGTGGGGCGACGGCGAATCGGGGAGATGGCGGCGGGGTGGGTCGAGAGATTTGGGGGCAATGGTGGCGGGGAAACGGTTTTTGTTAAGTCAACGTAAGCGGTAGCATCGCTTCAAAAACGCGCTTATAGCTAACTTAGCTATAGCGCTTTTACAAAACGCGCCATCGCTACGGCTATGTAAATTTCTCCTTTTTATTTCCTTTTCTGCTTTCTACAGCGGGGTTCTAGGAAACGCGCTGCAGCTATGTTAGCTATAGCGCCTCTTTCAACACACGCCATACAGCTATGCCTTTCTATGTTTTTTTCGCTTTTCATTTATTTTGCTTTACATTTTATTTTATATCTTTCTCCTTTTCTGTTTCTTTCATTTTCATTTACTTTTCTATTTGTTTTTCATTTTATTTTATTTCCGTTAGCAGTAGCGCTCTTCTTGTGAAACACGCTGCTACTCATGCCCTAGCTGTAGCGCGCTTCCTCCAAGCCCGCCATCGCTATGCGTAGCCTATCGCTCCACCAATGGTAATATTAGTAGTAGCGCTTTTACGATCACACGCTGCCATCGCTACAATTGTATCTGCAGCGCGGTTTTTTCTCAACCGCTACTGCTATCTAGCACTAGCGCCCTTTTTTGACCCGCGCTGTTGCTAAATTTCTGTGTATAAGGTTTTCCCTAGTAGTGATGCGACCCATTTTTTAAAACTACAACCCATTTTCACTCTCTCGAAATACACAAATTTCCTGGGCTTCCTAAACAAATAATGTAGCGTCCATGCGGCCCATTTATTTTTACCTAAAAAATTACAGCCCATTTGCTCTTTCTCTAAATACAAAATTTTGCTGGCTGGTTCTAATTATAATGTTGGGTTGGCGCAACAATGTTATCAAAAAATAAACAGTGGCTGAGCATTTTTTATAGATATATTTAAATGATAAGTGCATTATTATTACATTGGTCCTTAAATCTTACCAAGCTTTTGTACACAATCACCAGGATTTTCGTTGCCTTAATGTAAAAAAAATCCAGGATTTTATTGTTAAAAAATTATTTTTATAACTTAACAAGATGTGGGATATTCTTTTCTTATATATGTAAGTGTCTGTTAAATATATGATGAAAATAACAATAATATATAATAATAAATAATATGAATATATATAATATAGTTAGAAGGGAAACATAAGTTGGACCTGGTGACCCTATTCTTATATACCAAAATAGAACAGACCCCTGCGTTTTCTTCAAGAAAATACATAAGTTGGGATGCAGATGTTTCAGGAAAAATAAAACCTAGGATGGGAGGTCCATATGCCGGTCAAAACATGATGGCCCTCAAGAAAATACAAACTGACATGTCGTGGGTTGTGCATGTTAAAAAATAAAGCCTGGACGGGGCAGCCCACAACCCAGCTATACTTGTTGGCCACTAATAATAAATGATACCTGCCAGCTCCCCGGCTTTGTTGTAAATTTATCTCCTATAGTAACTATGTTGAAGCACATAAAAAAATGTAACTATGTTGACAAACTGATGGGTCCCAACGTCAGTATAGCAATCGGAGGAAGTATTTTTTCAATGAGGCACTTGCTTGCGTACGGCCATGGACCTGGTGGGTCCCGACTATCCACCTGTCCACGTATAGTCCTCTGCAGATTCCTCTCGTTTGTTCAGCATGTTCACAACGGCAGACAGCGGTGCCGCGGCGAGTGCACGGAGGCTGAGGATGACGTCCAGGCCCCAGACGAGAATGAACCGCAGCCGGGGAAGGCATGCTACAGTAATGGTAGATGATGTGCCTAATTTCTAGTGAAACTACTGAACTAGCCTAGTGGCCAAGTGACACTACTCGACCGCTATTCCGCCCGGGTTCGATTCCACCTGATCCAGGGAAAATATCTCCAATTTTTTTGCCTCTGCCATTATTGACATGTGGGTCCCCATTGTCATCTACGCACACCACCTCCAACACTTGCCAAAACTTCGTCCCTCGTTTTCTCTGTTTTTCGCGCACTCGACATTGTGTGGGCATTTTGAAAATAGCATATCTTTTTGACTGCATCATATGAAGATGTGTGATGCATGAATGTTGATGAGCATGATGTTAACTGGCTGGTAGTCCCATTTTCAACCATGAATAAAACTTCCAACATGATTTTTTTCCCTATTTTAAAAGGGCATGTTAATATAAATGTTGTGCCTTTGAAACTTGCAGTTTCTTATCTGAAACTGAAACTTGCAGTTTCTTCTCTGAGAATCACATTGTCCGCACTTCTATATGAAACTACATTTTTTAAGTGCTAAAAATAGATCTCTAGAATTCATAATGTACTTCATATGCCCAATACTGAAAATATGAAATTCAAAAGACATTCATATCTGAAAGTACTCTAAAAATACATAACACAAAACACAATTCACAACCTGCAAATACTGACAACCCTAAGCTCCTCGTGACAGCTCACAACCTGCCCGACTATTGGGCCCTTCATATTCCTTGACGGTAGACAGCCGCCCCGTGAGACGAGGTGAATGTCGAGGGAGAGGATGGCGGGGAAGCGTCTCGGGCCAACTGCTTTTCTCCTCTTGCAGTTGGGTTCGGTCGACGAAGACTCCATCAGCTCACTCTGGCACAGCACCCTCACAAATGGCACCCTATAGATGCTCGATCCTTCAATCTGTGGTGGATGCTCCATCTTGGATCAATACTCCCACCACCGCTGCCTCATGATCAGATTCGGTGAATCTGTTTGCTCCATGGCCCGGAGGAGCAACTCTATATACTCCCACGCGACTCCCTTCGGGAGTATCGCCGCCCTTTCGCTGTGTTACAGATATTTGTCCATGGATGTCGCCGTCGCCGCTAATTGGTCCTTGTTGTCAAACCAAGACTGTATCTCCAACATCCTAGCCTGCTTCACAGGGTCGCCGTCTGCGATCCACACGTATCGGTTGTACTCCTCCATCTACTTCTCCACAACACCTTCACTCGCCGGCGGTGGTTTTTGAATGGAAGAGGAGAGGAGCGGCGCTGGTTTTGGATTAGAACGGGAGAGGAGCGGCGCTAGTTTTGGATTGGAACAGGGGAGGAGGGGTGGTGGTTTTGAAATGGAAGAGGAGAGGAGCGGCGCTAAATTTGTATTGGAACAGGAGAGGAGCGGCGGTGGTTTGGGAGGAGAGGAGCGGCGCTGGTCTTGGAAGTATTTTTTGTTTTGCGTATTTTGGGTCAAAGTTTGACCATGTATTGTATTTGACAAGCAAAATGTGAATGCATGTCATAAAAATTGTATCGTTTTGTTCGTATCTGAGTGTACTTTCAAATTATATTATTTTTGCAACGTATAACACATATTTTATTTGTGAAAATCATGGTCAAATATGACCCAGAATACAAGGGAGACTAGTTAATGTGGGGTTGCTTCCTTAATTGAAGGGTAAATTGATTTTGATTTTTATCCAGTCACAGCGCGCCGGCCCTCTCGTCCAATCCTAAATCGCTGCCGCACGCTCCTCTCCCTCTTCTCTATTGCAAAGCACTTCCTCTCCTCTCCATCATCTCCATTCCAAAACCACCGTCTCGCCTGTCCCTCTTCTCCATTGCAAAACCACCCCTCTCCTCTCCATCTTCTCCATTGCAAAACCACCGTCTCATCTCTCCCTCTTCTCCATTCCAAGACCACCGTCTATCCTCCCATCTTCCAAAGCTAGCACCGGACCTCTCAGAAGGACATCTATGGAGAGGATGCATCAGCGGATCAGGCAGATCGCCGGTGGCGACCAGGCGAAGTTAGCCAGGTTGAAGGAGATCCTTACTTGGTTTGACAACCAGTGGGAGATTTCGAGGTCGGTGATACGTCCATTTTGCATCATGCTTTTATATCGATATTTATTGCATTATGGGCTGTTATTACACGTTATGTCACAATACTTATGCCTATTATCTCTTATTTTACAAGGTTCACATGAAGAGGGACAATACCGACAGATGGAATTCTGGGCTGGAAAAGGAGCAAATATTAGAACCTATTCTACACAACTCCAAAAGTCCTGAAACTTCACGGAGGCAGTTTTTGGAATTAATAAAAATTACTGAGTGAAGAAAGTACCAGAGGGGGCCCACACCCTGGCCACGAGGGTGGGAGGCGCGCCCTACCCCCCTGGGCGCGCCCCCTACCTCGTGGGCCCCTGGCAGGCCCCCGGTGCCCATCTTCTGCTATATGAAGCCTTTCGTCCGAGAAAAA
The DNA here is from genome assembly GCA_021605145.1 of Aegilops bicornis. Classification (NCBI taxonomy): domain Eukaryota; kingdom Viridiplantae; phylum Streptophyta; class Magnoliopsida; order Poales; family Poaceae; genus Aegilops; species Aegilops bicornis. The sequence continues at coordinate 459,953,885 of CM038670.1, forward strand.
ATCATAAGCAAGCTTTCGGGAAGAAACTCTGCCGCCACGAGGCGGAACCTCGGCGGAACCAATCTAGGGCTCCGGCAGAGCTGTTCTGTCGGGGAAACTTCCCTTCGGGAGGGGGAAATCATCGCCATCGTCATCACCAGCGATCCTCTCATCGGGAGGGGGTCAATCTCCATCAACATCGTCACCAGCACCATCTCCTCTCAAACCCTAGTTCATCTCTTGTATCCAATCTTTGTCCCAAAGCCTCAGATTGGTACCTGTAGGTTGCTAGTAGTGTTGATTACTCCTTGTAACTGATGCTAGTTGGTTTATTTGGTGGAAGATCATATGTTCAGATCCATTATGCATATTAATACCCCTCTGATTATGAACATGAATATGCTCTGTGAGTAGTTACGTTTGTTCCTGAGGACATGGGAGAAGTGTTGCTATAAGTAGTCATGTGAATTTGGTATTCATTCGATATTTTGATGAGATGTATGTTGTCTATCCTCTAGTGGTGTCATGTGAACGTCGACTACATGACACTTCACCATTTTTTGGGCCTATAGGAAGGCATTGGGAAGTAATAAGTCGATGATGGGTTGCTAGAGTGAGAGAAGCTTAAACCCTAGTTTATGTGTTGCTTCGTAAAGGGCTGAATTGGATCCATATGTTTCATGTTATGGCTAGGTTTACATTAATACTTCTTTTGTAGTTGTGGATGCTTGCAATAGGAGTTAATCATAAGTGGGATGCTTGTCCAAGTAAGGACAGCACCCAAGCACCGGTCCACCCACATATCAAATTATCAAAGTACCGAACGCGAATCATATGAGCGTGATGAAAACTAGCTTGACGATAATTCCCATGTGTCCTCGGGAGCGATTTTCTCTATATAAGAGTTTGTCCAGGCTTGTCCTCTGCTACAAAAAGGATTGGTCCATCTTGCTGCACCTTATTTACTTTCATTACTTGTTACCCGTTACAAATTACCTTATCACAAAACTATCTGTTACCGATAATTTCAGTGCTTGCAGAGAATACCTTACTGAAAACCGCTTGTCATTTCCTTCTGCTCCTCGTTGGGTTTGACACTCTTACTTATCGAAAGGACTACGATAGATCCCCTATACTTGTGGGTCATCAAGACTCTTTTCTGGCGCCGTTTCCGGGGAGTGAAGCGCCTTTGGTAGGTGGAATTTGGAAAGGAAAATTTTATATAGTGTGCTGAAATTTACTATCACTTGTTATGATGGAAAGTAATCCTTTGAGGGGCTTGTTCGAGGTATCTTCACCCCGACCAGTAGAGCAAATAGTTGCTCCTCAACCTACTGAACCTACTGAAAATGTTTACTTTGAAATTCCTTCGGGTATGGTAGAGAAACTGCTAGCTAACCCTTTTGCAGGAGATGGAACATTGCATCCTGATTTACACTTAATCTATGTGGATGAAGTTTGTGGATTATTTAAGCTTGCAGGTATGCCCGATGATGTTATCAAGAAGAAGGTCTTCCCTTTGTCTTTTAAGGGAGATGCATTGACATGGTATAGGCTATGTGATGATATGGGATCATAGAACTACAAACGATTGAAATTGGAATTTCATCAGAAGTTTTATCCTATGCATCTTGCTCATCGTGATCGTAATTATATATATAATTTTTGGCCTCGCGAAGGAGAGAGCATCGCTCAAGCTTGGGGAGGCTTAAGTCAATGTTATATTCATGCCCCAATCATGAGCTCTCAAGAGAAATGATTATTCAGAATTTTTATGCTCGGCTTTCTCGTAATAATCAATCCATGCTCGATACTTCTTATACTGGCTCCTTTATGATCAAGACTATTGAATTCAAATGGGATTTATTGGAAAGAAAATAAAGCAACTCTGAAGATTGGGACCTCGACGAAGGTAAAGAGTCAGGTACAACACCTAAGTTTGATTGTGTTAAATCTTTTATGGATACCGATGCTTTCCGTGAATTTAGCACTAAATATGGACTTGACTCTGAGATAGTAGCTTCTCTCTGTGAATCATTTGCTACTCATATTGATCTCCCTAAGGAGAAGTGGTTTAAATATACTCCTCCATTGAAGTAAAAGTAGTTGCACCTATTAAAGTTGAAGAAAAGACTAACACTTATAATGATCCTATTGTTCCTACTGCTTATGTTGAGAAATCACCTTTCCCTGTTAGATCAAAGGATCATGCTAAAGCTTCAACTGTAGTCAACGAAAGTAATATTAGGACACACAAACCCCCTGAGCAAGTTAAAGTTGAACCTAATATTGCTATGGTTAAAGATCTCTTGGCTGATAATATTGATGGGCATGTTATTTACTTCTGTGATGAGATTGCTAGAATTGCTAAACCTGGTGCTAATGATAAACATAGACCTGTTGTAGGCATGCCTGTTATTTCTGTTAAAATAGGAGATCATTGTTATCATGGCTTGGGTGATATGGGTGCTAGTGCAAGTGCAATACCTCATTCCTTATATGAATAAATTATGCATGATATTGCACCTGCTGAGATAGAAGATATCGATGCCACCATTAAGCTTGCCAATAGAGATACTATATCACCTATTGGGATTGTTACAGATGTTGAAGTCTTGTGTGGGAAGGTTAAGTATCCTGCAGATTTTCTTGTTCTTGGTTCCCCACAAGATAGCTTTTGTCCCATTATATTTGGTAGACCCTTCTTGAACACCGTTAATGCTAAGATAGACTGCGAAAAGGATGTTGTTACTATTGGTTTGGGTGATTTGTCTCATGAGTTTAATTTTGCTAAATTTCGTAGACAACACCGTAATGAGGAATTGCCTAGTAAAGATGAAATTATTGGTCTTGCTTCTATTGTCGTGCATCCTAGTGATCCTTTAGAACAATATTTGCTAGACCATGAAAATGATATGTTTATGAATGAAAGAAGGGAAATAGATGAAGTATTCTTTAAACAGGGACCTATTCTGAAACACAACTTGCCTGTTGAAATCCTAGGGGATCCTCCTCCACCTAAGGGTGATTCCGTGTTTGAGCTTAAACCGTTACCTGATACTCTTAAATATGCTCATCTTGATGAAAAGAAGATATATCATGTTATTATTAGTGCTAACCTTTCAGAGCATGAAGAAGAAAAATTATTGAAAACTCTGAAGAAGCACCGTGCTGCTATTGGATATACTCTTGATGATCTTAAGGGCATTAGTCCCACTCTATGTCAACACAAAATAAATTTGGAGAAAGACGCCAAACCAGTTATTAATCCCCAACGACGCTAAATCCTAAGATGAAGTGGTAAGAAAGGAAATATTAAAGCTCCTTGAGGAAAATATAATTTATCCCTTTGTTGATAGTCAGTGGGCGAGTCCTATCCATTGTGTCCCTAAGAAGGGAGGTATTACTGTTGTTCCTAATGATAAAGATGAATTGATGCCACAAAGGATCATTACAGGTTATAGGATGGTAATTGATTTCCGCAAACTAAATAAAGCTACTAAAAAGATCATTATCCCTTGCCTTTTATTGATCAAATGCTAGAAAGATTATCCAAACATACACATTTTTGCTTTCTAGATGGTTACTATGGTTTCTCTCAAATACCTGTGTCAGCTGAGGATCAACAAAAGACCACTTTTACTTGCCCTTTCGGTACTTCTTCTTATAGACGTATGCCTTTTGGTTTATGTAATGCACCTGCTAACTTCCAAAGATGCATGGTGGCTATATTCTCTGACTTTTGTCAAAAGATTTGTGAGGTTTTCATGGATGATTTCTCCGTTCATGGATCCTATTTTGATGATTTCTTGAGAAACCTTGATCGAGTTTTGCAGAGATGTGAAGAAACTAATCTTGTCTTGAATTGGGAGAAATGCCACTCTATGGTTAATGAAGGTATTGTCTTGGGACATAAAATTTCTGAAAGAGGTATTGAAGTTGATAAAGCTAAAGTTGATGCTATTGAAAAGATGTCGTGTCCCAAGGACATCAAAGGTATAAGAAGTTTTCTTGGTCATGCCGGTTTTTATAGGAGGTTCATTAAGGACTTATCAAAAATTTCTCGGCCTCTGACTAATCTCTTACAAAAGGATATACCTTTTGTCTTTGATGATGATTGTGTAGAAGCATTTGAAATACTTAAGAAAGCTTTGATTTCTGCACATATTGTTCAACCACCTGATTGGAATTTACCCTTCAAAATTATGTGTGATGCTAGTGATTATGCTGTAGGTGATGTTTTAGGGCAAAGAGTTGATAAGAAATTAAATATTATTCAATATGCTAGTAAAAGTCTAGACAATGCCCAGAGAAATTATGCTACTACTGAAAAAGAATTTTTAGCAGTTATTTTTGCTTGTGATAAGTTCAGACCTTATATTGTTGATTCTAAAGTAACTATTCACACTGATCATACTGCTATTAAATATCTTCTGGAAAAGAAAGATGCTAAACCTAGACTTATTAGATGGGTTCTCTTGCTACAAGAATTTGATTTACATATTACTGATATAAAGGGAGTTGAGAACATCGTTTCATACAACTAGTCTAGGTTAGAGAATGTTCTTGATGACACACTACCTATTGATGATAGCTTTCCTGATGAACAATTAGCTGTCATAAATGCTTCTCGTACTGCTCCATGGTATGCTGATTATGCTAATTACATTGTTGCTAAATTTATACCACCTAGTTTCACATACCAGCAAAAGAAAAAGTTTTTCTATGATTTATGACATTACTTTTGGGATGACCCACTTATTTATAAAGAAGGAGTAGATGGTGTTATTAGGCGTTGTATACCTGAGCATGAACAGGAACATATCCTATGCAAGTGTCACTCTGAGGCTTATGGAGGGCACCACGCTGGAGATAGAACTGCACATAAGGTATTGCAATCCGGTTTTTATTGGCCTACTCTCTTCAAGGATGCTCGTAAGTTTTTCTTATCTTGTGATGAGTGTCAAAGAATTGGTAATATTAGTAGACATCAGGAAATGCCAATGAATTACTCACTAGTTATTGAACCATTTAATGTTTGGTGCTTTGATTATATGGGACCGTTTCCTTCCTCTAATGGGTACACACATATTTTAGTTGCTGTTGATTACGTTACTAAGTGGGTAGAAGCTATTCCAACTAGTAGTGCTGATCATAACACCTCTATTAAGATGCTTAAAGAAATTATTTTTCTGAGGTTTGGAGTCCCTAGATATTTAATGACTGATGGTGGTTCACATTTTATTCATGGTGCCTTTCGTAAAATGCTTGCTAAGTATGATGTTAATCATAGTATTGCATCTCCATATCACCCACAGTCCAGTGGTGAAGTAGGATTTAGTAATAGAGAGCTCATGTTAATTTTGCAAAAGACTGTTAATAGATCTAGAAAGAATTGGTCCAAGAAATTTGATGATGCATTATGGGCCTATAGAACTGCATATAAAAATCCTATGGGTATATCTCCGTATAAAATGGTTTACGAAAAAGCAAGTCACTTAACTCTCGAGCTAGAACATAAGGCATATTGGGCCATTAAAGAGCTCAATTATGATTTCAAACTTGCTGGTGAGAAGAGGTTATTTGACATTAGCTCACTAGATGAATGGAGAACCCAAGCCTATGAAAATGCCAAATTGTTTAAAGAAAAAGTTAAAATATGGCATGACAAAAGGATACAAAAGCGTGAGTTTAATGTAGGTGATTATGTGTTACTATTTAACTCTCATTTAAGATTTTTTGCAGGGAAACTTCTCTCTAAGTGGGAAGGTCCTTACGTTATCGAGGAGGCCTATCATTCCGGTGCCATAAAAATCAACAACTTTGAAGGCACAAACCCAAAGGTGGTGAATGGTCAAAGGATCAAACATTATATCTCAGGTAACCCCATAAATGTTGAAACCAATATTATTGAAACCATAACCCCGGAGGAATACATAAGAGACACTTTCCATAAAGTTTCAGACTCTGAAAAGGAATAGGTACGTGGTACGGTAAGTAAACCGACTCCAAAACAATTCAAATGGAAAATTTTCTCCATTTTGGAATATTTAAGAAAATAGTAAAGAAGCAGTCTCGGGAGGACACGAGGCTTCCACGAGGGTGGGAGGCGCGCCCTACCCCCCTGGGCGCGCCCCCCTACCTCGTGGGCACCTGGTGCGCTCTCCGGACTCCATTTTCTTGCACATTACTTCTTTTGGTCGGTAAAAATTCATTATATAAACTCCTGAAGGTTTTGACTCTCGTATCACGCAAATATCCTCTGTTTTTGTTACGAGCTGTTTCTGCCGCAGATTAGAGCAAGATGTCTTCTCAAGATTCGATCGGGGAGAGTCGGGTGTCTCATCCGACACCGGCACCAGGAACAAACAGCGACGCTGACCACTTTGGGCCAGCAACGGAGGAAGAGATGGAGGCTGATTTTAAAAGGATAGATGCCATGGAGGAGGATCAAGAAGTCACTTCTCGCTTCCAGGCTGGATTCACGATGGGGGAACTACAGAGCTCGGCTATTCCAAACTTGGTTATCCCTTCGAATGTTAGATTTCTTTCTTATGAAAATATGAAGAAGAGTGTCACTTGTTCTGCCGCAGCTATGCAACACCCTTGGGTCCAAGGAGCTTTAGCCGTTACAGGAAAGCTTCGTAAGGAAATAATAGACCTCAAGCAGCAAGTCAATAACCTTGAGGAGGAGAATCGTATCCTGAGGGGCATCATCGCCAAGAATATCACATCACCAACCCCGAAGTAGGAGACATAATCACATGGGTATGGGCAATCCCCTTGGCAACTGCCAAGCTTGGGGGAGGTGCCCCAGTATCGTATCACCATCACACTCCTATCTTTACCGTTTTTCTTAGTTCGATCCTTTTAGTAATATCTTGATCTAGAAGAATAAACTTTTAGTATGATTTGGTTTTGAGTTTTGATTTATGATCCCTCTATGTAATCGAGTCCGTGAGCTATATATAATAAATATTAGTGTTGAGTCAAGGGCTTGATTATCCTGCTATGATCTTGAGGGAATAAAAGAAAAAGAAAGAATAAAAAGAAACAAAGAGATCATATTTATCTTATGGAGAATAATGACTTCACATATAAAGAGTATGATGATTAAAAGTTGTTGAGAGTTGACAAACATAGTTTGGTCATCGCTGCAATTAACAGGAAGTAATAAAGAAAGAGAGGTTCTCACATATAAATATACTATCTTGGACATCTTTTATGATTGTGAGCACTCATTAAAATATGACATGTTGAAGAGTTGATGTTGGACAAGGAAGACAACGTAATGGGTTATGTTCTCTTACATTTGAAATAAAGTATATTTTCATGGATTATCCAACATATTGAGCGTTCCTTTCTCCCTCTTGCTAGACAATTCTTTGCACCAAGTAGAGATACTACTCGTGCTTCCGAATATCCTTAAACCCAATTTTGCCATGAGTGTCCAACATATCTACCTATGGATTGAGTAAGATCCTTCAAGTAAGTTGTCACCGGTGCAAGCAATAAAAATTTCTCTCTAAATATGTATGATTTATTAGTGTGGAGAAAAATAAGATTTATACGATCTTGTGATGTGGAAGAAATAAAAGCGACGGACTGCACAATAAATGCCCTCATCACAAGTGGCAATATAAAGTGACATTCTTTTGCATTAAGATTTCGTGCATCCAACCGTGAATGCGCATGACAACCTCTGCTTCCCTCTGCAAAGGGCCTATCTCTTACTTTTGTCTTATGCTTTATGCAAGAGTCATGGTGATCTTCACCTTCCCTTTTTACATTTTCTCCTTTGGCAAGCACATTGTATATCCAATTGGATGTATATATATATATATATATATATATATATATATATATATATATATATATATACAATGGTGTGTAAGCTAGAATGAATTATTATTGTTGACATTACCCTTGAGGTAAAAGGTTGGGAGGCTAAACTATAAGCCCCTATCTTTCTCGTGTCCCATTAAAACTCAGAACCACAAGTATTGCGTGAGTGTTAGCAATTGTGAAAGACTAAATGATAGTTGAGTATGTGGACTTGCTGAAAAGCTCTTATATTGACTCTTTCTGATGTTATGATAAATTGCAATTGCTTCAATGACTGAGATTATAGTTTGTTGGTATGAAGTTTCTGATTCATACTTGACATTGTGAACAGATTATTACTTTACTATAAGAAATCATATGACACTATTCATATATGTTGTTGTTATAAGAATGATCATGATGCCCTCATGTCCGTATTTTATTTTATCGACACCTATATCTCTAAACATGTGGACATATTTATCGTTATCGGCTTCCGCTTGAGGAGAAGCGAGGTCTAAGCTTGGGGGGAGCTGATACGTCCATTTTGCATCATGCTTTTATATCGATATTTATTGCATTATGGGCTGTTATTACACGTTATGTCACAATACTTATGCCTATTCTCTCTTATTTTACAAGGTTTACATGAAGAGGGAGAATACCGGCAGCTGGAATTCTGGGCTGGAAAAGGAGCAAATATTAGAAACCTATTCTGCACAACTCCAAAAGTCTTGAAACTTCACGGAGGCAGTTTTTGGAATTAATAAAAAATACTAAGCGAAGAAAATACCAGAGGGGGCCCACACCCTGGCCACGAGGGTGGGAGGCGCGCCCTACCCCCCTGGGCGCGCCCCCTACCTCCTGGGCCCCTGGCAGTCCCCCGGTGCCCATCTTCTTCTATATGAAGTCTTTCGTCCGAGAAAAAATCAAAAGCAATCTTTCGGGAAGAAACTCCGCCGCCACGAGGCGGAACCTCGACAGAACCAATCTAGGGCTCCGGCAGAGCTGTTCTGCCGGGGAAACTTCCCTCCGGGAGGGGGAAATCATCGCCATCGTCATCATCAATGATCCTCTCATCGGGAGGGGGTCAATCTCCATCAACATCTTCACCAACACCATCTCCTCTCAAACCCTAGTTCATCTCTTGTATCCAATCTTTGTCCCCAACCCTCAGATTGGTGCATGTAGGTTGTTAGTAGTGTTGATTACTCCTTGTAGTTGATGCTAGTTGGTTTATTTTGTGGAAGATCATATGTTCAGATCCATTATGCATATTAATACCCCTCTGATTATGAACATGAATATGCTTTGTGAGTAGTTACGTATGCTCCTGAGGACATGGGAGAAGTCTTGCTATAAGTAGTCATTTGAATTTGGTATTCGTTTGATATTTTGATGAGATGTATGTTGTCTCTCTATCGGTGTCAAAACCGGCGGATCTCGAGTAGGGGGTCCCGAACTGTGCGTCTAGGCGGATGGTAACAGGAGACAAGGGACACGATGTTTTTACCCAGGTTTGGGCCCTCTAGATGGAGGTAAAACCCTACTCCTGCTTGATTAATATTGATGATATGGGTAGTACAAGAGTGGATCTACCACGAAATCAGAGAGGCTAAACCCTAGAAGCTAGCCTATGGTATGATTGTTGTTCGTCCTACGGACTAAAACCCTCTGGTTTATATAGACACTAGATAGGGTTAGAGTTACACAGAGTCAGTTACAATGGTAGGAGATCTACATATCCGTATCGCCAAGCTTGCCTTCCACGCCAAGGAAAGTCCCATCCGGACACGGGACGAAGTCTTCAATCTTGTATCTTCATAGTCCAAGAGTCCGGCCGACGGTGATAGTTCGGCTATCCGGACACCCCCTAATCCAGGACTCCTCAAGAGCCCCTAAACCAGGCTTCAATGACGATTTAATCCGGGCGCGCATATTGTCTTCGACATTGCAAGGCGGGTTCCGCCGCCGAATACTTCATAGAAGATTTTGAACACAAGGATAGTGTCCGGCTCTGCAAAACAAGTTCCACATACCACCGTTGAGAGAATAACCTTTGCACAGATCTGCTGACGTATTCCGCGGCATGACATCACACCATGGCGAGGCCTTTATACGAATCGTTTTTACTGTCCCACCTCAGCGCGTTTAGCGAGGCGGTTTCTTCGGCACGACTTACCAGAGCGGAGATCGTGCCCCCCTTATTCTGGGATCCTCATCAATACGGGCGTGGGTAACCCATTCGTGCCCATTGGCACGCCTCCTCCATCGAAGGCGAGTCCCGAACGGTCACGGGGAGGGCTTGTGACGCCCGGGTAATTAAGCTACAGTAAACCCCTGCTAATGAAGCCACGTCACCTCGGTTACTCTTGTTAATCTTGTGTTAGTTCAAAACGGTTCAAATTCAAATTTAAACTTAAAGGCAAACAACAAAGGTTTTCAAAAGTTAAAACTAAAATGTTCGAGAGGTGACATATAATGCATAAGTAATTATGGTGATGAAACCACATTTTTATAAAATGTTTAAATGCTCAAAGGTAAATAAAACAGCAGCAAAAGAAATTAATTAAATGCCTTTTGTATTTTGTAAAATATTAAACTATTTTATTTAGCTGTCCAAATTAATGTGGCAGTGGTATCTTTAACATACCATATTTAGGTGTTGTTCTCACATTCCATATTTAGTATTACCCCCTGGTATCTCGAGATTATCATGGAACTGCATGACTTCTTATGAGTTATTCATCAAGTGCTACCTTCCCACTGATTCCAATTTTTCACGGGCTCTGAGTTATTAAACACTCAAAGACACCGATGACTGAGCCGAGTCCGCACTACGGTTCAACATCTCTTCAGTAAGCTTCTATAAGTACGAGTTTGTACCCGATCACGCCATTCCTAGCCTGTTTGGCTATATCATTGTCGTGATGATTCTAACTGTGCTACCTGGTCCTTCTTCTCGGAGCACAAATTTCGACGGTGAGATAATCTTACAATCGATCTTCCTCGTCATACCGTTCGCCTTGAACAACAATCCTGATTTCAAGTTTGTGTCCTACCCATGGTTCCAATAACCTTCCGCTACCTCATTCCTTTACCTTAATGTCGTCGTTGATTGATTACGTCTTCATGGAATCTCTCGACAAATGTGTCGTGATCATCATGACCGTTCTCAGCTCTTCTAGGAGATCATCTGAACTCATGATGACAAATACCTTCCTTTCCCCTCGTTGATTTCTGTTATCCTTGCCAACATTATTGCCTTCCCTCCGAGGCAAACTTGCTCATGTTTTGTGTTATACCTTGAGTTCCTTGCTACCCAAAGATTGTTCTTCTTTACCTTGGAGTATTACCACCTTTTATGTCAAGAATGTCATGGGAATTTCACCACCTCTTAATAATTCTTGGTATAGTGATACTTCTCACTATCACCATTCTTTCTTGGTCCTCGTGTTGATTCCAACTGGGGTACCAACAAGTGAACGGTGATGTTTGGATTCCGCACTTCTAGCAACCCTATTTCTATGAAGTTAATGGTCGGCCGTTTATTCTTAGACTATTGATTATTGAATCACCAATCTGACATTGGTCATGCAACCCAACCCATATTTCGGGCACCTTTCAACCAATGTTTAATTGTGTATGTTTTCCTCGAGCATACCTCATTATATCATTTGATCCAAAAATGTTATCTCCTTGTTCACATAATTGTGGAAATCCATCTTTTGGAAATCCCAATGAATTATCGCTGAGTTCATCAGCCACCTCCTCATCCTCTCCTTGGTTTAATGATGAACTCATGATTCGGAACTTGCTTCGATAGTTTATTTCCCGAGAATCTTACAATGTCATCTCGTCAATTTGTTTCGCACCTTTTTTCTCTCTCAGGCATCCTGAGTCTGAGGTATCCTGACACCAATCAGATCTAAATCTCGGTCAGATATGATGGTGGGAACATATTTCCAAGAGTTATAACAATGGTCTTTATGTGACCCGGTAAGGTGTCGTCGTGTTTAGCACACTGGCCGGAGGCCCTATTGTTATAGATTCCTTTTCAGCAAGGTTGTCCATTCTTCCATGAGGAAACTGTAAGACTTATTCTATAAGTTGTCTTTGATGGATCCTTTGTATCCAAAGCCTGACCTTGCTTGAAGACCATGTCAATACTGTCTCGAAGCATGTTTGTGGCACTCCGATTTTCAACAAGAACATTTGAAGCCCAATGCTAAATGTTTCTTGCTCAATTATCCAAACACCGCTGTATGGGTAATGTCATGAAAATTCTCTCCGCATCTAAAGAGTTTTCTACAATTATATCCTGCCACGGATATCATGCTCTGCTTGTCCTTGGGAAGGATATATCCCTGAAATATGTGTTTAAACACATTTTCCTTTCCATTGTTCTGTTTAATATGATAATCATATTTTACTTTCCATTGGTTGTTTGAACCTTTCTTGTGATCTATATGATCTAAGCAGCAATATTCTACTGCTTATGTAAACTCCTCGGTGTACAATTCTGTCAGCAAGAACCTGTTACTATGACATTCCGGTAGCCACCGATGGACGAGAACTTTGCCTAATGGTCCGCCTCGTTCAACAAGCAGGGAAATGGTTCTCTTCGTCCCTCGCCCTTGGTATCGATGTTGTTGCCGACATAACTAACAGACTACCTCCGACATGCCTTGCTATCGTGACCGTGCAAGATGTCAGCCCTTCCTACTTTTTAACCCACATGGTGGGCCCATAACCCAGGTCCACCGGATCGAAACCTGACTCTTCTTTATATCCCGGATTCTAATGTATCCTTTATACCGGCTTCAGATGTGATTCACGAGCTGAACGCTATACCATTGTTCATCCCGGAATGAAACACCATGTTATTCTCATTGTTCAAGCCCCATTCCAGCTTCGCCTAGTCATCGAATGATTGCCTACCCGTTTGAAACTTTGGTACCAACGTATATTGTACTCAACGAATTCACTGAAATACAACTCGTGGGTTACCTTGTGTATTTCCCATTGAGTTCACCATCAGATGCCCAGCTTTGTGGAGACGCATTCTTCCGGAGTTTTTCCCCTTGGTCGCGTTCGTAGGACGATGGAGACCCCTAAGAAAGGATGACGACTTCATCAGGATGACATAAAGCAAAGAAATGAAGACATCAATGCAATGGATCAAACTCTCCAAGAAGAACAACAAAGACCAAGAAGACTCGTTGGAATTTCGAAACCAGAACATTCCCCCTTACACCACCCCTTAAATCTCGGGACGAGATTTCTTGTAGTGGAGGAGAATTGTGACGCCCGGGTAATTAAGCTACAGTAAACCCCTGCTAATGAAGCCACGTCACCTAGGTTACTATTGTTAATCTTGTGTTAGTTCAAAACGGTTCAAATTCAAAATTAAACTTAAAGGCAAACAAAAAAGATTTTCAAAAGTTAAAAATAAAATGTTCGAGAGGTGACATATAATGCATAGGTAATTATGGTGATGAAACCACATTTTTATAAAATGTTTAAATGCTCAAAGGTAAATAAAACAGCAGCAAAAGAAATTAATTAAATGCCTTTTGTATTTTGTAAAATATTAAACTATTTTATTTAGTCATTCAAATTAATGTGGCAAAGGGTATCTTTAACTTACCATATTTAGATGTTGTTCTCACATTCTATAAAATTGAAATAAATTAATAATTTAATAAAACCGAAAAAGAATAAATAAAAGAAAAGGAAAAGAAAACAAAAAGAAGAAGAATAGGAGACTTCCTTCGGGGGGCAACCAGCCCAGATGGCCACTCCTGTCGGCCCAATTGAACTGGCCCACCCCGACCAACACCTACCCCCTCGACCGAACCCTAGAGGCCGCCGCCCCACTTCTTCCCCTCTCGTTACCACCCACTCCTCCCCGAAATATCTCCCTCCCCCATCTCTCCCGATTGGATCGGGAGGGGGACAAACCGCCGACGCCGATGCGCCAACCCCGTCGCCGGAGCTCCATGTCGCCGCCTGGGGCCACATCGCCGGCGCCGCCAGGAGGCCACCTCCTCCGCCACTTCATCCTCCTCCCGGCCGGGACCGCCCCGCGCCCGAAGCCGCTCGACGCCGGACCTCGCTGCCGGCCTGCTTCCTCCACGCCGCCGTCGTCCACGTCCTCCACCACGAGCACCACTGCCCGGACCCTACATCCCTCCGTGAGTCACCGCCTGGAGCTCCCTTCGCGCGTGCCCGCCTCCGCCTTCGAAGCTCGCCGCCTGCGGCGCTTCGCACTGAGCATCGCTACTGCGGCGCCTACCTCGCCTCTCCTCGCGCCTCCTCGCCTGCACGCCGCAGCCGCCTCCGCTGCTCGCTGCCGCCATTGACGCCTGCCCCGCCTTCCCTTGTCGCGGCCTCACACGCTCCGACCACGCCGCTCGCCTGGCGTCAGGTTTCAACAAGGCCCACGGCACGCCATTCGGCCGGGCGCTTATTGCCGCCTCGCACGCCTGGTTCCGCCCGTTATTCCATCGCCTGGGCCCCGCTAACGGGCTGCCCTGCTTGGCCTCTCGTACATCAACGCCGGGCCCACACCCTGGAAAACTTAAAAAAAATAGTAATTAATTAATTATATAATTAATTAACTTAATTGATCAAGTTTAATTAATCTAATTAAACATTAGTTAACCTAATTAACTAACTAAATTAATTAATAGGTTAATTAGGATAATGTGACAATGACAGACGGGACCCACCCGCTAGTTTGACTGGTCAACGGTCAGCGTTGACCGATGATGTCATGTCGACATCATGTCGACGTCAGTAATGTTATTTTCTAAATTAATTAATTCTGTTAGTCCTAAAAATGACTTAAATATTTAAAAATTAATATAAAATAATCCGTAGCCCGGATGGAAAAACTTTGTACATGAAAGTTGCTCAGAACGACGAGATGAACCCGGATACACAGCCCGTTCGTCCGGCATGCATCCCTAACCTATCGAACTCGCAACTTTCCCCCTCCGTCTCCTCTGCCCGAAAACACGAAACACCGGGGATATTTTCCCGGATGTTTCCCCCTTCACCGGTATCGCCTATCCCTACGTTAGGTCACCCCTAGCACAACGTATTGCCGCATCTTGCTTTGTGTTACATTTGATTGCTCCGTTATTTATTATGTTCCCCCTCTGTTACTCCTTTCCGGTAGACTCCGAGACCGATGCTGATGCCCCTGTGGTCGACTACGTCACCGACGACCCCTCCTTGTCTGAGCAACCAGGCAAGCCCCCCCTTTGATCACCAGATATCGCCTACTCTTCTCTATACCGCTTGCATTAGAGTAGTGTAGCATGTTACCGCTTTCATTAATCCTATACCGCTGCATAGCTCGTCCTTGCTACCACCGTTGTTACCTTTACCGCTATCCTACCGCTTAGTATAGGATGCTAGTGTTCCATCAAGATGACCCTACACTCTTGTCCGTCTGCCATGCTATACTCGGGCTGTGATCACTTCGAGGTGATCACGGGCATATACTATATACTTTACACTGTTACATTACCTGAGATACTGTTCGGATATTGGGGCTGAAAGGACAGTTGGCTCCATCCCGGTAGATGTGGGCCTGGGTTACCGACGGCCCCCTACTGTTACTTTGTTGCTGAGCGACAGGGCAGGTTGAGACCACCTAGGAGAGAGGTGGGCTGCCCTGGTCAGCGTCATGATACTTAACACGCTTAACAAGATCTTGGTATTTGATCCGAGTCGCGCCATTTGGTCTATACGCACTAACCAACTACGCTGAACAACTATGGGCACTCGGCGTCGTGGTATCAGCCGGCACTTCGTGACGTCGGCCGATCGAAGCGGCGCCGCCGGATTGGAACGTAGGCCTGCTCTTGTATTAAGGGGCTAGTTCGCTTCCGTCACAGACGCAACGTGCGTGTGTGTGCTAAGGGCGATGGGCCTGCACCCTGGCGCTTAGGTTTAGACCGTCGTGCCGGCCTCTCTGTTGTGCCTAGGTGGGGCTGCGACATGTTGATCTTCCGGCCGGGCATGACCCGAAAAAGTGTGTCCTACCAAATGGGATCAAGCGTGTTGGGTTATGTGGTGCACCCTGCAGGGAAGTTAGTCTATTCGAATAGCCGTGATCTTCGGTAATGTGACGACTTGGAGTTGTACCTTGACCTTATGACAACTAGAACCGGATACTTAATAAAACACACCCTTCCAAGTGCCAGATATAACCCGGTGGTCGCTCTCTCTCAGGGTTGCGAGGAGGGGATCGCCGGGTAGGATTATGCTATGCGATGCTACTTGGAGGACTTCAGTCTACTCTCTTCTACATGTTGCAAGACGGAGGCTGCCAGAAGCGTAGTCTTCGACAGGATTAGCTATCCCCTCTTATTCTGGCATTCTGCCGTTCACCCACCGATATGGCCCTTTACACATATATCCATGCATAGGTAGTGTAGCTCCTTGCTTGCGATTACTTTGGATGAGTACTCACGGTTGCCTTGTTCCCCTTTTCCCTTTCTTTACCCGGTTGCTGCGGCGAGACGATGGTGCCTGTGAGCTGACGCCACCGTCGATGGCGACTACTACACCGGAGGCGCCTACTACTACGCAGCAGCCCGGCCGACGATTTAATTGGAGTAGTTTAGGAGGATCCTGCAGGAGGCCTGCGCCTCTTCGATATGTATCCCAGTTTGTGCTAGCCTTCTTAAGGCAAAACTTGCTTAACTTATGTCTGCAGACTCGCACATTGTTGCTTCCACTGACTCGTCTATGATTGAGCACTTGTATTCGAGCCCTCGAGGCCCCCGGGCTTGTATTATGATGCTTGTATGACTTATTTATGTTTTAGAGTTGTGTTGTGATATCGTCCCGTGAGTCCCTGATCTTGATCGTACACGTTTGCGTGCATGATTAGTGTATGATTGAATCGGGGGTGTCACAGGGCTCTTGGTATTCAACCTCTTTATAACGAGACCAAGGCCCGCTCCTTTCTTTCAATCTCAATCGAATCCGCCACTCGCCTCGATTTCCAACACCCAAAGCTCCAAATTTAGGCGCTTCGGACCTTCAACGATGTCCGGCTCCGACCTGCACGGCCGGTGGATGTCTTCCTCCGTCACGGAAGAAGATGTGCTAAAGCTGAGAGACGCCAGGTATCTAACCGACGATATTTCACATAGGTTGTCTACCCAAGGGCAGGTTATTCCCACTCCCGAGCCTGGTGAGAGCGTGGTATTCGTGTCTCACTTCATTCGGGATTTTGGCTTCCCGACGGACCCCTTTGTGAGGGCGCTCATGTTTTATTATGGGCTGGAATTCCATGACTTGGATCTGGAGTCCATCCTCCACATCTCGTCGTTCATTGTCGTATGTGAAGCCTTCCTCCGCATTACCCCTCACTTCGGATTGTGGCTCAAGACCTTCAAAGTGGAGCCGAAGATTATCAAGGGGCATCAGGCAGAGTGCGGAGGTGCTGTTATAAGCAAGAATGCGGACGCTCCATGGCCCGAGGGCTTTTTTCAAGAGGAGCTCAATTTATGGCAACAGGAGTGGTTTTATATCACCGCCCTGTGGGCACCAATGGGCGGCGCCACCTGCCTTTCTCGGGGTCCTCCACTGCGGCAAGCGCCATGGGTCAATAAAGGGCTCGACTGGGACCGCCCAAGGACGCACCTCTGTTGTGGTCGTATTCGAGACCTTCTAGAGAGAGAGAGAGAGAGAGAGAGAGAGATCAATCTGGTCGTAGTAGCGCAGGTCATGTTGATTCGTCGCACCTTGCCCTGCAAACGTCGCCCCCTCCGCCTGTGGGAGTTTAATCCGGAGGGACCACGAGCTCTCCAACATTTTATGGGCGTAACGCCCGTGGAGATGTACCAGCTGTTCTTCGGATCACAAGCAATGTGTCCGGACTTAACCGAGGATGCAGGTCTGAGCTGCAATCGCCCGGATACTCAAGTATGTAGTCCTGTACCCGGACATGCTATCCGCATATTTATCATACACTTACCCTTAAAAGAGCTATCCTTTAAACATGAGTGGATCGCAAAAGTAAAACTGATCAGGTGTCCGGCCCCCCTCCCTGAGACCACGCCGGATCCTGTATAAACCAAGATGCTAGAGGTTGTGCCTTTTGAAGAAGGCGAAGGGGGGAACAAGGGAACTACTACCTCCGTGAAGGAGGCTATCAAGGAAGGGGGATCGAGAATCCTCCCTCCAAGGGGAGAAGATGACCGCTCAAGATCCGGAGACCAAAGCCTCAAGCGGGGAAGAAATCTTCACCAGAGGGTCTCATGGCGGGAGATACCCCGCCGCACTATTTCCCCAAGGAGATCAGCCTCCAAATGAGCCGTAAGTAAAGGGGGCGTTTTTTTAAAAGAGAGACATCCCCGTTTTATTTCTGAAGGTAACCGAAAGTTTACCTTGTAGTTCGGATCTCAGCCCTTCACAGCAGAGCTCGTCTTCAGGGGATCTTGGTCCGGAGATGATGGAGAGCTAAACGCCTCCGCCTGCTGCATTATTATGCGAGATGGACGACCACGAGGTGTCGCCATGAGGGCTTCTCCGAATCCGCGGGCCGTAGGCAGCCGTATGTCCCTCAAAGCCCTCCGTGTCCGGCCTTCGAAAAAAGGCCACGGACGAGTCCCGCACCAACGGGTGTACGGTCGAGGAGGCTGAAGGATCTGCTCGGGCGAAGCGTCTATCTTGGAAGATCACCGTGACGTTAATGGGTACGGTGATTTAAAGGATTTCATCCGCTTAGAGCGGATTGCATGAAGCCGTCGTAAGTTTACTGACGGGTTTTGAGGTACGCAAAATGATGTACCTTCTGATAGTTTTTCATATAAAATGCGCCCTATATAGATAGTAGCCCCTGAGACTTGGGGCGGTGTCAAAAATGACGGCGCGCCGAGGATCATAACCCCAGGTATAATATGAGCTCTTCCTATGTAGGTGGCGAAGCGTACGGTGGCTAGCCGGGCTGATGAATTTGCCGAACTGAAGCGGCAACTTGACGTGGCGGATGCGGACATCACGCTTGTTAATAAGCGGCTTGACGAGTCACAAGGTATGCAACTTCTCCGCGGACACCTGGTAAGGGAGCTTGACGCCTATGCCTTACAACATGTATGCTTAATGCAGATGGTGCCGCTGCTATGGAGACCCTTCAGGCGGAGCTCGCCCGAGCCAAGGAGCAAGCCAGAAAAAGGGATGCAGCTGCCTTAAAGGCGGCCGCAGAGCTAAAAGCCGAACAGGCTGCTCACTGCCGAAGCAAGAAAGAAATGGCTGAGATGGCCGTGAAATTGAAGAATGCTACTGACCGTTGCGAGCTTCTTGAAAAAGAAGATCGAGCGAAACAAGAGGACCTGAAAAAGGCCGCCACCGAGGCCAAGGATACTCGCTCTACGATGAGAGCTATGAAGGAGGAGCTACGTCAGGCCGGAGATATTGCGGCTGGAAAGCCCTTTCTGATGCGGAGGAAATTCACGGATAATAAGTACGCTCAATTGGACCGGCTGTGGGGTGCGGAGGATGCTTTTCTGGACTTGGCGGCGAGTGCCGCAGACGCGGCTGAACACTTCCGAGGTCAAAAGGATCACGGAATGGAAGAGCTTTCTTGGTCGCAGTTCCATAGTCCGGAGCGTCCACTTTCATTAACCGATCGTTTGGCCGAATGGGCTGAGCTGAATAGGTTGTCCGAACTTGCCATGAAGGCTGTCGTGACTCATTTGTGGCCGAAAAGGCCTGAGCCGAAGAGTTATTTTGGCTTGGTGCAACCGTTCCTTGGTGCGGTGCCGCATATCGATGCAATGAAGCGGTCAGAATGCATAGAGGGTGCGCGGATGGCTCTTGCCCGTGTCAAGACATAATGGGCGGAGATGAAGGCCACCGACGTTGCATCCCAAGATTCGAACAGAAGCCGAGTACCTGCCGAGCACTATATTGAGGAAGTCTGCAGGCGCTCGTTTAATAGAGACGCGGTGCTCGAAGGATATTATGTTTTAATGAAATGTATGATTTGTGAAAACAATGTTTCAATATAATATAAGAGCTTTTTATACTTGTGCGTTCAAGTATTAAAACACCTCCTGTGCGGTCGTTGATGTATATGTGTATATAACCTGAAAGATGGCAGTCTTCGGCTTCAGCCCCCACGCACATAGTGCGGGGGTGTTTGCAAAAAGGCAAATTTTCACACTTAATCCAACGTCTTGGTCCTGTAAAGGAGGTGATAGCATAGCAAACTAGGCAACCGGACTATAATCTTTATCACTTTCACTTAGCCATAGGAGTTCGATGGTGGGGCTACTATATAGCCCCTAGGGGCACCGCGCTCTCCCGAATTCGGGGCACGTATGTGCCTGACCGGGAAACGGTCCTTCGTTAATGCGGGGGAATTCTAAACATTCCAGTGGGTCATCGAGTGGTTGACCAGTCTCACGCTGTATCATGACAGTCAGTTTTTGGCTTTCTCTACTGAGGTGCTCACCTGGCCGAACCGGGGCACAATCGCAGTACTTCTCCTGGTGTCGCGTTAGCCGATAGACGGAACATAAGGCAGCAAAACACGGGAGCCGGGCAAACCCAACATTTGACCAAAGACATGATTCGTAGCTGATGCATATAAGGCCTAACTCGAGACGCCGAACACGCCCTAAGGTATTCGGTCTTTATGAAAACGGGCAGAATAATGCCCTAAGCCCCGTGTCCGTGCACGCCAAAAATTCTGGTGCGGCCGATGCCAAAACGCCAGCCTCCTCCTCGGTTATAGCAAGAAACCGGGGTGTGTATCAACAAGAGACAGCAAAAAGGTTTACGCAGGTCTTAATCTGAAAAGAATCCTTGCAACGGGTCCCTATTGCATCGCCTCGCTACCGTGTCTCCGTTGTGCCGTATCCTGGATGGGTGTAGCATGGTGTTGATCTGTAAAAGAGAAGAACTTAGTTGAAAAGAGAAAAAAAAGATCGTGCGAAAAATGTACTTTATATTAAATAAACAGAGTATGGTTCGAAAAGTGAATAAAATTGAGCTTTAGGTTGGATAGCTCATCGCTGTTGTCCTTGTGGGGCAGTTTTTTATGATTCTGTCGGGAGCTTCTGAATCCGGCGTTGACTGCCGTGCTCTTCAGGATGTTTCCCTTTGTCCGGCGCTGGTCCTTGCTGCGTCGTGGTTTTCCATTTCCATCCCTGACTTCAGATGTACTTGGGTCGCTGGTACAGCATCTTGCCAGCCAACTATCCTCTCCTGCGCAAAAGTGGGTCATGAGGCTTGTTAATGCAGCCATTGTTCTCGGCTTCTCCTGGCCGAGGTGTCTGGCGAGCCATTTGTCTCGGACGTTGTGTTTGAAAGCTGCTAAGGCTTCGGCGTCTGGACAGTTAACTATTTGGTTCCTTTTGATGAGGAACCTCTTCCAGATTTATGGGCTGACTCTCCGGGTTGTTGAGTTATGTGACTAAAATCGTATGCATCCTGAGGACGGACATAAGTCCCTTGAAAATTAGCCCGAAAAGCATCCTCGAGCTCTTCCCAACTTCCAATGGTATTTTCAGTGAGGCTTTTGAGCCAATGCCGGGCTGTCACTTTGAGCTAGAGGGTAAGTATTTTATGGCATGGAGATCATCTCCTCTAGCCATGTGTATGTGGTGGATGTAATCCTCAATCCGCACTCTGTGGTCTGTTGTTCCGTCAGATGCCTCTATGTTTACGGGTTTGAATCCCGGGAATTCGTGATCCAAAGACCTCATCGGTGAAACACAAAAGGTGTGCGGCACCCCTATATTTGGGTGTGCCATGATGTTCGGATATTTGGCGTGTTGCATTGCTTGGAAGAGCTTGCTTTCTCGGCCCATAGATGGACCTAACTGTGCCATCCTTTTGATGCGAATCCTTATGCGGATCGCGTGCCGGCTTGTGTGCGGTGCCGCTCGCCGCTCCATGTTTTCCATGTGGTCGTCTATCCGACCGGGCGGCTTCTTTGTTCTTTGATTGCGGGGGCTCTATGGCCTCCTCATCGAATTCGGGCAATAATGTGCACTTCGGTAGTTTCTTTGTTTGGCGATCGCCGCCGTGTTTCTCAAGGGTGTTGAGTACTTTGCTCCATCTGATTCTCGAGTGCATCTTCCGCTGTTTTGAGCTTCCGCTTCGCTTTTTTCAGGCTACGCAGTGGCGACGAGCCTTTTGTGGAGGTTCTTCGCTTCCAACAATTTGTCCGGCGTGAGATCGTCCGGATCGTTATCTTCGCCGGGGACGGGTTGTTTATCCAAGTTGTCCTGTTCGAACGGTTTCTCGATAGCATGTTCGTCGTCCACCGGTTCGCCCTGCTCTATGGCTGGGTCTGTGTGGCTGCCGTCTTTGTCGAGGTGGGACTTGGTGCGGCGTTTACGTTGCCGTTTTGACTGCTTTTTTAGGGATTTATCCTTCATAGTGTCCCGTTGTTCCTCGTCGTCACTTCCTTTAGGTGTATCCACCATGTATACATCGTGGGATGAGGTGGCTGTCTAGTATCCTATAGGTGCTTGTTCATGGTTGTCTCCTACATCGTCGTCCATACCGTCGATGTCTTCGGAGTCGAAATCGAGCACGTCGTTTAAACTTTCGACGGTGGCTACAAAGTGGGTGGTGTGTGGGCGTTGAATTTCTTCGTTGTCCGCATCCCAACCTTCCTGACCGTAGTCCGGCAAGGGCTCTCCTGATAAAGAGAGAGACTTTAGTGAATTCAGGATGCCGCCAAAGGGCGAGTGCTGAAAGATGTCTGCGGCAGTGAACTCCATAACCGGCGCCCAATTGGATTTGATTGGCAGGGGCGCGGAGGGTTCGGAGTCCGGAGAGGAGTCCGCACCTTGGAGTCACGGTCTTCGCAAAGCGACAGGATGGAGTTCAGCTCAATCGCCGTAGAGATCGTAGCCCCCGAGGTGGTGTCCAACCACTCGTCCTCGATCGGCGGAGTCGGCTCCGAGCTAAGGGTCGGAGCGGACGCTGGTGCGGCCTCCAGGGCACTGTTCGGCGGCAGAGCTAGATCGTGCCTATCGAGACAGTGCGGCGTGCTTGGCTGTGGCTCGAGTCCGTCGAAGATCAAGTCTCCGCGGATGTCGGCCGTGTAGTTCAAACTCCCAAATCTGACATGATGGCCAGGGGCGTAGCTTTCGATCTGCTCCATATGGCCAAGTGAATTGGCCAGCAGTGCAAAGCCGCCGAATACGAAGATCTGTCCGAGGAGAAAATTCTCACCATAGGACCGTGTCGTTGTTGATGATCGAAGGAGCCATCGGGCCTACGGATGACGACACAGAGGAACTCTCAACGAAAGCAACAATGTCGGTGTCAAAACCGGCGGATCTCGGGTAGGGGGTCCCGAACTGTGCGTCTAGGCGGATGGTAACATGAGACAAGGGACACGATGTTTTTACCCAGGTTCGTGCCCTCTCGATGGAGGTAAAACCCTACTCCTGCTTGATTAATATTGATGATATGGGTAGTACAAGAGTGGATCTACCACGAGATCGTAGAGGCTAAACCCTAGAAGCTAGCCTATGGTATGATTGTTGTTCGCCCCACGGACTAAAACCCTCCGGTTTATATAGACACAAGATAGGGTTAGGGTTACACAGTAGTCGGTTACAATTGTAGGAGATCTACATATCCAGACGCCAAGCTTGCCTTCCACGCCAAGGAAAGTCCCATCCGGACACGGGACGAAGTCTTCAATCTTGTATCTTCATAGTCCAGGAGTCCGGCCGACAGTGATAATTCGGCTATCCGGACACCCCCTAATCTAGGACTCCCTCACTCTCCTCTAGTGGTGTCATGTGAACGTCGACTACATGACACTTCACCATTGTTTGTGCCTAGAGGAAGGCATTGGGAAGTAATAAGTAGATGATGGGTTGCTAGAGTGACAAAATCTTAAACCCTAGTTTATGCGTTGCTTCGTAAGGGGCTGAATTGGATCCATATGTTTCATGTTATGGCTAGGTTTACCTTAATACTTCTTTTGTAGTTGTGGATGCTTGCAATAGGAGTTAATAATAAGTGGGATGCTTGTCCAAGTAAGGACAGCACCCAAGCACCGGTCCACCCACATATCAAATTATCAAAGTACCGAACGCGAATCATATGAGCGTGATGAAAACTAGCTTGACGATAATTCCCATATGTCCTCGGGAGTGCTTTTCTCTATATAAGAGTTTGTCCAGGCTTGTCCTTTGCTACAAAAAGGATTGGGCCATCTTGCTGCACCTTATTTACTTTCATTACTTGTTACCCGTTACAAATTACCTTATCACAAAATTATCTGTTACCAATAATTTCAGTGCTTGTACAGAATACCTTAATGGAAACCGCTTGTCATTTCCTACTTCTCCTCGTTGGGTTCGACACTCTTACTTATCGAAAGGACTACGATAGATCCCCTATACTTGTGGGTCATCAGACGGTGAGGGCCATGTGGCAATGTATGCGAAAGAGTGAGACGACGGTGATGAGGGCAGCGATGTACTCCTCGACAGTCACGCCGTAGTCCTTCGATTTCATCGAGTATCTCCTCTGGGAGATGGGACAAATTCGCCAGAGGCGAAAGTCAGGCGGAGGTGGTGGGCGTATAGGTCAAAGGTCGAGCATCTAGAGGATAAGAAATCTATCGAGTATGGTGTGCCATTCGTGAGGGTGTAGTGCCAGCTGGAGCCACATGAGTATTCATTCTCCCACCGCAAGAGGAGGTTGAATGGCGCAACGTCGCTTCCCTACCGTTCTCCACGGTTCCCTCGCCGCTTGCCTCATTTCAACGGTGGCGGTAGGGTTTAAGGTAAGCTTCGCACTAAACTAATCTTCCATCTGCTCATGCTAACAATCAGTGTGACGGCTAATGAAAATCATGCTTACAATCAGTCTCCGAGTACTACGCCAATCACCCTAAAATAGCTTTGGACCAAAAACAAAGTTGTGACATTGTGTACAAATAAATAAAAATAGATTGGTGCTTTCTTCCAGAAAAGAGTACTCCCTAGAAAAGTGCCAATATAAACTAATAGTATTTGATTAGAGGATTTGCTGCCAAGAAAGATCCCTCTCATAGAGAGGGCCACCCATCCCACTGGTGGTGGTGGATGCCAATGCTTAGATGGAGCATGGTTTTTGTTGGTAATTTTTACTTGGCACCTCACACTCTGCATATATGCCGGTTCCATCCTTACATTTGTGTAGTTCCACCAAAATGCACCTGAATAACCCTATTTGCACAGATAATGAAAACGCGCGATTACATTATAGTGGCACTAGTTGATGAAACATACACTAATAAATAGAAGAAAATATTGCAATAGTATCATAGTATGCCATGCTGCAAGGGCGAGATCGGCCCTGCGACGCCTCATACGGTAGGTCGCATACTGGAAATCGACCCAATTCTCCCTGATACACCTCCTGTCAGTGATGAAAATCAGTGTACAATGGTAGTACAAGGAAGGGCCTTGAGACATTCCAATCTCTATTTTTGTGCCGATCAACTAAAATTAAGCACCCCAGTTTGCATAAACACTTAAACAGTAACAATGGATTAGTTGGTGAAACATATTCTAACAAAGAGAAGCACTTTCTTTATCTACGTTGGAAATGAAATGATAGAGAGGACACTCGCTCTATTTTAACTGTATTATTACTTCATTTTATCAGTGGCACTAGGGTCGAGCAGGTGTGAAAGGATCGATATAGTTGACCAGAGGGGGTGAATAGGCAACTAACAATTTTTAGCTTTTCTTTACCAATTTAAACTTTGCATCAAAGTAGGTTGTCTAGATATGCAACTAGGTGAGCAACCTATATGATGCAACAATAACAAGCACACAAGCAAGCAAGGGATGCAACAAATATAGGCTTGCACAAGTAAAGGTAAGAGATAACCAAAAGTGGAGCCGATGGAGACGAGGATGTGCTACTGAAGTTCCTTCCCTTTGAGACGAAGTACGTCTCCGTTGGAGTGGTGTGGAGGCACAATGCTCCCCAAGAAGCCACTAGGGCCATAGTATTCTCCTCACTCCCTCACACAATGCGAGATGTCGTGATTCCACTATTGGTGCCCTTGGAGGCGGCGACCGAACCTTTACAAACAAGGTTGGGGCAATCTCCACAACTTTATTGGAGGCTCCCAACAACACCACGAAGCTTCACCCCAATGGAATATGTCTCCGCGTGACCTCAACCGTCTAGGATGCTCAAACACCCAAGAGTAACAAGATCTGCAAGGGATTAGTGGGGCGAATCAAATTTCTCTTGGTGGAAGTGTAGATCGGGGCCTTCTCAACCAATCCCTAGAAAATTAACAAGTTTGATTGGCTAGGGAGAGAGATCGGGCAAAATGGAGCTTCGAGCAACAATGGACCTTGGGAAGGGAAGAGGTGGTCAACTTGGGGAAGAAGACCCCCATTTATAGTGGGAGGAAAGATCCAACCATTACCCACTTACTCAGCCCGCGACATGCAGTACTACCGCACATACCCACGGTACTACCGCAATGACATGCGGTACTACCGCTGGTCAGTGCGGTACTACCGGTTGTGCGGCAGGGGCCAGACGAGGCCATGTTGCGTATAGTAACGAGCGGTACCACGGCGCGCCCTTGCTGTACTACCGCAAGGCAAGGCTCATTCTGGGCTGGGAAGGCACAGACTATTAAAATTACATCTGTGGCTACTTCCGCCGAGTATCGGTCTGTGCGAAAATCCGACACGGTACTATAACTCACAGGGAGCAGTACTATCGCGTAGGGTGCGGAAGTAAAAAATTACTTCCGCCCCTACTTCCACGCATGCCACCGTTCTGGGCCAGAGGCCACGGTACTACCGCGTGCTAGGAGCGGTACTGCCGTACTCGCGGTACTATCGCTGCCATGAGCGGTACTACCGTGGACAGCTACAGTACTACTACTCCCTTGAGCAGTACTACCGCATGCCACAGAACAGTAGCACTTGGAAGCCCTCATCTTCGCAACGACAAGGGAAACGACCGGTGCTTGTAGCGACCAGACCCGAATGGATCTAGTGCTCTGTGCTCAGTGTCATCCCTGGATCAGTAATGCTGACACCACACAGTACTTCGAAGGATTTATAGCAGAGTAGCAATCACACACTTATTACATCGTTGTCCACAAAGAAACTTAATACAATAATATGGCTTAAGGCCATCTAATAATAACAGCGGAAGGCTTGGAAGACAAGTGAGTCCATCAACTCCATCGGCATCATCGAGTATAGAACCACGACCTCACACCTTACTCGTCATTCTAAAAGTCTGCAACGTGAAAGTTGCAGCCCAAACGGGTCAAGACATGGAATATGCCGCAATATAACACATAGAGAACAATGAAGCAACAAGCCTATACTACATGCATATATGGCTGGTGGTAAGGCTCTACGGTTACATTTTTGCATAAAGCTGGTTTTTCCCTACATCAAAAGAATAATTTTATTTAACTATCATGGTGGTTGTTAAACATTGAGAATGGTTGATGATCCTCAATCCCAATTAAAAAGTACTCATTAAAACCCAATAACTTAATTATTAGAGTAACATGTTGAGATTCACATGATATTCAAGTACTCGATACTCAAGATTTGTCCATAACCGGGGACACGGCTAATCATGGTTAGTTTTTACACTCTGCAGAGGTTTGCGCACTTTTCCCCACAAGACTCGATCGCCTCCGCTTGGTTCTCGCACTTCATGGTGTTTGAGAGACGGATGACCGAGACACAGTCTTTCGTAAGCGCTTAGCACCTTACTTGTGGGTAGACCGTACACCTACTTTCCCCTACATCTCGCTAGTCTACCCGTAAGAGTTCGCACAACTTAGTCAACTATGCCAGAGCCCATAATGGCTTGTGGCTGCACACGGAAGTTTCTAGTTTGAATAATCTTATGATCCCTTAGAGCCCTGGGTGGCAGTCCGAAGAAATACAGTGCAAGTCCTGATAGAAACCAGGTGCCTCAATCCACCCGGATGTGTGTTTAAGTTGCCACCTTAAATAAACCATTAATTAACAATCTCACATCTGTCATGGATATCACTCACCCAATCCACGTCTACTAGCATAGCATAGCATAATAAGCAAACGTAGAAGTAACTCCCAAGGTTTCATAAGTAAAACAGGTAATAGGTACTACCTCAATCTACTTCCCATACCCACAATTTAATTAGATCCTAACCATGCAAGTGTTTGAGGGCTTGATCTAATGCAATAAAACTGGGTAGTAGAAAAGGTATGATCAAGTGTTACTTGCCTTGCTGATGATCCGCGAGACCTAGAGATTCGAAGTAACAAGCGGCGCACTCCGGTGATCTAACGCAGACAAACAACAAGCATACAATAAGTACTCATCTAATGCATGGGGAAATCTCGAATAAAAGATCTAACCAGATAGTTCAACTTAAGAACCCTGGTTGCAAAAGAATCGAATCAAATAAAGCATCGAAAGTCGGAACTCGAGAGAGAACGACTCGGTTTAGCAATCTGAAACTAAGTCAAAATTTTGCAGTAGCAAAACTCTGTGTAAGTAGGTTAGTCGGAACGGCGGTTTCGTAACGAAACTCCAGGCGCTTGAATCACCTTATTCCGATAAACGAGCAAGAAATAAAACAGATTTGAAAATCGGATCGAAATCGAATCAAAAATAACGGATTAAATCCGATTAAAAGCAAACGATTTAACGGATTAAATAACGGACGCTCGCTAATGTAACTAATCCAACGAACACATTTCACTCAAACGAACGGTTCGGTGAACGCTCATTAATTAAGACAACCGAAAAAAATAAAACCGTCTAGGTTTTTTGAAAACAACCGAACAACGAACGAAAAACCGGATCGGGTTTTTCTAAAAAAAACCGGATCGGGCGGGGTTGTGGCGGCGGCTACCTCATGTGGCTTTCGCGGGCTCGCGGGCTCCGGGGTAAGCGGGCCTGAGGGGCGGCGAGGGGCGGCGAGGGGCGGCGGGTTCCGCGCCGGCGTAGGGCGGCGGTGGCTCGGGCGACGGCGCGGCCTCCGGTCGGCTCGGGTTGGGGGCGGCGCGGCGGCGGGATGAGAGAGAGGGGGGCGGCCGGGTATAAATAGAAGGGGGGCTGGCGGCTTGGGAAGGGGCCAGGGCGGCGGCGGCGGCGCTGCCCCGAGCGGGACTCAGGCGGCGGCGGCGGCGGGCGTCCCGAGCGGGACTTGGCGGCGGGCGAAGCGGACTCACAAGGGGAGGGAGAGGGAGGTGGGCGGGCGGGTGGGCGGGCGCTGGTTCGGGCTGGGCCTTGGCCTGGGGGCGCGATTTTTTAAACAAAACGAACGGATTAAAAAAAATACCAAACGAACTCCGATTTTAATAAAAATAATTTTCCCCGACTCCTAAAAATGAGTCGAACAAAATGAACTTTAAAAACGGCAAACATGCATAAATTTTTAAAATGCTCATTTTTTTTTGCCTAAACAAAATAAATCTTCCAAAACCAAATTTTGATTTATTTATAATATCTTCATTTTTCCTAAATATTGGGAAAGTCATATTATTCCCTCTCTTAAGTTTTTATAGGAAAACTTTATGAAGATAATTAAATAAATCCAATGATCCTATTTTCAAGATTTGAGAAATAAATCCCCAAATATGAAAATAATGAAACTTCCAACTCTCTCCGAGGGTCCTTGAGTTGCGTGAAATTTTCTAGGATCGGAAAAATGCGAGAAAATATGATATGCATGATGACCTAATGTATAACATTCCAAATTGAAAATTTGGGATGTTACAAACCTACCCTTAAGATGAATCTCGCCCTCGAGATTCGGGTTGGCTAGAAAATAGGTGAGGGTGGTCCCCGAGCAAAACTTCCTCTCTTTCCTGTGTGGCTTCATCCTCGGTGTGGTGGCTCCAATCGAACTTGGCAAAACTTGATAACCTTGCTGCGGGTAACTCTGCTGGCATAATCGAGAATCTTAACCGGTTTTTCCTCATATGTCAAGTCATCCTTCAACTGAATTGCTTCCAGTGGCACCGTGTCTCTTAACGGTACCTCTCGCTATCTCGGGTGACATTTCTTCAATCGAGAAACATGGAATACATCATGAACTCCCGACAGTCCTTCCGTAATTCCAACTTATAAGCAACTTCTCCCATGCGTTGCAAAATCTTATACGGTCCAACTAAACGGGTGCTAACTTTCCTTTAACTCCAAAACGCTTAACTCCTCAAGCGGGATACTCGAGATATACTGCTCCAACTTCATACTCAATTGCTTTGCGCTTTGAATCGGCATAGCTCTTTGTCCGGACTGGGCTACCTTGAGCCGGTCTCGAATCAACTTAACTCTCGCTCAGACTCCTTAATCAAATCTGGTCCAAACAACCGACGATCTCCGGGCCATTCCCATAACAACGGTGTCTCGCACCTTCTTCCATACAGAGCCTCGAAGGTGCCATCTTCAAGCTGGTTTGGTAACTGTTGTTGTAGGAAAATTCTGCATACGGCAAATTATCATCCCAGCTAGCTCCATAATCTAGGGCACAAGCTCTCAAAGATGTCCTCCAAAATCTGATTGACTCTCTCGGCCTGTCCATCGGTCTGTGGGTGGAAAGTCTGATCAATTCCAATCGGGTTCCCAATGTTTCGTGCAACCGGTTCCAAAATTTCGAGGTAAACCGGGTTCCTCTATCTCGATACGATGCTCCTCGGAACTCCGTAAGCACACAATTCTGGTCATGTATATCTTTGCCAACTTAGCACCGCTATAGGTGGTCTTGATCGAATGAAATGAGCTACCTTTGTTAAACGGTCGACTATAACCCAAATCGAGTCATATCCTCGAACGAGTCTTTGGCAATCCTGTGATAAAATCCATGCCTAGTTTATCCCACTTCCATTCGGTATCGGCAATGGTTGTAACAATCCTGCTGGCTTCGATGTTCTGCCTTTACTTTCGACATACATCGCAAATCGCTACATACTCCGCAATATCCTTCTTCATTCCGGTCCACCGTAAAGTATTCTTCAAATCCAAGTACATCTTGGTATTTCCTGGGTGAATCGAATAGGGTGAATCATGATCTTCTTGTAAAATCAACTTCCCGATCTCTCGGGTCATTGGGCACATAAACACGGTCTTCAAACCATAGGGTATCGTGCTCGTCCTCACGAAATCCTTTAGCTTTTCCTTTGCTCATTTTCTCCTTTATAGAGGCAACTTCCTTATCTGCCTTTTGGGCTTCTCTGATTTTGTCCATCAACGTTGACTGAATCTCCAATGCTGCTACATAGCCTCTCGGAACTATTTCCAAACATAGCTCTCGAAGGTCCTCGGCTAACTCATTGGGTATTCCTCCCATCATTAGAGTATTGACGTGGCTCTTACGGCTCAATGCGCCACCATTTACATTAGCCTTCCGGGGTGATAATGCAATCCCATGTCATAATCCTTGATAAGCTCTAACCATCTCCTTTGTCTGAGATTTAATTCCTTCTGTGTGAAAATGTACTTCAAACTCTTGTGATCCGTGTATACTTCACAATGGTTTCCAATGAGAAAATGCCTCCATGTCTTCAAGGCATGCACAACGGCTGCTAACTCCAAATCATGAGTGGCATAATTCAACTCATGGGGCTTAAGTTGTCGTGAAGCATACGAAACAACTCTTCCTTCTTGCATAAGCACGGCTCCAAGTCCTCGACGTGAAGCGTCGCAATACACCTCATAATCCTTAGTCTGATCTGGCAATATCAAGACCGTGAGGTAACCAATCTTTTCTTCAACTCCTGAAAACTTGCCTCACAGTCCTCGATCCATATAAATTTGTTTTCCTTTTTCAACAATTCATCATAGGCTTAGCAATCCTTGAGGAATTCTCAATGAATCTTCGGTAGTATCCTGCGAGTCCAAGGAAACTCCGAATCTCTCCAACTGTCGTTGGTGCTTCCCATTTGGTTACGGTCTCAACTTTTGTGGGATCAACTGCTATTCCTTCTCCGGATATAACATGTCCGAGAAATCCAACTTCCTTTAGTTAAAACTCACATTTGCTGAACTTGGCATACAACTGGTGTTCCCTCGGTTTCTCCAAAACCAATCGCAATGTTCCTTGTGTTCCTCTTCATTCTTCGAGAAAATCAAAATGTCATCAATGAATACCACGACGAACTTATCCAAAAACTCCATAAACACTTTGTTCAGGTTCATGAAATAGGCTGGTGCGTTAGTCAGTCCAAATGACATAACGGTATACTCGTATAGTCCATATCTCGTGGTAAATGCTGTCTTGGGTATGTCCTCCTCCGAATCTTCAATCGATGGTACCTCGATCGCAAGTCGATCTTGGAAAACACCTTGGCTCCTTGCAAGCGATCAAACAGATCATTTATCATAGGTAGTGGGTACTTGTTCTTGATTGTTACTTCATTCAATCCACGATACTCAACAACCATTCTTAACGATCCATCCTTCTTCTCCACTAGCAAAACGGGTGATCCCCAAGGTGAAGAACTTGGGCGATAAAACCTTTATCCAATAGTTCCTTAATCGCTTCTTGATTTCCGCCAAACTCGTATGCGGGCATCCTATATGGTCGCTCGATATTGGGCCTGTTCTCGGCAAAAGTTCTATCAAAACTCAATGTCTCTATCTGGTGGCATTCCCCGGCAACTCTTCCGGAAATACATCAGAAAATCCTTCACCACCGGTACTTCTTCCCGCACCACCCCGATAGGCACTTAACTTGCGCTTCTTCTACCGATGCCGTGATACATACTTAATCTTTCTTCCTTCCGTGTTGTGAGAAAATCGTCTTACTTGCGCAATCGATGTTTCCTCCATACATCGACAGCCAATCCATACCGAGAATTACATCAAATCCTTGTGATTCCGTAATGATCAAATCCGTCGGGAATACATGCCTTCCTATACTTAATGGCACTTGAAAACATCCTTGTTCCGCCATATACTCCGCCTCTGGTGAGCTTACTAGCAAAGGGTTTTAAGAATCCGAGTAGGTAGGCTATACTTCTCTACAAATCCCTTGATATGTATGAATGCGATGCACCGTATCGAAAAGAACTACTGCAGTAAATGACTTAACCAAAAACTTACCGACATCGTGCATCGGGCTGATCTTCAACCTCCTCCACTTCAATGTGGTTCACCTGTCCCCTATTGAAAGGGTTGGGCTTCTTTCCGAGCTTCCATTGCCATTTCCATTCCGCCTTCGGGCAGTCATTGGCATAATGCCCAGTCTTATGGCACTTAAAGCAAGTAATATGACTCAGGTCTACTTTGGATGGTGTTGACGGTTTGTGCGATTCTGTCCGCTGCTTCCTCCATTCCCTGCTCCCATTCTTGGTGCTGTTATGGTTATGCTAATTACCTCCTCCATGGGTATGTCAAACTGAATTCTGACTTAGGGGTATAACGAGGTTTCACGAAGCTCCAGAGTTATACTTCCCTTGCCCATACTTCCGCTTACGGTTCTCAATTTGTCGCTGCTTTCCTTCAATCATGAGGGCTCGGTCTACTAACTCCTGGTAGTTATTGAAACCGCTACCATCAACGGCATCTTGGACTCATCATTTAGTCCTTCTAGAAACTTCTCCTCTTTAGCTGCATCGGTAGCAACGTCATCTGGGCATAACGTGCTAATTTACTAAAGTCATCCACGATCGCCAACAGTCCTTCCTCCTTGGCGTAAGTTGCGAAACTCACGCTTCTTCATGGCCATAGCTCCTGCTGAAACATGGGCAAGGCGGAAAGCTTGCTGAAACTAATCCCATGTGACAAAGGTGTCTGTGGTAAGTGGCTGTGAAATTTTCCCACCATGCTGCCGCGGGTCCTTCAAGCTGATGTGCTGCAAACTTCACTCTTTCTCCATCTCAGGCATCCTGCAGTGGTCAGCTCCTTCCTATCTTATGGAGCCAACATCTGCTACAATTGGCTCGGTGCTACTGGAATACACCGGCGGGTTTAGTCTAAGGAAACGAGTCAGATGATCCGCAGGTGGTGGTGGTGGTGGGTTGTTGTTGTTGTTGCCCTGGTTCTGCACCAATGTTTGAATCAGGGTATTCTGCTGCTGGATCAGTTGGGTGATCTCTGGCGGGAAAACGAATCCGGGGTCGCGTCTCGGAGGCATCTGATGGGTTTAGAAAAGATGAGAATTTAGAATAGAATGAGGTCTAAGGGGAATCACTACCCAAATGCACATGAGCAAATGCACACAAAATCACTTCATTCAATCAAACAAGGGCTTACAACGATCTAACTATCGCAAAAGTGCGTGTACTATAATGTTTACATGGGGAATACTACTAATATGTGGGGACTTCTACTAATTTGAACCGTGGAAGACTCCATAATGTCTCGCTCCAGCTTCGTCTTCAAAGTCGGGTTCACTTGGATCCGAATCGGTGTCGCCGATGTTGATGTAGTCGCTTGGGCAATCGACATACCGGTCTTCATTCCTCGAGCGCCAACTTCTTCTTGAGTTCTTCAATCTCATACTTAAGATCGTTATTGTGTCTTGCTAGAGCTACGATCTCGACCATATAGTCCTTGCGAGTTGACTTTAGTTCTTATTCAAGTTCGATGATCAATCACTTTGCATTCCGCAATTCAAACATATCATTGCACATCTGATACACCAGGCGTCGAATGTGCTGGTTTAACTCCTGGATGAACGCTGCAATGGATCTATCCTTCTTGGTGCTGACGACGTCCCATTTGTCATCTCGGCGTCCGCAAATCTGGTAGATAGTGTCCTTGAGGTCTTCTTGATAAACTTCTCCAATGCGTCCCATGGTGATGTGAGCTGCCATGTCGCTTCCTGCACTCCAAGTTGGTGCAATCAAAACACTATCTATAGGCTTGGTGATTGGGGCGTAATGTCCTTCCCGAACGTGAGCGTGAATCTTCCAAATACCTCTTCGTGCAGAGTGGCGTTGAAAGTCCCGTGAAGCTTGGTAGTCCAATGTTCGTACTTGGTAACTTCCTTCAAGTGAAATCCAAAAGGTGTGCCTTCATCCGGTTGGGTGTACTTGATCTTCGCCCTTCATCCTAAAGAGAGTAGAAACGATGAGGGGTTAGAAAATGGGAAGAGAGTAGTGATCTATGGCTTTATCTTAGTGGTCGTGTCTCTACAAGCAGGTGTGCTCGATACCATTCTCTCAGAGCGACCGGACCCGAATGGATCTAGTGCTCGTGCTCGTCATCCTCGGATCAAGAATGCCGACACCACACAATACTTCAAGGATTTATAGCAGAGTAGCAATCACACACTTATTACATCGTTGTCCACAAAGAAACTTAATACAATAATATGGCTTAAGGCCATCTAATAATAACAATGAAGGCTTGGAAGACAAGTGAGTCCATCAACTCCATTGGCATCACCGAGTATAGCACCACGACCTAACACCTTACTCGTCGTTCAAAAGTCTGCAACGTGAAAGTTGCAGCCCAAACGGGTCAAGACATGGAATATGCTGGCAATGTAACACATAGAGAACAATGAAGCAACAAGCCTATACTACATGCATATATGGCTGGTGGTAAGGCTCTACTTTACATATTTGCATAAAGCTGGTTTTTCCCTACATCAAAAGAATAATTTTATTTAACTATCATGGTGGTTGTTAAACATTGAGAATGGTTGACAGCATCCTCAATCCCAATTAAAAAGTACTCATTAAAACCCAATAACTTAATTATTAGAGTAACATGTTGAGATTCACATGATATTCAAGTACTAGATACTCAAGATTTGTCCATAACCGGGGACACGGCTAATCATGATTAGTTTTTACACTGCAGAGGTTTATGACTTTTCCCCACAAGACTCGATCGCCTCCGCTTGGTTCTCGTGACTTCATGGTGTTTGAGAGACGGATGACCGAGACATGCCTTTCGTAAGCGCTAGCACCTTACTTGTGGGTAGACCGGTACACCTACTTTCCCCTACATCTACTAGTCTACCCGTAAGAGTTCGCACAACTTAGTCAACTATGCCAGAGCCCATAATGGCTTGTGGCTGCACACGGAAGTTTCTAGTTTGAATAATCTCATGATCCCTTTGAGCCTGGGTGGCGGTCCAAGAAATACAGTAAGTCCTGATAGAAACCAGGTGCCTCAATCCAGCCAGATGTGTGTTTAAGTTGCCACCTTAAATAAAACCATTAATTAACAATCTCACATCTGTCATGGATATCACTCACCCAATCCACGTCTACTAGCATAGCATAGCATAATAAGCAAACGTAGAAGTAACTCCCAAGGTTTCATAAGTAAAACAGGTAATAGGTACTACATCAATCTACTTCCCATACCCACAATTTAATTAGATCCTAACCATGCAAGTGTTTGAGGGCTCGATCTAATGCAATAAAACTGGATAGTAGAAAAGGTATGATCAAGTGTTACTTGCCTTGCTGATGATCCGCGAGACCTAGAGATTCGAAGTAACAAGCGGCGCACTCAGGGTGATCTAACGCAGACAAACAACAAGCATACAATAAGCACTAATCTAATGCACGGGTAAATCTCTAATAAAAGATCTAACCAGATAGTTCAACTTAAGAACCCTGGTTGCAAAAGAATCGAATCAAATAAAGCATCGAATGTCGGAACTCGAGAGAGAACGACCCGGTTTAGCAATCTGAAACTAAGTCAAAATTTTGCAGTAGCAAAACTCTGTGTAAGTAGGTTAGTCGGAACGGCGGTTTCAGAATTGAAACTCCAGGCGCTTGAATCACCTGATTCCGATAAACGAGCAAGAAATAAAACAGATTTGAAAATCGAATCGGAAATCGAATCTGAAAATAACGGATTAAATCCGATTAAAAGCAAACGACGAACGGATTAAATAACGGACGTTCGTTAACAGAACTAATCCAACGAACACATTCATTGAAACGAACGGTTCGGTGAACGTTCGTTAATTAAGAAAACCGAAAAAAATAAAACCGTCTAGGTTTTTTGAAAAAAACCGAACAACGAACGAAAAACCGGATCAGGTTTTTCTAAAAAAAACCGGATCGGGCGGGGTTGTGGCGGCGGCTACCTCCGGTGGCTTCACGGCCGCGGGCTCAAGGGCCCGGGGCTCGGGTCGGGGCGGAGGGGGCGGCGAGGCGGCGGGTTCCGGCGTCAGGGGCGGCGGGTGGCTCAGGCGACGGCCGCTGCCTCCGGCTGCTCGGGTTGGGGGCGGCGCGGCGGATGAGAAAGAGGGGGGCGGCTGGGTATAAATAGAAGGGGGGCTGGCTTGGGGAAGGGGCTGGGCGGCGGCGGCGCGCTGCCCCAGCGGGACTTTCGGGCGGCGGCGAAAGGGACTCTCCGCTGGAGGGAGAGGGAGGTGGGCAGGGCAGCCGGGCCGGGCGCGGCTGGTCGGGCTGGGCCTTGGCCCTGGGGGCGATTTTTTAAACAAAACAAACGGATTAAAAAATACCAAACGAACTCCGATTTTAATAAAATAATTTTCCGACTCCTAAAAATGAGTCGAACAAAATGAACTTTAAAACGCAAACATGCATAAATTTTAAAATGCTCATTTTTTTGCCTAAACAAAATAAATCTTCCAAAACCAAATTTTTATTTATTTATAATATCTTCATTTTTCCTAAATATTGGGAAAGTCATATTATTCCCTCTCTTAAGTTTTTATAGGAAAACTTTATGAAGATAATTAAATAAATCCAATGATCCTATTTTCAAGATTTGAGAAATAAATCCCCAAATATGAAAATAATGAAACTTCCAACTCTCTCCGAGGGTCCTTGAGTTGTGTGAAATTTTCTAGGATCGGAAAAATGCGAGAAAATATGATATGCATGATGACCTAATGTATAACATTCCAAATTGAAAATTTGGGATGTTACAGTGCTGCAATGAAGCGAAGGAAAGGTGGTGCAAAGGAACAGATGTGTATGTGTTGATTCCACCCTAACCTTTCCGAAGCGGACCCCTCTTAATAGTACGGCTTTCCTACGACTCAAATCCACCGAAAAGAAACATAGAGAAACACCATCTTCGATAGGCTCCGAGGGGCACCAAATCGTCTTGTGCCTAGATTGAAATGCTCAATGCACACGATTAGTCCGCAAAAGCATTGTAATCAATCACCAAAACCACTTAGGGAGAAATATGCCCTTACAATCTCCCCCTTTTTGGTGGATTGATGACAATACAGGATTTTAACATAGGGATATAAAATGAACATAAGCAAACCCAACCTTTATAAAATATAGACAGGCTCCCCTAGATGTGTGCACTCTGAGAGAAGTGCTTTGAACTGCACAGGACACATACTAGGATCAACACTCCCCCTATATTTTATAAATAAGGCAATCCTTGCAACAATAGGAATGACACTAAGCATGGAGGCAACGTAAAGAAATGAGCATGAAGTAACGGGCACAAGATAGCTCACGATCTACTAAGCATACTAGACAAATAGGATAAGACAATAAGATAAGCTTATGATAGTCTCCTGGACTCACACGAGCACAACCACAACCAACAAGCCAAAAAAACGAAGGTTCAATAGAACGAAAGCAAAGTGAAGCAAGACTCGCAAATCCTACACTCTCCCCGCTTTGGCATCGAGACACCAAAAAGACAGAGAGGACACCTACGACATAGGTGGTAGCAGAACTCCAAGGCATCACCAGTCATGATCCTCCTCCGGAGACTCCTCCGCAGCACGGGATGTAGGTGGAATTCCAGTCTCGTCCTATGACTCACTCCACCGGCAGTGCTGTCTCGTCCACTGCTTCTCATATGTGATCCTCTCCTCAGAGCCATCCTGGACCTCAAGGACAACCTGCCTCATAATAGCCTTGTCGCGACGACGAGCCATCTTGGTGTTCACATGAGCCCGATACTGTCCCTTGGCCTGCATGTAGAACAAAGCCTTCATCTTGGCCTTGAGCTTCTTAGCCCAAGTGGGCTCAGTACAGGGAGGAGTGTATCCCTCAAAGATGTCCTCAGCCTCTTCCTCCTCCTCAAACTCATCCTCATCCACATCCATCCTAGCAGCCTCTGCCTTAGCCCGGGTAGTGGTGTTAGCCCACTTGCTCTTGATGCATAGCTTGATAGGCTCATGGCGAACCCAGTTGGGAGCAACAGACTCTTCATTTGGAAAGAGCTGCTCCCAAGTCTTCGAGATCAATAGAAACAGGTAAGGTCCATAGATGGGCACCTTACGGTTGAACACAACAAACTGCAGCTCACACCACATGATATGTGAGACATCAAGTGGTTCCGTCTGTTGGAGACGCGCCTGCTCAAAGATGAGCATCATGTCCACAAGATAAGCATGCGCCTTATCCTTGTCGCCTATGCGAGGAAACGGTGTGTTGTGGAATATGCGGTGCATGATGTCAAGGAAGGGATTCAGCACCCAAGTCTTCTTGTCATTGGCTAGCTTCTTCTCAACAAGGTAGGGGTGAAGCTTGTTGTTGGCCGACTCGGGTTTGCCATGTGGGCGGGCACCAACGGGCACATTGAGCCCCTCATCGCGAACATGTAACATCTCTGTGAACTCCCTCCACTTAGCAGACATCCTCTTCCCATTAGTCATCCAAGTCATGGTCCGCTACTCATCCGTATGGAAGTGGACCAAAGTAAAGAACTGAGCCACAATCTCTGGGTCAAAGTCCATGTGGAACATGAGTACCTCCTCAATGCCAAACTGGTCCACCAGATCCAGAGTCTCACCAAAATATGCCCGGTTGCTGTCCTTCCTCATATGATCCATGTCAATCCAGTGCACTGACACATATGTGTTTTGCTTGGCCTTGATCACATCCAGGAAGATAAGATTCTGCTGCTTGGTCCAGAACAAGTCATTGCCCCTTGTGATCTCCCTAGGGTTAATGTAAGGTTTGAGCTTCCTTCGCATCAGAGACTCCACTTGAGGCATCACATTCATGCCAAGAGTTGGCTCCTTGGTCTTGGTAGCTGTGGACTTGGTTATGTGTTGTGGGGCATTGGAGCCCTCTGGAGCATCTTGGTTGCGGAGGCGTGATGACCCACAAGTATAGGGGTTCAGTTGTAGCTCTTTCCGATAAGTAAGAGTGTCAAACCCAACGAGGACAGAAGGAAATGACAAGTAGTTTTCACTAAGGCAATGTCTGCAAGTGCTGAAACTATAAGTAGCGAGTAGTTTGATAGCAAGATAATTTGTAACAAGCAAGTAACGATAATTGTAACAAGTATGCAGCAAGATAGCCCAATCCTTTTGAGTCAAAGGACAGGCTAAAACGGTCTCTTATAATAAGCAAAGCGTTCTTGAGGGTACACGGGAATTTCATCTAATCACTTTGATCATGTTGGTTTGGTTCGTGTTCGCTACTTTGATAATTTGATATGTCGGTGGACCGGTGCTTAGGTGATGTTCTTACTTGAACAAACCTCCTACTTATGATTAACCCTCCCGCAAGCATCCGCAACTATGAGAAAAGTATTAAGAATAAATTCTAACCATAGCATTAAACTTTTGGGTGCTCTCGGTCCCTTACGGAATAGTGCATAAACTGGTGTTTATGCTTCTGTCACTCTCGCAACCCACCATCTATTTACTACTCCACAATGCATTCCCTTAGGCCCAAATATGGTGAAGTGTCATGTAGTCGACATTCACATGACACCACTAAGGGAATCACAGCATACATACCATCAAAATATCGAGCACATATCAAATTCATATGATTACTTGCAACATGATTTATCCCGTGACCTCAAGAACAAAAGTAACTACTCACAAATAACAAACATGCTCATGATCAGAGGAGTATTAAAGGATATCATGGATCTGAACATATAATCTTCCACCAAATAAACCATACAGTAATCAACTCCAAGATGTACTCAACACTACTAGTCACCCATGTAACGCCCACGATGCGGCTATATCTCCCACGTGTCGAGGCACGACTTGGAGGCATAACCGCATGGTGGTTTTGTCGCAAGAAGGGTCATATTCACACAATCCCATGTAATGAACAAGAATGGGATAAAGAGTTGGCTTACAATCGCCACTTCACACAATACATAAATTAAACATACATCATTCAGAGTACACACAAGGTCCGACTACGGAACCAAAATAAAAGAAGACAACCCCAAATGCTAGATCCCTGATCGTCCCAACTAGGCTCCACTACTGATCATCAGGAAACGAAACATAGTAATGACCAAGGTCCTCGTCGAACTCCCACTTGATCTCGGTTGCATCACCTGCACTGGTATCCTCGGCACCTGCAACTGTTTTGGTAGAATCTGTGAGTCATGATGACTCAACAATCTCACATCCGCGAGATCAAGACTATTTAAGCTTATGGCTAAGAAAGGGGGTAATGCGGTGGAGCTGCAGAAAGCACTAAGCATAATATGGTGGCTAACATACGCAAATAAGAGCGAGAAGAGAAGCAACGCAACGGTCGAGAAGTTAGAAGTGATCAAGAAGTGATCCTGAAGCTACTTACGTTCATACATAACCCAAACCGTGTTCACTTCCCGGACTCCGCCGAAAAGAGACCATCATGGCTACACACGCGGTTGATGTATTTGAAATAAGTGAAGTGTCAATTATTTAGTTCTCTCTCATTTATGTACCCAACAATATTAAATGTTATTAAGCATGGCAAGAGGTGAAGCATAATAAAAATATTTATTTAGGCAAGTTTAAATGAGGCCGGAAATAACAATAACCATTCCGGAAAAATCCCCATATGTCATTTAGCAATTTAAAGCAAACAACAATTTGAAAAATTTTAAATGTTATTATCGTGATGCGGATGACATATGCAAGTTTTAAGCAATTTTTATGGAAAATGTTGACATGAGCATGATACGAGACATTTCGTCACCATGGCGGAACGAAAGGGGTGCCACGGCAACGGCAACGACAACGGAAATGGTGCCACAACAACATTCCGGTTCCGACAACTCATTGAGATATCGATGCAAAAGAAGTAAGTGCGCGGATGTGCGGAACATGCTAGAGATGGTGGGGTGTGATCCCGATTACCGGGTTCCCACATGTCGGTGGCATGGAAAACAAGGA
Source organism: Aegilops bicornis (assembly GCA_021605145.1). NCBI lineage: Eukaryota > Viridiplantae > Streptophyta > Magnoliopsida > Poales > Poaceae > Aegilops > Aegilops bicornis. Next base: position 459,995,736 of record CM038670.1, read on the forward strand.
GTAACGTGCAATGAAAACTCGGAAACGGTGCAACCACGGGCATCTCATACATCACTCATGCATTCGTTCACGGGAGTCGTCTCGTCATTATACGTGTATTTCTGGAGCGGATCAGGTTCGATGCGGTGTAGGGGAAGTATACATTCTCAGGATGGTCGTAGTGGAAGTAGTGGTACACGGTGACGGTAGTGGAAGTAGTGGTTCATGTCTCGGAGAGGGACTTGACGAATCCGAGTTCTTCGGGGCAATCGGGTACCCGTTCGCGTTGTAGTCGTGCAAGGTTCATAGACGTTCAGTGCGCCCGTAGAGGTACTCGGCATATGTTTACAAAGGTCATACACAGATCCAGAAGAGGGACTTGCGTTTGGTTCGGCACTCGTTCAAGCATCCGTGTCGTCTTGCCGGTAGTGTACTTGGCGAATCCAGAGGCATTGGTTGTGGTACTTGGCGAATTCCATGCTTGGTGGTCCTTGGACTTGGCGTCAACAGCAACAGGGGCGCGATGCAGGGTCTTGGCGCAATGAAGGGATGACGGCCGCGGGACTTGGCGCGTGGAGGAGGTTGGTTCCGAGCGGGACTAGCCTGTCCTGGCGGGCTGCTCGCTGGCGAGGTTCAGGTGAGGTCGCCGGCCGGTGGAGGTGCAGCAGAGGATGTCGCGGGGCCCTCGAGCGGAGGCGGGGCTTCTCCTGCTGGCTTCTGGCGACGAGCGGCGCGGGAACGAGGACGATGCAGGAGGTCGCGCGAGGTGGAGTTGACAGCAGCATGCCATGGGAGGCTTAGCTCGCGGCAGGAGGTGAAGAAGACGGTGCGACGGCGGGGCGAGAAACGCTGGGGCCACGGGGCGGCTGCGCACCTGTGGGAGTGAAGCAATGGGCGCGGGCGCGCGTGGAGAGGCTCGGGGTTGAGATACTGGCGCTCGACGAAGATGGCGCGGAGGACGACGGATGCGGGCGCAGGTGCTCGAGGAGCTCCTCTCCTCGAGTGCTCGGGCGACGAGGGTTTGGCGAGAAGGAGGCGCAGGATCGAGAGGGATAGAGTGAGATGGGGATCGGGACGAGCGAGGGAGATGGCGGCGGTGGAGGAAGGGATCGGCGGAAAAAGAGGGATCGAGGGATAGAGCTAGGGTTATCGGTGCGGCTGGGCTTCAGGAGGGTTGGTGGGCCTAGGGGGCCGGCTGGGCTGCAGGCTCTCTTCTCTCTCTCACTCTAAGGAAAATAAAAAAAACAGAGATAAGAAAGAAAAGAAAGGGAGGTTAGGGGAAGAAGTTGGACACGCGGATAATTTTTCCGGACTCACAAAAATGTGCTTGTTCCGAGAAAATAGAAAAGGCCATGATTGAAAGATTTAAATTCAAACTCATTTGATTTAAATTCAAATGATTTGAATAGGAAGTGAGGGTTGGGAAGGTCCAAAAAATGTTTGGATTTTTGGTGGAGCTCCGGAATATGATAAAAGAATATATGGCAAGGTTGGAGACCAAGAATCAAGATAACAAAGGCATTGGGATAATTTGCAAGTGTTTATGGTGATTTCCAAATTAAAGAAATATTTAATATAGCTCCCTAATATTGGGAGGATATGTTATAAAGAGAAGTCATCCTTCCCTCGATTTAAATAGATAAACCATCTATGCAATTTATTAGTTGAGTTGAGATGCAAAAATTAATGACATGATGGCATGATGACATGATGCAATGCAAAAATAAAAGAGCAAGCACAAAAGAAACACACGGTGATCACGAAAATATGGAAGTCTTCTGAAGCATCGTTCTCGGGGCGTCACAACACTCCTCCACTTACAAGAGATCTCGTCCCGAGATTTATGGATGGCGCCGGGGAGAAACGGAAGAGGAAGAGGTAAAACAAAGTTGCTTCTTGACAAACGAGTGAAACCCACAAACCTTGAGAGGTTGAACAAATCGAAAGAAAGAATATGATGGAGGTGAACGAGATTGCAAACACTGCGTTAGCAGAGAAGAACAAAGAACATGATGAGAACCAAGAGCTTAGGGGACAAGATAGATTTTGAAGCCACTCCGGTTAAAACAAGATAGAGTAGGATTAAGAATGACATAATTTGGACAACACTCCGACTGAAAATGGAAGGAATTGAACATGATCTTGACAAGATGAGAGGATACTTGATGAAAGATGAGAGGATAGTTGACGAAATCAACAAACACTGCCTCCGGAACTATTGAAAGAATGGCACAAGGGGTAAGAAAGATTTCAGACAACACTCCGGTTGAGAAGGGAGGCAAAACTTGATAAGATGAGAGAACTTGAATGAAGGACACGACACTCCGGTTGAAAATGGATGAGCACGAAAAGAACGCGATTCTCACAATTAGAGATGATGAGTGAAAAGAGCAACCTCACAATGATTCCGTAAGAAGGAATAGAAGATAGATCATTGGGATAAAGGGACGAAGAAGAAAATGACAACTTCTGCCACAAATGAACTTGGAAAGCATCCTTGCGAAGAAGGATTGAACGGAGTTGTTCAAAATTAAACAACAAAAGAATAAGGTTGTTGTGGGCTTATGGCAAACGTCTCAAAATTATGAGGTGAAATTCTGCCACTAACGAAAAACAATAGATTGGATTGATATCAACAAGGAGACGAGAAACTTATTTCACCGGGAGGATAAATGAAGGACTTGGGTCATTTATAAGCACCATAAATAGCAACAATCCTTAGGGAAAGCTTTAGGTGAAATATAACCCAACATACCTCCAATGAAGAGATTGATGGGTTGCAAAGGATCTCATGAACAAATTGAAAATGATGGGTTTAAAATATGTCATTCCGGACAACTTATGAATCATGAAACATGAAGCGAAATTGTCAAGAGTGACATAACAACACCTCAAAAGATAAGGTAGAAAGAATTGCGCTTGAATGCAAGATGAAGAATGCTTGAACTCCTCAAAACAAGACATGTGTTGAGCACCATGTTTATCTTTGAGTATAGCTTGGCGGATCATAACTTAGAGAGAAAATCTTGAAGAAGAATTGAAGAGTGAAAAGAATCCTTGTCGAACCAGCATGTAGAGCCTCCATGAAGAACTCCGGTAATAAAAGGAAGATAGAAAGAAAGAGAAGTTGAAAATACAAGGTGAAGACTTGCAATGGTTTAGATGGAGCTTCGCGATGAGATAAAGAGGAAGAGTTGGAACTCGGGAAAAGATAAGATGTAGCACTAGAACCGAGAATTACTTCATCATGAACAAACTCCGAAGGAAGGGATTAAACACTTGGATGAAACAATAATAAGAATTACGTTATATGTATCCTTCACCAATTTAAATTGATGACAAGCAACGGATTTGGCATGCTACTTATTCTCGTAGGATTGAGAAGAAGGAATGAATTGATATGATAACCAAGGAAGGGAACTCTTGAACGAACCACCATAAGAATTAAAAATGAACGAAGAAAAGATAAAGGAACACCAGGAAGAAATAGAAAATGAATGAAGATACTTGAGAGAATTTAGATACAAGTGAACGCAGAGATCCCGAGCTGATTAGATAATACTTGAATGATGCACCGGTATGATCTGGAGAACGAGAGCTGAAAGCTTGAATGAATAATTCTAAGATGATGGGCTCCGGAGAATCAAACTGAAAAGACTTCTGAAATGCTCCGGATGGGTGAAAAGAATTCTCACAATCGAAAACAATTATGAGAGGATGCACTAGTGCAGAACCGGGCAATAGCACCGGTTTGTAAGGCCCTTTAGTGCCGGTTCCACAACCGGCACTAAAGTGTGGTCACTAAAGCCCCCCTTTAGTACCGGTTCAAAGACGAACCGGTGCTAAAGGCCAACCACGTGGCACGAGGCAGCTCGGGGCCGGAGTTTTAGTACCGGTTGGTAACACCAACCGGTACTAAATGTTTGTGGGTTTTAGTTTCATTTTTTATTTATCAATTAAATTTGTGTTCTCAATTTAATTCTTTTTCGTTTGCTGGTATTTTACGATACTACACATTGTACACGTTATGCATATATATATATATATATATATATATAAATATAATTTATAGAATAAACAAACAATCAAATATATATATATATATATATATATATATATATATATCATCAGTGTCTCACAAACCATCATATTAATTAATTCACACATACACACATGTATAGCTATATACAATTTCTCCTCCATATGCATGTTGCCTTTGGAGCCAGTGGCATTAGCCTAATTGGTGCCTTCGGAGCACGATGGGGGCGGTAGCGGGTGATAGTATTCTCCTTCGGATTTATGACCTGGTCGGCGAAAATCCCGCTTATTTCCTCTTGAAGTGCTTCTACGCTGGCTCCGCTTCTAGGAGCTTCTCCCGCACCTCTGTGAACTGTTAAGAAGGAGATCAATATGCATGTGTATTAGTTGTGTGACTAGATATCGATAATGGTGTAAAAATTGTGAATAGTGTTTTGACAAGCGTACCCATTCCTGTCTTTGAGATCTGCTCCTTTCGGACGCCATCATGCGAATGTTCTCGCAAACGCAGAATGCACAAGAGCAGTCCCTCGCTACCGCTTGTGGCCTTTACGAGAATGGAATTTGATCAGATAATAATTAATCAAGCATGATAATTAAAGAGATGGCAGCTAGCTAGTACTACTTAATTACTTACCTTGGGTCGAAACCATTTAAGCTTTTGTTTCCATTCTCCTGGGGTCACGCTGATGAACCTTGCCCAAGCCCTGCCCGCCGACAAAGAAAATGAATAAAGGGGTTATTAAATAGTTCATATCATGAAAAATGACGAACTAAATAGGCCGAGATATATAGTTAATAATGATTGAAATTACCTGTTGACTATCCCAAACAAGATGTTATAGTCAGTTTTTTCTTTGAGTAGTGAGTCCAAAGATTTCAACTGTTCAGTCAACTTTAATGATACACAAGACCCAAAGTGAAATCTGCATGCACACACATTTGCATGTCTTAATTAAGCGGGCATATGTAAAGCAAAATATGTAGCTAGCTAGTAGGCAAAAGCAGAGAATTTGTAGTACAAGACAAAGTGTGACTCACTTTGGAAGTTGTAAGGAAGTAGTATATCTTCATTATAATTGAGGCGCTTCAAGAACTCTAGCATGGTGTCCTCTACGTCATTTTGATAACGGGGATTTAGTTTCCATGTGTAATAATTAACGGGGTTTGGGTCAATGAACCCAAGGCCAAAGCGTCCGCCTTTTCTCAGTTCATATATCTTCATCCGCATATAATACCACGTAAAAGAATATAGTGAGGATAATTACAGGTAATGATTGATCAAAAGGATCAAGACAGCTAGCTTGAGACTTAAATTACAGAAAGAAATCACTTACGCATAATAGCAATCGACGATAGATTTGTCGAGTGCGTCTTGATTGTATAACTGAAACAGTTCGAGAATACTCAACGGACACAACTTTCTCATGGAAGTAATGCTCCTCCTTGACATTCACCATGAGGGACAATCGATCGGAAATCTTGGTAATGTTCATGTACCATTGATGCAATTCATACATTCTCGTTGGGAGGTTCTTGACCTTGTCTGGCTCGACCAAAGGTTGGCCTGGGACATATTTCCGTTTTATTTCATCCTCTCTAAGCACAGGCATGGGCTCGATCTCGAGGAGTTTTCCAACAGTGATTTTGAGAACTTCAGCCTGCATTATATGGTCCTCCGTTATTACCACATTGCCCACCTTAGGAACGTAAACTGTTTGCCCACAATAATATTGGGCCACAGATTATCACGTGTTGTTGGCACAACAAGCGAGGGATCGATTGCGCCACTGCTCTCCCGGCCGGGAATGGTTTTCCGCATTTTTGACAGCTGCTTCTTGTTTGCTCGATCCCGAGCTCGGCTCCTTATGTAGACGTGCTCGATTTAACTTCCTGATGTGGCGCTCATAGTCTGTGTCAACAGGCTTGGGAGCTGGTGGTTGAGCCATACAAATGAAGTGGTCAATCGTTTCCTCAGGCACTTTCTCCCTTGGCGGAGGTGGCGGTTTCATGCAAAATGGGCTTCCACCTCGGACTTCGATATGGCTGCGATTTCCTCTTCGGACCTGTCATAAGACCTCTGCGGAAGAGGCGTGAGGCTTGGACCATATTTATATCGCTTGCCTCCGCCTGTACTTCCTGTACTACCTTGACTCGTACCGCTATGCACCATAGCTGCGGGGTGTCTCTTCTGCGATTGCTGAGGCGGCGGAGATGCCGGCTGACGGGGCTGAGTTGGACGAGGAGGAGTGGCCGCCTGAAGCTGTGCCGGACTTGGAGGAGGAGTGGCCTGAGGTTGTGCCGGACTTGGAGGAGGAGTGGACGTCTGACGTGGCGGACTTGGAGGAGGAGGAGTGGCTCGACACTTTGCCGGACTGGAGGAGGAGTGGCCCACACTTTGCCGGACTTGGTGGACTTGCAGGAGCGGGAGACTGCTGACTCGGTTCTGGACTTCGACGAGGAGTCGGATGACGCAGTGTCGGTGGCCTTCAAAGACGATGCAATCATTTTCCATAGGATGATATGATGGTTGGCGTCTCCGAGAAAGCGCCGTCCTCACCTCCGTGAAAGTCAAGCACTAGCCCCGAATATGGCTGCACCACCTCGTCAACCATGACACGAGCATAGCCCTCCGAATCGGGATGCAATGGTAGGTTGCTTTGGGGTAATCGGAAAAGCAACGCCGTCCGCCACCTTCACGGATATGTTCTTCATTTTGATGTGTAGCTCGCAGCTAGTGTTCTCCGTGATGTCATCCACGGGGTATCTACCCAGCATTGCATCGTCCGGGGCGGAACCCACGCTGCTTCTCTACATGGATGGGGCGGTGCTATCCAATGCTGGATCATCCGCTAGCTGTTGCAGCTGCTGAGACCCCCTTTGCTGGCTAAGTGAGTCGATCTGCTCCTGCTGCCGCTGGAATTTGACTGCCAATTCCGCTTGACTTGCTTCTAGGCCTTGAAGGCGTTCATAGTCCCGCTTCCTCTGCTCCTCCTCCATCATCCTCTTCTTCTCCTCCGCAATCTTCTTTCTCGCACGGGTTCTGTAGTCGGTGTTCCATCAAAACCCTCATACCACGGAATAGCGCCCTTGCCTCGTGTTCTTCCCGGTGTTCAGGATTTCCCGTGGCACGCGAAGCTCGTCATTCTCTGTTGGGCTGGAACACCCCGATCGTGCCTCTTCTATTGCAACAAGTATCGCATCGTCGGCTCCGTTCGTACATGCCTTCATCGAAACTTTGCACATCTTGGGTCCAACTCCCCCATGCGCATAGAACCAAGTCCTGCACTGGGGGCCAGCTCTTAGTATCCAGAGTGACACCTGCATCCTCCATCTCTTTCTCGGACTTATCCCACTTAGGCATTGCCACCAAGATAGCCACCTGGCCCCAGCTTATGGAACTTATCCTTTTTTCGGCATTCTTCTTGTTTATTCTCGACTGCCCTTAGCTAATTCCGAATCCTTGATTTTCACGAAATCGTCCCAATGAGCACGTTGGTTCTCTAGTGTTCCCTCGAATCTGGAGTCTTCCTTCCTCCCTTGACGTACTTGTCCCATTCACGATTCTTGTGGTTCTTGAATGCAACCGCCATCTTCCTAAGAGCAAAGTGTCCTTGACTTTACGCACATACATACGTGAAATGATCTGGTAGGGTGAAATGTTCCATGAGAGTATCCCAAAGCAGATCTTTAAGATTCTTGTCGACAAAAGTAACATCTGGACATGGAGCAGCGTCCTCTTTGCCTTTTTGTCCTTTGTCTTTTGCTGGCTCTCTCCATTCTTGAAGGGAGATCGAGAGTTGGTCCTTCACAAGAACTCCGCACTGACGAATGAACTTGTCCGCAATCTTCTTAGGCGCTAATGGTTCGCCATTAGGTCTGACTACCTCGACATTGTACTTTACGCCCTCCTTCAACTTTTTGTTCGGGCCTCGTTTCGTCCTTTTGCCTGAAGATTTGCTCGATCCGGATGGCTGAAAGAACAAAGATCGATTCGTTAATATATCTTCAAGTCATTTAAAACATGTGATGATCACCGGAAACCTGCTTATATAAATATATATACCTCGCGGTGTTTGTTGTTTCAGGATCAACATGTTCTTCGTCATCGTCATAATCGTAGTTCATGACTTCATCAATTCGGTCGTCGCGATCGAATATCATATCACCCTCTCCGTGTTGTTTAGAAATTGAGCCGTCATAATCTTCTTCATTCTGATTATCATCTGGCCCGCGTATCATATCGAACATGGTATGTTCTCCCTCTCTGTCGGTATTGTCTGCCATAGCTTTTATTTAACTAATTCAAAAGAAATATAAAACAATTTAGTATTCAAATTACATCGTCTCGAATAATAGATATAATCTCGAATACTTCGTCTAGAATAATAGATACAATCTCGAATACATCGTCTCGAATAATATATAATATTGAATAGTACATCACTGGCTAGCTAATTAAAGATCGAATACTACAGAAGAATCTAGGACACTCGCGGTTGCTGCGTCGGCGGCGGTGGACACCCAAAGAGAAGGAACCCTCACGGGATCATAGCTGAAGTGAGATCCTCAAGATACCGCCAGTATTGGAGAACACCTGCCGCCCTCTAACGCAACCATGTAGCGATGGACGTGCTCGCCCACCTCCCCGACACGGGCGACGCATTTCCTCCGGCGGGGCCGGTTCCTCCGCACGGAAACTGGCCTGTGAACGCCACCAAAGCGAGATCGGGGTTGATGACGGGACCCGGGGCGGGTTCCTCATCAAGCGGCGCCCTCCAGTGCAGCACCTCCCAAAGGTTGCTCGCGGAGCCCCAGTCCCGGACATGGGCAGGCTGGACGTCGTCATGACGGGTCGACGGCGAGGATGCGGGCCGGTGTCGCCAAGAACAAATACTAGCTATATGCCGCAAAAATAATATTTTTTAATGATTGGATTTTGGTAACTAAAATTTCTAACCTTTCTACTATTTCAAAAATCTATATACTATTTCATACTAATTAAGCATCTAACACTAAAAACAGAAAAACAATTTCTATACAACCATTAAAAACAGAAAAACAACATTATATAAAAAAATTCCATACTAATTAAACACTAATTATATCCATCTAACATGCATTCATACATATATACTAGTGAAAAAACAATAATCTAAAAAATCTAAACTAATTAAACATACAGAATACGTATATACTAATATATACATGCATTCATACATATATACGTGTATGTGTGTGTGTGTTCATCATGCTTGTGTGTGTGCGTATGGGCTCGGGGAGGGGCGGCGCCCATGGTGGCCGCCGGGGGCGAGGGAGAGGGGTTAGAGGGGGAGAGCTCACAGCGGGCGGACGACGGTGAGGCGACGGCCGGGGCAGCGACGGGTCGGGCGTGACGCGGGGCGGCGACGCAGGACGGCGCGACGGGACGGCCCGGCGGCGACGGAGACGAGGGCGTAACGGGATGGGGCGGCGACGGCGACGGGACGGGGCGGCGACGGCGACGGGGCGACGACGAGGACGGGCGGCGACGGCGACGGGTCGGTGACGGCGTCGATCGATCGGGCGGGCGGTTCAATGGGGAAACAGAGGAAGAAACAGAGGAGAATGAAATTTTTCAAGTGTTGTATATATAGAAGGCACCTTTAGTACCGGTTGGAGCCACCAACCGGTACTAAAGGTCTGTTTTGGCCAGCCCAAGCGGGCGGAAGCGACTTTAGTACCGGGTGGTGGCACAAACCGGTACTAAAGGCCCCCTTAGTACCGGTTTGTGCCACCACCCGGTACTAAAAGGTGGTCTTATTGGCCTTGCAGGTCTTGATCTTGACAAGTTTAGTCCCACCTCGCTAGCCGAGGGGCGACTGACTGGTCTATAAACCCCGTGCGATCGCTCTCTCGAGCTCCTCTCCAAAGCAGGCCTCACTGGGCCTACGTGTTCTTCTTTGCCTGTGGGCCCACTTGGCCTTTGTGGGCCTGCATCCTGGCCCAACAACAGGTTGGGTTTCTAGTCGTATGCAGGCCGCTCTGGCCTAGTAGGCGGGCTTTTTTTATTTATTTTTGTGTTTTTTTGTGTATTTAGAGTTTCTTTGTGAATATTTTTGCTTTAGGTACAAAAATTACAAACTTTACATTAGTGCCCGTAGTTTTTAAATTTGAATAGTTTAAATTTTGAATTATTTGAAATTAGTGTGAATCACTAGTTTGTGAATAATTTAACTTTAAAAATCAGTAAAGGCATGAAAGAATTTGTTTGCACATAAAATTTCTTCGCGTTTCAAATGCCAAAACACATAACTACCCTAACTATTACAGAGATTCCCCTCGGGTGTGAAACACGTAAGAAAGTGATGATAGTGAAGCCGGTCACATCCCAGATCTTTGGGTGTGAAACTTTTTTATTCGCGTGTGTCCCTTTGCACCGTAACCATGGAAAATCATCATCATTTAACGGGATGCTCGGGTCAATATTCACTGTGAATGGAGAAATTTCATCAAACTTTTCATAATCTTCTGACTTGTCTGTCTTGTCATCCACTCCCAAGATGTTTCTCTTCCCAGAAAGAACTATGTGCTGCTTTGGCTCATCGTACGATGCATTCGCTTCCTTATCTTTTCTTTTTCTTGGCTTGGTAGACATGTCCTTCACATAGAAAACCTGTGCCACATCATTGGCTAGGACGAATGGTTCGTCTGCATACATGCAAGATTGTTGAGATCCACTGTTGTCATTCCGTCTCGCGGGTCTTCCGTTACCCGCCTCGTGTCATATTGACCCATTTGCACGAAACAAAGGGACCTTTAAACCACGCCGATAGTCAAGTTCCCATATGTCCTGTATATAACCATAATATGTTTCCTTTCCGTCTTGGTTTCTGCATCAAAGCGGACACCACTGTTTTGGTTGGTGCTCTTCTTATCTTGGGCGATCGTGTAAAATGTATTACCATTTATCTCGTACCTTTTGAAAGTCATTATATTCAAGATGGTAATCGGGACACAGCAAGTACAGGTCATCTTCAATAGAGGTGTCATGCATGGTACGATGTTCGCAACCAGTGGCGCAACTCCTGGTTTGTTCACGTGTAATCCAGCCATCGACCGCTCCGGTGTTTGGAGCGTAGCAAATTCTTGTGTTCATCCATATACGGAGCCACCAAGGCGGAATTCTGTAGAACTGTGTAGTGTGCTTTAGTGAGAGAATGTCCGTCCATACATATTATTTGTTCCCCTCTAGCGTGCCTTTTCCATCCGGTCTGCCCTTATGCCGCGATTCGGGAACACCAATCGGCTTAAGGTCAGGAATAAAGTCAATACAAAACTCAATGACCTCCTCATTTTGATGGCCCTTGGAGATGCTTCCTTCGCCTAGCACGGTTATGAACATATTTCTTTAAGACTCCCATGAACCTCTCAAAGGGGAACATATTGTGTGGAAATACAGGACCCAAAACGTTAAACTCTTCGCATAGGTGAACTAGGACGTGCGTCATGATGTTGAAGAAGGATGGTGGGAACACCAACTCGAAATCGACAAGACATTGCACCAAATCATTCTCAGAACCTTGGTATGATTTCTGGATCGATTACCTTCGAGATTGCATTGAGAAATGCACATAGCTTCACAATGGCTAATCGAACGTTTTCCGGTAGAAGCCCCCTCAATGCAACCGGAAGCAGTTGCGTCATAATCACGTGGCAGTCATGAGACTTTAGGTTCTAGAACTTTTTCTCTGCCATGTTTATTATTCCCTTTATATTCGACGAGAAGCCAGACGGTACCTTAATATCGAAAGGTGCATTCAAAGAAGATTTCCTTCTCTTCTTTGGTAAGAGCGTAGCTTGCATGACCACGATATATGCCGTCTTCTCCGTGCATACGTTGCTGGTCCTCCCGTGCCTCGTGTGTATCTTTTGTCTTCCCATACACGCCCAAGAAGCCAAGCAGGGTCACGCAAAGATTCTTCGTCACGTGCATCACGTCGATTGCGGAGCGGACCTCTAGGTCTTTCCAATATGGCAGGTCCCAACATATAGATTTCTTCTTCCACATGGGTGCGCGTCCGTCGGCGTCCTTTGGAACAGGTTGTCCGCCAGACCCTTTCCAAATATCACCTTCAAATCCTTGACCATATCATGTACATCAGCACCGATGCGGTGGCGAGGCTTCGTCCGGTGATCCGCCTCACCTTTGAAATGCTTGCCTTTCTTTCTTCACGGATGCCTGCTCGGAAGAAATCGACGATGTCCTGTACACATTCTTCATACAACTATTCAAATATATCGTCGGTATCATCCAAAGCAGTGCGTGCATCCGCGGTATCCCTTGTTTGTCTGTCCCGAAAGGTTCTTGAGAGCAGGCCAATCATTGATGGTCACGAACAGCAACGGCTTTAGGTCAAATTCTTCCCCATGTGCTCATCCCACGACGCACACTGTTCCATTCCACAGTTGTAAGAGTTCTTCAACTAATGGCCTTAGGTACACATCAATGTCGTTGCCGGGTTGCTTAGGGCCTTGGATGAGCACCGCATCATAATGAACTTCCGCTTCATGCACAACCAAGGAGGAAGGTTATACAAACATAGAGTCACAGGCCAGGTGCTATGGTTGCTGCTCTGCTCCCCAAAAGGATTAATGCCATCTGCGCTTAGACCAAACCATACGCTCCTTGCCTCATCTGCAAACTCCTTCCCGTACTTTCTTTCGATTTTTCTCCACTGCGACCCGTCAGCTGGTACTCTCAACTTTCCGTCTTTCTTACGGTCTTCTCTGTGCCATCGCATAGCCTTAGCATGCTCTTTGTTTTGGAACAAACGCTTCAACCGTGGTATTATAGGAGAATACCACATCACCTTGGCAGGAATCTTCTTCCTGGGGCGCTCGCCCTCGACATCACCATGCTCATCACGGCTGATCTTATAGCGCAATGCACCACATACCGGGCAAGCGTTCAAATCCTCGTACTCATCGCGGTAGAGGATGCAATCATTAGGGCATGCATGTATCTTCTGCACCTCTAACCCTAGAGGGCAAACAGCCTTCTTTGCTTCGTACGTACTCTCGGGCAATTCGTTGTCCTTTGGAAGCATATCCTTTATCATTACCAGCAACTTTCCAAATCCCTTGTCAGATACACCATTCTCTCGCCTTCCATTGCAGCAATTCCAGTGGTGCCCAGCTTTTTCTTGTCACCTCACGCAATTTGGGTACAACAATTTTTGTGATCCTCTAACATGCTCTGCAACTTCTTCTTCTCCAAATCACTTGCGCGGTTTCTCTTTGCATCGGCAATGGCCCGACCTAGATCATCAACGGGCTCATCCGATGCCTCTTCTTTAGCTTCTTCCCGCATTGCCGGCCCAGCTTCTTCCGCATTACCGGCTCAGCTTCTTCCCCATTGTTGTATCATCGTATTCAGGGAACTCATGGCCGGGATAGCTGTCGTCGTCCTCTTCTTCTTCATTGCCTTCCATCATAACCCCTCTTTCTCCGTGCTTGGTCCAAACATTATAGTGGGGCATGAAACCGGACTCAAACAGTGGACGTGAATGGTTCTTGACGTAGAGTAATTGTGACCATTCTTACAGCCAGACATGGACAAGGCATAAAACCATCCGCCCGCTTGTTTGCCTCGATGCATAGCGAGAAAAGTATGCACGCCCTCAACGAATCGGGAGAGCATCGGTCATCGTACATCCATTGCGGCTCATCTTCATTACACAACAATCGAATAGACCAAATTAATACAAGTTCATACATAAAGTTCATACAACACTTAAATGCAACAAACAAATAACTCTCTAGCTAAAGCATTTAAATGCAACAACAAATGCGATCAAGATCGCAACTAAGGTAACAATTGATCCAACGGATAATGATACCAAGCCTCACTATCGATGGCATATTTTCTAATCTTTCTAATCTTCAAGCGCATTTTATCCATCTTGATCTTGTGATCATCGGCGACATCGGCAACATGCAACTCCAATTCCATCTTCTCCCCTCAATTCTTTTCAATTTTTCTTTCAAGTACTCGCTTTCTCTTTCAACTAAATTTAACCTCTCGACAATAGGGTCGGTTGGAATTTCCGTTCACATACCTCCTAGATAAAAATATCTATGTCAACTTGATGGGCATAATTTGTCATAAACACGAAATGCAACAAATAGTTTTAAAAGAGAATATACCACATCCGAATCATAACAAGGACGAGGGCCGACGGGACGGATATCAAAACCATGGCACTATGTATAACAAACAACGACGGGTAAGATAATTATTATACGAGTAACTATATATCCAAATCACACAAACATCAATTTTTATATAAAATTTCATGAACAAGAGGCTCACCACAAGGTGGTGCCGTGACGGGACTTGAGGCGATCGACGGTGGTTACGACAGAGATTTAGAAGGCACTAAGTAAACCACACCTACATATGCAAACTAAGTGTTATTTTGACCTCAAATTGCATATAAATCAAATACTAGCACATATATATATTTCCTCCCAAATTACTAAACTCACAAATTAATAACTATATAAAGCATTGCAAGAGCTAATCTAGCAATGAGAGATGAAAGGACAAAGTTGCTAACCTTCGTGATCACTTGAATGGATGGGGGCCTTCAAATCTTGACAAATTTTGGGCAAAATGTGTGATGAGCTCGAGGGAGAAGAGGAAGAACAGAGAGGAGAGGAGAGGGAAAGGGGAAGAACAGAGCGAGCTGGACGAAGGGTTTATATGCAGGAGGACCTATAGTACCGGTTCGTGGCACGAACCGGTACTAAAGGTGCCGGAGGGGCCCAGATCGACAACATCCTGCCACCACCCTCATTAGTACCGGTTCGTGGCACGAACCGGTGCTAAAGGTTAGCCACGAACTGGTACTAATGAGAGCGGCCTGGCTAGCCATTGGAACCGGCACTAATGTATACATTTGTGCCGGCTCTAATACAAAACGGCACTAATGTGCTTCACGTTTGACCCTTTTTCTACTAGTGATGGCATCAAGCTAGAACCATGAATCTTGAAGAGAATGGAGCAAGATTTAAAAGAAACCCTTCTTCGGTCTTCAAATGTTGAGAATGACGATGAGAAACTCTGGAATGAAAATTCAAAAGGTTGAACCAACGATGAAAAGAATTTGAAAGATCTTGGAGAAAGACATATGACTGATGATAACCCATTCTTACGTCAAACTTTGAAAAGAATTTTAGAAGCTCCGGGAAAATTAGAAGAGTCAGGTAAGATCCTGGAAAAAGACCTGTGGGTTAGTGCCCACTCAAAAGAACCACCATTGAACGATTGCTTGAAAAGAGAGATTGCACCAGTTGAATTAAATGTCTTGAATGAGATAGCATGGCGGGCCTCGCCACGCCCGCATGCCCCCGAGCGCGCCAGGAGGCCTCATCTACACCAGCGCAACCAGCAGCATCGGACGCCCAATCACACCCGCGCCGCCTCCGACAAGCGCGGGCACGAGCGTCGCCACCCGCGGCCCCAACGGGATGCCGCTCAGCCATCCTCAGGGCGGCGTGCTGGGCTGGGCTAAGTGGAGCATTGGGCACTTCGGCAAGGTTTTCGGGGCGGCGGCCTCGGAGGCCTACGTGCCCCGCATGATGGACCAGGAGTACACGCCGGAAGACGACCCTGGCTCGTTCCTCGAGCCAGGTTGGGAGGAGGAGGCGCTGGAAGTTGAGGCCTGATATGTCTCCAACGTATCTATAATTTTTTATTGTTCCAAGCTATTATAT
This sequence comes from Aegilops bicornis, assembly GCA_021605145.1. Classification (NCBI taxonomy): domain Eukaryota; kingdom Viridiplantae; phylum Streptophyta; class Magnoliopsida; order Poales; family Poaceae; genus Aegilops; species Aegilops bicornis. The sequence goes on from CM038670.1 coordinate 460,011,513, forward strand.
TATCCATGTAGGATATTTTATATGCATTTATATGCTATTTTATATGATTTTTGGGAGTAACCTATTAACCTAGAGCCCAGCGCCAGTTTCTAGTTTTTCCTTGTTTTTGAGTATCGCATAAAAGGAAAACCAAACGGAGTCCAATTGACCTGAAACTTGACGCAGCTTATTTTTGGACCAGAAGAAGGGCATGGAGTAAAAGAGTTGGGCCAGAAGAGTCCCGGGCTGCCCACGAGGGTGGGAGGCGCGCCCACCACCCCTGGGCGCGCCCCCTACCTCATGTGTTTTGCTTGGAGCGTCATTTTATTTTATTTTGTTTTGCTTGCTGTTTGAATAATACCAAGATCTGAAATTCTTAAATATTAGAGAGTCTTCACATGGTTGCATAATTATTCAACTACTCATTGATCTTCACTTATATCTTTCAGAGTAGTTTGTCGTTGCTCTAGTGCTTCACTTATATCTTTTTAGAGCACGGCGGTGGTTTTATTTTGAAGAAATAGATGAACTCTAATGCTTCACTTATATTATTTTGAGAGTCTTTAGAACAGCATGGTAATTTGCTTTGGTTATGAATTTAGTCCTAATATGATGGGCATCCAAGAGGGATATAATAAAAACTTTCATATAAAGTGCATGGAATACTATGAGAAGTTTGATTCCTTATGATTGTTTTGAGATATGAAGATGGGTATATTAGAGTCATGCTAGTTGAGTAGTTGGGAATTTGAGAGATACTTGTGCTAAAGTTTGTGATTCCCGTAGCATGCACGTATGGTTAACCGTTATGTGATGAAGTCGAAGCATGATTTATCTATTGATTGTCTTCCTTATGAGTGGTGGTCGGGGACGAGCGATGATCTTTTCCTACCAATGTATCCTCCTAGGAGCATGCGCGAAGTACTTCGTTTCGATAACTAATAGATTTTTGCAATAAGTACGTGAGTTCATTATGACTAATGTTGGGTCCATCGATTATACACACTCTCACCCTTCTACCATTGCTAGCCTATTTAGTATCGCGCAACTTTCGTCGGTACCCTAAACCCACCATTACCTTCCTCAAAACAGCCACCATACCTACCTATTATGGCATTTCCATAGCCATTCCGAGATATATTGCCATGCAACTTTCCACCGTTCCGTTTATTATGACATGCACCATCATTGTCATATTTCTTTGCATGATCATGTAGTCGACATCGTATTTGTGGCAAAGCCACCGTTCATAATTTTCATACATGTCACTCTTGATTCATTGCATATCCCGGTACTCTGCCGGAGGCATTCACATAGAGTCATATTTTGTTATAAGTATTGAGTTGTAATTCTTGAGTTGTAAGTAAATAAAAGTGTGATGATCACCATTATTAGAGCATTTTCCCAAGTGAGGAAAGGATGATGGAGGCTATGATTCCCCCACAAGTCGGGATGAGACTCCAGACAAAAATTAAAGAAAAAGAAAAGGAAAAAAAGAGGCTAAAAAAGAAAAAAAAAGGCCCAAATAAAAAAAATGAGAGAAAAAGAGAGAAGGGGCGATGCTACTATCCTTTTACCACACTTGTGCTTCAAAGTAGCACCATGATCTTGATGATAGAGAGTCTCCTATGTTGTCACTTTCATATACTAGTGGGAATTTTACATTATAGAACTTGGCTTGTATGTTCCAATAATGGGCTTCCTCAAAATGCCCTAGGTCTTCGTGAGCAAGCGAGTTGGATGCACACCCACTTAGTTTCTTTTTGAGCTTTCATACACTTATAGGTCTAGTGCATCTGTTGCATGGCAATCCCTACTCACTCACATTGATATCTATTGGTGGGCAACTTCATAGCCCGTTGATACGCCTAGTTGATGTCAGACTATCTTCTCCCTTTTTGTCTTCTCCACAACCACCATTCTATTCCACATATAGTGCTATGTCCATGGATCACGCTCATGTATTAAGTGAAAATTGAAAAAGTTTGAGAACATCAAAAGTATGAAACAATTGCTTGGCTTGTCATCGGGGTTGTGCATGATTTAAATATTTTGCGTGATGAAGATAGAGCATAACCAGACTATATGATTTTGTAGGGATAACTTTCTTTGGCCATGTTATTTTGAGAAGACATGATTGCTTTGTTAGTATGCTTGAAGTATCATTATTTTTATGTCAATATTAAACTTTTGTTTTGAATCTTATGGATCTGAATATTCTTGCCACAATAAAGAAAATTACATTGAAGATTATGTTAGGTAGCATTCCACATCAAAAATTCTGCTTTTATCATTTACCTACTCGAGGACGAGCAAGAATTAAGCTTGGGGATGCTGATACGTCTCCAACGTATCTATAATTTTTGATTGTTCTATGCTATTATATTATCCATCTAGGATGTTTTATATGCATTTATATGCTATTTTATTTTATTTTTGGGACTAACCTATTAACCTAGAGCCCAGTGCCAGTTTCTGTTATTTCCTTGTTTTTGAGTACCGCTGAAAAGGAAAACCAAACGGAGTCCAATTGACCTGAAACTTAATGCAGCTTATTTTTGGACCAGAAGAAGGCCATGGAGTAAAAGAGGTTGGCCAGAAGAGTCCTGGGCTTCCCACGATGGTGGGAGGCGCGCCCACCCCCTGGGCGCGCCCCCTACCTCGTGGACAGCCCGGAGACCCCCCTGACTTGTTCCCGACGCCAAAACCTCTTATATATACAGAAACCCCCAGAACATAACCTAGATCGGGAGTTCCGCCGCCGCAAGCCTCTGTAGCCACCAAAAACCAATCGGGACCCTGTTCCGGCACCCTGCCGAAGGGGGATCCCTCACCGGTGGCCATCTTCATCATCCCGGCGCTCTCCATGACGAGGAAGGAGTAGTTCACCCTCGGGGCTGAGGGTATGTACCAGTAGCTATGTGTTTGATCTCTCTCTCATGTTCTTGATTTGGCATGATCTTGATGTATTGCGAGCTTTGCAATTATAGTTGGATCTTATGATGTTTCTCCCCCTCTACTCTCTTGTAATGGATTGAGTTTTCCCTTTGAAGTTATCTTATCGGATTGAGTCTTTAAGGATTTGAGAACACTTGATGTATGTCTTACATGTGCTTATCTGTGGTGACAATGGGATATTCACGTGATCTACTTGACGTATGTTTTGGTGATCAACTTGCGAGTTACGTAACCTCGTGAACTTATGCATATGGGTTGGCACACGTTTTCATCTTGACTCTCCGATAGAAACTTTGGGGGCACTCTTTGAAGTTCTTTGTGTTGGTTGAATAGAGGAATCTGAGATTGTGTGATGCATATCATATAATCATACCCACGGATACTTGAGGTGACATTGGAATATCTAGGTGACATTAGGGATTTGGTTGATTTGTGTCTTAAGCTGTTATTCTAGTACGAACTCTAGGATATATCGAACGGAAAGAATAGCTTCGTGTTATTTTACTACGGACTCTTGAATAGATCGATCCGAAAGAATAACTTTGAGATGGTTTCGTACCCTACAACAATCTCTTCGTTTGTTCTCCACTATTAGTGACTTTGGAGTGACTCTTTGTTGCGTGTTGAGGGATAGTTATATGATCCAATTATGTTATTATTGTTGAGAGAACTTGCACTAGTGAAAGTATGAACCGTAGTCCTTGTTTCCTAGCATTGCAATACCGTTTACGCTCACTTTTACCACTTGCTACCTTGCTATTTTTATATTTTCAGATTACAAAAACCTATATCTACCATCCATATTGCACTTGTATCACCATCTCTTTGCCGAACTAGTGCACATATACGATTTACCATTGTATTGGGTGTGTTGGGGACACAAGAGACTCTTTGTTATTTGGTTGCAGGGTTGCTTGAGAGAGACCATCTTCATCCTACACCTCCCATGGATTGATAAACCTTAGGTCATCCACTTGAGGGAAATTTGCTACTGTCCTACAAACCTCTGCACTTGGAGGCCCAACAACGTCTACAAGAAGAAGGTTGTGTAGTAGACATCATGGCCTTCTAGGAGCCGCTCGGGAACCACGTCGACCACGCCGGCGACAACAGCTACATGTTACCGCTAATCTCTCAGGAGCAAGCTTACGCTAACCATGGGTCGTAGGTGGATCAGGTCACAACGGCGGACGGCGGCCCCAGGTCGACTGCCCCCTTCCACCGGGAGGGGCGCACTGGGGGCCGCAGGAAGGAGCCGGGAACAAGTCCCCTCCCCACATCATGCCGATCAGGGCGCTACCCGGAGGTAAGCCCTCTGCCGAGGAAGCAGAGGACCCGTGGTCGCCGAGGGCGCCGCTGGCGTCCCCTTTGCCCCTTGGTGTCGTCCTGGTTTCCGGTCGCCCCTAAAGGTGGTTGAGGGAGGCGCAAGGCAGGGCCCTCTTCTGGCGATATGAAGTAAGGCTCATGCATGTGAAGGTCTCTGCTCGTGACACTCTCACGTAATAATGAGTGGGGTTGTACACGCCCCGGAGTTTCAGGAGTGCCGCCATCGGGCCTCGGGGGATCCCTCCTACGTCCTAGTGGCAGCACTTAGCTCTGCGCTGGTGAGAAGACACGAAGACTAGACTAGGCGCCGGAAGCGGCCATTTGCTTTTTATCTCTTTTCTATAGCCCCGTTTTCTGCCTTTGAATTTAAGTTTGAGTTGAATTTTCATTGATATGCGCGGGGGGTGTCGTTTCTCGTTCGTGCGATTTCTTGCGATTTGGTTCCTTGCCTTGATTCGGAGCTCGCGCCTGCTGCCTCCCCCTCACGAGCTCCTCGCGAGCGGGGGCTAGGCGCGGCGCACGCGCGCTGTTTGCACGTAATGCCATGGTTGGCGCTTGCTTCTCGCGAGGCCCTCTCGGACGGATCGGCGGGCTCCTCAGAAACTCACGACCTCACGAGCCAGTTCGGGACCTGTCCTAGCTAAGGTAAATTACAGCAACAAACTCGCAGCAGGACTCACGGGTTCACGAAGACACATATCCACCTCGTCCTAAAGAATAGAGGCAGTAATCTGTTTACATGAGGGGCTTCCCCTCCCCAAAATGCTCTTACAACTTTTAGGGCCGCGCCCGAGCTTCTGCATGCAGGATAAACAGCAGGGGAGCACCGGTTCAATCGGACATGTCGCTCGCTGCATCCCCCGGGTCGCCTTCAGACGCGTCACTGGCAACGCTATCACCGTCGCTGGCATCACCATCACCGTCGCCGGTGCCGCCCTCACCGTCGTCGACCACATCGCCTTTATCCGCCGCAACCACCACCACGTAGTCCTCGGAAGTGAAGGCCCTAACCAGCGCATCCTCACTGTCTTCCACCCATCGCGCCAGGTCGCCCCGGAGGGCCTCGGGTACGGGGGCAATGGCGGCATCAAAACCGAAGTTGGGGTAGGTGTTCTGGAGGTGGCTGAAGACACGGGAGAACACGCGCCCGAGCAGGCCACGGCTCCTCTCTTCAACAAGCTGGAGAGCCCTCTCGGATCAGTTCCCCAGACGCGTCACCACGTCGGTGAAGAAGCGGAGGTGACTGGCATAATTGTTCGCATGGGGATGAGGGGCGTTTTCATCATAGACGAAGTCCAGCGCCGTGTTGGCCCTGATCCTGAGGCCTTGGAGCATGGGGGCGTGCACCCGCTCCAGTGTCCGCCGCCGAAGCACTTCCTCCCTGCTCTGCTGCGCGAAGGACTTGGCATTGGCAACTCGCTGCTGAAGAGAAAGCAGCTCGGTGCAGGCGGAGGCCAGCTCAGCCTGCGCTGAGACCAGGGTGGCTGAGGTGGCCTCCTTGAACTGTTCCGCCTCAGTTAGCCTAGACTTAAGGGCGGCAGTCCTGCCTGCGGGCTCGGCCTCTACGAGTTCCAGCTTTAGGTTGTACCTGCCCACAAGATCCTCACGAGCATCGGCCACCCGGCGATCGACCTCCTCCTGGGCCCTGGCCTCATGCACGCCGACAGTATCCTCTGCTTGGGCGACTTGGCGCTCCATCGTCTCCAACCGCTCAAGCTCAAGGCTGCGCTCCATGGCTTCCAGCGCCAGTGCTTCAGGATCTCTTCCTCCTCGGCAGGCGTCCCCCTCATCGACGCATGGGCGGATTTGCGCGCCTCCACTTGCTGCGCCAAGGAGGCGCTCCAGGCTTGGAGCTCCCACGCGCGTTTCTCTGCAATCTCGCGGCGACGGTCGGCTTCCCGGGCCTCTTCCAAGGCTCGAGCGCATGCCTCACGCGAGGCCGCAAAAGACGCCTCGGCCTTCGCATTACCAAGATCGCGCTGGTGGCGCCCGAGGTTGATGGCCACCCTCAGTTTATGTAGCTCCTCCATCAGCCGAAGACCCTCAGCCTCGAGGCGCGCATCTACATCCACAAGCTCTCCGCCGAGCTGGCTCATCGCATCCATTGCCTCCTGAAAGAGCTCATGGCGGACGACACTCCATTCGTGCTCAAGCTTCAGCGCTCGGCCGATTCCATCCTCCACCGCGGGGGTTGCTTACGGGATCCGAAGCGGCTCGCCCCCTTTTAGCAGGGGGCTGGGGGCTGGTGCCCCCCCGGTCGCCCACGGGGCTTCGGCGGAAGCCCGGTGCAGTTGAGGTTCGCCACTCGAAGAGGAAACCAAGGCCAAAGCCATCCAGCTGCCGTCCACAACTAGAGGAGGAGACCTTGGCACGCTCATTGCGCCCTCAGCGAGGCCACGAAGAAGAGGTGGTAGGAGCGCGGGCTCAAGGCACTAGGCTAGCGTGTCTGCCTCCCTGGCCGACCTCATGCCGGGGGCGTCATGCTGGCCTGGGACACTCAAGGCTAGCGGGAGATTCAGGGCAGGAGAAGGTTGCTTCCTGGGAGGCTTCGCGGCCTTAGCAGAAGGTATCCTGAAGAGCCACCGTCAGGAAGGGAAGCAGCACTCGAGGAATTACAAAGATAAGGTACTTACTCATTTATGGCGATGTACTTCCTTTGTTTCAGCGACCGGAAGGCGCCACTGCTGCAGCTTGGGGACCCCTGATACGTCTCCGTTGTATCTATTAATTTTGATTGTTCCATGCCAATATTATTCAACTTTCATATACTTTTGGCAACTTTTTATACTATTTTTTGGGACTAACATATTGATCCAGTGCCCAGTGCCAGTTCCTGTTTGTTGCATGTTTTATGTTTCGCAGAAACCCAATATCAAATGGAGTCCAAACGGGATAAAAACAGACAGATAATTATTTTGGAATATTTGTGATTTTTGGGAGGAAGAATCAACGCGAAACGGTGCCCGAGGTGGCCACGAGAGTGGGCCACGCCACCCCTCCAGGGGGCGTACCTCCTATCTCGTGGGCCACCCCGTAAGGCGGTTGATGCTCTTCTTTTGCCGCAAGAAAGCTAATTTTTGGAAAAAAAATCATGGCGAAGGTTTCAGGCCAATCGGAGTTACAGATCTCCATATATTCACGAAACGGTGAAACAGAGCCAGGAGAGAACGCAGAAACAGAGAGATAGATCCAATCTCGGAGGGGCTCTCGCCCCTCCCAAGCTATGTGAGCCAAGGACCAGAGGGGAAACCCTTCTCCCATCTAAGGAGGAGGTCAAGGAAGAAAAAGAAGCAGGATGCCTCTCTCCCCCTGCTTCCGGTGGCGCCGGAGCGCTGCCGGGGGCCATCATCATCACCGCGATCTTCACCAACACCACCGCCATCTTCACCAACATCTCCATCACCTTCCTCCTTCTATATTCAGCGGTCCACTCTACCGCAACCTGCTGTACCCTCTACTTGAACATGGTGCTTTATGCTTCATATTATTATCCAATAATGTGTTGCCATCCTATGATGTCTGAGTAGATTTCCGTTGTCCTATCGGTGATTGATGAATTGCTATGATTGGTTTGACTTGCATGTTTTATTATTGGTGCTGTCCTATTGTGCCCTCCATGTCGCGCAAGCCTGAGGGATTCCTGCTGTAGGGTTTGCAATATGTTTATGATTTGCTTATGGTGGGTTGCGTGAGTGACTGAAACACAAACCCGAGTAAGTAGGTTGTTTGTGTATGGGATAAAAGGGGACTTGATGCTTTAATGCTATGGTTGGGTTTTACCTTAATGAATCTTTAGTAGTTGCGGATGCTTGCTAGAGTTCCAATCATAAGTGCATAGAATTCCAAGTAAGGGATGATATGTTAGCTTATGCCTCTCCCTCAAATAGAATTGCAATAGTGATTACCGGTCTATTAACATAGTCAATTGTTTAGGGACAATTCTACAACTCCTACCACCACTTTTCCACACTCGCTATATTTACTTTATTGCATCTTTATCTAAACAGCCCCTAGTTTATATTTATGCGTTCTTTACTTTCTTGCAAACCTATCCAAAAACTCCTACAAAGTTATTCTAGTTTGTACTTGTTCTAGGTAAAGCGAACGTCAAGCGTGCGTAGAGTTGTATCAGTGGTCAATAGAACTTGAGGGAATATTTGTTCTATCTTTAGCTCCTCGTTGGGTTCGACACTCTTACTTATCGAAAACTGTTGTGATCCCCTATACTTGTGGGTTATCAAGACCTTTTTCTGGCGCCATTGCCGGGGAGTCGTAGCGTGGGGTGGATATTCTCGTGTGTGCTTGTTGGCTTTATCACTAAGTAATTTCTATTTGCTGTTCTTAGTTGTTCTCTATCTTTAGTTATGGATATGGAACACAAAATACCAAAAAATTAGAGGTACTTGCTACTCATGTAGATGGGGTAACTCCTAAAACCCCCGATTCTCATTATGCGAGAGATATTATATACTAGTTTGATAATCCTAAGAAAACCCCATTGAACTTTATAATGGGAGACACGTTGGATCAACGTGAATACTTTAGGGATTATCGCTCGACACAAAAAGGGAAACTATTATGGGATCAATTTATTATGTTGCGTTGGTATGCCTGGAATCTATGCTTGAAATATGATATTACTTGTTGCTCTAGGATGGAGGCTCCACACATCCCCTTTTCATGCAAATTTACCGATAATGAAACCTTAGCTTCTTATGCTAATGGTATATATGATTACTATGATGTGGAACAAATAGAAGAATTTGTTGCTTTTAAGGCTGCCTATGATATTGAAGCTTTGTTTGAAAAGTATGAAGCTTTTGATGATGATGGTTATAGGCTGGAAAATCTTGCTATACTTGGATATTGCTATGAAAATTATGAATACACAATTACTATATTAATGCTTTTATGAAGAAAGTCAATGCTATCCAAGAAGAGACTAATATTTTGCAGGAAGCTATGGAAGAAGAAATTGATGAAACAGTGAGCTCATTGGATGAAAAAGATGATGAGGAGAGCGAAGAACAAAAGGAGGAAGAGTGGATTGATCACCCGTGCCCACCTTCTAATGAGAGTAACTCTTCAACTCATACATTGTTTAATTCCCCTTCATGCTTACCGAAGGATGATTGCTATGAGGACTGCTATGATCCCGTTGATTCTCTTGAAATATCCCTTTTGATGATGCTTGCTATGCTTGTGGCCAAGATGCCAATATGAATTATGCTTATGGAGATGAACTTGCTATAGTTCCTTATGTTAAACATGAAATTGTTGCTATTGCACCCACGCATGATAGTCCTATTACCTTTTTGAATTCTCCCGACTACACTATATCGGAGAAGTTTGTGCTTACTAAGGATTATATTGATGGGTTGCCTTTCACCATTGCACATGATGATTTTGATAGATATAATATGCATGTGCTTGCTGCTCCTACTTGCAATTATTATGAGAGAAGAAATCTATCTCCACCTCTCTATGTTTCCAACACGATGAAATTGCAAGAAACTGCTTATACTATGCATTGGCCTTTACTATGTGTGCATGAATTGTTCTTTTATGACATGCCGATGCATAGGAAGAGAGTTAGACTTCGTTGTTGCATGATATATGTTACTTTGTGCTCAATACTAAATTACAAATCATTGTTAATTAAAATTGGCTTTGATATACCTTGGGATCCGGGTGGATTCATTACTTGAGCACTAAATGCCTAGCTTAATGGCTTTAAAGAAAGCGCTGCCAGGGAGACAACCCGGAAGTTTTAGAGAGTCATTTATTTCTGTTTAGTGCTTTCATATAGTTTAAAAACAAAAAAAATAAAGAGGGGAACCTAAAAATTGTTCAAAAAGGAAAGTGAAAGTGAGAGAGACAAGCATTGTTGAAGTGGGAGAGCTCCTTGAACTTTGTTCATGCTCACGGCAACTTTGTGAATCTTGATTACATAAACTTTTCATCAAAAATAATTATCCCCGTGTACAATTCCATTGTATTATAAAAATAATGTGCCAAGGTTTGCCTTTAGGATGTTTACAATGCTTGTTGGTTTGTACGGTTTAGGACAGAAACTTTGGCTGTAGTGCGCGAATTTTAGTTTTTTACTGGAACGTCAAATGGTTCTGATTCTTTTTGCACTATCTTTATATACAACGTTTTTATTTTTCCTAATTTTTGTAGGATTTTTGGGTTACCAGAAGTATGGTGGATGTTCAGATTGCTACAGACTGTTCTGTTTTTGACAGATTCTGTTTTTGATGCATAGTTTGCTTGTTTTGATGAATCTATCAATTTATATTAGTGGATTAAGCCATGATAAAGCTATATTACAGTAGACACAATGCAAAAATAAGATATGAATTGGTTTGCAACAGTACTTAGAGTGGTGATTTGCTTTATTATACTAACGGATCTTCTGAAGTTTTACATTGAAGTTTTGTGTGGATGTAGTGTCTAATCGAGGATGTCTCGATATGAGGAAAAGGAAGAGAGGCAAGAGCTCAAGCTTGGGGATGCCCGAGGCACCCCAAGTAAATATTATAGGAGACTCAAGCGTCTAAGCTTGGGGATGCCCCGGAAGGCATCCCCTCTTTCTTCAACAAGTATCAGTATGTTTTCGAATTCGTTTCGTTCATGCATTATGTGCAAGTCTTGGAGCGTCTTTTGCATTTAGTTTTCATTTTTCTTTTATGCACCATGCTGGTATGAGATAGTCCTTGGTTGATTTATAGAATGCTCATTGCACTTCACTTAAATCTTTTGAGTATGGCTTTATAGAATGCTTCACGTGCTTCGCTTATATCATTTGAAGTTTGGATTGCCTGTTTCCCTTTACATAGACAACCGCCATTTGTAGAATGCTCTTTTGCTTCACTTATATTTGTTAGAGCATGGGCATATCTTTTTTAGAAAGAATTAAACTCTCTTGCTTCACTTATATCTATTTAGAGAGATGACAGGAATTGGTCATTCACATGGTTAGTCATAAAATCCTACATAAACTTGTAGATCGCTGAATATGATATGTTTGATTCCTTGCAATAGTTTTGCGATATAAAAGTGGTGATATTAGATTCATGCTAGTGGGTGGTTGTGGATTAATAGAAATACTTGTGTTGAGGTTTGTGATTCCCGTAGCATGCACGTATGGTGAACCGTTATGTGATGAAGTCGGAGCATGATTTATTTATTGATTGTCTTCCTTATGAGTGGCGGTCGGGAACGAGCGATGGTCTTTTCCTACCAATCTATCCCCCTAGGAGCATGCACGTAGTACTTTGTTTTGATGACTAATAGGTTTTTGCAATAAGTATGTGAGTTCTTTATGACTAATGTTGAGTTCATGGATTATACACACTTTTACCTTTCCATCATTGCTAGCCTCTTCGGTACCGTGCATTGCCCTTCCTCACCTCGAGAGTTGGTGCAAACTTCTCCGGTGCATCCAAACCCTATGATACGATATGATCTATCACACATAAGCCTCATTATATCTTCCTCCAAATAGCCACCATACCTACCTATCATGGGATTTCCATAGCCATTCCGAGATATATTGCCATGCAACTTCCATCATCACCATATTCATGACTTGAGCATTCATTGTCATATTGCTTTGCATGATCGTAAGATAGCTAGCATGATGTTTTCATGGCTTGTCTGTTTTTTGATGGCATTGCTACGCTAGATCATTGCACATCCCGGTACACCGCCGGAGGCATTCATATAGAGTCATATCTTTGTTCTAGATATCGAGTTGTAATATTGACTTGTAAGTAAATAAAAGTGTGATGATCATCATTATTAGAGCATTGCCCCAGTGCGGAAAGGATGATGGAGACTATGATTCCCCCACAAGTCGGGATGAGACTCCGGACGAAAAAATAAGAAAAAAAGAAGGCCCAAAAAAAGGAGAAAAAAATGAGAGAAAAAGAGAGAAGGGGCAATGTTACTATCCTTTTACCACACTTGTGCTTCAAAGTAGCACCATGTTCTTCATATAGATTGTCTCCTATGTTGTCACTTTAATATACTAGAGGGAATTTTCATTATAGAACTTGGCTTGTATATTCCAGTGATGGGCTTCCTCAAATGCCCTAGGTCTTCATGAGCAAGCAAGTTGGATGCACACCCACTTAGTTTCTTTTGTTGAGCTTTCATACACTTATAGCTCTTAGTGCATCCGATGCATGGCAATCCCTACTCCTCGCATTGACATCAATTGATGGGCATCTCCATAGCCCGTTGATTAGCCGCGTCGATGTGAGACTTTCTCCTTTTTCTTCTTGTTCACATAACCTCCATCATTACATTCTATTCCACCAATAGTGCTATATCCATGGCTCACGCTCATGTATTGCGTGAAAGTTGAAAGGTTTGAGAAACGCCAAAAGTATGAAACAATTGCTTGGCTTGTCATCGGGGTTGTGCATGATGTGAATATTTTGTGTGGTGAAGATGGAGCATAGCCAGACTATATGATTTTGTAGGGATGAGCTTTCTTTGGCTATGTTATTTAAATAAGACATAATTTCTTGGTTGGTATGCTTGAAGTATTATTGTTTTTATGTCAAAGGATAGACTATTGCTTTGAATCACTCGTGTCTTAATATTCATGCCATGATTAGACATATGATCCAGATTGTGCTAGGTAGCATTCCACATCAAAAATTATATTTTTTATCATTTACCTACTCGAGGATGAGCAGTAATTAAGCTTGGGGATGCTGATACGTCTCCGTCGTATCTATAATTTTTTATTGTTCCATGCCAATATTATTCAACTTTCATATACTTTTGGCAACTTTTTATACTATTTTTGGGACTAACATATTGATCCAGTGCCAGTTCCTGTTTGTTGCATGTTTTATGTTTCGCAGAAGCCCAATATCAAACGGAGTCCAAACGGGATAAAAACGGACAAATAATTATTTTGGAATATTCGTGATTTTTGGGAGGAAGAATCAACGCGAAACGGTGCCCGAGGTGGCCACGAGAGTGGGCCACGCCACCCCTCCAGGGGGCGTGCCCCCCCTATCTCGTGGGCCACCCGCAAGGCGGTTGATGCTCTTCTTTTGCCGCAAGAAAGCTAATTTTCGGAAATAAAATCATGGCGAAGGTTTCAGGCCAATTGGAGTTACGGATCTCCATATATTCACGAAACGGTGAAATAGAGCCAGGAGAGAACGCAGAAACAGAGGGATAGATCCAATCTCGGAGGGTCTCTCTCCCCTCCCAAGCCATGTGAGCCAAGGACTAGAGGGGAAACCCTTCTCCCATCTAAGGAGGAGGTCAAGGAAGAACAAGAAGAAGGATGCCTCTCTCCCCTGCTTCCGGTGGCGCCGGAGCGCTGCCGGGGGCCATCATCATCACCGCGATCTTCACCAACACCACCGACATCTTCACAAACATCTCCATCACCTTGCCCCTTCTATATTCAGCGGTCCACTCTCCCGCAACCCGCTGTACCCTCTACTTGAACATGGTGCTTTATGCTTCATATTATTATCCAATGATGTGTTGCCATCCTATGATGTCTGAGTAGATTTCCGTTGTCCTATCGGTGATTGATGAATGCCTATGATTGGTTTGAGTTGCATGTTTTATTATTGGTGCTGTCCTATTGTGCCCTCTGTGTCGCGCAAGCGTGAGGGATTCCCGCTGTAGGGTTTGCAATATGTTTATGATTTGCTTATGGTGGGTTGCGTGAGTGGTGAAACACAAACCCGAGTAAGTAGGTTGTTTGCATATGGGATAAAAGGGACTTGATGCTTTAATGCTATGGTTGGGTTTTACCTTAATGAATCTTTAGTAGTTGCGGATGCTTGCTAGAGTTCCAATCATAAGTGCATAGAATTTCAAGTAAGGGATGATATGTTAGCTTATGCCTCTCCCTTAAATAGAATTGCAATAGTGATTTCCGGTCTAGTAACGTAGTCAATTGCTTAGGGACAATTCTACAACTCCTACCACCACTTTTCCACACTCGCTATATTTACTTTATTGCATCTTTATCTAAACATCCCCCAGTTTATATTTACGCGTTCTTTACTTTCTTGCAAACCTATCCGAAAACTCCTACAAAGTTCTTCTAGTGTTATACTTGTTCTAGGTAAAGCGAACGTCAAGCATGAGTAGAGTTGTATCGGTGGTCAATAGACCTTGAGGGAATATTTGTTCTACCTTTAGCTCCTCATTGGGTTCGACACTCTTATTTATCGAAAACTGTTGCGATCCCCTATACTTGTGGGTTATCAACCCCTTCCTCTTGCGGAGCGCTTCGAAGTCGACACGAAGCCTGCCAAAGCATTGGACATGGTGGCCAGCATAGGGCGCGACTGGTGAAGCGCCCAAGGAGACGACCTCAGGAGCGCCAAGCTGGGGAGAGCTGTCGGGTTCCGCCTCGCGACGACCTGCTTCGGCCTCGGGGGCTTCGGCCTCAAGAGCAGCGGGTTGGATCACCCCCTGAGTTGCCACCCCAGGGCGAGAGTCATGGGTTCTCGAGGATGGCACCTCGGGAGCCTCAGGCAGCGTCGACACCTCGGCACCCGCGCCTCCGGCTTCTAGCGGTGCTTGCCCCCCTGCATCCACTCTTGGGGCAAGTTTGGCGCCAACGACAAGGAGAGGAGGCATGGTGACGGGGTTCTCACGGGGCCCCACAAGGCCGACTGGACGCATCCTGATGACCCACAAGTATAGGGGATCTATCATAGTCCTTTCGATAAGTAAGAGTGTCGAACCCAACGAGGAGCAGAAGGAAATGATAAGTGGTTTTCAGCAAGGTATTCTCTGCAAGTACTGAAATAAGTGGTAACAGATAGTTTTGTGATAAGGTAAATTGTAACGAGCAACAAGTAACAAAAGTAAATAAGGTGCAGCAAGGTGGCCCAATCCTTTTTGTATCAAAGGACAAGCGGAACAAACTCTTATAATAGGAAAAGCGCTCCGAGGACACATGGGAATATCGTCAAGCTAGTTTTCATCACGTTCATATGATTCGCATTCGGTACTTTGATAATTTGATATGTGGGTGGACGGTGCTTGGGTGCTGTTCTTACTTGAACAAACATCCCATTTATGATTAACCTCTATTGCAAGCATCCGCAACTACAACAAAAGTATTAAGGTAAACCTAACCATAGCATGAAACATATGGATCCAAATCAGCCCCTTACGAAGCAATGCATAAACTAGGGTTTAAGCTTCATCACTCTAGCAACCCATCATCTACTTATTACTTCCCAATGCCTTCCTCTAGGCCCAATTAATGGTGAAGTGTTATGTAGTTGACGTTCACATAACACCACTAGAGGCTAGACAACATACATCTTATCAAAATATCGAACGAATACCAAATTCACATGACTACTAATAGCAAGACTTCTCCCTTGTCCTCGTGAACAAAGCGTAACTACTCACAAAGCATATTCATGTTCATAATAAGAGGGGTAATAATATGCATAAAGGATCTGAACATATGATCTTCCACCAAGTAAACCAACTAGCATCAACTACAAGGAATAATCAACACTACTAGCAACCTACTAGCACCAATCCCGGACTTGGAGACAAGAATTGGATACAAGAGATGAACTAGGGTTTGGAGATGAGATGGTGCTAGTGAAGATGTTGATGGAGATTTCCCTCTCCCGATGAGAGGAACGTTGGTGATGATGATGGCGATGATTTCCCCCTCCCAGGGGGAAGTGTCCCCGGCAGAACAGCTCCGCCGGAGCCCTAGATTGGTTCCGCCAAGTTTCCGCCTCGTGGCGGCGGAGTTTCGTCCCGAAAGGTTGCTTAATGTTTTTTTCTCATTGAAAGACTTCATATAGGAGAAGATGGGCATCGGAGAGCCACCAGGGGGCCCACGGGGTAGGGGGGCGTGCCCCGGGGGGGCGCCCCCCACCCTCGTGAGCAGGGTGTGGGCCCCCTGGCCTTCATCTTTGGCGACGATTTTTTCTTTATTTATTTTAAGATATTCCGTGGAGTTTCAGGACTTTTGGAGTTGTGCAGAATAGGTCTCTAATATTTTCTCCTTTTCCAGCCCAGAATTCCAGCTGCCGGCATTCTCCCTCTTCATGTAAACCTTGTAAAATAAGATAGAATAGTCATAAGTATTGTGACATAACGTGAAATAACAGCCCATAATGCGATAAATATCAATATAAAAGCATGCTGCAAAATGGACGTATCAACTCCCCCAAGCTTAGACCTCGCTTGTCCTCAAGCGAAAAGCCGATAACAATAAATATGTCCTCATGTTTAGAGGTAGAGGCGTCGATAAAAATAAAATACGGACATGAAGGCATCATGATTAATCTCATAACAGCAACATATATAGATTTTGTCATATGATTACTTAAGTTTAAGTGATGATCTTTTCACAATGCAAAAGTATGAATCATAAACCTTATTGGGCACCAACAAATTATAACCTCAGTGATTGAAGCAATTGCAATTTATCATAACATCGGAAAGAGTCTATGTCAGAGCTTAAAGCAAGTCCACATACTCAACTATCATTTAGTCCTTCATAATTGCTAACACTCACGCAATACTTGTGGTTACTGAGTTTTAATCGGACACAGAGAAAGATAGGGGCTTATAGCTTTGCCCCACAACTTTTTACCTCAAGGGTAATGTCAACAATAATAATTCATGCTCCCCTACATCCAATTAGATATATATATATCATGTTCTTTCCAACATGCTGGGCTTGCCAAAGGATAAAATGAAAAAGGAAAGGTGAAGATCACCGTGGCTCTTGCATAAGGTAGAAGATAATAATAAAATATAGGCCCTTCATAGAGGGAAGCAGAGGTTGCCATGCGCTTTTATGGTTGGATGCACTAAATCTTAATGCAAAAGAACGTCACTTTATATTGCCCCTTGTATGTGGAACTCTATTATGCAGTCCGTCGCTTTTATTACTTCCACAACAAGTTCGTACAAAGCTTATTTTCTCTGCACTAATAAGTCATGCATATTTAGAGAGAAATTTTTATTGCTTGCACCGATGACAACTTACTTGAAGGATCTTACTCAATCCATAGGTAGGTATGGTGGACTCTCATGGCTAAACTGGTTTAAGGGTATTTGGAAGCACAAGTAGTATCTCTACTTGGTGCTGAGAATTTAGCTAGCATGAGGGGAAAGGCAAGCTCAACATGTTAGAGGATCCATGACAACATACTTTATCTCAGATATAAGAAAACATAACTCATCACGTTGTCTTCCTTGTCCAACATCAACTCTTTAGCATGTTGTATTTTAATGAGTGCTCCCAATCATAAAAGATGTCAATGATAATATATCTATATGTGAAACCTCTCTCTCCTTATTACTTCCTATTAATTGCAACAATGATCAAAGCTATATTTGCCAACTCCCAACAACTTTTAATCATCATACTCTTTCTATGTGAAGTCATTACTCTCAATAAGATCAATATGAACTCTTTGTTTCTTTTTATTCTTTTATTCACCCAAGATCATGGCAAAGCAATCAAGCCCTTGACTCAACACTAATCTTTATTATATATAGCTCACGGACTCGATTACATAGAGGGATCATAAAGCAAAACTTCAAAACTAGATCACGCCACGACTTTATTCTACTAAATCAAGATACTACTAATAGGATCGAACTAAGAAAAACGGTAAAGATAGGAGTTGTGATGGTGATACGATACCGGGCACCTCCCCCAAGCTTAGCAGTTGCCAAGGGGAGTGCCCATACCCATGTGATTATGTCTCCTTCTTGGTCGGTGAAGGTCGAGGTGTTGGATAGTCGCACATCGAGCGTAAGAGGTCCTCAAAGGCCTCCTTGATCCTTTCATCCTTGTTGATCTCCATGGGTTCTTCCCTCTTTAGCTCTATCTTCATTAGCCAAGCATCTTTGTCCCCATTGTCGGAGGAGGGGGACGACATGATGCCTGGCCTTGACAACCTGACGACAAAACAGCTCGAAACAAGAACAGAGGATAATTGCATGATCTGAGAGTCAAAACCTTCGGGAGAATATATAATGAATTTTTACCGACCAAAATGCGTATCGTGCAAGAAAACGGAGTCCGGAGGGCACACGAGGTGCTCACGAGGTAGGGGGTAGGGCGCGCCCTCCACCCTCGTGAAGGCCTCGTGTCCTTCCCGGACTGCCACTTATTTTTCTGTTTTTCTAAATATTCCAAAACGGAGAAATATTGCCTTAAAAATTGTTTTGGAGTCAGTTTACTTACCGTACCACATACCTATTCCTTTTCGGAGTCTGAAACGATCTGGAAAGTGTCCCTTATGTATTCCTCCGTGGTTACGATTTCAATAATATTAGTTTCAACATTTATGGGATTACCTGAGATATAATGTTTGATTCTTTGACCGTTTACCACCTTCGAATTTGTGCCTTCGAAGTTGTTGATTTTTATGGCACCGGAATGATAGACCTCCTCGATAACGTAGGGACCTTCCCATTTAGAGAGAAGTTTTCCTACAAAAAGTCTTAAACGAGAGTTTTATAGCAATACATAATAACCTACATTAAACTCACACTTTTGTATCCTTTTGTCATGCCATCTTTTAACTTTTTCTTTAAATAACTTGGGTTCTCCATTCATCAAGTGAGCTAATATCAAATAACCTCTTCTCATCGGCAACTTCGAAATCATAGTTGAGCTCTTTAATAGCCCAATATGCCTTATGTTCTAGTTCGAGAGGTAAGTGACATGCTTTTCCATAAACAATTTTATACGGAGACATACCCATAGGATTTTTATATGCAGTTCTATAGGCCCATAATGCATCATCAAGTTTGTTGGACCAATTCTTTCTAGACATATTAACAGTCTTTTGCAAAATTAATTTGAGCTTTGTATTACTCAATTCTACTTGACCACTAGACTGTGGGTGATAAGGAGATGCAATTCTATGATTAACGTCATATTTAGCAAGCATTTTACGGAAAGCACCATGAATAAAGTGTGAACCACCATCAGTCATTAAATATCTAGGGACTCCAAACCTGTGAAAAATAACTTCCTTAAGCATTTTAATAGAGGTATTGTGATCAGGACTACTAGTTGGAATAGCTTCTACCCACTTAGTAACATAATCAACAACAACTAAAATATGTGTATATCCATTAGAGGCAGGAAAAGGTCCCATATAATAAAAGCCCCAAACATCAAATGGTTCAATAACAAGTGAATAATTCATAGGCATTTCTTGACGTCTACTAATATTACCAATTCTTTGACATTCATCGCAAGACAAAACAAACTTCACGGGCATCTTTGAAGATAGTGGGCCAATAAAACCCGGATTGCAATACCTTATGTGCAGTTCTATCTCCAGCGTGGTGTCCTCCATAAGCTTCGGAGGGACACTTGCGTAGGATCTGTTCCTGTTCATGCTCAGGCACACAACGTCTAATAACACCATCTACTCCTTCTTTGTAAAGATGCGGGTCATCCCAAAAGTAATGTCGCAAATCATAAAAGAACTTTTTCTTTTGTTGGTATGTGAAGCTAGGTGGTAAAAATTTAGCAACTATATAATTAGCATAATCAGCATACCATGGAGTGCTACGAGAAGTGATTATGACGTTTAATTGTTCATCAGGAAAGCTATCATCAATAGGTAGTGGGTCATCAAGAACATTCTCTAACCTAGATAAGTTATGCAGCAGGGTTCTCCGCTCCTTTTCTATCAACAATATGCAAATCAAATTCTTGCAGCAAGAGAACCCATCTAATAAGTCTAGGTTTAGCATCTTTCTTTTCCATAAGATATTTAATAGCAGCATGATCGGTGTGAATAGTTACTTTAGAATCAACAATATAGGGTCTGAATTTATCACAAGCAAATACAACTGCTAAAAGTTCCTTTTCGGTAGTAGCATAATTTCTTTGAGCATTGTCTAGAGTCTTACTAGCATAATGGATAACATTTAATTTCTTATCAACTCTTTGCCCTAGAACATCACCTACAAAGACATAATCACTAGCATCACACATAATTTCAAAGGGTAAATTCCAATCAGGTGGCTGAACAACAGGTCCAGAGACTAATGCTTTCTTAAGTATTTCAAATGCTTCTACACAATCATCATCAAAAACAAATGGTACATCTTTTTGTAATAAATTAGTCAGAGGCCGAGAAATTTTGAGAAGTCCTTAATGAACCTCCTATAAAATCCGGGCGTGACCAAGGAAACTTCTTATAACTTTAATGTCCTTGGGACATGGCATCTTTTCAATAGCATCAACCTTGGCTTTATCAACTTCAATACCTCTTTCAGAAACTTTGTGCCCCAAGACAATACCTTCATTAACCATAAAGTGGCACTTTTCCTAATTCAAGACAAGATTAGTTTCTTCACATCTCTGCAAAACTCGATCAAGATTGCTCAAGCAATCATCAAAAGAGGAACCATAGACGAAAAAGTCGTCCATGAAAACCTCACAAATCTTTTCACAAAAATCAGAGAATACAGGCATCATGCATCTTTGAAAGGTAGCATGTGCATTACATAAACCAAAAGGCATATGTCTATAAGCAAAAGTACCAAAAGGGCATGTAAAAGTAGTCTTTGATTGATCTTTAGCCGACCACGGTATTTGAGAGAAACCAGAATAACCATCTAGAAAGTAATAATGTGTATGTTTGCATAATCTTTCTAGCATTTGATCAATAAAAGGTAAGGGGTAATGATCTTTCTTAGTAGCCTTATTTAATTTGCGGAAATCAATTACCATCCTATAACCTGTGATAATTGTTTACGGAATTAATTCATCTTTATCATTAGGGACAACAGTAATACCTCCCTTCTTAGGGACACAATGGACATGACTTACCCACTGACTATCCGCAACGGGATAAATTATACCTGCCTCCAGAAGCTTGAGTATTTCTTTTCTTACCACTTCTTTTATTTTAGGATTCAAATGTCGTTGAGGATCATGAACTGGTTTGGCATCCGCTTCCAAATTTATTTTATGCTGACATAGAGTGGGGCTAATGCCCTTAAGATCATCAAGAGTATACCCAATAGCGGCACGGTGCTTCTTCAGAGTTTTCAATAATCTTTCTTGTTCATGCTCTGAAAGGTCAGCACTAATAATAACAGGATATATCTTCTTTTCATCAAGATAAGCATATTTAAGATTATCAGGCAACAGTTTAAGTTCAAACACGGGATCACCCTTGGGTGGAGGAGGATCCCCTAGGATTTCAATAGGCAAATTGTGTTGCAGAATAGGTTCCTGTTTAAAGAATACTTCATCTATTTCCCTTCTTTCATTCATGAACATCTCATTTTCATGGTCTAGCAAATAGTGTTCTAAAGGATCACTAGGAGGTACGGCAATAGAAGCAAGACCAATAATACACTACTAGGAAAAAGGCTACTAGCAGCACGGGTAAAATGGCTACTAGCAGCGCGGGTACCCGCGCTACTAGTATCGCGGTACAGCCAATAGTTAGTAGTAGCGCGGGGTAAACCCACGCTACTGCTAACATTTTACTGGTAGCGCGGATGTCACCCGCGCTACTACTAACGAAATAGTAGTAGCGCGTCTATAGTACCACACGCTACTAGTATCCTGAATACTAGTAGCGCGTCTATAGTACCACACGCTACTAGTATCCTGAATACTAGTAGCGCTCCATTTCACCCCACGCTACTACTAACTAATTAGGAATTAAAAAAATAAAATCCATCAATTCCATTTTATGCATACAATTCTAACAACTAAAACAAGCCCAAATTTGTAATAAACCAGCAGCATTACACATCATTCCAAATCGAAGATTTATAGTAAACCAGGAGCATTAGAGCATATCCATACATCTACACTTATTGCCTAGTCACTTATTCTCAGCTAGTGCAAACACAGTTGAAAGCAAACAAAAATGCATAAAAACACCAAACAGTGGCATTCTATCCCTCCAAATGATTTGCTCCCTCTCCATCCTTGCAATCATCTTCTTCTCCCTTATGTGCTTCTCCCATTTATGAATCCAGGATTTACGTAAAGAGCAAAGAACAAATTAAATTAAATTTCAGCTGACATATATTTCCTTGCATGTTGTGATGTACAGTAGCTACGGGAATAAATATCTGAAAACAAAAAGTGAGTGATTTCTATTAACAAAAGATTGCCTATGTAATAGCTACAAACAAATGAAATTAATTTCTAGATAATATATATTGCCAACCAAGCCTAGATGAACTATATATTGCCAGGTAATAGGACATATCTAATTTTCACATTGATTGCCTTTAGTTTTCTTCAAAACTAAATATACTTAAACTTAGATCATTTCATATAGATGTTCAAAGGATAATACGGCTAAAAAATCCAATTTCTTTGTTTTTTTGAAGTAGTTTAAAAGGAAAGCATTAACACATAATTTATTTGGTGCTGATATCTTTTGTTGCAACATTACTTAGCAAGTGGGAAAACAATGATGATTTCAACCGAACTGTGAAAGAAGAGCAAGGGAAATCATGGTTAATTATCATAGTATACTACAAGAAGTTAAACAGGAGAGTGCCCAACTACACAAGAATCATGGAATTGATGGCTAATTAGTACTCAATCCACTCTTTGAAACACAACCTTCTTCTTTTTACCTGTTTCTGTCATAATATACCGATAAACCTATTAAAATTGTTAATTAACAAAGACCCATGATAAATCTATATGCGTACGAATTTATGAGTATGAGATCTAAATAGCTACTCCCTCCGCCCACAATATAAGAGTGTGTTAAAAACACTCTTATATTATGGGACAGAGGGAGTAAAACTGAATAGGTGGGCCATGTCTAACACAAGATATTATCTGCATAGTAATGATGACTAGTAGAAGAGAATCTCATGAATCACGTGTGATGGAGATGACTGGTCGACTATACACTACATAGATGGCCTAACATCGACAAAGAAGTCCTTCCGAAGAAACAGTCAAATTATTAGCCCGACGACTAACAAACCGAAAGCAACCGGCCGTGAATGAAACAAGATCTTTTCCCCTTTCTGCACGGCTCTCATGCATTACACACACATGAGGTGAGGTCATGGTCCTCTTCTCCTTTCAATGGTCTATGCTTCTAGAAGAAGCCACGCGTTCCATTCGCTAAGAAAAAAAAGTCACCCATGAAGAATTTTGGTACTAGGCAGTTTGGTTGTCATCAGCAGCTAACATTGTACACGTGGCGTGGCGAATCCTATGATTCAAAGAACACTCATAAAAAGCAATCTTGAGGATAAAAAAATAATCCAAAACCTATGAATCATACAGGAAATATTTCTTGAAGTTCGGCAATCTTCTTTGTTTCTTTCTTACACAGTGGCTGGAATCTTTTGAAATTTCCTCTTATAAAACCTCACAGCCCAAAAATGTCATACGAGTTCAAAGTTCAGCAGAGAGCATTAATACTATTTTTCCTAGGAAGAGAGAATTTAGGAGTTTTCTATTTTTGTTTTTTTAGATTAAGAATTTAGGATTGGAGTGTGTGCAAACCTACACTGGAGAGAAATACAAGAGACATTCAGGGGAGTGTGGCCCATTGGGCTTCGGTTGGAGTCATGACAAACAAGCAAGGAAGTAAGTGGGCTGCACAGGGTAGCCCTGTCAAGCATCCTGTAAGTGGGCCGCTTGTAATATTACAGATACAGAACTGACAAATGATCTTCATATTAAGTAGATACCACTTTCTAAGGTGCAAACATCTAAGGAAACTTAGTTGGTGCTAATCGTGGAAGCGATCAACAACTGTTTATCTTCCTACATCAATTTGGACAGATTCTGATGGCAAAGATAGCATTATAATCCCATCCAACTACGTATATAACTAGAAAAAAAATGATGAAAAGAAGAAGACTATCCAACCAATTGACTACAATTATTGAGGAGCTGCATGGAGAGAGTGCTAGTATTAAAATCGGGCTTGCAATCTAGGCTCGATCGAAACTGAAACTGAAATCGGCCTTGCAATCTAGGCTCCTCCACCTTTCACAGCGGTGGAGCAAACTGAAACTGAAGTCGGCCTTGCAATCTACTACAAACCCTCTACAAAATTCGTATTGAAACTTTTTTAAACAACCTCTATAAGGCCGTAAACTGGCATACGAAAACAATGCGCTCAGGATACTAACTTTCGGGACAACAAACTAAAACGATGGCTGCTCTCAAACCATACATCCAAACGACGCAAATAAATACTCTACGAAAAGCTTGGAACTTGCTTTACAAATTTCATATAGAGGCAACTCGAAATTCTGAGAATAACTAACTCGTTTTCACCTAGAAGCTGGCTGTCCAGATTTGATGCAGTTTTTAATCGAACCAGATTCTTATCTCGATGTAGTAGCACCCAATAAAATGCAGATAGACATGTAACTAAATTATGCAACTGAAGTTTTAGCAGGAAGCAAGCACTCACCAAAATTCAGACATGCATGTAACTAACTTCTGTAATAACTGAATTTAGCAGCAGGCGAGCACCCAACAAAATCAGATAGGCATGTAACTAAATTCTGCAACTGAATTTCTAGCAACAAGGAAGCACCCAGCAAAATGCAGATAGACATTATACTAGATTCTGCAATGCAATGTTTATCTTACTCAGAAGCAGAGCAGGTATCCACCAAAATTCAGTCTGACAGCTACATGTAATCCAAATTCAGACATACTACATGTAACCCAAATTCTTCTACAACTGAACTTGTAACCACCAAATTCAGACAAGCAAGAAACCAAATCAATTGGGTCATTAGTGAGTCACCTACGGCACGACGGAGTTGATGACGTCGGCGTATCTGACGGCGAGGTTGAGCGACATACAACGGGCGGGGGCCATGGCGTAGCACCTGGTGCGGCCCCTCTCGACCTTGCCGAGCTTGTCGAGGTTGAGCACGACGACCATGGTGAGCATGGCGGAGACGCCTGCGCCAAGGGAGTGGCGCGTGAAGGTGAGCGTGTAGGTGGTGTACCGGTCGAGGAGGTCCTGGACTAGGTCGCACTCCCTGTCGAGCACCCAGCCGGCGGCGCGGAGGAGGCCGTTGTGGGCGTAACGCCGTCGAGCGGCGCTGCCGAGGCGGTTGTCGAGGAGCGTCTTGGCGTGGTCGAGGTAGACGAGGTAGGGCGTGACCTGGCCCCGATGTCGACATAGGTGCGGCGCGCGCATGACGTTTGAGGGTCGAGGAGGAGGGCGCCGCGGCGCGAGGAGGTCGGGCGGGCGTAGTTGGCCATGACGAGGCGGCACATCCTGGGCACGGGCGTAAAGTCGGCGGCGGCGGCGTGGCTCAAGGTGGCGCTGTCGTGGTGGCCGGAGTGGACGCACCGCTTCCACACCCTGCGGCGGGGCGTTGAGGAGAGGTGGTGGGAGCGGAGACGGGATTGGGGATCTGGATCGGGCGCTGAGTGTTTTTTTTGAGACATGGCGTGGGATGGTTGGTGGGGTGGGAGCAGATGCAGGTGGTAGCGTGGGGTTTATAACCCGCGCTACTACTATCGACTTAGTAGTAGCGTGGGTTTATAACCCACGCTACTACTACGGTTGGTCCCGGGAAGCACAATGGAAATAACTTAGTAGTAGCGAGGGGTAAAAACCCGCGCTACTACTATCATGTTATTAGTAGCACAGTTTTCTCAAGCTCGCTATTGCTATAGCGTTTGTTTTTAAACCGCGCTGCTGCTAAGATTCTTTGTATAAGGTTTTCCCTAGTAGTGATATCATCCTTACTAGGCAATTCTTCTTCACGATGTTGTTTACTGAATTTACAGAAATTAAACTCATGAACCATATCATCCAAGCCAATAGTAACAACATTCTTTTTGCAGTCTATCTTAGCATTAACAGTATTCAAGAAGGGTCTACCAAATATAATGGGACAAAAGCTATCTTGTGGAGAACCAAGAACAAGAAAATCAGCGGGATATTTGGTTTTTCCACAAAAGACTTCAACATCTCTAACAATTCCCATTGCAGATATATTATCTCTATTGGCAAGTTTAATTGTAACATCAATATCTTCTATCTCAGCAGGTGCAATATCATGCATAATTTCTTTGTATAAGTCAATGGGTATAACACTAGCCATGATAACAAAGATCTCCTATTTTAACAGAAATAAGAGGCACGTCTACCACAGGTCTATGTTTATCTTTAGCACACGGTTTAGCAATTCTAGCAGTTTCACCACAGAATTGAATAACATGCCCATCAATATTATCAGACAAGAGATCTTTAACAATAGCAATATTAGGTTCTACTTTGACTTGCTCAGAGGTGTATAAGTTCTAATATTGCTTTTTTAACAACAGTTGAAGCTTTAGCATGATCCTTTACTCTAACGAGGAAAGGTGGTTTCTCAACATAAGAGGTAGGAACAATAGGATCATTATAGGTGACAGTCTTTTCTTCAACTTTAATAGGTGCAGCTACTTCTACTTCTATGGGAGGATGATATTTAAACCACTTCTCCTTAGGGAGATCAACATAAGTAGCAAAAGATTCACAGAAAGAAGCTACTATCTCAGAGTCAAGTCCATATTTAGTGCTAAACTTACCGAAAATATCGGTATCCATAAAAGATTTAACACAATCAAACTTAGGTGTCATACCTGACTCCTTACATTAAATCGAGGTCCCAATCTTCAGAGTTGCGTTTAATTCTATCCAATAAATTCCATTTAAATTCAATAGTCTTCATCATAAAAGAGCCAGCACAAGAAGTATCGAGCATGGTGCGATTATTGTCAGAAAGCCGAGCATAAAAATTCTGAAGAATTGTCACTCTTGAGAGCTCATGATTGGGGCATGAATATAACATTGATTTAAGCCTCCCCCAAGCTTGAGCGATGCTTTCTCCTTCGTGAGGCGAAAAATTGTATATATAATTGCGATCACGATGAACAAGATGCATAGGGTAATACTTTTGAGGAAAATTCCAATTTCAATATTTTATAGTTCCATGATCTCATATCATCACATGGTCTATACCATGTCAATGCGTCTCCCTTCAAAGATAAAGGGAAGGCCTTCTTCTTAACAACATCATCGGGAATACCTCCAAGCTTAAATAATCCACAAATTTCATCCACATAGAGTAGATGTTCATCAGGATGCTTTGTTCCATCTCCTGTAAAAGTATTAGCTAGCAGTTTTTCCATCATACCCGAAGGAATTTCAAAAGGAGTTTCATTTTCAATAGGTTCAGTAGGTTGAGGAGCAAATCTTTGCTCTACTGGACGGGGTGAATGTAACATCCCAAATTTTCAATTTGGCATGTTATACATAGGTCATCCATGCATATCATATTTTATTGCATTCTCGTTTGCCATCCTCGAAATCCTAAGCAACTCAAGGACCCTCGGAGAGAGTTGGGGATTTTCCGATTTTCATATTTGAATTTTATCAAATAATGAAGACGAGGATTTTGGATTTTATTATTTTTCTCTCCAGAAAATATTTCATGTTTAATAATAAATGAGAGGAGATAATATGACTTCTCCAAAAAAAAAATTGAAATATCGGAGGAAAAATGTTAAAATCATTATTTGGAATTTTATTTGAATATAGAAAAATTTGCATATATTTAAAATTGCATTTTAGGGGCCAAGAAAAGTTCATCTTGTTCTAAATATTTTATTTAGGCAAAGAAAACTTGTTTTGGCATTTTTAGATTTTTATTTATTTTTCTAGGGTTTTTACAATTTTAGTGAATGTTTTTAAAAAAGCGAATCTGCCCGTGAGCCAAAGGCCCAACCAAGCGAGCCCAGCCGCCCGCTTTCGCGTCTTGTGGCCGCCCGCCGCCTCGGGACAGAGTCCGAGCGGACTCCCCTCCCGCCGCCTTGCCCCTCCTCCAAGCCACCGCGCCGCCCGCCCCTCTTTAAATAGCACCGCCTCAGTAACCACCACTGCCGCCGCCCACCTCGGACCCGAGCCGAGCCCGAGTCCGAGCCGCCGCCGCCTCCCGCCGCCCGCCCCTCGCCCGAGTCGCCAAGCCGCCGCCGCCCCTCTAGCCCCCTCGCCGGACCCCGCCGGAGCCGCCCGCCCTCGCCGGAGGTAGCCCTCATCGCCGGTTTTTTTAAAAAAGAACCCTTCGGTTTTTTTAGAAAACCATAGCCGTTTTTTTATATAGATCGGTTTTATTTTTTTTCCGGTTTATTTATTTTGCGAGCGTTCACCCGTTCGTTCATTTTTACGAACCGTTCGTCATTTAGTTTCTGCTAACGAACGTTCGTTCGTTTAGCCGTTCGTCGTTTTCTTTTATCGGTTTTATTCCGCGATTATTCCGATCACGATTTCTGATCCAATGTTCGAATTAGTATAACTTTTCGCTTGTTTACCGGAATCAGGCGATTCAAGCGCCTGGAGTTTCATCTCAAAACCCTCTTTCCGAATAGCCAACTTAAACCAGTTTTTGTCTCTGTAAAATTTGACCCTAGTTCAGATTAGTAAACGGATCTTGTTTTTCTCACCGTTTGAATTTCGTTGCTCCGTTGGGTTTGATTCTTTTTGCAAACCGGAGTTCTTAAGTTGAACTCTCCGGTCAACCTCTTTCAGTTGAAGTTTCGTTTGTGCATCTTTGTTTGTTGCTTATGTATGTATTGTTTGCTTGCGATAGAATTCACGGATCGTCAGCAAGGCAAGTAACACTTGATCATACTCTTCTCATACCCAGTTTTTATGCATTAGCTCAATCCTCAAACATTGCATGGTTAGGATGTCATTATTTTGTGGGTTGGGAACTAGATGATGAGGTAGGAACCTATTGCCCTGTTACTATCAAACCCTTGGGAGTTACTTCTACGTGTTGCTTATATTGCTATGCTATGCTCGTAGACGTGGTTTGGGTTTGAGAGATATTCATGACAGATGTGAGATTGTAAATTAATGGTTTACTTTAAGGTGGCAACTTTAATACACATCTGGGTGGATTGAGGCACAGGGGAACCCAAAGTGTTGTCTGTTTTTTTTTGGAATTCCCGGGTACCCGTGTGATCTTCCTTTGGACCGCCACCAAGGCTCAAAGGGAACTGTGATTATTCATGCTAGAAACTTCCGTGTGCAGCCACAAGCTATTATGGGCTCTAGCATAGTTGAGTAAGTTACGTGAAGCTCTCGAAGAGGTAGATCAACAGGTAGTGGGTTTTATAGGTTTGGTATGATCTATCCGGAGTAGAGAGTTAATGTTTACGAAAGATCGTGTCTCGGTCATCCGTTTCTCAAACACCATGTAGTGCGAGAAATCAACGGAGGCGGTCGAGTCTTGTGGGGAAAAGTGCGCAAACCTCTGTAGAGTGTACAATCTAATCATGGTTAGCCGTGTCCTCGGTTATGGACAATTCTGAGTATCTAGTACTTGAGTATTCACATGTATCTCATCACTCTAAATTAATACTGTTTGGTTGTTATTTACTTTAATTGGGATTGAGTTGGGGTTATACCTTCTCAATGATGTTTCAACCACCATGATAGTTAAAGTAAAATTTATTCCTTTGATGTAGGGAAAAATTGGCTTTTTGCAAAACTGTAACCGTAGAGCTTTCCACCAGCCATATATGCATGTAGCATAGCTTATTCTTTCATTACTCTCTATGTGTTACATTGCCAGCATATTCCATGTGCTGACCCGTTTTCGGGCTGCAACGTATTATGTTGCAGACTTTTCAGACGAGGAGTAAGGTTCGATAGGTCGTCGCCGTGAAGCTCAGTTATGCCGTTGGAGTTGATGGACTCACTTTATCTTCCAAGCCTTCCGCTGTTATCGCATTAGATGGCCTTAAGCCATGTTATTGTAATAAGTTCTCTTTTGAGACATTCGATGTAATAAGTGTGTGATTGCTACTCTGTTATAAATCCTTCGAGTCTTGTGTGTCAGATTACCGATCCAGGATGACACGAAGCACGAAGACTTGACCATCGAGGTCGGGTCGCTACAAGATGGTATCGAGCACACGCTGAGTGTAGGACACGACCACTAAGATAAAACCATAGGTCACTCCTCTCTACTCATTTCTGACCCCTCTCCATTTTTCCACTCTTTAGGATGACGGAGATGAAGTACACGTTTGCACAACCGGATGAAGACACACCTTTTGGACGCCACTTGAAGGAAGTCACTAGGTACCTGAATATTGGAATACCAAGTTTCACCGGGACGTACAACGCCACCTTACCGTAAGAAGAATCTTTGGAAGATTCAAGCTCTAGTTCCGGAAGGACGTTTGCGCCAAGCACGGAGCCCATAGTGTGTGTTTTCAATGCACCAACATGGAGTTTGGGAAAGAGTATGGCAGCTCACATTACCATGGGACGCATTGGAGAAGTCTACAATAAGGAGCTTAAAGACACCATACACCAAATATGTGGGCGCCGAGACGAGCAATGGGAAGTAATCAGCACCAAGAAGGATAGATCCATTGCAGCTTACATCCAAGAGCTAAACCGAGACCCGTCAATGATCAAACCCACGGCTCAAACAGGCAAAGCAAAGGCTCCTTCTCTAGGCTCCTCCTCTAGGCTCCTCCAAGGCGACCTCCGCCGGTGGCCACTCCGGCCCCGGCGGCCACCTCCTCCTCACGTCGGCTGCCACTCCGGCCCCGGCGGCCACCTCCCCCTCACGCCGGCTGCCACTCCAGCGCTGGCGGCCACATCACCCCTGAACTCCTGTCGGCTGGGTTTCATCACCTTTTCTTCGTTGGAGGAGGAGGGTTTCGGGAGGGGGCTATGGAGCCTCCCTCGCTCAACTTTGCCAGAGGTAAAGAGTTTCAACTTTCGATGAGACAAAAATTTGGTCACCCAGTGGTGTTCTCCCCTGGTTTTCGTCAACGTGAGTTCACCTTGGTGGTTTCTTTTAGTCAGGCTCGCTTTCGTTTGGATTGTCACACTGTTAGTATCACCCTCCAATCTTGTTTTGGTGGATACCCTCAAGGATTCCGTGTGCATCATCTCAAGGATAGATCATTCAAGTTTTCTGTTGCTTCCAAGGCAGTGGGCTTTGAAATTTATAATCAGGGTCGTGTGATCGAGAAGGATTTTGAGTTATTTTTTAACCTGTGGGGTTTTGGTGGCCCTAACTGGATTCGGGAAGAGCAACTTTACTACCGTGAAGAGGAAATTCCTGGACTTTGGTAACTAACGGTTTTCGCCCTAGGGCGGCCGCCGGCAATGTCTCCGGTGATCAACTCCGGCCATCGGTTTTTTCTCGTCTCGCGGGGATTTCGGCATCCAGCAATAATGAGGTTTTGGTCAATTGAGAGCATTTAACGCACGATGTGAATACCTCTGGAGGGGTTAACGCTGCGGTTTCATAGAGCGGGAATCAGCGTTTTTCAAATGTCACGATTCAGTGCTATGCTTGCGGCAACTTGGGCCACTTTGCCAGAGATTGTTTCGAGAAAAGGCTTCCTGGGCTTTTTCCTTTTATTCGTTTCGCCACTTTCCCCAGCCCACCTGCTGAGGCGTGGGATTTGGATTTGGTACAAGACTGGTTTTTAAATGCATTGGCACGGCGAGGATCCTCCGGTGGTTTCCTCTTTTAGTGAGCTGTGTAAGGGATCTTTTCCTAATTTTCAGCCCCGAATTGCCCTTGCCTCCTCAACTTCTGCACTCTGCACGTCTGCTTCTCCTCAGCTCTCAAACCCTGCTCTGCTTGCCTCCATTTCGCCGTCATTGTCGGTGCTAGTCTTGGCGGCGACGATGGCAAATATCCCGATTGATCCATGGCCTTTTGTGCCGCATGGGTTTGATATTCAGCAAGTCCCTGGCCGCAATGGAGTGGCACGGGTGGTGCTCCCTCGTCGGCCTCGTCGCCACGAAGACTGGGCGATTGCAACAATCCATCCGCTCCCCGTCGATGCTCCTTTTCCCAATGTAAGAGACGTTCTTGAGGAGTTCATTGTTGAGCATAGGCAATTAGGGCTGAGAGATGTTCAGCGTTGTCCATTCGGTGAGGCCTATGTGCGACTGACGAGGGTTAGGGACAGAGATAAGTTGGTGTTGGACAGCCCTCATGAATTTGGTGATGTGTTCATCACGTTTGTTAAGCATGATGAGGGCAGAAACCATAGAAGGGTGCATTTTAATCAGACTGTTTGGTTATTACTGACTGGAGTGCCCTTTGATTTTCGAAATACTGAAGATCTTGCGTGTGCTGTCAGTAAGTTTGGTCGTATGCTTTCTTGGGATAAAGAGGATGATCATATGGGCCACATTGTGGTCAAGGCTAGAGTGATGAATCTGGACATTATTCCTAAAAGTATGAGGTGGTCTGAAGGGGATGAGTTTGAGGAAGATGGCTGGTCTTCCTCCATTGAAGTTCTGGCCAGTGAGCTTCTTGGTGGAGGGCCTGCAGATGAGGACCCAATTCCTCCTGAAAATGTAGACCCACACCCTCTCCCTGAAAATGCTGCACATGGCAATGATTTCCCCAATGAGGCTGTTAACAACAATGGCATGGAAGTTCAGAATGAGGAAAACTGGGATCAGTGGAACATACCAATGCAGAACAATGAGAATGCAGGTCTGGAGGATCTCTTAGATGCTGTGCAACAAGAAGAGATGGCTTGGGCTGATGGAGAAGAGCTGCTCCCAGCAGCAAGTAATAGTAGCTTATCCTCTAACATGTCTTCTTCTGAAGGAGACAATTCCAACCTGTTATTGCAACCTGCAGTTCCTGTGAATTTTCAAACCATGATTGTTGAACAGGCTGCTTTACCTCCTGCCAATGTGACAGCAAATGGTCTTCAGAATATTATACAAGCATATCAATCCGATGATGAAGAGCCTCCCATGCTGCAAGATCAGATCTTGGATGTTGCATTGCCTGTTGAACTTCCTCAAGATCAAAATGCTGCAAATCACTTGCAGCTTGTTGCTGTCAATCCTTTACCTAGGCTGGATGAGGCAATGGCCACTGCTGTCATTCCTAGTGGTCAAGCTCTGGATTCTAATGCCCATGTTCAACATACTGGAGAGGATGGGATATCTTCCTTGCCCTTGGCTGATTTAGAGGCTTCTGCAAGTGTTCTGCC
The DNA here is from genome assembly GCA_021605145.1 of Aegilops bicornis. NCBI lineage: Eukaryota > Viridiplantae > Streptophyta > Magnoliopsida > Poales > Poaceae > Aegilops > Aegilops bicornis. The sequence continues at coordinate 460,044,823 of CM038670.1, forward strand.
TTCTCAGGCTGCTGGCTCGTCAGAAGGTGTCATATTCTGCAATCCTGGGCACATTACTACTTCAAGAGGAAGCCTTGAGCCAGTGGTTAACTTGGAGGATCTGCAACCTGGGTTTCAAGGTAACCGGGTCAACCAAATTGATGAGCATTTCACCATGTCTCCTTCTCTCCTTGGATTTAAATATATTCAACTTGCTGCTTCTGCTAATAATGATCTTGTTGTCTCTGAAGAAGGTCTTTTGTTGTGGAAAAAGCACTTTCAGAAGCAATCAGCGGATAATAAGAGTGCTTTCACTGCCAACATTCCTGTAAGTTGGTTTAATTTTATTGTCCACCTACTTCTGTCACCTGACAAGTTTGAATGGACTGTAAAAATGTTAAAGTCTGGAATGTGGGATCTGGTCTCTGCTGTAGAAAACATGGATCATGCTTACATATTCTACATTCCTCATGAGTGTCTTGCTTCTCATGCACCTATTTGTCAGGCCATGGACATTGAGGACCAATTTAGCAAAGACAAGGGCAAGGAGAATATTGGACTAGCTTCCAACTTGCATGATGAGGAGTCACAGGACCTTCTGCAGCCTTTTGGCTCTGAAAACTTAAGGAAAAGAAGGAGTGGGAAGACACCCCTGCTTGAAACAGAGGTAAGGAGAAGCGATAGAATAAAAAAAGATAATGCTGGTTTTAAAAGAAATTCTTGCACAAATTCTAGATGTCTGCCTTGCAATGCTGCCCCTCCAATCATTTCAAAGTCAGTTGAGAAAAACCTCACTGCCTCTTTCTGCAAGGTTGCTGAGGGGGAACTGGAGGATAAGTGGCTAAGAAGCCTGTGAGAAGGCAAGATGAGGATTTGGCCAAGGTGCCCTTGGTCATAGGAGAGGACAACCCATCCAACTCTTCTTAATGATAGTTGCCTTCAGTTGGTATAGGGTGTTTTGGGGTAGTAGGTTTGGACTATCCTGTCTTTACTGGGATTACTCAATGACTTTTGTAATGATGGGTGAATGGTTCTTTCTGGATCTTGTGGATCTGCTAGTGCACTCTATTATTAAGACCTCTATGATGTATGGTTCATGGATGCTGTGCTGCTCTGGTGATGTGTTGTGCTTCATGGTTTTATATTTTCTGTGCTTCCTCAACTTCATGTATGTGCTTTGGATTGATCAAGTGCTGGTGCTTGATTCTTCTTCAGAAACTTCAATTGTTGTCATGAATAACACAAACAGAAATTGGAATATCCTCAATTGGAATATTAGAGGGATGAACTCTGAAGATAAATGGTTGGCTATCAAACAGAAAATTGAAGAGAGTGACTGTAGCATCTTGTGTCTTCAAGAAACTAAAAGAGAGACATTTGATGCAGCTTACATCAAAAACTTTTGTCCTAACAGAATTAATAAATTTGCTTTCCTCCCATCTGTTGGAGCTTCTGGGGGGCTGCTAGTTGCTTGGAATGGATCTCAGTTTACAGGAGAAGTTATTGCTCAAAATAGATTCTCACTCTCAGTTCAATTCACCAGCTTGTTATCCAATCAGTCTTGGATCCTAACTAACATATATGGCCCCTGTGATCCCCAGGATAAAGCTGATTTCATTAATTGGTTTCTGAATATTCACATGCCTGCAGATTTGGACTGGTTCCTTATGCGGGACTTTAATCTTATGAGAGCCCCTTCTGACTGAAACATAACTGGTGGAGATGTTAATGAAATGATTTTGTTGATTGAGGCAATCTTCAATCAGGGTTTTATTGAGCTGCCACTGCGAGGCGAGAAAATTCAGTCGGAGCAACATGCAACATGATCCTCTTTTGGTCAAATTGGATTGGTTTTTTACTTCTGCCTCCTGGATGACCACTTTCCCAAACACCATAGTTCTTCCACTTACAAAACCTATATCTGATCACTTGCCTTGTGTCATCAAAATTGGTACTTCCATTCCTAAAGCAAGAGTTTTTAGATTTGAAAACTATTGGCTGCAACATTCTGACTTCAAACAGGTGGTGGCTGCTTCTTGGAGCATCCCAGTGGGGAATCTTGATGCTGTTAAAAATTTGAATGCCAAATTCAAGAACTTGAGGAGAGCTTTGAAGTTGTGGGCTAGGTCTTTATCCTGCATAAAAGACAAGATTGCCAAGCTTAATGATCTCATTTTCCTTTGGGATTTTTTTTGAGGAATTCAGAGAATTAGACATTCATGAATGTAACTGCAGGGATATCTTAAAAGAGCAGCTGATCATTCTTCTCAGGAACCAAAAAATCTATTGGAAGCAAAGGGGAAAGATTAAGGGGGTCAAATTTGGGGATGAAAACACAAAATTCTTCCATAATAAAGCTTCTATCAATTACAGGCACAATCATATTGTTGTCCTTCAAAATGATCAAGTTGAAATTTCAGATCATGCTGGGAAAGCTGCAATCCTCTGGGAAGATTATAAGAAAAGAATGGGCACATCTCATAAAACTGCTATGCACTTCAACTTGGAATCCCTTTTTGGTCCCAGGCAGGATCAAACTATTTTTGATAACTTGGAGTTACCTTTCTCTGAAGAGGAAATTAATGATGTTGTCAAGGATCTTCCATCTGATAAATCACCAGGTCCTGATGGTTTCAACAATGAGTTTTTGAAATCTTGTTGGGATATTATTAAAGGGGATGTGCTTAGATTTATTCAAGATTTTCATGCTGGGCAAATCTCACTTGAGAGCTTAAACACCTCTTACATCACCCTTATTCCTAAAGGAAGCACACCAATGACAGCAAATGACTTCAGGCCTATTTCTCTCCTCAATTGTTGTCTTAAACTTGTCACTAAGTTGTTGGCTAACAGGCTGCAGAAAGTAATTCTAAAACTTGTGCACATCAACCAATATGGTTTCCTCAAGGAAAGGTCCATTCATGACTGTTTGGGTTGGACATATGAGTATCTGCATCAATGCCATAAGTCAAAAAAGGAAATTGTTGTGCTTAAGCTAGATTTTGAAAAGGCTTTTGACACCATTGAGCACCAAGCAATCCTGGAGATACTAAAGGCCAAAGGTTTTGGAGACAGATGGATCAACTGGATTAAAATGTTGTTCACTTCTGCATCATCTGCTGTCATGCTTAATGGGGTTCCCTGGCAAAAGTTTCTTGTCTCGTGGGGTCGAGCAAGGAGATCCTCTATCACCTCTATTATTTGTGCTTGCTGCAGACTTGCTTCAGTCAATTCTTAATAAGGCCATGCACTGGGTATACTTTCTTCTCCTCTGCAAGTGCACGCCTGTCTGATTTCCCCATTGTCCAAGATATCTTGATGACACTCTGGTTCTTCACCTGGTGATGCAAAGCAACTTCATTGCCTCAAAGCACTCCTAAATACTTTTGCTGATGCAACTGGCCTTAAAGTGAATTATAACAAATCAAGTCTTATCCCAATAAATGTGCACGAGGACAAGGTGGAAATTTTGACAAATACATTTCACCGTAAAAGAGAATCTTTCCCCATTCAGTATTTGGGAACTCCATTGGGTCTTCATAAGCCTTCCGTGGAGCATTGTTTTCCTCTTGTCACAAGATTGCAGAAAAAGCTTGTGGGTTTATCCTCATTCATGACAATGGCTGGGAGATTATTGCTGGTAAAATCTGTTTTAAACTCTTTGTTGATCTACCTAATGGGATGCCTTGATGTGCCTGTCACCATCAAATTAGAAGCTATCAAGTTGTTGAGACACTGTCTCTGGAGAGGACCTGACATTGAGGATAATAGGCCTGCCATGGTGGCTTGGAGCACTGTTTGTAGACCTAAGGACCAAGGAGGTCTGGGGGTGATGGATATATTTGTCCAAAACAAAGCTTTGCTTCTCAAAAACCTGCACAAGTTCTATAATAGGCACAACATTCCATGGGTTAACTTGATTTGGGAAACTTATTATGCTAATAACTTGTTGCCTGGCAGCAATTGGGTTGGCTCTTTTTGGTGGAAGGCAAATCTCAAGCTCATTCATAATTTCAAATCCTTGGCCAGATGTCACATAGGGGATGGTAAAACTGCTCTATTTTGGTCTGATCTCTGGCATTCAGCTTGTTTACAGGACTTGTTCCCTCACCTAATCTCATTTGTGAAGGACCGTAACACCATCAGGCACACCATTATTCATACTGAATACTTGGAGGATCTATTTCAACTTCCTCTCACTGTGCAAGCTTTCCAGGAATTTGAAAGTATGGAGGACATTTGTTTTGCTATAAGGAATTCTGACTCCCTGGATTGCACTGACACTTGGAGCTATATTTGGGGTAATGAGCAATTCTCAGTTTCTAAGGCATATAAAGTAATGATGGGAGTTAAAATAGTGCCCCAGCAGTTCAATTGGATTTGGAATAGCTCTTGTCAGCCAAAGCACAAGGTGTTTTTTTGGAGATTACTTCATGACAGGCTCAATACTAGGAATCTTCTTCGCAGGAAAACTTTCCAGTTGGCAAGCTACAACTGTGCTCTCAATAGTTGTCTTCAGGAGGAAACCTTACATCATACATTACGGTCACGCCCTTTTGCAGCTCAGTGCTGGGATATTATTTGTCCTTCCAGGCATCTTAATGTGTATGTGCCTGAAGCGTTTGAGGATCTCCGGTTCAAACTTCATGTTCCATTTTCATGGAAATCATCATCCTAGCCTCTTGGGCCATATGGATTTCAAGAAATAATCTGATCTTTCAAGCCATTCAGCCTTCCATTCAGAGGTGGAAAATCACTTTCCTTGATGAGCTTAATCTTCTGAGATATAGAGTGAAGAAGAGCTATGCCAGAGCCTTATGTACTTGGCTTGATAACCTTGTTCTGTAATTTATCTTTTGTTTTTTTCTTCTGTTTTTTCTTATTTTTTGGCTTACCTCAAACCTCTGTACTGTTGGACCTTTGTTTTTAATTTAATATAAAAATTGCAGTGGGGCATTGCCCTACTGTGTACAGTCAAAAAAAAGAGCTAAACCAGCACATTCGACGTCAAGAGAACCAGATGTGCGCTGACATGATGGATTTGAAGAAGGCGAAAACTAGGATCATCGAGCTAGAGGAAGAACTCAAGTCTACACGCGATGGATATGAGGAATAAATCAAGACCCTACTGGAGAAGAATGACGACCTAGTCAAGAAGATCGGAGTCTTCATGGGAGGACCAGCACCCAAAGAAGAGGAGCAAGAAGAGGAAGAAGATCCCGCTTGTCCGGACAACTACATCATCATCGATGACACCGACTCAGATCCAAGTGATGATGACTATGAAGACGAAGCTGGAGCAGACATCATGGAGTCTTCCACCGATCAAAATTTCTAGATGACCACCATATAATAGTAGTATTTCCCCCATGTAACTAGTAGTAGTTGAGCACTTATGCGATAGTCCTAGACCGTTTTGTATGCCCTTGCTTGCTTGATTGAATGAATATGTGTTTGCCTCATGTGCATATGGGTAGTGTTTTCTCGCTAGACCTCTTTCTATTCTAATCTCTTCCATCTAAACCTTCAGATGCCTCCGAGACGTGACCCCGGTTTTGTTTTCCCACCGGAGCTCACTCAGTTGATCCAACAGCGAGAATGCCTTGATGCAATTGCTAGTTCAGAACCAGGGCAATGCCAACAACAACAACAACAACAACAACAACAACAACCCGCCGCCAGTGGACAATTTAGCCCGTTTTCTGAGGTTACAACCGCCGGTGTTTTCCAGTAGCACCGAGCCAATAGTTGCAGATGATTGGCTACGCCGTATTGGAAGGGAGTTAACCACCGCAGGATGCACGGATCTTTGAAAGAGTGCGCGTTGCCGCCCATCCATTGGATGGACCAGCAGCCGCATGGTGGGTGAATTACACGACTACTTTTCCTATAGCCAATGTCACTTGGGACCAGTTCCAACAAACTTTTCGCACGGCCCATGTTTCAACTGGAGCCATGTAGATAAAGAAGCGTGAGTTCCGCAACTTACGCCAGGGGAAACTGTGGCTCAGTACGTGGATGAATTTAGCAAGTTATCACGCTATGCCCCTGATGATGTAGCCACAGATACCGCGAAGAAAGAGAAGTTTATGGAAGGGCTGAATGATGAGATGAGTATGCAGTTGATGGTGGCAACTTTCAACAACTACCAGGAGTTGGTAGATAAGGCGCTAATGATTGAAGGAAAGTAGCAACAAATTGTGAGTCGTAAGAGAAAGTATGGACAAGGGAAGTATAACTCAGGAGCTCACCAGAAGCCTCGCTTAACCCCGAACTCGGGAGGACTTGTTCATAACCATGGAGGACATAACCATACTGGAGGAGGATCACATAATGGTGCAAAGAATGGGAATGGGAATGGAGTCAACAATAATCAGAATCGCTCAAACCCAGCTACACCCGCCAAGAGGGACTTAAGCCAAGTTATTTGCTTTAAGTGCGGGAAGACAGGGCATTATGCCAATGACTGCCCTGAAGGAAAGAATGGAAACGGAAATGGGAGCGCGGGAAGAAGCCCAATCCATTCAACAAAGGACAAGTGAACCACGTTAACGTGGAGGAAGTTGAAGAAACGGCAGACGGTAATAGGTAAGCTTTTGGTTCACCATTTACGCTATTGTTCTTTTCGATCTTTGGTGCATCACATTCATACATATCAAGGGATTTGTGGATAAGTTTAAGTTACCAACCTGCACCCTTAGGACCCCTCTTTTAGTGAGCTCACCTGGAGCAGAGTACATGGCTAGCAAGTGGTGCACCCAGATACCCCTAATCATTGGCACGCATGTTTTTCCGTCTGACCTAATTATCTTGGAGTCGCAAGGATTGGATGTGATATTAGGTATGGACTAGATGTGAAAGTTTGGAGGAAGTATTGACTGTGCTAGCAAGTCAATTTATCTTACTACCCCAGAGGGAAAAAGGATTAAGTATGTATCTAGGCATGTGCCTAGGAGGAGCCAAGTGAATACCCTCACGGGAGTTATGCAGAGGAAGTACATAGTAAAGGATTATCCAGATGTTTTTCCAGAGGAGTTACCAGGCATGCCACCGGATCGAGACATCGATTTCTGATAGAACTAATGCCAGGTACAGGGCCAATAACAAAGAGACCCTACCGGATGCCCGCAAATGATCTGGAGGAAATTAAGAAGCAGATCAAGGAGCTATTGGGGAAAGGTTACATTCGTAGAAGTTCATCACCTTGGGGAGCCCCAGTACTTTTGGTGGAGAAGAAGGATAAATCCCTAAGGATGGTTGTTGATTACCGAGCTCTGAATGAAGTAACGATAAAGAACAAGTATCCATTACCGATGATCAATGATCTATTTGATCAGTTGCAAGGAGCTAAGGTGTTTTCGAAGATTGATCTACGATCGGGATACCATCAGTTGAAGATTCAAGAGAAGGATATACCCAAGACAGCGTGCACCACTCGATATGGATTATATGAGTATACGGTCATGTCGTTTGGACTGACTAACGCCCCTGCCTATTTCATGAGTATGATGAATAAAGTGTTCATGGAGTATTTGGACAAGTTTGTTGTGGTGTTTATTGATGATATTATGGTTTACTCGAAGAACGAAGAGGAGCACGCAGAACACCTACATTTGGTTCTCGAGAAACTCAGTGAACACCAGTTATTTGCCAAATTCAGCAAGTGCGAGTTTTGGTTGAAGGAAGTTGGATTTCTTGGGCATGTTATATCAGGAGAGGGTATAGCAGTAGATCCCAGTAAAATTCAGTCGATCCTTTGAATGGTTGGCACCCACTTCAGTCAGCGAGATTTGCAGTTTCCTTGGACTGGCAGGATATTACCGGAGATTCATTGAGAATTTTTCCAAGATTACTAAACCAATGACAGAATTGCTAAAGAAGGATACTAAGTTCAAATGGACAGAGGATTGCGAGACAAGCTTTCAAGAGTTGAAGAAACGGTTGACTACAGCCCCAGTGCTGACCTTGCCAGATATACATAAGGAGTTTCAAGTGTATTGTGATGCCTCTCGCTTGGGACTTGGATGTGTTCTTATGCAGGACGGAAAAGTGGTTTCGTATGCCTCACGACAACTGAAGCCACATGAGTTGAACTATGCCACGCATGATTTGGAGTTAGCAGCTGTAGTGCATGCGTTAAAGACTTGGAGACATTATCTCATTGGAAACCGCTGTGATGTGTACACGGATCATAAAAGCTTGAAGTACATTTTCACACGGAAGGAGTTGAACCTCAGACAGAGGAGATGGCTGGAGCTTATAAAGGATTGCGATATGAAGCTACACTACCATCCAGGAAAGGCCAACGTCATAGCAGACGCTTTGAGTCGGAAGAGCTATGCCAATATGCTTGAAAGTAGAGGACTGCCAAAGGAGTTAGCAGAGGATATTATGGAACTTCAGTTGGAGATTGTTCCAAGAGGTTTTCTTGCAACAATGGAGGTTCAGTCGACATTGTTAGACAAGATTCGAGAAGCTCAGAAAGAGGATAAAGAGATTGCCGAGATAAAAGAGAAGATGGGCAAAGGAAAAGCCAAAGGTTTTCGCGAGGATGAACACGATACCTTGTGGTTTGAGGACCGGGTTTATGTGCCCAACAATTCGGAGATCAGGAAGTTAATACTTCAAGAGGCCCATGACTCACCATACTCGATTCACCCCGGAAACACCAAGATGTATTTGGACTTGAAGGAACGTTTCTGGTGGACTGGTATGAAGAAGGATATTGCCGAGTATGTAGCCGTTTGCGATGTATGCCAGAGAGTGAAGGCAGAGCATCAAAAGCCAGCAGGACTGTTGCAGCCTATGCCAATACCCGAATGGAAGTGGGACAAACTTGGCATGGATTTTATCACCGGATTACCCAGAACCAAAGCAGGATATGATTCAATATGGGTAGTTGTGGATCGTTTGACCAAAGTAGCTCACTTCATCCCAGTGAAAACAACTTATACAAGTGCCAAGTTGGCCAAGATATATATGACCAGGATCGTATGTTTGCACGGAGTTCAGAGGAGCATCGTATCAGATAGAGGAACACAGTTTACTTCAAAATTTTGGCATCAACTACATCAGACCTTAGGTACCAGATTGGAATTCAGTACCACGTTCCACCCACAGATGGATGGACAGACAGAGAGAGTTAACCAGATCCTGGAGGATATGTTAACAGCCTGTGCGCTAGATTATGGATCTAGTTGGGATGACAATTTGCCGTACGCAGAATTTTCATATAATAACAGCTACCAGGCCAGTTTGAAGATGGCACCATTCGAAGCTCTGTATGGACGCAGATGTAAAACACCATTGATGTGGGATGAGGTAGGAGACCGTCAGTTGTTTGGACCAGATTTGATCAAAGACTTAGAGGAGAAGTTTAAACTGATCAGAGACAGACTAAAGATTGCATAGTCTAGACAGAAGAGTTACGCAGATTCAAAACGCAAGGAAGTAACCTATGAAATTGGAGACAGAGCCTATCTGCGAGTATCACCCCGAGGGGAGTGAAAGCGTTTTGGAGTAAAGGGAAAGTTAGCCCCAAGATTTGTAGGACCCTATCGTGTTTTGGAGCGGATGGGAGAAGTTGCCTACAAGCTGGAGTTACTGAAGGATTGTCGAGTTCACGATGTGTTTCACGTATCACGGTGAAGAAGTGCCACGCTGAGATGGCCGACATACCGTTAAAGGATAAAGGATCTGATTGCTAGAAGCGATCTGATTGGATAGTAATTTGACTTATGAGGAGAAGCGGTAAAGATTCTGGATTTCGACGATTGAGTCACCCGCAGCAAAGTTATCAAGTTTTGCAAAGTTCGATTGGAGCCACCATACAAAGGAGGAAGCCACACAGGAACGAGAAGATGATAGTCGCAAGGACCATCCGCACCTATTTTCTAGCCAACCCGAATCTCGAGGGCGAGATTCATCTTAAGGGGGGTAGGTTTGTAACATCCCAAATTTTCAGTTTGGCATGTTATACATAGGTCATCCATGCATATCATATTTTATTGCATTCTCGTTTGCCATCCTCGAAATCCTAAGCAACTCAAGGACCCTCGGAGAGAGTTGGGGATTTTCTGATTTTCATATTTGAATTTTATCAAATAATGAAGATGAGGATTTTGGATTTTATTATTTTTCTCTCCGGAAAATATTTCATATTTAATAATAAATGAGAGGAGATAATATGACTTCTCCAAAAATAATAATAATTGAAATATCGAAGGAAAAATGTTAAAATCATTATTTGGAATTTTATTTTATTTATTTGGAATTTTATTTGCCTAGAGAAAAAATTGCATATATTTAAAATTGCCTTTTAGGGGCCAAGAAAAGTTCTTCTTGTTCTAAATATTTTATTTAGGCAAAGAAAACTTGTTTTGGCATTTTTAGATTTTTATTTATTTTTCTAGGGTTTTTACAATTTTCGGCGGAATGTTTAAAAAAAGCGAACCCATGAGGGCCAAAGGCCTAGCCAGCGAGCAGCCCAGCCAGCCGCCCGCCGCTACTTGCGCCGCCCGCGCCGGACAGAGTCCGAGCCGGACTCCCCTCCGCGCCGCCTTGCCCCCTCCTCCAAGCCACCGCGCCGCCCCGCCCCTATTTAAATAGCACCGCCCCCTCTCTAACCACCAGCTGGGGCGCCACCTCGGACCTGAGCCGAGGCCGACTCGAGCAGCGCCGCCCGCCGCCTTGGCCGTCGCAGCCGCCCGCCCGCCCCTCGCCCGAGTCGCCAAGCCGCGCCGCCCTCTAGCCCCTCATGGGACCCCGGAGCCGCCCGCTCTCGCCGGAGGTAGCCCTCATCGCCGGTTTTTTTTTAATGAACCCTTCGGTTTTTTAGAAAACCCTAGCCGTTTTTTTATATAGATCGTTTTTTTTTTCGGTTTATTTATTTTGCGAGCGTTCACCCGTTCGTTCATTTTTACGAACCGTTCGTCGTTCAGTTTATACTAACGAACGTTCGTTCGTTTAGCCGTTCGTCGTTTTCTTTTATCGGTTTTATTACGCGATTATTCCGATCACGATTTCTGATCCGATGTTCGAATCAGTATAACTTTTCGCTCGTTTATTGGAATAGGCGATTCAAGCGCCTGGAGTTTCTTCTCGAAACCCTCTTTCCGAATAGCCAACTTAAACCAGTTGTTGTCTCTGTAAAATTTGACCCTAGTTTAGATTAGTAAACGGATCTTGTTTTTCTCACCGTTTGAATTTCGTTGCTCCGTTTGGTTTGATTCTTTTTGCAAACTGGAGTTCTTAAGTTGAACTCTCCGGTCAACCTCTTTCAGTTGAAGTTTCGTTTGTGCATATTTGTTTGTTGCTTATGTATGTATTGTTTGCTTGCGATAGAACTCCCGGAGTGCGAAGCGTGTTACTACGAGTCTCTAGGATTCACGGATCGTCAGCAAGGCAAATAACACTTGATCATACTCTTCTCATACCCAGTTTTTATGAATTAGCTCAATCCTCAAACTTTCCATGGTTAGTATGTCATTAATTTGTAGGTTGGGAAGTAGATGATGAGGTAGGAACCTATTGCCCTGTTACTATCAAACCCTTGGGAGTTACTTCTACGTGTTGCTTATATTGCTATGCTATGCTCGTAGACGTGGTTTGGGTTTGAGAGATATTCATGACAGATGTGAGATTGTAAATTAATGGTTTACTTTAAGGTGGCAACTTTAATACACATCTGGGTTGATTGAGGCACCTGGGGAACCCAGTGTTGTCTGTTTTATTTTTGGAAATCCCGGGGTACCCGTGTGATCTTCCTATGGAACGCCACCCAGGCTCAAAGGGAACTGAGATTATTCATGCTAGAAACTTCCGTGTGCAGCCACAAGCTATTATGGGCTCTAGCATAGTTGAGTAAGTTACGTGAAGCTCTCAAGAGGTAGATCAGCGGTGTAGTGGGTTTTATAGGTTTGGTATGATCTATCTGGAGTAGAGAGTTAATGTTTCTGAAAGACCGTGTCTCGGTCATCCGTTTCTCAAACACCATGTAGTGCGAGAAATCAACGGAGGCGATCGAGTCTTGTGGGGAAAAGTGCGCAAACCTCTGTAGAGTGTACAATCTAATCATGGTTAGCCGCGTCCTCGATTATGGACAATTCTGAGTATCTAGTACTTGAGTATTCACATGTATCTCATCACTCTAAATTAATACTTTTTGGTTGTTAATTACTTTAATTGGGATTGAGTTGGGGTTATACCTTCTCAATGATGTTTCAACCACCATGATAGTTAAAGTAAAATTTATTCCTTTGATGTAGGGAAAAATTGGCTTTTTGCAAAACTGTAACCGTAGAGCTTTCCACCAGCCATATATGCATGTAGCATAGCTTATTCTTTCATTACTCTCTATGTGTTACATTGCCAATATTCCATGTGCTGGCCCGTTTCGAGCTGCAACGTATTATGTTGCGACTTTTCGAACGAGGAGTAAGGTTTGATAGGTCGTTGCCGTGCAGCTCGATTATGCCGTTGGAGTTGATGGACTCACTTTATCTTCCAAGCCTTCCGCTGTTATCGCATTAGATGGCCTTAAGCCATGTTATTGTAATAAGTTCTCTTTTGAGACATTCGATGTAATAAGTGGGTGATTGCTACTCTGTTATAAATCCTTCGAGTACTGTGTGTGTCAGCATTACCGATCCAGGGATGACACGGAAGCACAGAGACTTGACCATCTGAGGTCGGGTCGCTACAGTGAAGATACCCCAAACAAGCCCCTCAGAGAATTACTTTCCATAGTAACAAGTGACATAAAATTTCAGCACACTATATAAATTTTTCCTTACCAAATTCCACTTACCAAAGGCGCTACACTCCCCGGCAACGGCACCAGAAAAGAGTCTCGATGACCCACAAGTATAGGGGATCTATCGTAGTCCTTTCAATAAGTAAGAGTGTCGAACCCAATGAGGAGCAGAAGGAAATGATAAGCGGTTTTCAGCAAGGTATTCTCTGCAAGTACTGAAATTAGTGGTAACAGATAGTTTTTGATAAGGTAAATTGTAACGAGCAACAAGTAACAAAAGTAAATAAGGTGCAGCAAGGTGGCCCAATCCTTTTTGTATCAAAGGACAAGCCGGAACAAACTCTTATAATAGGAAAAGCGCTCTCGAGGACACATGGGAATATCATCAAGCTAGTTTTCATCTCGTTCATATGATTCGTGTTCGGTACTTTGATAATTTGATATGTGGGTGGACCGGTGCTTGTGTGTTGTTCTTACTTGAACAAACATCCCACTTATGATTAAGCTCTATTGCAAGCATCCGCAACTACAACAAAAGTATTAAGGTAAACCTAACCATAGCATGAAACATATGGATCCAAATCAGCCCCTTACGAAGCAACACATAAACTATGGTTTAAGCTTCTGTCACTCTAGCAACCCATCATCTACTTATTACTTCCCAATGCCTTCCTCTAGGCCCAATTGATGGTGAAGTGTTATGTAGTCGACGTTCACATAACACCATTAGAGGCTAGACAGCATACATCTTATCAAAATATCGAACGAATACCAAATTCACATGACTACTAATAGCAAGACTTCTCCCTTGTCCTCAGGAACAAACGTAACTACTCACAAAGCATATTCATGTTCATAATCAGGGGGGTAATAATATGCATAAAGGATCTGAACATATGATCTTCCACCAAGTAAACCAACTAGCATCAACTACAAGGAGTAATCAACACTACTAGCAACCTACTAGCACCAATCCCGGACTTGGAGACAAGAATTGGATACAAGAGATGAACTAGGGTTTGGAGATGAGATGGTGCTGGTGAAGATGTTGATGGAGATTGCCCTCTCCTGGTGAGAGGAGCGTTGGTGATGATGATGGCGATGATTTCCCCTCCGGGAAGTGTCCCCGGCGAAACAGCTCATGGGAGCCCTAGATTGGTTCCGCCTCATGGCGGCGGAGTTTCGTCCCGAAAGGTTGCTTAATGTTTTTTTCTCATCGAAAGACTTCATATAGGAGAAGATGGGCATCATTGAGCCACCAGGGGGCCCACGAGGTAGGGGGCGCGCCCCAGGGTGGCGCACCCACCCTCGTGGGCAGGGTGTGGGCCCCCTGGCCTTCATCTTTGGCCACAATTTTTCTTTATTTATTTTAAGATATTTCGTGGAGTTTCAGGACTTTTGGAGTTGCACAGAATAGGTCTCCAATATTTGCTCCTTTTCCAGCCGAATTCCATTACCGGCATTCTCCCTCTTCATGTAAACCTTGTAAAATAAGAGAGAATAGCCATAAGTATTGTGACATAACGTGAAATAACAGCCCATAATGCAATAGATATCGATATAAAAGCATGATGCAAAATGGACGTATCACATCCCCAATTCATAAAGGGGGGCATCTGCCCCGCAAACTCCACCTTGTTCGAGCAGCAGTACAGGAGACAACCCTCCTGCGGCGTATCGCCTAGTGAGGGGTCGCCTTTCAAGACTTCGAGCACCGTTTTTCGTGCCTCGGTCGGGAGCCCCGACTCCTGAAGCCTCATGCGATCCTGGTCGCCGGTCAGGGCCCACATTGGTTGGGAATGGAGCTGGAGCGGGGTGATGTGGCATCGGAGGAACTCCTTCATCACCTTGGGCGCGGTCACACCAAGGTCCTTCAGCCTCCTCAACCGGAGCCAGATGAAGGCAAGATGGGAGCCCGTGAGCTTCTCGTGACCCCAGCCGGAGCCGGGGATGGCAGGTGACGACGGAGGCGAGAGCAGGGGGCTGAGCACTCCAACATCAACATAAACACACCGCGTCCGGAACTCGCTCGTAGACGGCGGAAGTTCAAAGTCAATCCCCGAGTCGGCTGTCGCCGCCACGGCCTGGAAGCTCAGGCACCCCGAGCACTGCCAGGGGTCGGTCGGGTGCAGCGAGAAGAAATGGCGCAGGAGGGCCACAGAAGGGGCAATGCCCACCATGGCCTCGCAGACAAAGGAGAAGATAGCGAGAAGGGCGATAGATTGGGGATCAAGTTGCAGCATATGGATCTAATAAAGGGAAAGCATGGCGTTGAAGAGGGCGGAAAAGGAAGGAACTAGCCCAGCCCATAGGGTGTCGATGAAGAACTGGACCTTAGTGGTTGTTCTATCGATAGTAGCTCGGGACGAAGGCCAGGCCACCGTCCCCCCCCCCCCATTCGTTGAAGCTGGTAGCGAGCGCAGGGCAGACCTTGTCCATGGCCTCTTGATTGAGCACCCGCGATCGGCCGACGGCGGGTTCGACGGCCGGAGGTTGGCTGGCTGAGAGCAGGGGCTTCTTCCCTTTCTCTGTTCGGTTCGGCGCCATGGCGATGGAGAGGAATGAGCTCGGGTCGGATTGGAAGAGGAAGCTGAGGTTCGAGGAAGCGGAGAAGTTGGGGAGTGCGTTTACAACAATGGGGAAATAACTGTGTAGGATGCCGTGGCCGCCTAGCCAGGCGAATATCAAGGCTGCATGGGGAAGCGGGGACGCCCGCGTCCCGTCAATCGCCATGCGTCGAGCAGGGCCGCAGGTTGTTGGGGCCTGCGGTGCTCCGCAGTTGCCCTTTGGCTTCGCCTCGAAGCCAAGTCCGAGCGCGCCTTGGGCCCCGGGGCTACTGTTGGCGTCCTGGGAACGGGGGTCCGCATACTTGACTGCATGCGGCCCACGGCGTGGCTCCACTAGCGGCCCTGTACGACCCATCTTCACCATCAAACACTCAAGACCCACGCGAGGGGACAAGCCTCACGAGGCGGACGATGCAAGACCTCCTCGGGGGCAGCCTCTCCAGGCTGGCTCGCGAGGGGCGGAGAGATCAAGGCAAGGGGAACCTCGCGAGGTTCCTATGACATAAGCCACGACGACCAAGGCCAGGCGGGCGCCAGCGCGCACAGTGTCCTCATTTCCTCTTTGGTGCTAAATAGGCAAGCGCAGGAGAGGAGTCCCGAGGCATCAGGCAAAGGTTTCCATATCGGTGCAACGAGACCAAGACCAGCAGGACGGCAGGACGGAGGTCACCGTGGAGCCCAAGACGGCGTCACCATCAGAGCCTTTGGCAGGCGAAGACCACCTTTAGTCAGGATAGCTTGTACTAGTTGTCCCCCTTCAAATTGGCCGTTGTGGCATCCCTTCCTGCTCAATATTTGGGAAGAGGACCAGGGCCTCCATAAATAGGACTAGCCACCACCATAGGAGGCAACTCATCTTGGACTGGATCCATTCCATCCTCACACTCCCCAAGCACAAGAACACCTCTCCTCAGGAGGCTGTTCTTCCCTTGTACTGCTCATCCTCACCCCAAGAGGCAATCCACCACACCACACTGGAGTAGGGTATTACACCACATCGGTGGCCCGAACCAGTATAAATCTTGTGTCTCTTGTGTTGCGAGTTCGTTGAGCTAGGCTTTGAGATCGCGGTGAGGGTGAGGGCGTGATTAGGTAGGGAGAGATCTTCGTGCGCACCCCAGTGTTCGAACCACAAGGGTTTTGCTGAAACCCAAAATCCAACATCGAGAAAAACAAAATACGGCCATAGAAGCATCATGTTGATTATTATAACAGCAACAAAATTAAACATAAAGCTTTTATCATAGAACTTTCATCATATATTTCCCATGAATAAGTAATAGTTCATCACACAATCAAAGTATAAAGCAAAAACTCTAATAGAAACCAACAAACTATGTTTTGAGTCAACTTTGCAGCTACAATTCATCATCTTTTCAGGAAGGGTCACATGTCAGAGCTTTTAGGCAAGTCCACATATTCAACCATCATACAGTCTTCTAGGATTGCTAACACTCACCGCGTACACATGAGAAAAACGTTTCTACCGGACACATAGAAAGACAGGGGCTTATAGTTTCGCCTCCCAACATACTCACCTCAAGGGTGATGTCAACAATAATAACTCATGCTATCTATATTCAACTGGACATATGTGCCTAGATCATTCCTACCCGCATGATGCTTGCCAAAGGAGAAAAATAAAAGGGAATAGAAGGAATACTTTGACTCTTTGCATGAAAGTAAATACATAAAAGTAAAGGATAGGCCCTTCGCAGATGGAAGCAGAGGTTGACATGCACTTATTTGTTTGCATGCTCAATCCCTTAGTGCAAAAGAACGTCACATTACATTGCACCTTAAGATGACAACCTTTATTATGCAGTCTGTCGCTTTTATTCTTTGTCCCAAGTTCATGCAACACTTAATTTTCTCTTACACTAAAAGATCTCACATATTTAGAAGCAATTTTTATTGCGTTTTTGCACCGATGACAACTTACTTGAGGGATCTTTCTCAATCCCTCGGTAGGTATGGTGGACACTTGAAAAACATTTGGGTTTAAGGGTTTTTGTATGCACAAGTAGTATCTCTACTTAGTGCGGAATTTTTGCCTTGCAAAGATGGGTGGCAAGCATCACATGTTAAAGGATCTATGACAATATGACTTGTATGTGAATATAAACATACATAAACCATTACGTTGTCTTCCTTGTCCAACGTCAACAATTTTGGCATATAATATTTTGATGAGGGCTCACAGTCACAAAATATTTCTAGGATAGTATATTTATATGTGAATCTTCTCTTCCCTTATTAATTCTTTCACGACTTGCATCATTGACTAATTCTATGTTTGCCAACCTCTAATAAAATTTCCTACTTATACTTTCCGTTATGTTGTGCTATCACCTACCATAGGATTAGTATATAATCTTATTGTTTTATTTCCTTTCTTTTATTTGCTTTCTTTCTCTTTTTCTTTTCTTTTTTCTTTTCTTTATTTGCAACATGAAAGTAAAGAAAGTAAAAACTCAAACTAACTTTGTTATATAACTTGCACATGATTACGATGATATATCACTAGGCAAACTCTCAAAGAAGAAAGGATCGAACTAAACTTTATTCATCTAAGCAAAAGATTGAACTAAGATAAGTAAAAGCAAAAATATAGCGGGATGATATGATACCGGGGCACCTCCCCGAAGCTTGGCGGAAGCCAAGGGGAGTGCCCATACCCGATACTCAGTTCTCTTTTGGTTGTGAAGAAGGTGATGGTGATGATGAAGAAGAGATCTTATCCTCGGATTTCCATGGCAGTGGTCCACCATCAAAAGAGGAGTGAGTCTCACGGGTCCTGCAACTAGCAGCCAAACTCGTACCTTTAAACCTCGCCTTATATTCAAAGAATTGGTTTTTAATATCATAGATCTGGCTTTGGAGGAAGTTGATTTGCTCGTTGAAGGTGAAGATGATGTCCTTCATGGCCTTGCCATCCACCTTGAGATCACGGGAAAGCTCTGTGATCATAAGGTGATTGGCATTGAGACCACGTTCCACCATCCCCTTGCACCGGAAGACTTCTTGCTCCATAGCTTCAATCCTAGCCTCCACGGTTCCCGTGCCCTTGGGACCTTGCTCATCGCGGATGTACAACACCCCCTCATGCATCTGGATGGTTTGAGGGTGCTGCACCACCTCCCGCAGATATGGGTCGATGACGTTCTTGAAGAACTTATCCTTGGAGGAACTTGAAGAGGCCATGGTAGATGGGATCTGACAGAAAACATCAAGAAAAGCAAACAAAGGATTTCTTCGCGATACGGTGGTTAATAGGTTCGAGAAGTATATATAGAATTTTTATCTTGTGGGACAAGCAAGCTGTTGAAAAGCGGAGTCTGGAAGGTGTCCGAGGTGGGCATAACCCACCTGGGCGCGCCAGGCCCTGGTGTCTTGTGCCCACCAAGGGACGCTTCCTGGAAGTTTCTTTATTTCCAAAATTTCAAAATATTCCAAAACTGACAAAAAATATTTTTCCGGATTTTTCGTAGTCCGTTTACCACGTACCTCCTTATTTTGACGATTCTGGAGTGTTCCAGAAGGACTCTTTTATGTGCTCTTCCAGTGTCAAAGTTTGGATAACATTACTTTCAACATTAATAGGTGTACCTGAGATATAGTGCTTTATTTGTTACCCATTGACAACCTTCGGAGTTATTTATTTTGATGGCTCCAGACCGGTAAACCTCCTCGATAACATAGGGGCCTTCCTATTTTGGGAGGAGTTTTCCTGCAAAGAATCTGAAATGAGAGTTGTACAAAAGAACATATTCTCTGACTTGAAACTCACGTTTTTGAATTCTTTTGTCATGCCATCTTTCAACTTTTTCTTTGAATAACTTTGCATTTTCATAAGCTTGGGTTCTCCATTCATCCAATGAACTTATATCAAATAACCTCTTTTCACCATCAAGTTTGAAATCATAATTAAGTTCTTTATCTGCCCAATATGTTTATGTTCTAACTCAAGAGGCAAATGACAAGCTTTTCCATAAACCATTTTATAAGGAGACATACCCATAGGATTTTTATAAGCTATCCTATAAGCCCAAAGTGCATCATCTAATTTCTTAGACCAATTCTTCCTGGACCTATTGACAGTCTTTTGCAAAATTAATTTTATTTCCCTATTGCTAAGCTCAACTTGACCACTAGACTGAGGATGATAGGGTGATGCAATTCGGTGGTTAATATCATACTTGGCAAGCATTTTACGAAAAGCACCATGAATAAAGTGTGAACCACCATCAGTCATTAAGTATCTAGGGACTCCAAACCTTGGGAAAATAACTTCCTTAAGCATCTTAATAGAGGTGTTGTGATCAGCACTACTGGTTGGAATAGCTTCTACCCATTTAGTAACATAATCACTATCAACCAAAATATGTGTATACCCATTAGAGGAAGGAAAGGTCCCATGTAATCAAATCCCCAAACATCAAATGGCTCAACAGCAAGTGAATAATTCAGTGGCATTTCTTGACGCTTACCGATGTTACCAATTCTTTGGCATTCATCACAACATGAGACATACTTATGGGCATCCTTGAAGAAAGTAGGCCAATAAAATCTAGATTAAAATACCTTTTGAGCAGTTCTATCTCCAGCATGATGCCCTCCATATGGTTTAGAGTGACATTTCCATAGGATTTGTCCCTGTTCATGCTCATGTACACTACGCCTAATAGTACCGTCTACTACTTCTTTATAAAGATGTGGGTCATCCCAGAAGTAATGTCTGAAATCATAGAAGAATTTTTTCTTTTGTTGGTATGTAAAGCTAGGCGGCAAATATTTAGCAACAATGTAATTAGCATAGTCAGCATACCAAGGATTATTATTAGCAACATTTATTGCGGCTAACTGCTCATCAGGAAAACTATCATCAATAGGAAGTGGGTCATCAAGCACATTTTCAAGCCTAGAAGTTATCAGCTATGGGGTTCTCACATCCTTTTCTATCAATGATATGTAAATCAAATTCTTGTAACAAGAGAACCGAACAAATAAGTCTAGGTTTAGCATCTTTCTTTTCCATAAGATATTTAATAGCAGCATGGTCTGTGTGAACTGTTACTTTGGAATCAACAATATAAGGCCTAAACTTATCACAAGCAAACACCACTGCTAGAAATTCTTTTTCAGTAGTAGCATAATTTCTTTGAGCACTGTCCGGAGTTTTACTAGCAAAATGAATAACATTCAATTTCTTATCAACTGTTTGGCCTAGAACAACACCAACAACATAATCACTAGCATCACACATAATTTCAAAAAGCAAGTTCCAATCAGGTGGTTGAACAATAGGTGCAGAAATTAAGGCTTTCTTGAATGTTTCAAAGGTTTCTAAACAATCATCATCAGAACAAATGGAATATCCTTTTGCAAAAGATTATTGAGAGGCCTAGAAATTTTGGAAAAGTCTTTAATAAATCTCCTATAGAAACTAGCATGACCTAAGAAACTACGAACACCTTTGATGTCCTTAGGACATGGCATTTTCTCAATTGCATCAACCTTAGCTTGGTCCACTTCAATACGTCTTTCAGAAATTTTATGACCCAAGACAATGCCTTCATTAACCATAAAGTGGCACTTCTCCCAATTGTTCACATCTCTGTAAAACTTGATCAAGATTGCTTAAATAATCATCAAAAGACTTCCCATAAATAGAAATGTCATCCATGAAAACCTGAACAATCTTTTCACAAAAGTTCGAGAATATAGCAGTCATACATCTTTGAAAGGTAGCGGGCGCATTACATAACCAAAAGGCATATGTCTATAAGCATAGGTTCCAAAAGGACAAGTAAAAGTTGTCTTTTCGTGATCAGGTTGGGAAACAGGTATTTGTGAAAAGCCAGAATATCCATCAAGGAAGCAAAAGTGTGTGTGCTTAGATAGTCTTTCAAGCATTTGATCAATAAAAGGCAAAGTGTAATGATCTTTTCTAGTAGCTTTGTTTAATTTTCTAAAATCAATTACCATTCTATAGCCTGTAACTATTCTTTATGGAATAAGTTCTTTCTTATCATTAGGAACAACAGTTATACCTCCTTTCTTAGGGACACAATGAACAGGAGTTACCCATCTACTATCAGCTATAGGATTGATTATACCTGCGTCCAGAAGTTTTAATATTTCCGTTCTTACCACCTTTTCCATCTTCGGATTTAACCGACATTGGTGATCAACAACTGGTTTAGCATCAGGCTCCATATTAATTTTGTGCTGACATAGAGTGGGACTAATGCCCTTTAAATCATCAAGAGTATATCCAATAGCACCCGGTGCTTCCTTAGAACTTTGAATAATCTTTCTTCTTCATGTTCTGAAAGGTTAGTACTAATAATAACAGGATATATATTCTTTTCATCAAGATAAGCATATTTCAAAGTGTCTGGCAATTGTTTTAATTCAAACACATGATCACCTTTAGGTGGAGGAGGACCTCCCAGAGTTTCAATAGGCATATTGTGTTTAAGTAGTGGACGTTGTTCAAAGAAAATCTTATCTATTTCATTTCTTTCATGCATATGTAAGTCATTTTCATGGTCTAGCAAGTATTGTTCTAAAGGATCAGTAGGTGGCACAACAATAGAAGCAATACCAATTAATTAATCCTTACTACGCAATTCTTTTTCATGATTATTTCTACTAAACATGGAAAAATTAAACTCATGAGACTCATCACCAAAACTAACACCAACAGTTTGTTTCTTGCAGTCTATCTTAGCATTAACTGTGTTCAAGAAAGGTCTACCAAAAATAATGGGACAAAATTCATCTTGTGGGGAACCAAGAACAAGAAAATCAGTAGGGTATTTTATTTTCCCACACAAGACTTCAACATCTCTAACAATCACAAAAGGTGATATGGTGTCTCTATTAGCAAGTTTAGTAGTAACATCTATGTCTTGTATCTCCGCAGGTGGTATGTCTTTCTTAATTTCTTGATATAAAGTGTAAGGAATAGCACTTACACTAGCACCCATAAACCATGATAACAGTGATCTCCTATTTTAATCGAAATGACAGGCATGCCAACAACTGGTCTATGTTTATCCCTTTTACCAAGTTTAGAAATTCTAGCATCTTGTCCACAGAAGTAAATAACATGCCCATCTATATCTTCTTCTAAGATATCTTTAACCATAGCAACATTAGGTTCCACCCTAATTTGTTCATCAGGTTTAGGTGTTCTAACACAGCTTTTGTTAACCACAGTTGAAACTTTAGCATGTTCCTTTATCCTAACAGGAAAAGGTGGTTTCTCAATATAAGCAGTAGGAACAACTGGATCAGCATTATAAAGTATAGTTTCTTCTTTAACTGGTACTGGTTTTTCAATTTCATCTTTAATAGGTGGGTGATACTTAACCACTTCTCTTTAGGGATTTCAACATGAGTAGCAAATGATTCACAAAAGGAGGCTACTATCTCAGAGTCAAGTCCATATTTAGTGCTAAACTTTTGAAAAGCATCGGTATCCATAAAAGATTTAACACAATCATATTTAAGCTTAATACCTGACTCTTTACCTTCGTCGAGTTCCCAATCTTCTGAGTTGCATTTAATTCTTTCTAGAAGATCCCACCTGAATTCAATAGTTTTCTTCATAAAAGAACCAACACAAGAAGTATCCAACATGGTTTGATCATTACGAGAAAGTCGAGCATAAAAGTTCTGAATAATAATTTCTCTTGAGAGCACATGATTGGGGCATGAATATAACATTGACTTAAGCCTCCCCCAAGCTAGAGCGATACTTTCTCCTTCACGAGGCAAAAAATTATATATATATATATATATATATATATATATATAACTATGATCACGATGACCTAGATGCATAGGATATTTTTTTGGTGAAACTCCAATTTTAAACGATTCCAATTCCATGATCCAATATCATCGCATAGCCTATACCATGCCAATGCTTTTCCCTTCAAATATAAAGGGAAAAAAATTTCATCACCTCATCTCTGGGTAAACCTGGAAGCTTAAACAATCCACAAATTTGTTCCACAAATTTCAAGTGCATATCAGGATGTTCGGTTCCATCTCCTGCATAAGGATTAGCTAGCAGTTGCTCTATCATACCCAAAGGAATTTCATATTCAATATTTTCAGTAGGTGCAGTAGGTTGAGGGGCAATTAATTGTGGTTCTGGATGAGGTGAAGATACCCTGAACAAACCCCTCAAAGGATTGTTTTCCATAGTTGCAAGTGACAATAAATTTCAGCACACTATATAAATGTTTCCTTACCAAATTACACTTACCAAAGGTGCTTCACTCCCTGGCAATGGCGCCACAAAATTACTAACGCGTAGCGTGCGGAAGTAAAAAATTACTTCCGCCCCTACTTCCGCGCATGCCACCGTTCTGGGCCAGAGGCCACGATACTACCGCGTGCTAGGAGCGGTACTACCGTACTTGCGGTACTACCTCTGCCATGAGCGGTACTACCGTGGGCAGCTGCGGTACTACTGCTCCCTTGAGCAGTACTACCGCATGCCACAGAACAGTAGCACTTGGAAGCCTTCATCTTTGCAACGACAAGGGAAACGACCGGTGATCCAATGAAGCGAAGGAAAGGTGGTGCAAAGGAACAGATGTGTATGTGTTGATTCCACCATAACCTTTGCGAAGCGGACCCCCTCTTAATAGTATGGCTTTCCTACGACTCAAATCCACCGAAAAGAAACAGAGAGAAACACCGTCTTCGATAGGCTCTGAGGGGCACCGAATCGTCTTGTGCCTAGACATGAGATATCTGAAATGCTCAATGCACACGAGTAGTCCGCAAATGCGTTTTCATCAATCACCAAAACCACTTAGGGAGAAATATGCCCTTACAAGGTGGCAAGCGAGGTGTACCGTGCGTCGCAAGGATGGACACCGAGGGTGCTTAGACTGGGATCCTGAAGCTGTCTCTTTCAGTCCCTATCTCCTCCCCCCTGATGTTTCTGTGGTAGCATTTGGGATGTAATCCAAACTTGGTCGAGCTGGTGCTGTGTCCCCCTACCTTCCTAGATTATGTGGCGAACTTGTCTCCTACTAGTACTCAGTCCGTTATAGTAGTAGTTGCATAACTGCCCGTTTACACTAAGATGTTGTCGGTTCTCTATGGTTGGGTTTCTTTAATGAAATCAGAGGAAAACCCCTCTTTTGGTAAAATCAGTGGCACTAGCAGTGCCAAAACATTGCCTCAAATTAATAGTGCCACTAGATTATGGTCTAAAATAATAACATTACTGCTTTATCATGGCAGTGCCAAAATAGCAGCGCAAGAGCAGACTCAACATGCATGATCTTTGGCAAATGTTCAGACCAAAAAGGAGCATACCTCGTGATGGGAACCATATCTGCAGTCAACGCCATCATAGAAGGGATGACACCAGTCACCAACATGGATGATTCAATTCATGGGACCTTTTTGTGCAGTTCGCCTAAAATGAAGCAATGTCCCACGAGCTAGCAGCTTCTTCTTCATTAGTTGCAATAAAAGTGAGCAACATCAAGCTTGGTTGTGAAGCTCGTGGAATGTTCAACTATAATTTGGATATCATTTGTGCAGTTCAACTAAGATCAAGCGTGAAATGTATATCTCTGTTTGCACAAAAAAGTGGAAAGGAGGGTGACTAACAAGTGATGAAACATACATCAAATGAAAAGAAGAATGTTCCTTATTTGAATGGCAATCCTACAAGGATAGTAGCAATTTCTAACGCAGGAGCATTGTAGATATTAGTGTGGGCATTAGGATTAACTATGACAACCGTTAAATACGACATTACTCTAATGGTGCTATTGCTTCATTTTTGGCAGCAACATTACATTAACAGCTACCAAAGATTGGTATTTGGGCACGGGAGAGTAGGCGGACCAGGCTAGTTGCATTTCTAATGAAAAGAAGCAACTTATCTTAATGGGAAATTTAGCGGACATGAAAAACAGTGCCATTGATTCATATTACTGGAGGCATTACATTGAAAACAACATTGGTTTAACGAGTCCTTACTTTTAACAGTGGGGCTGCTATATTTTACCAGTGGCATTACATTAGAGGGGCTCGGGGCAACAAACATCAGAACATGATATCTGTGTGAGGCTGGCAAATCAAGTGCTGGACATACTCTATTGATTTGTCCCCGAGTCCCCACTTTCTTTCCTTTTTCAACCAATAGATCGGTTTATATTGAGTTTGTATGTGTTTCCCTTTATTTCCCTATTATACCAAAAGACCAATTGGATAGCCAGTCTCTGCTACTTTTCGCCCAGATTATTTCCTCTTTCGACCAAGTCCTAGATTCAGGTAACAAATCGTCCCACACCCCCACCCCTTTCTTCCCTTTTTGAACCAAGTAGTACAAGATTTGTCTGCATGAAGTGGTTTTACCTCTAAACAGTAAAAATTTAGGTGGCTTTCGAATAGCCGATCGATCCTATCTATGAGGGGGCCTGAGAAATAGTAAAAGATACAAATGCAGCGTCATCAGGAGCTGGTGAAGTAGAGCAAGGCCGGTTTCAAAGGAAGTTATACCTGAGGGTCGCCAGGATGTCGCTAGGTGGGCGGCGGGAGGCCGGATCTGCCTACACTACGACAGTGAGGAAGAAGGGTTCGGAGGCCCTCCCTAGCCGGTGCTGCGTGGGAGAGAACGGCAAGGCACACTGATCAGGACGCGCCGACAGTGGGTAAGAGCTGTCGCCGAGGACGACCGCGTGATCATTGCACCTTCTCACCTTCCCCGGCCAAAGGGATCCGGCTGGATCTGTGACCAGCGGTGAGCAGAGAGAGAGAGAGAGAGAGAGAGAGAGAGAGAGAGAGTGGCCACCGCTGTCGTGTTTAGATCTGGAGGGAACGAGAGAGTGCAAAGAGAGCAACACTAGCAAGCAAGTGCGGAGGCTCCTGCCTATATAGTGGAGTAGTTTTCTTTATCTACCGGAGCCGGCTTGACCTCGTTAATGCCTTTTCGAGAAGTCTTGATGCATATGCCCCGGAGGCGCATTTGTCGTCATTTTGATCGGAAGCACTGGATTAACATATAACACGAAAAAATGTCACATGACAAGAAACCATAACCTCACTGCCCCAAGGAGACAACATGAATCCCAACGGACAAACTAGACGAGGATCAAAGCTGAAATTAAAGAAAAACACGTAGAAAAGGGGTCAATCGATAGATGTCCCAAGTAACATAGCCAGCTTGACCTAGATGGCAGCCGAGTAGTCTTCATGCATGTTCCCCCAATGACCAGCGCCTTGGAGGAACACTCACTGTTTAACCCTCGTAGTGATCCGGAGCACATGACACCTAATGTTGCGAGATGACAAGAAACCTTTTTTTTAGATTTCTCATCAAAACTACAGCCCTGTACAACACAGCCTGGAGGATATGTAGACGATAGACAATCCATCTATCTGCTGGAGTCGGGTCACATGCATGGACGAACTGATCTCCCATGTCATGCAGGGATCGTCCAGGCACCAACGTCTATACAACACTGCTCCAGTACTATCGCTCGTCTCTCTCTTCTATTAACCCAGGCGACTTGCGGGGCCGGGGAGTGTGCCTATGGTCGGTTCTCAATTACGGTCGCACATGTGTGTGCAAATGCAATATGACGCATGTTCCATTCGGAGAGCGGCGTGCCAGACCGACCGACCATCTGTGGTGCGACACGAATGCGACGTGCGTGTTGTATACATGTGTACCGCCGTTTTCTTGAGGTTTTGCTCCATTGTGCAATCCATGGATACAAAATTATATTTTAAAGTCGAGGGTGGAGCAGTTCCGCCTAGTAGGTTCAACAGAGAGGCGAGAAGATGAGGGAGTAGGCTCCTGCAAATGTAGGCTATGTGATTTGACGACTCGTTACTGTTGGACAGATGAGGCCCTGTGATTTGACTTGCCATTATCATTATTACTGCGGCGCTTCGACCGGCATGAGTCTCCTGATTCCTAACCACCTCCATGGTATACAGGTGCCAAGTGATGTACTCCTTACTCCTTGGCAAATGCAATAAATACTACGAAGAAAGAGATAGAGAGAAGTAAAAATACTCTTATAGCCAACCTATAGCTAACCTTGTTGTATGAGTTACTAAGTGATGACTATGTATGACATGCCAACATCAGATACCCTAACGCACCTGGATGGAGGAATTAGTTTCATGCATGCGAAGTAGGCAAAGAAATGCTCATTTGTAGCCGTCTGGAATCTCTAAGGGCGCTACCACGCGAGCGAGACGACGATCATGGTAGGCGTGAACATGATACGTGCTACTGACAGCCCTTGGATCTGAGATCGAACGGTCGCATGCTAAGTTGCTGAAAACTTGCAGAACAACCTTCCAGGATAGGATATTCACCCATAGGTCTAGAATCACGCCATGCACCCGTTCGATCTCAGATCCAAGGGATCTCGGAAGCCCGTATCATGGGAGCATGGAAAGCTTTGTATCACTTCTAATTTTCCCGATGCTTGACGTGCGAACACGCAGATGTATGAAGCCATTTAATTGGGCGTCTAGTAGACATGACATCTAACTGCCCCCATAGTACTGTGCGTGAATCCATTTATCCACCGGGCAAGGCACTACCCTGCCATTCGTAGGCCCCACTCAGCATTTTTACAATTGGAAAACCACTAGCAGTTCGCTCCTACTCATCCCCGGCTGTCCTTTAACATTACGACTGTTCGCTCCTAGTCGTCCAGTCTTTTCACATTACAGCAGTTCCACTAATACTAACCCTCCTCCCAAATCCATGGCGTCCCAAATCTCCATGATTGGCGGTGATTACAAGCTTAGAACCATCACCGGCGATGAGTTCGACGTCATCTACACCCATTCTTCCGCGACGGTGAAAGGATGCCTTGCTCGCTTCAGACGCATGTTCGGAAAGTCAAAAGGTGATGAGTGGGTCGCTGTGCTAGATGTTGAGTACACCACAATCCTTGGAAAAGAGACGAATCTAAAAGAGGAAGATAAGAAGAAGCCCGCCGTGATCCAGGTTTGCGTGCATAAGTTGTGCTTCGTCTACCACATATGCCATGCCGACGTTGAGTGCGAGGATTTTAAGAATTTCCTTGCGGGCGGCAAAGTGAAATTTGTTTCTGTAGACTTTACGAACGACAAAGAAGTCCTGGATCGAATAGGCCTCGTTGTAGGCCAGCCCTTTGACCTCTAGAGGAATGGACTGGTGTCCTCCTGTCAGCCTTCAATGTTGACCCTGGCAACAGCCATGGTTGATCCTTCATACGGTAAACTGACGAAACCTCCACCCAAGTTTCATCTTGCATGGCAGTGGAATGTACTAGATAGCGACCACATCCAGTACGCTGCAATGGATGCCTACCTTTGTTTCAATATCTACAAGGGTTGGATGAAGAGCGAGAGCCAAGTGTGCGGTTCAAGAAAAGAAGTATCGGCCAAGAGGAAGAGGGACCAGGACGAAGTCGAGCACGTGGACGAGGAGTCCGAGTAAGGTGGCAATGTCGTTGCCCATGGTGGTTCTAATGTAGTGTCTACCAGATTAGTTGCTTATTTTAATTTCAGGGTGCTTAGTTTTATTTGAGGGGTGTGTTGTGCTGAGCCCCTAGCAGAACTATGTTATGTTCCTTCTCGTTACTTTAATTGTTCAGTACGTACATACTAGTATTTCTTACAGTTCATCTTGTAGTTGGTAGTACTACCACTCGTTTCGTCACATTATATACGTACAATATATACGGACAACATCATATAGCCAACAGTTGGTATACTATTAACCACGCTCTAACCATGCCACATATGCAAAACACTTAAATGAGATATGTAATTCTAAAAAAAAACTTAAATGAGAGAAGTTTACCAAAAGCATGAAGGAGTTTAGTTGTACAAGAATTAAATAGGTATGCTAATTTCTTTAATAGACTTTAGCACCCCATCTAAGCACACGCTAGCTCGTTTAATAGTACTATATGCATAATTTGGTGACGAGCGCTCTCTATATGTACCGCCTTTTTTGTTTAATTTCGTCTAGTTAGTTTTGCTCCATGGCGCAATACATCGATACTACTACTGTAGAAAAGTATACATTTAAAAGGCTAGAGGGTGGGGCAGTCTCGCTTGGTCGGTTTCACGAGAGGCTACGGCCTTTGTGATTTGACCGCTCATTACTGCTGGAAGGCGGGGCCTTGTGATTGGACTGCTTGTATAAATGTTGCGAATGACCTAAGGAGGAGCAAAGAACCATCCGGTATACTGAAGTTTTCTACCGAAGTACTAGTACGACGGAGGAGCGGGAAACACGACAGCCCAGTGTGATATGCACTACAAAAAAACACACATCCGTGACATTTTGGGCCGAATGAATTTTGTTCTGTCATATTTATGACACTTCTGTGACGATAATTGCGACAAAACCCGGTATCATCATGGATGTGGTGGGCTCCTACTTCTATGACAAAAAATCATGACAGAAAATGG
Organism: Aegilops bicornis; assembly: GCA_021605145.1. Classification (NCBI taxonomy): domain Eukaryota; kingdom Viridiplantae; phylum Streptophyta; class Magnoliopsida; order Poales; family Poaceae; genus Aegilops; species Aegilops bicornis. Next base: position 460,074,601 of record CM038670.1, read on the forward strand.
GCTCTTCGTCCTGGGCGGGCCAGAGGCGTAGCTGCATGACGTTCTTTGGGCCGTCCATGACGGAAAAAACCGTGGTATAAGCGAGGGCGAGAAAAATATCGACGAGTTCCCGGATACGGTGAGTGGTCAGGGCCGAGCGATGCATGTTTCTCTCGTACACGTATGCGCGTGGGTGTGAGGCATTGGGCTCTAACTGAACTCGAGCAGGCTATGCGTTACTGAACCCGAGCAGGCTATGCGTTACTAAACCCGAGCGATCGATCGATGGCTGTTAACTGAACTAAATCGAGCGATTCCTTCGCTACTGCTGCTAACTGAAGCCGATCAATGCTGCCTCTTGATGAACAATGAGCATTGTTGGGGGGGGGGTGGATGAACAGTTCCTAGTGGGGGGTTGGATGAACAGCACCCCGATCGATCGAGCCGGTTGGGGGTGGATGAACAGGACCCCGTGGAGGGCTGGATGAACAGGACCCCATGGAGGGCTGGTTGAACAGTAGCCGGTGGAGGGCTGGATGAACAGTAGCCCGTGGAGGGGTGGTTGAACAGGACCCGGTGGAGAGGGATGGTTGAACAATAGCCGGCGGAGGAGCAGTGGAGGCTGGATGAACAGGAGCCCGTGGATGAACAGTCATAGGTGGAGGCTGGAGGAGGTCAATGGTGGAGATGAACAGTATCCCAAGGAGTCCCGTTATGCGGTAGGCCACACCCCTCCCGATGAACAGGACCCCCGTTTCGACCGTAGTGCTCCAGCACAAGTCCGTTTCCTCAGTTTTGTGGTACGCCACACCCCTCCCGATCAACAGGACTCCGTTTCGACCGTAGGAGGTCCAAGAGAAGTCCGTTTCCTCGATTTTGTGGTACGCCAGACCCCTCTCAAGGAACAGGATCCCGTTTCGACCGTGGCCGGTCGAACACAAGGCCTTTTCCTCCGTTCTGCGGTACGCCAGGCCTCGTTTCGATCGGCTGTTCCGTCCAAGCCGGTTGGCTCCCGATGAACACGACGTATTCCATTGCCTCCCGATGAACAGGACGCATTCCGTTGCCTCCCCATGAACACGAGGACGCAGTTTCTCCGTTCCGACCCAGCCATGTACACGAGACCTGGCCGTACGTATGCGCGAGTAGGCGTTCGAGACCCCGCCCGTATGTACGTATGTGGCCGTATTTACTTTCTTGCACCCTGGACGTTGTACGTGCGTGTACACGACATTAACGGGACTGCATGACATGCTACGTGTGCGCGTCTACTACAACACGTGCCCTTCCTTACACGGACACGGTTCATCGCTGCAGCCTGCAGACAGACCAATCGACCAGTATGTACGTACACGTTCAAGACCAGAATGACAACGCTACATACGCTTCGACCAGGTGGATCCCGACTGTCAGGCACTTCCTTGTGTGCAAAGATGTAGCTGGTGGGCCCTAGCAGTCAGGGGTGGAAACATTTTTTTCGTGAAATACGGTGGCCCATCCGGTGGGTCCCTGCTGTCAGGTCGAGGAATCATTATTTTCCGCGTAATAAGGAGGCACTTCCTTGCTGCGGCCGTGGACCCAACTGTCAGCCTCTCCATGTACAGTACTCTTCCAATGGAAGTCGTTCCTTGACCACGCCAAGAGCACCAGTGCGGTGGACGATGGAGAGGCCTAGGAAGGGGACGACGCGGAGCCAGGGAAGACGTGGCAGTGGATGCCCACGCGGAGAGGAGTACAAGGGTTCATTGGTTCGGCTGCAGTGTGAGGCTGCTGTCGCCGCAGGGCCTGGCCAGCGGTGGGAATAGTAGCGGCTTTGTCAACTTACTCAATATAAATGATTCTAACTGCAGTTACCGTACGATGTCCATCCAACGACCGTCGTGCTTCTTCAACCTCTGGTCTTCTAGGGGGCGGTGAGGCCTCTGCGGCAGCACAGCCGGCCACGGGAGGCAGGAGCAGGCAGCACGACCGACGCTGCTTTAGGCGGCTGGAGCAAGAAGACCAGAGGTTGAAGAAGCACGACGGCCGTTGGATTGACATCGTACGGTCACTGCAGCTAGAATCGTTTATATTGACTAAGTTGACAAAGCCCTGGTACGCGGAGAATAACAAGTTGACGTTGCCTGGGTATTCCTTAAAAAAGTATAGCTGGGCTAGCCATTTTCAGCTTGATACAAATTAATATCTGGGTTGGATATCTGGCGCCCGCCCAGTTAATACCCTGCTCTCCTCTGAACAACAACGAAACCGTCACTCAAGAAAAACTCTGCAGTGCTCACACCTAAAAAACACAAATAATGCTCGAGGTTCTTGGTCCCAGCTGTCGGCCGCTCCTTGTGCAATTCTCTCGTTTATTGACTACATAGGTTGACAATGGTGTAGGACCGTGACATCAGGCACTTGCGTACGTGTGGCTATGGCCCTGGTGGGTCCCCACTGTCATCCTCTCCAACTAAAGTCATCTCCTCATTCCTCATGTCCGTTGACCATGTTGACAACACGGCACGACGGTGCCACGGCGAGCGCAACAACTCGAAGGACGATGGAGAGGGCCTCGCGGGCCCTACAAATGGTCTGATACAGCTCCCGCTGCTCATTCGGGAAGCCAGCATCATAGGGCCACATGTCCACGACGGCATTGTCGTTCGCTTGTTCACCGATGCTCGTTGAGGATACGGAGGTTGCAGCATAGGTCCTCCTGCGTTGGTAGCTCTTCCGCCATTAGGGCGTCGAAGTGCGACCGCACCTGCTCTATGGTGAACACGACATGAACTGGCTTGGACAATGGCGCCGACTCCTGGTCGGAAGCTAAGTCCATCGTCTGATTGTTGTCGCTTAGCACGGCGAGCTCGCTGGCGAGCCAACATGTCCGGCTGCTGGACCGACCCGCTTCGAAGCACGAATCTTACTGCCATGGCCCACCCAGACCGCCACCCTCGCCCGCGCAAGCTTTCCGCCCGAAACAGTCAGCACCGCCCGCCCCGCTTCCTGGTGCAGGCGATTGCTCTACCTTCAAATGACACAAGTGCTGTTCGTCCGTCCGTCTGCCGCCCACATTAATGATACGCGGTTGCCGAGGCGGCTACTCTGCTGCCACACGTCCATCCCTCCGCCGCCCACCATTGCTATATAAACTGCTGCACCGGCCCTAGCCATAGTCATCCGCCTATGTTCCCTTTCTCCTGTCCACACCACTACTGCCCACCATGACTTCCTCGTGCTCCAGCGCTCTTCGGGATGGGCGGACGACGGACTACAAGGAGATGGCTGCCATTGCTGCCGACTGGCTGGCCGGTAGGCAGCCGGAGGACAACACGTCCCAATGGAGAACATGGTAGTCGACGATCCGGCGCCAACCCCTCCTCCGCGCCATCCTCACCGGTGCGTTGCACCATGACCATCGGCGAGGCCCGTGCCCAATACATGGACACGGTGAGGCAGAAGCGCCAGGAGCAGTCCCGGGAGGCGCAGGCCGCCGCCGCCTACAACCACCATCTCCTCCAAGAGCACCTCTAGGCGGAGGAGCAGAACGCCGCAGAGCGGGCGGAGCAGGAGGCGCTGCTCGACTTGTACCGCTCCGCCCGCGAGGGCCGCCTCGAGCGCTGGCGGTACCGCATGCGGGTGGCGGGGGCTGCGGCCGCCCGCAAAGAGGGCAATGAAGCGGGCGAGGCGCTGTTTGGCGAGACCGAGGACGAGGCAGAGGACAATGCCGGCTCCGACGAGTCCCCGCTCCGCTTGCATCGACTAGGCCCTGCTTCGCCGAGGCCCCGCGGAGCCAAGAACGAGGCAGAGGACACCGCCGCCTCCACCGAAGCCCCGCCCTGCCGGCACCAAGGCGGAGGAACACGCCGGCTTCGGCGAGGCCCTACTCCGCCAAGGTCCCGTCCCGCCAACAACGAGGCAGAGGACATCGCTGGCTCAGCCGAGGCCCCACCCTGCCGGCAACGAGGGGGAGGATTTCCCCTGCTCCGCCGAGGCGCCGCCCCGCCGGCAACAAGACAGAGGACATCGCCGACTCCGTCGAGGCCCCGCCCCGCTGCCAACGAGGCTGCGCCACACAGAAAACAAGGAAGAGTAGAACATGGTAGGTCGCCGCCACTCGGGTCCAAGTAAGGCCACCGTTGATACCCTTCAGTTGAAGCCAAGCTAGGCAGGTTGACCATTCGGCCGATTAGCTTCTTGGCGGCGATGTGGAGTCGGAGAGCTATGTTGGAGAAGGATGCTGCTTCTATACTTAACTTCTGGTGCAGTTGGCTCACTGACACGTGGGCCCAACAGGCATCTGGGCCACATGTCAGTTATGCAACTGGACCAACAGTTAAGTCACTGAAGCTCAGTCCGATGGAGAAGAAGCTTCTGTTCGGCTCAGCCGGACACAGGTGGGTAGCTTCGTTTAATTAATTATACCTCCAGAGCTGCCCTTTTTAGTTGAAGAATGTATGAAATGTAATGAAATCCGGCATGTTTATATGAAATCCGACCGTGTATGATTTCATTTAGTTCGATTAGTTCGAATTCTTGTATCACTGGCATTGGATGAACATGCAAAACAATATGTACTAGCATTATTCCCAGGGTGATCACCTCATTTGCAGCAGTTTCACATGTACTCCCTCCGGTCCTTTTTAGTCTGAATACAAGTTTTTTCTGCAGTCAAAGTATCTCTACTTTGACCAATCTTATAGAAAAAAGTGTGAACATTCACAATGTAAAATCAACTGACTTGAAAGAAATCTAATATGCGAAGTAAAAAGGAACAGAGGGAGTACAAAGAGTTTGAGCGGCTATTTAGCGTTCCTGTACATTGCAATCAAACACACAGGCCTGGCAATTCATAGAGAATATTCAAAACAATAGATGATTATGCATCTCAGCGATTCACATGTCAGAGCCAATATTTACTTCACAACTAATGAATAAAGAAAAATCGATCGATGCTGCTGACAGCAAAGGGCGTCCCATTCGAAAATATCAAACGCATGTCTTCATGCTAACATCAATGAGCAAAATTTGACAAGGTTGTCCTATTCCAAAATGTCAAATGCGTGTTGTTTTGCATACAACAATGAGCAAACTTTGACAAGGTTTTCCCATTCCAAAATATCAAATGCCTATGATAGTGGAATGGGCAGGGTTTGCCATCAGTTCGGACATTGACATGGCACCTCGTGCTAAATAAACCAGCTGTTCTTTTTGTGCAGCTCCACCAAAATCAACCAAATTCGCCCGTAGCTTGTATGATTTCGCCATTATATGTTGCAACGCCTTGAACATATCGGAACCTCCTTTCTTGTGGTGGAAATGAATGATGCGATGTATATATTCATGAACATTTTGTGCAGTTCCCATTGGAATCAAGCTGAGCACCCATGTTTGCATAAATACAAAAAACGTGATTAGTATAAAGCAAATTGTACTATGAATTGACAGTTTAAACAGGCACCTACATGGTCCATGTAGAGCACACTTTAAAAAAATGGAACTCACCAGAAAGAATCCTAGAACAACATTGTACTTGCGCATCACAGCAAAAAAATGGAGATCTGTCGGTCGTTCTGAGCTGAAGTTAGTTTGGTCTTGTGGGGAGTAATGTAACCATCCTTCAACTCCTCCTTCTGATGAGAAGATAGACATGGCTTCTTCAGCCTGGTATAATCAGAAGTACTCCATATTCTTCTTCAGAGGAGGATGATCCTATTATGTAAAGACAAGAGGACAACTAAATGCTTGCATCCGTGTTTGCTCAAAAAAAGGAAAGGAAACATTTAAAACTGTACAGATGAAGCACTTCTCAAGGACAATACCACTTTGTCATGACTGTATCTAAACAGTAGCATAACACCAATAGAGGTGACAAAGCTCAATCACATGGATGAAATCCATGGGCGAGTACCAACCTTTGTCAGTAGCTTATTGTGTAGAGCATACAGATCAAGAACTTCTCCGGAACCATCTGTTGTTATCTACTGTGGTTGCCATGCTTAGTATATACTCCTTGATTAGTTTAATGTTTCCAACATCTTCTTGTGCAGTTCCACTAATACATATGGCATCTTCAAAGAAGATCCCTGTTTGCACAAGTAGAGATAATTACATATTATTTAAGAGTGGCATCAAATCAGTGGCAAAACAATTGCTTGTTCCAGCCATAGCAATAGATTAAGATGCAAAACTATATCATTACTTGTGTCATCGCAGTTCTAGTGCTTCATTACAGCACCGGGAGATGATTTTTGTTTTTCTTTCGCTTGTTCTTCCCCTTCATCACTTGGTTCAATAACAGACAAGCTTCACCTTCAATGTAAGATGTGGCATGAGAATTAGGGAGCACAAGTATAGCACTAAGCAACGACATTTATTTTCTGATGAAAGTGACAAAATACAGGCCAATAGTTGTGAAATATCCTTATCTTACCTCAATGGGATATTACGGTGCACATACAGATTGGAAGTCTTGTCTCCATTTGTCGATTTCACTAAAATCAAGCAACATTACCGTACAAGTAGCACAACATATGAAAGCACACTACACAATCATGTGAAAGAAGGCTAGTACCGACCTCTCATGACGCGGAATTCAAACAACTCACAAGAAGAAGATCTGAATCAAATTTGCCAACACGGATATGAAGTAAGATCTCTTGTGCGGTTCCACTAAGATCAAGCAATCAAGCAACGTTGTCGGTATGACATTTTGGTTGAACTGCACAAAACACTCTTAAAACAAATGTGTTTTGTGCAGTGCAACAAAAGGTCACAATAGTAACAAGGTGAATAACCATGTTTACACATAGGTGCAAAGGAAACAACTAGTGGTCAATAACGGTGGATGACATAGAAGCCAACAAAAAGAAGCATCTAACCTATCTAAATGGGAAAGAAAGCAAGACAGTAGCATTTCTCAAACGGTGGCATTGATTCATATTAACAGAGAGATTATATTAACAATAAAATTCGTTAAACATGTAATTTGCTTTTAAGCGTGGCATTGCATCAATTTTCCAAATGACATTATTACAGTGGTGTTTGTTTCTGAGGACTTTTTGATGTAGGGACTAAAAAGTCCTGTCGATCCATCTAAACCAAACAGGAGAGTCTTTTAGGAACTAAAAGTGGGCATTTGGGACTAAAGAAAGAAGACCCCGAGGAGAGTCTTTTGGGACTTTTCCAACAATTGCCTGCCCGCATCACACCTTATCTCTATTAGTTCATTACTTGGGGTAACATGGTCTTTTAGCATGTCATTTAATAACCTCTAGCCCATGTCTAGTCCCTGGAGCCAAGAAGGTAGGGACTAGGGACTTTTTAGTTGGGACTAAAAAAGTCCTAGGACTTTTTAACCAAACATGGCCTTAGATTAACAACAACTAAAGAGTTGCACAGGACAGTGGACGCACCAACACCATGTGCATCTACCAATCTATGAAGGGGTGATGCACAACCTGTTGCAACAAAGAACAAACAACCAAGGAGCATAGGTGTGTTGGTCCCAGTTTTGGTATCTTTAGACACCTTTCCCTATGTGAGCGCAACAAATCTAGTCCTGCTCAAACTCTATAGCCTTGTACCCCAAAACAAAAAGTTCAGTTCATTACAGATGTGCGTACTGCGTTTGTCATTGTTTTCCCTTTTTGACCAACGTAGGTCCTGGATAGCCAGTCTGTACTAGTACTTCCCCCCTTCCTTTCCTCTTTGAACCACGTCCTAGATTCATGCTATACAACTTTACCCACTACTTTCCCCCATTCCTTTCTTCTTTGAACCACGTCCTAGATTCATGTTATACAACTTTTCCCACAACTTTTCCCCTGCCTTTCCTTTTTGAACCACATCCTAGATTCATGCTATACATCTTTCCCCACTACTTTCCTGTTTGATCCAACACCTAGATTCGAGTGCAGAAGCGGACCCACATGCAGCTAGAGAAATGCATGTGGAATATGTAAATTATACCTTAAGGTTCTTGGGGTGTGGTTCGGTGGGCGACTAGAGGCCGTTCGGCCCACACTATGTACAGCGGCGAGGAAGAAGGGGTCAGTGCTGCTGCTGGGTGAAAGAGAACAGCTGCACCGGTAGTGGATTCCCTCCCTCACCGACGGCAACAACGTTAAGCCTCCTTCCTTTCCCGGCGGACGGATCCTGCCAGCTCTTTGACCAGTAGTGAGGGGAGAGAGAGAGAGGCCAACGAAGTCTTGTTTAAATCTGGAGAGGGATGAGAGAGTGCGAAGAGAGCAACTACAAGCGCTGAGGCTCCAACGTGTATATATATAGTGGAGAGAGAGTGTGAAGAGTGCTAACCCTAGAAAACAAGCGCCGAGGCTGCAGCGTATACGTGATGAGGTGATTGTACGGTCACTACGAGATTGTATAGCTCCGTATCCATCCATTTTGACCAGTCAAAGAATCCTCCTAGCACCGCCCCAGATCACTTTCTCTCTCTGTCATGCGGGGATTACCTATCATTGGGTGGAAGAAAGAAGTCGAACAAAAAAATATGCTCAAGTGTAATTATAAAACCCGACACCTCAAGTTTGATGAGCGAACAGGCTAACCAGCTACACCACCCTCCCGTTATGTTTAACGAGAGGAAAATAACCTTTTATACATTCCTGCATTCATGTGACAAGCATGCCGTGTGTTTTTGCGTGGGAGTCATTGGGATTTAAATCATAATCTTGTCATGTGGCTTTGGTGGTAAGGTGTTTTGGGATTTAAAGTAGTGTTGGTAGTACAGAAATAATGCAGCCTTAGTCACCTTACCTCTCTCCTGGTAGTACATTGGGTCCCACCAGACAGAGGGTGAAACAAAAAATTAATAAGAAAAGTTAAAAGTGCCGGCGGTGTATCTTACCTCACACATATCGCTAATGCTTGTGAACAACTGTCAATTGATCCCTCTGTTACGCTCACGCATTACTATTTTAAGCGAATCCTTATTATAACATGCACACAATTTTGGGCACTTGTATTCGACCTAAGTCGATTGTGCCACCGTATCTCGTCTTTGCTCCCTCCGTCTAGGTGTAATAAGTCATGTTAGAAGGTGCAGGGGGACCAAGGTGCAAGCAGATTGGAGGAGAAGGAGAAACTTGACCGGTCCTTCCTCCAATCAAAGCCTTGATTTCTTTTTCTAAACGCAACAGTTAATCCCAACAACTAAGAGATGCCATTTTAGCTACCATGCAGGGCCACGTATTAACTCGCATGCAAGCCGACTTTGATTTCTTGCCTGATTAACGCGTAGTTGCGCTCCATGCATTGGGTTTCCGGGGGAGATCACAAGGCAGACTAAGGAGCGTATGGTTACTGTCAGATGTGGGATTCTGGCAAACCCTTAAGGTTCGAACACTGGGGTGCGCACGAAGTTACTCCCTCCTACCGATCTATGCTCAAGCTCGCTAAGATCTCGCGGACGAACTCGACGAACTCACAACACAGAAAGACACGAGGTTTATACTGGTTCGGGCCACCTTTGTGGTGTAATACCCTACTCCAGTGTGGTGGTGGTGGATTGTCTCTTGGGCTGATGATGAACAACACAAGGGAAGAACAACCTCATGAGGTTGAGGTGTTCTTGTGCGTATGAACTTGTGGCGTGAGGATTCGATGAACAATCAGATTCCCCTACTGTTTGGCTAGCTCTACTTATATAGGCCATGGTCCTCTTCCCAAATATCGAGCAGGAAGGGAGCCAACAACGGCGGGCAAATTTGAAGGGGGACAGCTAGTACAAGCTATCTTGACAAAAGCGATCTTCGCCTGCAAAACCCTCTGGGGCGACACAGTCTTGGGCTCCATGATGACCTCTGCCTTGCCGTCCTCCTGGTCTTGGTCTTGTTGCACCAATATGGCAACCTTTTCCTGAGGCCTCGGTACTCTTCGCCTGCGCTGGCCTCCTTAGCACCAAAGAGGAAATAGGGACGCTGCACGCCTTGCGCCTTTGGCGCCCTTTGGCACCACTTTGGTACCGTTCGTCATGGCTCACGTCACGAGAGCCTCGTGAGGTTTGCCTCGCCTTGATATCTCCGCTCCTCGTGAGCCTGCTTGGCTAGGCCACTCCAGAGGAGGTCTTGCGTCGTCCGCCTCGCGAGGCTTGGACCCTCGCGAGGGTCTTGGGTGCCTTGTTGACGAAGATGGGCCGTCTGACTGCTTTGCTTAACCCTGGGGGCGCAGCGAGCAAGTCTGGGGACCCCCGTTCCCAAAACACCGATAGTAGCCCCCGGGCTCAAGGTGCGCTCGGGCTTGGCTTCGCGGCGAAGCCAAGGGTCAAGTTCGGAGCACCGCGGGCCCCAAAAGCTTGCGGCCTCGGTCGACGCATGGCGGTTGATTGGACGTGGGCGTCTCCGCTTACCCACGCTACCTCGTCAACTGCTTGACTTGACAAGTCCCTACGACATGCAAGGAAAACCATCATTACCTGCAATCGCGGGAGGCGCCGGTTGGCCTTCTCTTGCTATAAATGGGGAGGGGCCGGAGCCCCCGTTGCCCACCTCTTCCTTGCTTGCTTCTTCCTCCTTGCTCCGCTGCTGACAACAATGGCTCCCATCAGAAGGTTTTCTGCTGAAGAGAAACGAAAAGCTCCCCGTTACGATCCGGGGCCACTTCCACCGAAGAAGAGGTCGATCCATTGCTGTGATGAAGCGGCGATGCAGGTAGTGACGAGGCCTTGGTGCGAGCGGCTTCCTCCGGGGTACCCGCTACCCTTGTACGCATGAGCCGAGGGCTCGGGAGGTTGGAGCGACGTGCAGCGCCGCCCGGCCGTCGCGCCACGACGTCTTGTGCCCGTTGCCCCAAGGGTCCACGCCGCGGACTCCTCGCGCGAGTTGGTGTTGTGGGCACCGATGCCTCCAAGCTCCTGGATCCGCTTCCCGCGGTTCTTCTCTGACGTGATGCCGCCGAGGGGGCCTCTCGAGCTCTGGCTGCAGCACGCCGACTGCAGCGCTCCAGCGACCGGAGCGGAGATTGAAGCGGTCCCCACCAGCAAGATCTTCATGACTCGCAGCTGGGGCGAGATCGCGCGGGTCAGCCGCGCGAGAGGAGCCCTCACGATCCACTTAGAGTACGATGGCGCCTCCACGCTCTCCTTCAAGGTCTTCGACGCCGAGGGCCGTCGCCTGGAGTGCTGCCCTGGGGAGGAGCGCCAGGCCGGCGCGCACTCCGCCCCCAGCTACTCCAACAGCAGCAGCCTCTGGGAGTCCAGCAGCTCTCCTGAGCTTTACGAGACTCTGAGCGATGATAGCTACGTGCCTCCGAGCTCTCGCCGCGCTCGGAGTAGGGCTGCGGCATCCGGCCGTCACCGCCGCTGATCTGGATGGGGTTGGCGCCGACCTCCCGTGACCCACTGTTGATGATGGCATCTACCACGGAAGGTTGTAGATAGGATTCCCCTTAGTATCAACTTTTGTTTCCTGCAAAGGATCATGAATCACCCCGTGGGGGCATGTAAGGTTCTGTAATGTCTTTGGTGCTTATCTTCCTTGTTATGAAAACTTGGTGAGTGCATGTCCCGTTAAGGTTAGGTCCCCCCTTTCTTTCCTCGCGATGGCTTGTTGCTCTACGCTGACAGGTCCCGGTCCCAAGCCAGGTCACGTGCCGTGGTCAAGGCCAGGAGGTGTGCGGCCCGAGGTCCAGTAAGAGCCCCTGAGGCACGATGCTCAGGAGGTCCCCCTTAGCGCTCAAGCAGCCATGGCAAGGCAAGAAAGGAAAATGACTTAGCCACAACGGAGCAGCGACATGGCGTGAGTGACCATTAGGCCCAGATATTTAGCCGATCTTGGGGGGAAACTTATCTTGCTGACTTCGCGGCGTTTCCTGATGTCGCGCTTGGGCTGTGTGCCAACTCGTGCGGCATAGCCAGGTCGGCCCATACGAGTTCCCCTCCCCTCATGCTCTCCTTAGTGCTCTACGTCCTCAGGTCCCGGCCCTCGAGCGAGCTCAGCCGCCGTTGGTATGGAAGGTCGCGATGCCGTGGGCAAGGCCAGGGGATGAGGGCTGGCGAGCCAGTAAGGGCTCCTGAGTCGCGATGCTCAGGAGCCCCCCTTTTAACGCGCAAGCGAATTGCACGAGAGAAATAGGGACTCGTGGTGCCGCCTGCTATCCTTCCCTTGGGATCCCTGTGAGCAGGCACAAGGAGAAACATGGTTTGCCGTTACAGCTGTTAGCCTGCCGCTGGTTGCTCTGGTGAGGTGAAGGCACTCAGGGCCTGGTGAGGTGACGTGTGCGGCGTGTGCCGCGAGCCAGAGCTCGACCGCTCAGATTTTTCGGCGTGGCAGGGACGGACCCATGCACCAGCGCCGTGCCTGTGTGAAGGCCCCGGGGGAGGTGATGATCGAGCAGGCGATAGCCATTGGCAGGTTAAGCATGGAAGGCAAATCAGCTCGGGTGAATGCAGGACGATACATGCCACTTGGTCTGGCCCGAGCGGCTTGGGGATGATGCAGCCCGAGGGGTGCCCCCAGCAAAGTAAGCTAAAGACATAAGCAAAATGGGTACATGCCACAGGGACGGACCCATGTGGCCTGGGAATAATGCTGCCCGAGGGGCGCTCCCAGCTTAAACAAGCTCGGAATATGTCACCTGGTTCTGTAGACGAAGTAGAGTTGGTGCAGCTGTAGCCGCACGTTGAAGGAATGGCTCCCCATGAGCCACCGGGACCCTGAGCCTTGGGAGGCTCTGGAGGTTCAGGAGGTTCCCTGAAGACCTTCTCCATCTCCTCTAGGATGGCGCGGAACCTGGCCTCCTGAGCCGCCAGGACTTGCCGCACGTTGCGCAGAAAGGCCGACGCCACACTCGTCAAGCCGAAGGGCATGCGAACGTAGCTGTGTGGTGGACCATCGCAATGGCCCACACGCGAAGGCTAGAAACGCTCCTGAGAAGCGGCCCTGTTGAGCCCTGGAACGTCAACGCAGACACGCAGCCCAGCATCCTCGCCTGGATGGGGAGCTGCGCCTTGTGAGCGGCTGTGGCCGCGCATGGCTCTTGCTTCTTGCAGTTCCTGTGTGATCTTGGTGATGAACTCCTGGGTGGTGGGCACTCCTTGCCCTGTGCTCTCCTGAGGAAGGTGTGCCGTGAGGCACGCTTCCAAGTGGTGCCCAAGCGCCTCCCTCGTGAGGTTGGCAAGGTCTGAGGCTCTCCAGAAGAGAGCCCCCGAGCCCTGCCTGAGGAGGGCGCCAGGTGCGCCTTCCTATGCGATCGAGGGAGGCGCCCCTGGAGCAGGCGCTGATCCTGACGAGGCTCCTGCCGCGACGCCATCCTCTTGGGGTCCTGTGCGGCGTGGCAGCTTCTTTTTGGGGATGTCTCTGGAGGGCCTTCACTTCTGCTGTCGGGGTTGTCGATTGCTGCGGCTTGAAAGGCGCGCCCAAGGAAGCACTCCGCATCCCTCTCTTCACACGGGACCGTGATGATTCCTCCGCTTCCTGGCATCTTGAGAACGTTGTAGCTGTGATGAGTGACTGCAATGAATGTTGCCAGGGCTAGATACCCTAGGATGGCATTGTACGGCAGGCAGATTTGTGCAACGTCGAAGTCGATGAGCTCGGTGCAATAGTTCTTCCGCTCCCCGAAGGTGACAGGCAAGCGGACCTGTCCTATCGGTGTGGTGGAACCGTCGGTCACTCCTGAGAAAGGTTTGGTTGGCTGGAGCTGCTCATATGGCACTTGGAGGTTGTCAAACGTGTCGACGGGTAGGACGTTGAGCCCTGCGCCGCCGTCGATAAGAGTCTTGGTGACTTGCACATTGTTGATGACTGGGGAGAACAAAATAGGGAGGGCGCCAGCGGTGGCTGCGCACTTGAGCTGGTCTACCGAGTTCAAGGTGATGGCACATTGGGACCACCTGAGCGGTCGTGTGGCCTCGAGCATGGGGAGCACTGCGTTCACCTTGCGAGCGAACTGTTTGAAGATGCGCTAAGAGGCTGGGGCCTGGGCACCGCCCAAGATGCAGCGATCGCCACGCGGCTCTGAAGCCCCCAGCCCCTCGTCTCCCGGTGGTCGTCGTTCCTCCTTGGTGGCGGCTGCGGGGGAAGACTGACGTTGCCTTGTGGGCGATCCTCATGAGGCGGGTCCCTCTAGGCGCCCTTGCGAGGTTGGTCTTGCCAGCGGTCCTCACAAGGCCGGTCGCGCCACTCCTGGCGCGGGCCACGGTCGTCCCAGCGTCCGCCTCCGCGTCCTCCTCCGCGGCCGTAGGCCCGGTCATTGCACTCGGGGCGCGGCCGCAGCGTCCTTCCCGTATGGCTCTGAGCTCTTGACAGTCGCTGGTGTTGTGGGTGTTCAGGTTGTCGAAGGCGCAAAACGGTTGGCTGATACGTCTCCAACGTATCTATAATTTTTGATTGCTCCATGCTATATTATCTACTGTTTTGGAAATTATCGAGCTTTATTATCCACTTTTACATTATTTTTGGGACTAACCTATTAACCGGAGGCCCAGCCTAGAATTGCTGTTTTTTTGCCTATTTCAGAGTTTTGCAGAAAAGGAATACCAAACGGAGTTCAAACGGAATGAAACCTTCGGGAACGTGATTTTCTCACCGAACGTGATCCGGGAGACTTGGACCCTATGTCAAGGAAGCTTCGAGGAGGCCATGAGGTAGGGGGCGCACCCTCCCCCCCAGGCGCGCCCTCCACCCTCGTGGGCCCCGTGTTGCTCCACCGACGTACTCCTTCCTCCTATATATATATCTATGTACCCCCAAACGATCAGATACGGAGCCAAAAACCTAATTCCTCCGCCGCAACCTTCTGTACCCATGAGATCCCATCTTGGGGCTGTTAGGAGCTCATTGGAGGGGCATCCATCATGGAGGGCTTCTACATCAACACCATAGCCTCTCCAATGAAGTGTGAGTAGTTTACCTTAGACCTTCGGGTCCATAGTTAGTAGCTAGATGGCTTCTTCTCTCTTTTAGGATCTCAATACAATGTTCTCCCCCTCTCTCGTGGAGATCTATTCGATGTAATCTTTTTTTTTTTGCGGTGTGTTTATTGAGACCGATGAATTGTGGGTTTATGATCAAGATTATCTATGAACAATATTTGAATCTTCTCGTAATTCTTTTATGTATGACTGGTTATCTTTGCAAGTCTCTTGAATTATCAGTTTGGTTTGGCCTACTAGACTGATCTTTCTTGCAATGGGAGAAGTGCTTAGCTTTGGGTTCAATCTTGCGGTATCCTTTCCCGATGTGATGGGGCAGCAAGGCACGTATTTTATTGTTGCCATCGAGGATAACAAGATGGGGTTTTTATCATATTGCATGAATTTATCCCTCTACATCATATCATCTTGCTTAAGGCGTTACTCTATTTTCTTGAACTTAATACTCTAGATGCATGCTGGATAGCGGTCGTTGAGTGGAGTAATAGTAGTAGATGCAGGCAGGAGTCGGCCTACTTGTCTCGGATGTGATGTCTATATACATGATCATACTTAGATATTCTCATAACTATGCTCAATTCATCAATTGCTCAACAATAATTCGTTCACCCAAGTAAAATACTTATGCTCTTGAGAGAAGCCCTAGTGAAACCTATGGCCCCGGGTCTATCTTCATCATATTAATCTTCCAACACTTACTTATTTCCTTTGATTTTTTACTTTGCTTTTATTTTACTTTGCATCTTTATCACAAAATACCAAAAATATTATCCTATCATATCTATCGGATCTCACTCTAAGTAAGTGACCGTGAAGGGATTGACAACCCCTTATCGCGTTGGTTGCGAGGATTTATTTGTATTGTGCAGGTGCGAGGGACTCGCGCGTATCCTCCTACTGGATTGATACCTTGGTTCTCAAAACCTGAGGGAAATACTTACGCTACTTTGCTGCATCACCGTTTCCTCTTCAAGGGAAAACCAACACAGTGCTCAAGAGGTAGCATCGGTCGTTCTTGGATGACTCGGGTTGATCTCTGCCTCGCTTGGTGTCGGGCTCCGCTGCGAGCATTACTGCCTCTTTGCGCTTCACGTCCTTGGCCTTGGACTTCTTCTCCTCTGCTCCTGCAGCTGGCAGCTCAAGTAGAGAGAGGCGCCCCTCCTCAGCTCTTGCGCACTTGTTCGCTAGGTTGAACAGCTCCTGAGATGTGCAGAGCTCCTCGTGCATAGCAACCTCTTCCTTCATCTTGACGTCACAGACGCCGTCCGAGAATGCGGAGATGATAGCTTCGTCCATGACCTTGGGGATCTTGAGGCGGGTGTTGTTGAAGCGCTGGATGTACTTCTGGAGGGTCTCTCCTGGTTGCTGCTTGATGCGACATAGATCACCCGCGGCCGGTGGGCGTCGCGAGTGCCCTAGAAGTTGGCGACGAAGCGGTCGCGCATCTCGTCCCAGGAGGAGATCGAGCCGTGCTGCAGGTTCAAGAGCTAGGAGCGGGCCCCATCCTTGAGAGCCATGGGAAACCAGTTCGCCATGACTTTTTCGTCGATGTTGGCCGCTTCGATGCTCAGCTCATAGAGCTGCAAGAACTCCGCGGGGTCAGCGGTGCCGTCATAGCGAGGAGGCAGATCTGGCTAGAACTTGCCTAGCCAGGCGACTCTACGCAGTTCGTGGGTGAAGGCGCGGCAGCCGGCCGTGGTCGCCGGGGCCCGCTTCTGAGGTGGAGCTTGGTCTTGGCGAGGTACGTGCTGCGCCACTACAAGCGGCACGCGGTCTTGACGAGGTGGCGCGGGGAGCGCCGGTGCAGCTTCTCACGGCCGCGGGATTTCTTGGCAGCTTCTTTCTTCTCGCGCGGGCGCCGGGCGCGAAGGATCACGCCGCGGAGGCGCGCGCCTTGGTGCCAAGGCACCTTCTTGGGGTTGAGGTGGCGGAGGCATGCCATGAGCCCCGTCGCCCGCGGCTGGTTGAGGGGGAGGCAGAGAGTGGGACGGCGCCGGAGAGCCCCCTGCGGCATGGACGAGCTCGGCGACGCGGTCGAGCCACTCCTCATAGAGGTCGTCGACAGGGCAGTAATGCATGAGCTCATTCACCGCGATGAGCGCGGCCCGCGCCTACATGGGAGCGTGGGCGCGTGAGATGAAGAACCGGCACGGGTAAGTGATGGAGTAGCGGTGCGGCCATCTTGCCGCACCGAAGGATGCAGCGAGGATGCCTGCTGCTCATTCCACGCCGAGCCGGTGGCAGCGTTGGCGGCGGGAGACGAATAACGACGAGGTGGCCCGCCTAATGGAGCCGTCTGAGCGACGTGGGCGGAGAGGGCAGCCCGACGCTCAGCTCGAGCACGGCGAGCGTCCACCATGGAAACGACGGAGCGATGGAGCAATGAACTGATGGAAGGGAAACTACGGCGCACCCCTATCTGGCGCGCCAAATGTCGGATGTGGGGTTCCGGCAAACCCTTAAGGTTCGAACACTGGCGTGCACGCGAAATCTCTCCCTTCTACCAATCTACGCTCAAGCTCGCTAAGATCTCGCGGACGAACTCGACGAACTCGCAACACAGAAAGACACGAGGTTTATACTGGTTCGGGCCACCGTTGTGGTGTAATACCCTACTCCAGTGTGGTGGTGGTGGATTGCCTCTTGGGCTGATGATGAACAGTACAAGGGAAGAACAGCGTCCTGAGGTTGAGGTGTTCTTGTGCGTATGAACTTGTGGCGTGAGGATTCGATGAACTATCAAATGTCCCTACTGTGTGGCTAGCTCTACTTATATAGGCCCTCGTCCTCTTCCCAAATATCGAGCGGGAAGGGAGCCAACAACGGCGGGCAAATTTGAAGGGGGACAACTAGTACAAGCTACCCTGACAAAAGTGGTCCTCGCCTGCGAAAAGCTCTGGGGTGACGCTGTCTTGGGCTCCACGATGACCTCCGCCTTGCCGTCCTCCTGGTCTTGGTCTCGTTGCACCAATATGGCAACCTTTGCCTGATGCCTCGGTACTCTTCGCCTGTGCTGGCCTCCTTAGCACCAAAGAGGAAATAGGGACGCTGCGCGCACCGGTGCCCGCCTGGCACCCGCCTAGTACCGTTCGTCATGGCTCACGTCACGAACGCCTCATGAGGTTTTCCTCGCCTTGATATCTCGGCTCCTTGTGAGCCTGCTTGGCTAGGCCACTCCAGAGGAGGTCTTCCGTCGTCCACCTCTCAAGGCTTGGCCCTCGCGAGGGTCTTGGGTTCCCTATTGACGTAGATGGTCCGTCTGACCTGCTTTGTAGCCACTGCTTGTGGGCCATGAGCGAGCAAGTCTGGGACCCCAGCTCCTGAACAACAGCAGTTACATTGCTTAGGCTGGTCATAGTGGTGAGTAACTTGGACTAGTAACATGCATATGTTACTACTCTATCTTACTACTAACTTCATTCTGGTTTATAGGTCCCCTTTGTAGTTTGTGCCAAATTTTGACCAAAGATTTAACTAACAAAATGTTAATGCATGACAACAAAAAATATATCGTTGGATTCGTATTTGAACATACTTTTCAATGATATATTTTTTTGTGACATGCATGAACATTTTGTTAGTTCAATCTATGGTCAAAATTTGACAAGAAATACGATGGGGACCAATAAACCAGGACGGAGGTAGTACCTTCATAGTGGGTAGTAACATATGGATGGTAACATGCAAGTCTTCATTAATTGAGATATAGACTCATTTTACCTCGGGGTGTGTTATGTTACAGTAACATATTATGTTACCACAAGCATCTCTTTCCTCATTAACTCCATGCCACATAAGCAATTTTTTCTTGGGATGTGCTATGTTACTACCTAAGTTACTCCCACCATGGCTAGCCTTAATAAGGGCATCCACAATGTGATGTTTTTGCGCCTCTAAGGCTGCCACTAAGGATTTCTAGTCTGCCTCTATACACTGCATGATTTAGCGTCGCCTCCAACACTAGAGGCAACCTCCAAGTGAATAAACAAGTGGAAGAAAAGAAGAGAGGAGGAAAGAGACCTGCATGCACGCGGATGAGAAGTTGTAACTTGGATATTTTTTATTTTTTGTAGGCTTATGTTGGGCTCCACCTTGGAGGCATGTTAAAATCTTTATACACCGCTGAACTTCCATTCATGCTTAGAGGCACTAACATGGGGCCCAGCTTAGAGGCTGCACTGCCTCCATGCATTGGAGATGCTCTAAGGAAATTGCTCGGCTAGCCCAGCTAGCCAGCTTTCGCTTTGCCAACCTTGCCTGGTCAAACGGTTTAGTTCTTTTTTCTTACCAGCCTTGCCTTGTGAAAATTGTTGTCATGAGTGGGTCGCCAATCTTTTCGTGCGCGAAGTTTGCCGTCGGAAGCGAGCTGATCTGGCTCTCCTGGGCTAGCAAGGTTTTTCTAGCCCACCCAAGCTAGCTGGCCCACAAAAGCTAACATATTTTAACAGTTCCAAATGCCTAACCTTGCCCAGCTAGGCTATAAACTGTTCTTGCTAAGGATCCAATCGCTCCCTAAGTAACAACGCTCGCTAGCAACGAGGCTAGGAGGGGATTGAGATGCGAAGTTAATAGACGACGCCTAAACATTTTTGGGAATATCTGATTTTTGTAAGATGACTTAACACCTAGACGGAGGGAGTACTACTCCTCAGTCCAGGTATGATGGAATATTTCTCACCTCTTCTCTTCTTGTACGTACTCCATTTGTATCTCACTTCCTGTGGCTTCGCACCCGCACGATATTCCTATTCTAAGAACCTGTGTGTGCGTGTGCGTGTGTGTGTGTGTGTGTTTAACAACATGTGTGTGTTAGAGAGAGCGACACATCGACCTACTTATACGTCTCCAACGTATCTATAATTTTTGATTGCTCCATGCTACTTTATCTACTGTTTTGGACAATATTGGGCTTTATTTTCCACTTTTATATTATTTTTGGGACTAACGTATTAACCGGAGGCCCAGCCCAGAATTGTTGTTTTTTGCCTTTTTCAGTGTTTCGAGGCAACAAAATATCAAACGGAGTCCAAACGGAATGAAACCTTCGGAAACGTGATTTTCTCACCGAACGTGATACAGGAGACTTGGACCCTACGCCAAGGAACCAGAGAGGCGGTCACGATGGTGGGGCCCCCCCTGAGGGAGTCCCGGATTAGGGGGTGTCCGGATAGCCGAACTATCACCGTTGCCCGGACTCCTGGACTATGAAGATACAAGATTGAAGACTTCATCCCGTGTCCGGATGGACTTTCCTTGGCGTGGAAGGCAAGCTTGGCGATACGGATATGTAGATCTCCTACCATTGTAACCGACTACATGTAACCCTAACCCTATCCGTGTCTATATAAACCGGAGGGTTTTAGTCCGTGGGACGAACAACAATCATACCATAGGCTAGCTTCTAGGGTTTAGCCTCTCACGATCTCGTGGTAGATCTACTCTTGTACTACCCATATCATCAATATTAATCAAGCGGAGTAGGGTATTACCTCCATCGAGAGGGCCCGAACACAGGTAAAAACATCGTGTCCCTTGTCTCCTGTTACCATCCGCCTAGACGCACAGTTCGGGACCCCCTACCCGAGATCCGCCGGTTTTGACACCGACATTGGTGATTTCATTGAGAGTTGCTCTGTCCCGTCGCCGTCAGGAAGGATGCCTCATCCCGTCTTTAAAGACGATACTATCGCCAAAGGAGCCTTGGCCACTGTCCAGACTCTCCGGCTAGGTGGTTTTCTTATGACCGCCAGCTCGGCCACCGCGCCGACGATGACTTCTCGGGTCATCGAAACCAATCTTCACGTTAACTCTGAACTTGCCGGCGGTTAGATCCGATCGAGCTCTCCTCCATAACGAGCTCTTGGATCGCATCGCCGCTACAGGAGTCGCGACAGACTACGATCGGATCGGGCCTAAAACCGATCTGAGAGAGATCAACTCTCCCCAGGCTACCCATCATGTTGCTGTGATAAAGGAGCAATGCGGCGATTCTTCTTCTATCTTAAGGACTAGCTACGTCCGGATTCCCGATCCCTCCATGCCGGATTCCTGCGGAGGGACGGATGTCGATCAAGCCCTGAACTTAAAGTCAAGCGGCGGGTTGGATTCATTGGATAGCATTCAAAAATCCAAACTTCCGAGTTCGGAAACTTCTCGGCCCCTGAGTCTTAAATTGGATGGGGTTCCGGATCTAGTTCCACCCGCCCACCCAAACATTAGCGATCTATCCCGAACTCGGCAAGAGCCCGCTAAAACAATTACATCATTCTTGGGCGATTCCTCCTGGTTATGGACAGGATAAAGGACTGTCGAGAGGAGGACGCAATCCCACTTTTCTGCAATAATTGCACGGACAAGGGAATCCTAAACGCCATAAGTCGTCGCGAAATTACACGCTTTGCTGACCTGGTGACCATAGTACAAAAGTACTGTGCGATGGAGAGTGCTTGGAAAACCGAAAGTAAATTTTGGGATAATCCGGGCCCGAATACATCCCTAGTCCGAAATAAAAGGGTGCATCATCACCAAGCACCTGGGTTAAACACCAAAAAAACAAAACCCCCTAAAGGGTACGGAACCGTACTGGAGGGTTGGCTAAACAGACGCTGCAAAATTCATAACACAGAGGGCGCCACTCCAACTCATAGCCTTCGAGCATGTTGGATACTACGGCAGGTGGCCAAAAGTGGCGAAGAGCTTCTAGCTTCAGAATCCCAGCCCAGCAACACCAGTACGGTGCTAACAGTCTTCGAGACTTTCGCATCAAATAACATGCGGAAACGAACACTCCGCAACCTTGCTGAAGTCTACGAAGTAGCAACAATAAATCCATGGAGTGACACGGCTATTACCTTTAATGCCAGCGACGAACCCAAATCCCGAACAGCCTGAGCTCCAGCCGGATTGGTCCTCAGTCCAATAGTCGACGGCTTTCGCCTTACTAAGGTACTCATGGATGGCGGCAGCGGACTAAACCTCATCTATGAGTAAACCCTCCGAAAAATGGAAATAGACAGGAACCACATTTTGAGCGAAGTAGCACAACCTTTAGAGGAATAATCCCTAGCCGGGAAACATGCTGCACAGGAAAAATCACACTGGACGTAGTGTTCGGCTCGCCGGACAATTACAGTTCCGAGGAGGTCACATTTCAAGTGGCCCCGTTCAGCAGCGGATATCACGCTTTATTAGGCGAGAGGCATTCACATTTTTCAAGCTATACCCCATTATGGGTACATGAAGCTTAAAATGCCCGGACCTAACGGAATCATCACTCTCGCTAGTGATCCGAACATAGCACTCCGTGCCGAAAACAAGACGGACGCACTAGCCCTCGAGGCACTATCCGAAGCCCTAGCGGCCGAGGAACTCACTGTGATGCGCTCCACGGTGAACAGGGACGATGTGATACTTGATAAAAGATCCAAGTCCACCTCTTTTAAACCAGCGGATGAAATAGTCAAATTCCAAGTCCACCCAGCGGACCACTGCAAAGACGGCCTCCATTGGGGCACAATTAAACCCTGATGTAGACGCGCACTATGAGAATTTCTACGAGAAAGCGGGACATTTTTGCTGGCACCCTTCGGACATGCCAGAATCCCACGTCGGCGGGCGAGCACAGCCTAAATATCCTAAAAGGATTCAAGCTATCAAACAGGCTCTTGGCGCTTTTCCAAACCCAAGAGGCAGGCCATGGGAGAAGAGCTAGCCAAACTTCTAGAAGCCGGATTCATCGGAGATATAAAACATCCGGATGGCTAGCAAATCTGGTGATGGTACCAAAGAAGGATAAATCCTAAGCGCCTATGTGTTGATTTCAAAGACCTTAATAAGGCTTGACCAAAGGATCCCTTCCCCTCCCCGCATTGATCAAATTATGGGCCTTCTGATGAGACCACGACTCATTGTGCTTCCTGGACGCGTACTCCGACTACCACCAAATCAAGATGGCGGAGCCAGACCAAGCTGCAACAGCATTCATCACTCCATACGGACCATTCTGCTTCAACACAATGCCCTTCGGGCTCAAAAACGCCGGCGCAACATATCAGCGCATGATTCAGACATGTCTGGCAAACCAGATCGGCAAAACAGTGGAAGCATATGTAGATGACGTGGTCGTCAAAACCAAGCATGTCGAAACTCTAGTAGACGACTTGAGGCTCACATTCGACAATCTCCGAAAATATGACATTAAGCTAAATCCGAAAAAATGCATCTTCGGCGTTCCAGCCGGAAAGCTCCTGGGCTTCATTATGTCCGGTAGAGGAATTGAAGCAAACCCAGCCAAGATCTGAGCTCTGTCACAATTGGATATTCCAAAAGACCTCAAACAAATACAAAAATTGACTGGATGCGTAGCGGCTCTAAGCCGCTTTATTTCCCGTTTGGGAGAAAAGGCGTTACCCCTTTACCGCCTCCTCTGGCGCACCGAACACTTCGAGTGGATTTGATACGCCACGGCCGGACTTCGAAGAAATAAAAGCCATATTGGAAACAAATCCGGTCTGGCCGGCGTAGCGTGGGCGAACCAATGCTATTAAATATCGCCGCAACACATCAAGTTGTCAGCGCGGTGCTCGTCGTCGAACGAGAAACGGACGGACACCGGTTCCCTCTTCAAAAACAGGTTTACTATGTGTCCCACAGTCCTAACTCCATGCAAGTCCCGGTACCCACATTATCAAAATATAGCATACACAGTGTTCATGGCATCCCGGAAGCTGCAACACTACTTTCAGGAGTGTTCGATAACGGTAGCCTCCGAAGTACCTCTTAACGACATTATAAACAACCGCGACGCGACGGGCCCGATTGCTAAATGGGCCATAGAGCTCCTTCCATTCGACATAACCTATAAGCCACGACGAGCTATTAAGTCGCAGGTTTTGGCCGACTTCGTGGCGAATGGACCGGCGAACTCCCTAAAGAGTACGGCACATACTCCAATTGGATCATGCACTTTGACGGCTCCAAAATGTTGGCGGCACGCTGGCGTCGTCTGGCGTCTCCCCAACGGGGACACAGTCCAATACGTCCTTGAGATAATGTATACGGACTCCAACAACGCGGCGAATCTGAGGCCCATACGCACGGCCTCCGGATGGCGATCTCTATGGGCATTAAATGCCTAGAGGTGCACGGGGATTCGAACCTCGCGATATCTCAAATAAACGGAGACTTTGATGCCAAAAATGCGAAAATGGCAGCGTACCGCAATGCGGTCCTAAAAATGTCAGCACGGTTCGATGGGCTCGAATTTCATCATATAGCCGGGATAACAACCAGCGGTAGCGGACGTATTAGCACGCATCGGCGCAAAACGCGATGCCGTCCGCCCAACATCTTCTGGAACGGCTGTTCAAGCCATCCGTACTATGGGAAGGGAGTCCGGAAATAACAATCCGTACCCAGCCGCCTTTGCACGACACCGAACACTCGACACAATCGGAGGCTCGCCTTACGAGATAACATGCTCCGCCCACGAAATAATGGCGGTTATCGCCCGTGGCATGAACCATTCCTAACCTACCTAACTAGGCGGGAACTCCCCGAAGACCAAAATGAGGCTCGCTGCATAGTACGTCGATCGAAAGACTATAAAGACCATGAGCGATAGCTATATAAGAAAAGCACAACAGAGTCCTTCAAAGGTGTATCTCTGAAGAGGAAGGCGAAACCTCCTGGCTGAAATTCATGCCGGACTGGGTGGGCACCACGCCACAGCCCGGGCCCTTGTAGGCAAGGCCTTCCGTGCAAGGATTTTATTGGCCGACGGCCCGGCAGATCTTGAGGATTTAGTCCAACGATGTGTCGGTTGCCGACTTTTGCTAACCAAAGCCACATGCCACCCACCGCCCTCAAAACTATAACCATCACCGGCTGCTTTCATGATGCAGGGGCTTGACATGGTTGAACCCCTTAAGGGAGGAACTCACAAGCAAAAATACCTATTGGTCATGGTGGATAAATTCACCAAATGGATAGAGGCCAAGCACATTAAAATGGCGAATCCGGGCGGTGATAGACTTCATATCGGGGTAGTGCACCGTTACGGCGTCCCCACGGTATCATCGCGATAGCGGCACCAACTTCACGACCGATGAGGTCAAATTA
Organism: Aegilops bicornis; assembly: GCA_021605145.1. Taxonomy (NCBI): domain Eukaryota; kingdom Viridiplantae; phylum Streptophyta; class Magnoliopsida; order Poales; family Poaceae; genus Aegilops; species Aegilops bicornis. The sequence continues at coordinate 460,099,574 of CM038670.1, forward strand.
TGGTGCAAAACATGGGCATCAAGCTCGATTACGCCTCGATCTATCACCCTCAAACCAACGGTCAAGTCGGCGAGCAAAGCGGTCTAATCATGGCGGCATTAAACCCAAACTAGTGCGGTCCCTCAAGGAATCTAACACGCCTTTGGGTTGTGAGCTCGACTCCGTACTCTGGGGCTGTGGACCACGCCGAATCGTACTACGGATTCACACCATTTTTATGGTGTATGCGCAGAAGGCAGTCTTGCCCTGTGACATAATACATGACTCACCTCGCGTGCGCATGTATGAAGAAAGAGAAGCCGAGCTCGATCGGCAGGACAGTTTGGACGCATTGGAGGAGGGGTGCGATGTGGCAAAAGCTTGTTCCGCATTTTATCAATAGCAGGCTCGAAGATATCAAAGCAGGGAAGTACGGGCCAAAGCTTATAACGTTGGCGAACTAGTTCTACACCTGCCGGACAAGAAAAAGGACAAACTCAAGCCCAAATGGGAAGGTCCCTTCATCATCGACCAGGTCCTGACCAGCGGAGCATACCGTCTGCGAAACGCATCGGATAACCGACTCGAGCCAAACCCATGGAACGCAGCTCGTCTATGAAGATTCTACGCCTAAGCGCCGGACTCCAAGTTCGTCTCCTTCCTCCGTCCACATTTTCTATTTTTGTTGTCTTTTATTTCTCTCCTTCCTCCTCCTTCTTCTTGAAGCCTTTAGAGGCTCGTTTGCACTTTGTTCGCACATATTTGACGCGCTGTCCGCGCTCATTATACCTGGGGGCTTCTTTAACAGAAGCTTATTTATACGGGCTTCATGCCTAACACATGTGTCAAACTTCCGCATGTACCTTTTATTCACCATTATATGCATCGATATGACTTAAGTTTTGGCCAAGCTGGGTTGCTGGCTCACTGTGCTTACCCCTACGTTCCCGATTGTTCGGCTAGGTGGTAAAGGAGCACCTCTGCGATTATTCTTGCCGGGTCAGCGGATGTGTACCTCGGTAGGTGAAGCCGAAAGCTAGCGTTCTTAAGGGAATATTCGGTCGGTGAACTGAAAGATGATTTTTAACTATTTATCCATCTGCCCCCAGATGATTTTCTGCTTTCTTAGCAGCTTTGACATGCACTTTAGGGCATGCCTCCCAGCGAAAGGAACCCTTAACGGAACTATTCTCCCTGGAAGATGTTTCTTAGTATCCATGTAATATAACATAACTAGTTGGGCACTTGTCTGATACAGCAATAATGACCCCTACGCCTTATCTCCATGCATGCCTCGGTTCTTATATAACCGCGAGGGTATTCGGACACACTCCGGACTGTTGGGTCCCGAGGTCAAAGCGAAAAGGTCCGCTATGTCAAACGATCTACAATCCGGCTAGAAGACATTTTTCATGTCATATTGAATTACATAGTCAACTCGACTCCTTGTATTCCTCCTCAATGCCATCTAATAGGCTATCTAATTTACAATCTTGCTGGGAATACTTGGCGTCCAATTCTACTTGGCCGTACACTAAGCTTACAGGGATCTCCTTCCCATCAGGCCCCATAGGTCCGACCTCGACCATGTGGTTTGGGTCAGCCTTCGTGTACCGCGTCTTTACCATGGCCCAGGCCTCCTCTGGCGCCTTTGACAGGCCGATATCTTCCATAGTCGGAGCGCCGCCCGTGCTCCTTGAAGCCGCTCTGCCCGGCTCCCCAATGCCTTGAGCGGGGTGATAGATGGCCACAAGGCCTGGCAGCGCCTTTCATCACCACTGCCGAACTTCGTTAGTGCGGTAGCGGATTCGGGAAGAAGATCACCCGAAGGCAGGAATCTCCTCCTCAGGACGACCTGTGAGCAAACCTACATACATGTTTATGTTAGTCGCCTTGCTCGCCGAACTCTTTCAAAGTTTGCTCAAGCACTTACTGAAAATGCCGCGACGAAGCTGTCGATTCTCCTTTACAGAGTCAGACAACTGGGCGCGAACATCCTTTAGTTCCTCACCTAGTTGGGTGTTGGCATCTTGGAGGTTATTTTTCTCCTGCCGCACCCTCGTAAGCACGCTCGCTTGACCTTTAGCTGGCGCAGGAGCTGTTGCTTGTCCGGATCTAGTCCGGCGCCATCTGCAATATTATTGTCAGATTTACACACATGCCGCACTTCATAAACTATTTATCTTTTGAGGCATATATTACTAGAGGGGGTCTCTGTGGCTCCCCATTGGCGGCTAGTGCGACCTCAAGTTGGGCCTTGCATTCTTCAAGCTCCTGGGACAGTCGGGTATTCTTTTTTGTAAGATCCTGCATAACAAATGATCCTTAAATCAGTTATTCTAACTATTTTAAGTCTCGGGGGCTACTGGCATATATAACTGTGAAATTTCCTCACCCGTATGTCCTTTACATACTGCTCCGTTGCTCTGGCTAGACCATCTTGAGCGGCACGGAGGTGCGCATCTCCTAAATTGAAGGCATTCAAGGCCTCTTGGGAGAAACATGCATCACGAAGAACTGTCCGGCGGCGCCTGTGATTCATGGCGCTCTCCACCTCGGAGTTGGTGGCGGACAATCTGTCGGCATCCTCTGTTGGAGGAGCATCCGACTCACGCCTCGTGCTCGCCTCCACTTCTGGACCCGGCTTTGGAGCCTGGCCGGCGGAGGCTCGATTGGCAACCTCTCCGGACTCAGTCCGGCGAGCGCTCTTTTTCCTGAAAAAAGCACCAACGTTAGTACACCTTCCAGGAATCAATCCTAGGAATATGGTGACACGCCATACCTTTGCGGCGGAGTTTCGATCCGGACCGCACTTCTTTTTAGCCTGCGGGGCCGTACTGCCCCTTGTTGGCCAGCCGCCGCGGGCTCGGCCTCCTGCCTCGAAGGCACCCCCTGCGAAACACCATTGGTATACGGTGATCAAGAAATAAGCACGGATGGGTCATTATCAGAGTATTGGGACCTCGGTCACAGTTACCTGTGAGGCTGGAAGTATTCCGGGGTAATCGACCGTAATGGCAACCAAAGCCTTGTTGATGCTAAGTTTGTGGAACACCCCGTCGATCAACTCCACCTTTATATCCGGATCCTCTTCGGAGGCTGGATCGAGGGACCGTTCCGGATCCTCGGGTTGTGGGGGCGGGCTGTGTATCTTCTCCACGGCCTGGCGCAGTTCCTGCGTAGAAACCATCAAATGAGATATTTAACCACGGGAACATGGATCGAACAGGCCACTAAGGTATTTGCTTACCCGACTTCGAGGATTATTCGAAGAAAACCCGTTCAGTGGATTGACGCGGAGAAAATCCTCCTCTTCCCCTTTGTACATGGCGGACAAGTTCTTCACCAGTTCGGTGCCCGATCCCGGCCCTTTGCGGCCATGGCGGGTGATCTCGTCCTCCCCGATGAAATCCCACATGGGGTGGCCCCTATATTGGAGCGGATGCACTCCCCTCATAATGCAGATTGCCATGACTCCAGTCATGGTCAATCCGACATGAGCCAGTAATCTTATTCGGCTCATCAAGTAAAGGACGTCCCGGTCATTTTCCCTCTGGGGGCTCCGCGGGCGCCAGCTTAGGCGCTTCTTGAGAGGAGCATTGCTAAACTCCAGAAGGCCGATCCGAACAGGATCCGGCAGTGGGACGTCCTTCATGTAAAACCATTCCGAAGGCCAGTCTTTGGATGCCTTCTTCGGGGTTCCGGACAGATATCCGGTCCCGGCGATGCGCCATAGTTCGGCTCCGCCCACTTGTTATATTGACCCCTCATGAGAACGGGGTACTAGGCAGAATAATCTCTATTCCACAAGCAAAATGAGCCTCGATGCCCAAGAACAGTTCGCAAAGGGCCACGAATCCCGCGATGTGCAATATGGAGGCAGGCGTAAGGTGGTGCAACTGGAGGCCGTAGAACTCCAAGAGCCCCCGGAGAAACCGATGGATTGGAAATCCGAGTCCTCTTACTAGATAACAGACAAAGCATACCTGCTCTCCTTTAGAGGGATCGGGGACACTCTCCGCTGGCTTTACGCCCTTGTAAGTGGCAAGTCCGGCTCAAACCGGGACCATGAAGGCCGGGGGAAGAAATCCCTTGGTTTGGAGTATAACTAGCTCGCTATGCGGGACTGAGCATCTATCCCAATTTCCGGGCTGAGGGCTGGGAGCACGAGAGGAGGAGCGTCGACTGTCCATGATGGAATGGGTTTTGTTAGAGGCGCTCAGATGAAAGCTTCATGAGAGGGGGGATGGTGTGACTTAGATCTAGATCCTCGTCCCTTTTATAGGCGGCTCATTTGCGCAACTAGGGGGGTAAGTGTAAAAATACCCTGGCTTTTCGCATTCATTCAAACACGTGGAAGATGGCCATTATTGGGCGTAGAAGCCAAGGAGCGCAGCATTTATCAGAAGCCGGACACTATTTGACAAGTATATGGAATTTGGAGAAGAACCCGCCTCGCAATGCCGAAGACAATCAACGCGCCGGACTCATCGTCATTGAAGCCTGGTTCGGGGCTCCGAGGAGTCCCGGATTAGGGGTGTCCGGATAGCGAACTATCACCGTTGGCGGACTCTGGACTATGAAGATACAAGATTGAAGACTTTGTCCCGTGGTCCTGATGGACTTTCCTTGGCGTGGAAGGCAAGCTTGGCGTCTGAGATATGTAGATCTCCTACCATTGTAACCGACTCTGTGTAACCCTAACCCTATCTGGTGTCTATATAAAGCTGGAGGGTTTTAGTCCGTGGGGCGAACAACAATCATACCATAGGCTAGCTTCTAGGGTTTAGCCTCTCGGATCTCGTGGTAGATCTACTCTTGTACTACCCATATCCTCAATATTAATCAAGCGGGGAGTAGGGTATTACCTCCATCGAGAGGGCCCGAACACAGGTAAAAACATCGTGTCCCTTGTCTCCTGTTACCATACGCCCTAGGCCTTGCAGTTGGGACCCCCTACCCGAGATCCGCCGGTTTTGACACCGACAGGGGCGCCCCCTGCCTCGTGGGCCCCCTGTTGCTCCACCGACGTACTCCTTCCTCCTATATATACCTACGTACCCCCAAACGATCAGAACAGGAGCCAAAAACCTAATTCCACTGCCGCAACTTCTTGTATCCACGAGATCCCATCTTGGGGCCTGTTCCGGAGCTCTGCCGGAGGGGGAATCCATGACGGAGGGATTCTACATCAACACCATAGCCTCTCCGATGAAGTGTGAGTAGTTTATTTCAGACCTTCGGGTCCATAGCTAGTAGCTAGATGGCTTCTTCTCTCTTTTTGGATCTCAATACAATGTTCGCCCCCTCTCTCGTGGAGATCTATTCGATGTAATCTTATTTTTGCGGTGTGTTTGTTGAGACCGATGAATTGTGGGTTTATGATCCAGCTTATCTATGAATAATATTTGAATCTTCTCTGAATTCTTTTATGTATGATTGGTTATCTTTGCAAGTCTCTTGAATTATCCATTTGGTTTGGCCAACTAGATTGGTAGTTCTTGCAATGGGAGAAGTGCTTAGCTTTGGGTTCAATATTGCGGTGTCCTTTCCCGGATGTAAGGGGCAGCAAGACACGTATTGTATTGTTGCCATCGAGGATAACAAGATGGGGTTTTTATCATATTGCATGAATTTATTCCTCTACATCATGTCATCTTGCTTAAGGCGTTACTCTGTTTTTAACTTAATACTCTAGATGCTTGCTGGACAACGGTCGATGAGTGGAGTAATAGTAGTAGATGCAGAATCGTTTCGGTCTACTTGTCTTGGACGTGATGCCTATATACATGATCATACCTAGATATACTCATAAGTATGCTCAATTCTGTCAATTGCTCAACAATAATTTGTTCACCCACCGTAGAATAATTATTCTCTTGAGAGAAGCCACTAATGAAACCTATGGCCCCCGGGTCTATTCTCATCATATCAATCTCCATCACTTTTATACTTGCTTTGTTTTACTTTGCTTTTACTTTTCACTTTGCATCTATATACCAAAAATACCAAAAATATTATCTCTATCAGATCTCACTCTCGTAAGTGACCGTGAAGGGATTGACAACCCCTAATCGCGTTGGTTGCGAGTAGCTACCGTTTTGTGCAGGTACGAGATACTTGTGCATGGCCTCCTACTGGATTGATACCTTGGTTCTCAAAAACTGAGGGAAATACTTACGCTACTGTGCTGCATCATCCTCTCCTCTTCGGGGAAAACCAACGCAAGCTCAAGACGTATCAAGAAGGATTTCTGGCGCCGTTGCCGGGGAGTCTACGCAAAAGTCAACATACCAAGTACCCATCACAAACCCTATCTCTCGCATTACATTATTTGCCATTTGCCTCTCGTTTTCCTCTCCTGCACTTCACCCTTGCCATTTTATTCGCCCTCTCTTTCCCAATCTCCTCCTCTCTTTTCCCTTTGCCTTCCCGTTGCCATGGCCGAATCAAAAAGAACTACGGGTTTTCACCCGAGCTCTAGTGCCTTGGATAACCCCTCTATCCTCTCTAAGCTCATAAATAATGATGCTATAGAAAGACCCACCGGGGTCACCAATGAGAGATTGAATAATTTTGATGAGGATGACTCTGGAATTTTTCGCTATTTACTTGATGAGTCTTTAAAATATGCATGGGATAGGTTGCTTAGGATTCGGGCTAGCTATGTGCCACAATATCAAATTGAAATTTACTTAAAAAGTTTTTATGTTGTCTTGCCTTCTTCCTTTCAAACAAGTTTTAGATTCCATCTTTGAAGAAGGTTTTCTTGAATGGGATGCTATAGATACCTATGAAAGAATGAAAACTATATTTGGACACCCCATGAATGATAAGGTTGAATCAACTACACTCTTGTGCTTTTATAAAATGAAATTATTAAAGAGATGAAGTCTAGTTTAGAGGCAAATTTCCGTAACGTGCTTAATCATACTTCTTCCATTAATGTCCATGTGCTTAACTTAAATAGAAGAATGAATGCCATATAAAGGAGATCCTCCTCTCCGAATGCCAAAGATGGCAATACCTAGATCTATCCTTGCTTTTATGCCTAGCTAGGGGCGTTAAACGATAGAGCTCGTTGGGAGGCAACCCAATTTTATTTTTAGTTTTTTTGCTTCTGTTTAGGAATAAATAATACATCTAGCCTCTGTTTAGATGTGGTTTCATCTTTTAATTAGTGTTTGTGCAAGTTAAACCTATTGGATCTTCTTGGATGATAGTTATTTGATCTTGCTGTAATTTCCAGAAACTTTGCGCCCAGTGCCTGAATTGTTAAAAATCACCAGAACGTTATAAAATACTGATTCCAATTGCTTCTGATGAATAAAAACATTGTCCAGGTCTTCTAATTTTGGTAGAATTTTTTAAGTTCCAGAAGTTTGCGTTAGTTACAGATTACTACAGACTGTTCTGTTTTTGACAGATTCTGTTTTATGGTGTTGTTTGCTTATTTTGATGAATCTATGGCTAGTAAAATAGTTTATGATCCATAGAGAAGTTGGAATATAGTAGGTTTAACACCAATATAAATAAAGAATGAGTTCATTACAGTAACTTAAAGTAGTCTTTTGTTTTCTTTCTCTAACGGAGCTCACGAGATTTCTATTGAGTTTTGTGTTGTGAAGTTTTCATGTTTTGGGTGAATTCTTTTGATGGATTAAGGAACAAGGAGTGGCAAGAGCCTAAGCTTGGGGATGCCCATGGCACCCCCAAGATAATCCAACGACACCAAAAAGTCAAAGCTTGGGGATGCCCAGGAAGGCATCCCCTCTTTCGTTCACTTCCATCGGTAATTTACTTGGAGCTATATTTTTATTCACCACATGATATGTGTTTTTCTTGGAGCGTCTTGTATTATTTGCGTCTTTGCTTGTTAGTTTACCACAATCATCCTTGCTGTACACACCTTTTGAGAGAAGCCAATTTGATTGGAATTTGCTAGAATACTCTATGTGCTTCAGTTATATCTTTTGAGCTTGATAGTTTTGCTCATAGTGCTTCACTTATATCTTTTGAGCGTGATAATTTTTGCTCTAGTACTTCACTTAGATCTTTTAGAGCTTGGTGGTGGATTTGTTTAAAAAAGCTATTCATCTCTCATGCTTCACTTAGATTATTCTGAGACTCATTAATAGCATGGTAATTTGCTTAATGTTAATATACTTGGTATTCAAGATATGTGAAACTTTCTTTTGAGTGCGTTGAATACTAAGATAAGTTTGATGCTTGATAATTTTTTTGAGATATGGAGGTGATAATATCAAAGTCGTGCTAGTTGAGTAGTTGTGAATTTGAGAAATGCTTGTGTTGAAGTTTGCAAATCCCGTAACATGCACGTATGGTTGAAGTTGTGTAACAATTTTGAAACATGAAGTGTACCTGGCTTGTGCATCCTTATGAGTGGCCGTCGGGGACGAGCGATGGTCTTTTCCTACCAATCTATCCCCCTAGGAGCATGCGCATAGTACTTGATTTTGATGACTTCTAAATTTTTTCAATAAGTATATGAGTTCTTTTGACTAATGTTGAGTCCATGGATTATACGCACTTTTACCTTTCCACCTTTGCTAGCCTCTTGATGCCGTGCATTGCCCTTTCTCACCTTAAGAGTTGGTGCAAACTTGGCGGTGCATCCAAACCCCGTGATACGATACGCTCTATCACACGTAAACCTCCTTATATCTTCCTCAAAACAGCCACCATACCTACCTATTATGGCATTTCCATAGCCATTCCGAGATATATTGCCATGCAACTTTCCACCGTTCCGTTCAACATCATCATGACATACTTTACTTTTGTCATATTGACATTGCATGATCATGTAGTTGACATCGTATTTGTGGCAAAGCCACCATGCATTATTTTTCGTACATGTCACTCTTGATTCATTGCACCATCCCGGTACACCGCCGAAGGCATTCATAAAGAGTCATACTTTGTTCTAAGTATCGAGTTGTAATTGTTGAGTTGTTAGAAAAATAAAAGTGTGATGATCATCATTATTAGAGCATTGTCCCAAGTGAGGAAAGGATGATGGAGACTATGATTCCCCCATAAGTCGGGATGAGACTCCGGACGAAAAAAAGGAAACAAAAAAAAAGAGGCCATAAAAAAAAGAACGGCCCAAATAAAAAAAATGAGAGAAAAAGAGAGAAGGGACAATGCTACTATCCTTTTACCACACTTGTGCTTCAAAGTAGCACCAAGATCTTCATGATAGAGAGTCTCTCTTTTTGCCACTTTCATATACTAGTGGGAATTTTTCATTATAGAACTTGGCTTGTATATTCCAATGATGGGCTTCCTCAAAATGCCCTAGGTCTTCGTGAGCAAGCGAGTTGGCTGCACACCCACTTAGTTTCTTTTGTTGAGCTTCCATATACTTATAGCTCTAGTGCATCCGTTGCATGGAAATCCCTACTCACTCGCATTGATATCTATTGATGGGCATCTCCATAGCCCGTTGATACGCCTAGTTGATGTGAGACTATCTTCCCTCTTTTTGTCTTCTCCACAACCACCATTCTATTTCACATATAGTGCTATATCCATGGCTCACGCTCATGTATTGTGTGAAGATTGAAAAAGTTTTGAAAATGTTAAAGTATGAAACAATTGCTTGGCTTGTCATCGGGGTTGTGCATGATTTAAATATTTTGTGCGGGGAAGATGGAGCATAGCCATACTATATGATTTTGCAGGGATAACTTTCTTTGGCCATGCTATTTTGAGAAGACATGATTACTTTGATTAGTATGCTTGAAGTATTATTATTTTTTATGTCAATATGAACTTTTGTCTTGAATCTTTCGGATGTGAATATTCATACCACAATTAAGAAGACTTACATTGAAATTATGCCAAAGTATCACTCCGCATCAAAAATTCTCTTTTTATCATTTACCTACTCGAGGAAGGGCAGGAATTAAGCTTGCGGATGCCTGATACGTCTCCAACGTATCTATAATTTTTGATTGCTCCATGCTACTTTATCTACTGTTTTGGACTATATTGGGCTTTGTTTTCCACTTTTATATTATTTTTGGGACTAACCTATTAACCGGAGGCCCAGCCCAGAATTGCTGTTTTTTGCCTTTTTGAGTGTTTCGAGGAAACAGAATATCAAACGGAGTCCAAACGGAATGAAACCTTCGGAAACGTGATTTTCTCACCGAACGTGATCCAGGAGACTTGGACCCTACGCCAAGGAACCAGAGAGGCGGTCACAAGGGTGGGGGGGCGCCCCTCTGCCTCGTGGGCCCCCTGTTGCTCCACCGACGTACTCCTTCCTCCTATATATACCTACGTACCCCCAAACGACCAGAACAAGAGCCAAAAACCTAATTCCACCGCCACAACTTCCTGTATCCACGAGATCCCATCTTGGGGCCTGTTCCGGAGCTCCGCCGGAGGGGGCATCCACCACGGAGGGCTTCTACATCAACACCATAGCCTCTTCGATGAAGTGTGAGTAGTTTATTTTAGACCTTCGGGTCCATAGCTAGTAGCTAGATGGCTTCTTCTCTCCTCTTGGATCTCAATACAATGTTCTCCCCCTCTCTCGTGGAGATCTATTCGATGTAATCTTCTTTTTGCGGTGTGTTTGTTGAGATTGATGAATTGTGGGTTTATGATCCAGCTTATTTATGAATAATATTTGAATCTTCTCTGAATTCTTTTATGTATGATTGGTTATATTTGCAAGTCTCTTCGAATTATCCGTTTGGTTTGGCCAACTAGATTGGTAGTTTTTGCAATGGGAGAAGTGCTTAGCTTTGGGTTCAATCTTGCGGTGTCCTTTCCCAGTGACAGAAGGGGCAGCAAGGCACGTATTGTATTGTTGCCATCGAGGATAACAAGATGGGGTTTTTATCATATTGCATGAATTTATTCCTCTACATCATGTCATCTTGCTTAAGGCGTTACTCTGTTTTTAACTTAATACTCTAGATGCATCTTTGGATAGCGGTCGATGAGTGGAGTAATAGTAGTAGATGTAGAATCGTTTCGGTCTACTTGTCTTGGACGTGATGCCTATATACATGATCATACCTAGGTATACTCATAACTATGCTCCATTCTGTCAATTGCTCAACAGTAGTTTGTTCAGCCACCGTAGAATAATTATGCTCTTGAGAGAAGCCACTAGTGAAACCTATGGCCCCCGGGTGTCGGGGAAGCTGATCTGGCCCACGAACACCTATGGGACCGGCGGACCGAGCCCCTTTCGGTTCGGCGGGGGGCGGAGGTCGCACGAAGAGCAGATCGAGGTGAAGCACACGAGCGGTTACCCAGCTCGGAGCTCTCCGGAGAGATAACACTCCTACCGCTGCATGTCCAGTGTATTGAGTTCTTGCTCGGGAGGCGCTGAGTGCTACACACACAAGCTGCCGACGAGACCGGCGTGAGTGTTCTCTCGGCTTGAACCTTTCAACCCTCTCCCCTACGTTGCGCATGGGCCTCGTTTTATATGCTAAAGGGTCTCCGACGGTGGCAACGTAGACAAGGGTAAAAATGGAAAAGGAGTGGTTGGTACAGCTACTTGTACGATGTGCCATACCTAACCACGAGGCAGGGGACAAAGGCATTAAATGCCCGTCTCGTCGCCCTAACAGTGCGAAAAGGGGACCGTCGGGCGCCACCGCTTGCCACGATGGCAATCTTGTCAAGACCGCTTGCCACCGTGCTCACGGCCGCATGGCTCTCTTGCCACGCCAAGACCGAAAGGTCCTGTAGGCGACACGTTAGTGGATGTCTTTGGGCGCAGAATCTGAGTGGTGTTCTGCTGCGTCAAGCGTCTTGCATGATTGTTGTCTTGTCGCGTCCAGGAAGCTTGTCGCTCACCGGGCCTTCCGGCAAGCTCCTCTTGTCGGGGCCTTGCCTCCCTAGGTGCCTTGGGTGGCCTTCGGCAAGCTCCTCTTGCCGGGCCTTGCCTCCTTGGTGCCTTGGGTGGCCTTCCGGCAAGCTCCTCTTGCCGGGCCTTGCCTCCTAGGTGCCTTGGGTGGCCTTCTGGCAAGCTCCTCTTCTTGGGGCCTTGTCTCCTTGGCTTAAATACTTTGTTCTTGAATGGCTCCAAAGGAACCACGGAGGACCTTGGCGGTCACCGGTAAGCCTTGCCGCGGAGGGCTGCAACTGCCCGTGCACAAGTTCGGGATACTAGGGTACCCCTACTCTAGTACACCGGCAGAGCCCCGGCCTGGGCCACCTGCAGTGCCGAGCGCTGTTGGGCCAGGCCCAAAACAGGGCACGGGCACACGCGGCCTGGGTTACGCCGTAACTCAGCATTTGTAGTTCTTCGGCTTGTTGCTTTGTCTTGTATCTGATTTGCTTCACTTTGAACCCATTCCTTTTCAGGACGCTGGCCCAGAGAGCGTCGAAGAGAGCTAAGGCCCCGGTGATTGTCATCGAGGACGAACCCTCCGTGACAGCAGGAGGCGTGTCCGAGACCACCTTGCCGGACGCGGCAACTCTTCCTCAAAGCAGCCCCCAGTGCAGCCCCCAGCGTAAGTATATGGTTTACTTCCTGCTGTTAGGCGTGCATGGGTGCCCTTTCTTTGCTGATATCTGACTGCTGATTTGTGTAGGAGCAGAGCAGCCTTACCAGGAGTGCCTTGGAGCCGCTCCTGACATGCCTTCTGCTTCAACTACACCGCCAAGGGAGGATTCCCCGGCAAGGGAGCGTTCTCCGGCAAGGGACAGCTCTCCGGCAAGGGACAGCACCAGCGATCCCCTGGTGGCGGAGACCATGACTGTAGACCCTAGCACAGGTAATCCTCTTGCTTGAAAACTTTCCTTGTGTTCTTCTTCTTGAATATTTGCTTGACTTTTCTTCATTTTCCGGTCGCCAGATCCATCCGCCACAGAGCCAATGGAGACCGAGGTCACGACAAGGAGGACGCCTTGGGCAATATCTTGACGCCGCCTGTCATCGGAGAAGAAGCTGGCGCCGACGAGCCCGCCGTGAAAGAGGCCACCAAAGCTGCCGCCGCAGGTTGGCGAGGGGTCCGCGATCGCGACCGACGGCCTGAGGCCGCAGGAGCACTAGGCGCTACGCCGACCGCCGATCCCTCCGCCGCTGCGGCAGCGTCGGGCTCCGAAGAGCCCCAGCCCGGTGCCTATTTGAAGGCCGGCGATGGCGTCTTCATCAAGCTCCCACCCGCTTTCTCTTTTTCTTGCCGCTGCTGATCATGTTATGAGAACAATCTATTAGAGCTGCGACAAGCTATCTTGTAATATAACTCTATTTCGAGTAGCAATTGCTATGTTATTTCCTTTACTTGGTTCCTTCCTTTGTATGTTTTTGCCCGACGCTTTTAGGGAACTTGTCATTGTGAGCACTGGGTCATGGCCGAGTGCTTGAGACGTCGGCAACCTTTTGGCGGTGCTGCTACCGACAAGAAACCTTGTCGCAACTAGTCGCAGCTCACTTAAGTTGTTGAGCGGACTCGAAACAAAGTAAGCGCGCAACTAGCTACGAGTAGGAACTTGTCGGTATAAGCACCCGGCCATGAAGCTGAGTGCGAGACGTCGGACTATTGGCGGTCTGCTACCGACAAGAAACCTTGTCGCAACTAGTCGCAGCTCACTTAAGTTGTTGAGCGGACTCGAAACAAAGTAAGGCGCAACTAGCTACGAGTTGGTTCCTCCAGCACAGGTTTTCCATACAAAGTACTATTGCTCGAGGAAGATAACCTAAAATTTTTAAAACTGATTTCTCAAACTTTAGCAACTTAGCTTTTCTGTCGTTTGCTTCCCGGTAAGGCTAGACTTCCTTGAGCGATGCTTGGTCCACACCATTATCTTCTCCTTTCAACCCGGCAAACTTGTGGGCGAGGGAACCTTCCTTTCTTTAAGAAAGAGAAAGAAGAGAAAATAAAGATATGGAGCCTTATGGCTCGTTATTGCTTACTGGGGTAGGTGCTGCACAAAGTGTCGAGATAGCATGCTGAAATAGAAGTAGAAAGCATGAAATGGACAAGATGTGCGAAGCACATTAGCTTTACCTATGCACGGGTCTGCGCTCGGCTTTGTACAAAGGATTACATGCAACATCGGCAAGACTTGTACAAAAGGTGGTTGCTTAGGAGCAGGTTCGCAACCGCGCCTCTGAGTAAAACTTACGAAGATGCTCAATGTTCCAGGAGTTGCTCACCGGAATGCCATCTTCGGTCTCAAGGCGGACAGCGCCTGGCCTAGTGACTCGTTTCACCCGGTAAGGGCCTTCCCACTTCGGCGTCAACTTGTTGGAATTCTTGGCGGATTGAGAGCGCCGAAGAACAAGGTCGCCTTCCTCGAGACTTCTGGCATTAACTTTGCGGCTATGGTAGCGGCGCAAAGCTTGCTGGTATCGAGCAGCTCGTACAGCAGCCTGAAGACGATCCTCCTCAAGGAGCAGCGCTTCATCTTGTCACAACTGCTCTTGCTCAAGCTCATCATAAGCGAGCACTCGAGGTGATCCGTATACGAGTTCCGTGGGGAGAACTGCCCCTGCTCCATAGACTAGAGCGAAAGGTGTCTGGCTAGTGGCTCGATTTGGCGTCGTCCTGATCGACCAAAGAACCACCGGCAGCTCCTCAATCCAGTTCTTTCCGCACTTGTGCAGCCTGTCGAAAGTTCTGGTCAGCACTTCAGCATTCGCCCTCTCCGCTTGACCGTTACTTCTCGGATGAGCAACAGAAGCGAAGCGGAACCTTGGCGCCAAGATCTTAGACGTCTTTGCATGAAGGTGCGGCTCGTGAATTGCGTGCCATTGTCGGTGATGATCCTGTTAGGGATTCGAAGCGGCAAACAATCGACCTAAAGAACTTGACTGCTTGTTGTCTTTGTCACCTTCCTCACTGCTTCCACTTCCGGCCACTTTGTGAACTTGTCGATTACAACGTACAAGTACTCAAAGCCCCCGACAGCTCGGGGAAAGGGGCCGAGGATGTCGAGCCCCCAGACCGAAAATGGCCAGGATAAAGGGATCGTCTGGAGAGCTTGAGCTGGCTGGTGTATCTGCTTGGAATGGAACTAGCACGCTTCACACTTGGTTACTTGTGCAGTTGCATCCTGGAGGGCTGTCGGCCAAAAGAAACCTTGCCGGAACGCTTTGCCGGCAAGTGCTCTGGCGCCAATGTGGTGACCACATATGCCTCCATGTATCTCTGCCAACATCTTTTGTCCGTCTTCCCGGTGAATACACTTCAATTTCACACCGTTGAGTCTTCTTCTGTACAGTGTGCTGTCGACAAACTGGTACATACTTGACTGCCGGGCTACTCTTTCCGCTTCTTCTTGCTCTTCGGGAAGTTCTCCTATCTGAAGGAAACGGACAATCTGCTGTGCCCATGCTGGAGCTTGCGGCTCGACAACAAGGAGTAAAGGCACATCTGCTGCTACGGGAACATCTGCTTCCACGACGAGAACCTGTGGCTCAGCCGGAGCTTGACGTTCCCCGGCAAGCTTGCCGGAGCAAAACTTGTCGGGAGCGTCTGCTTCAACGGAACAAACCCTAGGGCTTGCCGGAGCAGACTGCTCCTCAGCACCCTTGGTGTTGATCTTGAGGACCTTCTTGGTCTCTGGTGGAGCTGCCATTGTCTGGCTTGAAATCCTTCTTGCTGGGCCACTGGACTTGCCGCAGCTCACGAGTGAACGCAGGGCAACCTACCGCGTACGGCAAGTCGCCTGGTTCCCCTGGCGCATGCATGTCTACAGAGGGCCCAGTGCGCTGGTCGGATTGACGCCGCGCTTCTCTTCGGCGCTCGATGTGAGTTCGAGCGTCTTCTTGGTGTCGTTCGTGAAGAACTTGGCGCTAATCGCGACGAGCTCGTGGATCCGATGATGCGGTGGAGTCATTTGTCGAGGTGGATCTGGCGAGTCGGCGATCTTGGCCTTCGGGCGGAGAGTGCATGGTGGTTGCACCCCCACCGGTTTCGTCGCCACCGGCTCGTGTTTGGCAGTCCTGCCGCGGCAGCGATGCACTCGGCTACCGCGGAGCGTCGCCGTTGGCAAAGCTGATGAGACTCTGAATGGTGGCCCTCCATTGATCGACCTTGTCGGCTGTTGGAGGGTAATCCATGAGCAGTTGTGCTCTCGCCAAAGCTTCTACTGGAGTGGTGAGTGGCAGTGGCGAACGGCGCGAGGAGCGGGATATGCTCGGACTTCTAACTATGTTAGAAGGAGCAGTATCCCGTCGAGCAGCGATGCCTCGCTTCGCGCCCGGCATGTTGGCGTGCATGCTGGTCTTGAGCATCCCGAGATCCACCAGCTCGATCTTGGTCCAACGGCGTATGGCGTTGTGAATACCATGACGCTGTCGGTCCGCGCCTCTGAGGCGGGCGCGGTGCATGTCTGACGCCGAGGTCTGCGCAGCCTTGTCCTTGGACTTGGCAGCACCGTGGGCTGCCCCGTCGATGTCCATTCTTCCGCCGGCGTCTACCCCACCACCCGTTTGCTCCGGTGGTGGTGGGTTCGACGCGAACGGAACATCTGCCGCCGAAGCCTTCTTCTTCGGTGGCATGTCGATGAAGATGATGAAGATCTAGCTCGTGTGGACGCCGGATCAGGTTCACACAATCTCGACGCCCCCTACCTGGCGCGCCAAAGATGTCGGGAAGGCTGATCGGCCCACGAACACCTATGGGACCGGCGGACCGAGCCCCTTTCGATTCGGGCGGGGCGGAGGTCGCGAAGAAGCAGATCGAGGCGAAGCACACGAGCGGTTTACCCAGCTTCGGAGCTCTCCGGAGAGATAACACTCCTACTGCTGCATGTCTGAGTGTATTGGGTTCTTGCTCAGGAGCGCTGAGTGCTATAGTACACACAAGCTGCTGACGAGACCGAGCGTGAGTGTTCTTTGGCTTCGAACCTTTCGAACCCTCTCCCCTACATTGCGCATGGGCCTCCATTTATATGCTAAAGGGGTCTCCGACAGGTGGCAACGTAGATAAGGGTAAAAATGGAAAAGGAGTGGTTGGTACAGCTACTTGTACAGTGTGTCATACCTAACCACGACGGCGGGGACAAAGGCATTAAATGCCGTCTATGTCGCCCCTAACAAAGGCAGAAAAGGGACCGTCGAGCGCCACCGCTTGCCACGATGGCAATCTTGTCAAGACCGCTTGCCACACGGCTCCGGTCAAGACGCCTGACCTCTTGCCACGCTGCTGGAAAGGTCCCAGGCGACACGTTAGTGGATGTCTTTGGAGCGCAGATCTGAGTGGTGATGCAGCGGCAAGCATCTTGCAGCGGTTGTTGTCTTGTCGCGTCCGGAAGCTTGTCGCTCACGGGCCTTCGGCAAGCTCCTCTTGCCGGGGCCTTGCCTCCTAGGTGCCTTGGGTGGCCTTCCCGGCAAGCTCCTCTTGCCGGGGCCTTGCCTCCTAGGTGCCTTGGGTGGCCTTCCCGGCAAGCTCCTCTTGCCGAGGCCTTGTCTCCTTGGCTTGAATACTTTGTTCTTGAATGGCTCCAAAGGAACCACAGAGGACCTTGGCGGTCACCCGGTAAGCCTTGCCGCGGAGGGCTGCAACTACCCGTGCACAAGTTCGGGATACTAGGGTACCCCTACTCTAGTACACCGACACCGGGTCTATTCTCATCATATCAATCTCCATCACTTCTATACTTGCTTTGTTTTTACTTTGCTTTTACTTTTCACTTTGCATCTATATACCAAAAATACCAAAAATATTACCTCTATCAGATCTCACTCTCGTAAGTGACCATGAAGGGATTGACAACCCCTAATCGCGTTGGTTGCGAGTAGCTATCGTTTTGTGCAGGTACGAGGGACTTGTGCATGGCTTCCTACTGGATTGACACCTTGGTTCTCAAAAACTAAGGGAAATACTTACGCTACTATGCTGCATCATCCTCTCCTCTTTGGGGAAAACCAACGCAAGCTCAAGACGTAGCACCTACTCCTACAGAGAGATGGTGTGTAGTGTACGATTTAGCCGCGAGAGTCGGTGCATCCTCTTGTTGCGGGCGTCCTGTCAGGACAGGTGAACAGCTGCCAGGCCTGCTCCTGACTAGCTTGGCCCACCCAAAGCCCCTCCATTGCCCGCGCGCGCTTCCCTCCTGAAACGGTCATCGTCGCAAAGAATCGATGCCGCATTCATGCCCGGGCATAGCAGACGCGACCTCTCACTGGCGCCTACGTTGAAGGGAGAAGCGGATTCAAGAGTGATTGTTGCTTCGTCCGTCCAACTTATTGCTGGGTCTATGTGATTTGACGGCTCATTGGTCATTATTACGGAGGTGGTATGACTGCTGGATGTCCCACGCTTTCGGCGAAAGGAGGTATTACTAGATTACAATTTTCTCCATTCTTACAATGAAGGAGTGCGAAAGCAGTGAAAACACGTAGGCTCAGTGATTACGTGGCCCACCTCACACTATCACCATATTTTTGGACACCGTGCGACACCTAACTATTTACATAGTACTAGTATAGTGCGTACTATAATTTATCAGCGAGATAAATTTTTACAATGCTATGAAGCTTCCAGCTTCTGTTTCACGTATCTTGCGTCCAAGGTTGCCCGTTGCAACATTTCATCAAATACAAATGAGACTAACATGCATGCTATTGCATCTCAGTGATTGACAGATCATAGCCAGTATGTACTCCCTCCGTTCCAAAATAAGTGTCTCAACTTTATGCAAACTTTAGTACAAAGTTGTACTACTACTGAAGTTGACACTTATTTTGGAACAGAGACAGCTAAAGAAAAAAAATGATCCATGTAGTCCCTAGCCCTTGAACCGTAAACCCTAACCAGGCTTTAATTTGCTGGCAACATTGGAGCTTCCCAAGAAATGAAGTTTGCAACCCTTTGACCATCGGTTCATTTTGTGCAGTTCCACCAAAATCGAGATGAGCATCCCTGTGGCAAAGAAATTGAAGAAGCGTGATTAGAATAAGATTACTGGGACTAGTTGATGAGACATAAACTCATCACAAATACAATACGTACAAGCTAGTAGAGGTATGTGCGGGGCAAAAAAGTAGAGAAATATCCACATGGAGTGATGTGGGCAGCTGGAGCAGTGGTGCAAGACGGATGTAAAGGAAGTTGTACCTGAGGGATGTCGGGAGGGCGGCGTGAGGCGGCAATTGCCCACGTCACGACAGTGAGCAAGGGACGAAGGCAACCTCACTGGCTTTGTGTGAGAGAACGGCGGGGACCCCTGATCGCGACGTGCCGACAACGGGTTTTTGCCGTCGGTGACGGCGACCGCATCTACACTAAGCATCCACCACGTCCGCCGGGATGTTAGAGATGTGGCCACAGTCGTTTTGTGCGAGAGAGTGTGAAGAGAGCAACCCCAGCAAGCACCGTGTAGGCTCGTCTTGGCATGTATATAGTGGGGCGGTTTCCTTTTCTCTCCATATGAACATATTTATATTGTGTACGTGCCATTGAAGAAAAAAAACTTTATTTATAAATGACGCGACACCGTTCATGTGTGGTTCCCGACCCTCCATTATTTTTAAGTGAGTAACTACTACTAGACGCGTCAAATTATCACGTGGGCTACATCATCTTATAGAAATGAGCTCCACTGTGTCACGTGTGTGGTTGGGGAAGACGCAAAGAGTGCTACTAGTACACTACGTGCATGGGTGTGTGCGCCTCTTCTCTTCGAGCATGGTTATTAAAAGTATAGCCCACTACTGTACTACGCAGTTATTATATATGGGCAAAGAGCATAGGTAGTAATAATGACTAATAAGCCGTGAAATCACGAGGCCCACCTTTCTCTATGTTTGACCGAGGAAGCAGCCATCATTTCACTCCTCTTTGAATATCCATCCGCTGCTACCTCCTCTAATAAATAAAAATCCGTTTCTACCTCTGTAGCATGGTTAATAAAATAGCCATGTCAATCACGACGTAGAAATATCATTCACTCATACAATAGGGCTGGATCTAAGGCTGGTGATTTTTTTATTGTCTCTTTATCTTTTTGTCTCATTTACTCATTTTACATAGGAGCATGTGTAGAGGATGGCTATTCCTTTCGATGGGACTTCTTCATGGGGTTTAAGACTAAGCAGCTCCGAATTATGTTCGCTGCCCACCACTCTGAATCATGCCATCTATGATAGGGAGTAGTCCCATTGCAACAATGAGGTCCACTAGGTCTAGCACGTGCTGTAAGAGGAGACTGTCACACAAAACATACATCTTGTTGCCTTCTTCCTCATACAGTACATACCACTTGTACGTACTACTAGTACTACTACAACTCGTTGTCCTATAAGCCTTGCGCTTGGCATCTTCAAAATATTAACCTTGCGATTGGCTCTTCGCCTCTTCGGGAAGTCGAGCAATAATTGTACTGTGGTATATATCATTCTAGCTACATGAGACCGAATGAATTGCTACACGACCACCACGTGGGCGTGGGTCGAGGGGCGAGGGAGAGTGCGTAGTATTACGTCCATTTCAATATGGACTACACATGGAGCAAAATGAGTGAATCTACACTCTAAAATACATCTATATACATCAGTGTTTGGAGTATGTACTAGTAGTTCATATTGAAATCTACTAAAGGAGGTACTACTAGATTACAATTTTCTCCATTCTTACGGCGGAGGAGTGCAAGAGTAGTGAAAACACGCAGGCTCAGTGATTACATGGCCCACCTCACACTATCACCATATATTTATGGACAACTTGCGACACCTAACTCTTTACATAGTACTCCCTCCGTTCCTAAATATAAGTCTTTGTAGAGATTCCACTAGGTGGACTACATACTGAACAAAATGAATGAATCTACACTTAAAATGCATCTATATACATCCGTATGTGGTTCATGGTGAAATCTCTACAAAGACTTATATTTAGGAACGGAGGAAGTACTTGTATAGTACGTCTTGTAATTTAGCAATGTAGATAGTACAATGCTATGAAGCTTCCAAATTTCAGTTACATGTATCTTATGTCCAAGGTTGCCGTTGCAACATTTCATAAAATACAAAGGAGACTAACATGCATGATATTGCATCTCAATGATTGACAGATCATAGCAAATATGTACTCCCTCCGTTCCAAAATAAGTATCTCAACTTTATGCTACATACGGAGCAAAATGAGTGAATCTACACTCTAAAATACGTCTATATACATTAGTGTTTGGAGTATGTACTAGTAGTTCATATTTAAATCTACTAAAGGACATATATATTCCAAACAATATGATAATCTCTCTAACCAAGGTAGGGACGAGGAGTAAATGGAGGGAGTAGTAAAATTTTCTCCTCGTCCTGCGAGCCACCGCGCGCGTAGGCGAGGGAGCGGGCGTAAGGCGTAGTAAGCAAGCTTCACCTCGTCCTGCGAGTCACCGCGCCCGTGGGCAGGGGAGACGGCGTACTAAGCAAACTTCTCCTCATTCAGCGAGTTGACGGGACACATCAAAAGTAATACGTACAGAGCATCTCGAGTGTATAGAGCCTTGCCTCTAAGGTAGGCCCCACATGGTTTGCCTCTTTTTTAACATAACACATCAAGTCGCAATTTGTTTGTTCACCCATGGTAGACGATCCTCCATCAAGTGGACAACCAGTACACATGTCAAATTACCACGTGGGCTGCCTTTTCGTACAGAAATGAGCTCCACCGTGTACCCGTGCGGGTGTGGTTGGGAAAGAGACGGGAGTACGAGCTCCGTGCGTGCACCTCTTCTCTTCGTGCACATCCCCCACCTACGTGGGGGTGTGTGAGAGAGATACAAACCTAGACGGATGGCGTGTGTGTTCGTGAGTGTTTTTTGTTTGGGGGGTGGTGTGATTTCGTGAATGTATTTGTGGGAATATGTGTCGATGACATCTCAAACAAAAATTTGACACATGCAATGTGTGTGAAATAGAGGCCTATCTATATCATATATAGAGGGGGCGATCCACGAGAAGAGAGGGAGGGGTCATAGATATCGATAGAGTCGAAGAGAGGATCAAGTGGGTGGGTGCGAGATCGATGAAGAGAGCCATCGAAATTGTGTGTGTGCAAGTCAAAGATATAGATCGACTGACCTACTGGAACGTCAAAGGGCACAGGGCAAGTTTGTGTGTGGCAAGGAGACATGACTAGAGCGCTCGATGTATCGGTGTGTGTTTGGGGGGGGGGGAGGCAGAGGCCTAACTAGAGAGGTAGAACGACCCATATATGTGTTGAGAAGGAGAGACCCAGCTATGTCTTGAGGGAGATCGGTCGACATCCATACATAACTGAAGGACGGGAAATAGGTTGGGCCAGAGAGAGAGAGAGAGAGAGAGAGAGAGAGAGAGAGAGAGAGGGGGGGGAGAGAGAGGGGTAGAGTGCTGGATGTATCGGTGTGGGGGGGGAGGCAGAGACCTTACTAGAGTGGTAGATCGACTCATATATGTGTTGAGAAGGAGAGACCCGGCTATGTCTTGATGGAGATCGGTCGACATCCATATATAAGTGAAGGACTGGAAATAGGTTGGGACACACATAGAGATAGATAGAGAGAGAGAGGTAGAGTGCTAGATGGGAGATGGAGTTGCTTCTCAAAGATAGTGGGAGAGGCCTACTAGACAAACTGAGGGTAGAACTGCAATATTATCAATAAGAGTGGGAATGTGTTTCTGTGTGTGCCTGTGCGTGATAGATGTGTCGAGACGCATGCATGGATGATGAAGGGGAATCATGTGTTTGGTAAGAAAACCTAACTAGATAGGTAGATCAATTGTTGTTTGTTTGAGGAAGGGAGAGACATAACTAATGAGGTAGATCGATCGACGCGTGGGGAAAAACGAGTTATAAGGACCTCGCTAGCTATATGTATAGCGGGAGATTGGTCGGTGTACATCCATTTGTTAGAGGCAAATAAGGCCCAGCGAGACGGATAGAAAGAGAGAATGGATCTAGGAGGTGGTGCGAGAGGCCGAGGTACTAGCTAGATTGGGGGAGGAGTGTGCGATTGTGAGATCGATGAAAAGAGGGGCGGGAGTTTGCACGTGTGTGGGACCGTATGAGAGACACGAGGCATGGACACAGAAAGGAGGAGATGGAAGGTGCGTGTGTATGTTCTAGGCAAACATCGCTGGAGAGGTTTATCGATCGGTGTGTGTCGGAAAGGAGTTGTGGAGACTGTCGGAGAACGACCTAAAGAAAAAAAATGAATGTGCGCGATGTATAGAATGTTGAGGGAGGGGGAGGGCGAGGAGGGTGTGTGCATTTACGAGAGAAAGTTAGAGCTAGCTACAAAGGTTAGAGGATTGTGTGGGTGTAAGAGACTAAGAAAGATCATAATTTGATATCAAAGTGGATTCATATATTTGAATAGGAGATCATAGTGTTATAAACATATGCATGCATGAATATAGCGGTGATATGTGTGCTGTGGTTTTGCACATGTTATACCATAATGTGATAATGCATGGTGTTTGCAACTGACAGCTAAATGTCGAACAATCTAAACCATACTATACATCGAACAATCTCACATTATATTTGAATTTGTGATAATGTGTGGCATTTGCAGCTTATAACTAAATATCGAACAATCTAAACATTATCATATATCGAACAATCTAAACATTATCATATATCGAACAATCTCACATTTTATTTGAATTTGTGGTAATGTGTGGCGTTGGCAACTCACATCTAAATAATTGTAGGCGTAGGGGGCGGGGCACCATACATTATGTGATAAACACATTATACATAGGAGACATGGTTTAGATTATGAAGATCTAGCTAGAGCTTGAAATGTACTGTGATTTGGAATCAACATAAAGTGGATTCAAAAAATCGAGTTCGAGTTCATATAGTACACATAGTTCATATCTAACTCGACAGTAATCATGTGGTGTGCTGTGAACATAATACACAAACGATGGTTTAACTTGACAATAATGATGATTGTAGATCTTATTAAAATAGAGAAACGAATTCAAATGGTTTGACTTCACAACAATCATTATTGTAGATCTTATTCAAATAGAGAAACCAATTCATATTTAGTTCATATTGAAGCGGTAGTATATACATTTTGACTGCACTAAAATGTTCATTTGAGTAGGAGGTTGCATGCATTATACACGTAGCGAAATATTTCAATTGAACATAATATGAATTCAAAGTTTTGAATGGCATTTGTAGTGCGAATTGATTTGGTACAGTACACGGGACTAGACTCTCTTGTGTGGTGCGAATTGATTTCTTTTTGTTTTTTCCTCGACGGAAGTGCGAATTGATTTGGTACAGTACATGTTAGGCTTGTCCGGAAATTTCAACCCGCGCCTTGTTACCCCAAAATATATAAGATATATCTTTGTCTCGTTCTGCTATGAAAACTCCCTCCATCTCAACCCGTGCCGTGCTATTCCAAAATTACAATGCGCGTGAAAACTCCAACCTCCTGTGAAATCCCGACACGCGAAATGCCCGTGATACCCTGAACCAAAAGAATCGCCTAGCTAAAATTGGTGGGGGTACTTCCGTAACTTACCGCACATTTCGGACAAGCGTGTCCCTAAGCCATGGTTCCCCGCTCCCATCCCATCCACCCACCCATTCATACACCAAGGCCACGAAAACCCGCGAAGCCCCACACCCTCCTCCGTCCGCCACCCAGCCGGAGCCTCTTCCCCGACGGCGTCGCCCACAACAACACCTCGACATCCCTCATCCACCATACCGGATGAGGATCCGTCGTCGATCTCGTTGTCCCGCCAGTTCAGCCACTGTCGGCGTTCTGGGAACGGGGGTACCCAGACTTGCCTGCCTGCGGCCTGCGGCGTGGCTCAAGGGTGGCCCAGTACGGCCCATCTTCATCAGCACAAGCTCAAGACCCTCGCGTGAGGCGAAGCTTCGCGGGGCGGACGACAGGAAGCCTCGTTAGGCACGGAGGAAGTACTTGGACGTCAGGAGGTGGAGAGATCAAGGCAGGGTACCTCACGAGGTGCCCATGACGCAAGCCATGACGACCAAGGGCGCCAGGCGGGCGCTAGCCCGCGCAGTGTCCTCATTTCCTCTTTGGTGCAAAGGGGGCAAGCGCAGGCGAGAGCATCAAGCAAAGGCATCCGTTTTGGTGCAACAAGACCAAGACCGTCGCAACAGCAGGAAGGAAGTCATCGTGGAGCCCAAGCCGGCGTCACCACCAGAGCCTTTGACAGGCGAGGACCAACTTTAGTCAGGATAAGTGTACTAGATGTTCCCCTTCAAAATGGCCAATTGTTGGCGCCCTTCCCGCTCAATATTTGGGAAGAGGCCCAGGGCCCTTGCCTATAAGTAGGACTAGCCACCCATAGGGTAGAGGCATCTTAGAGAGATCCGGACATCTCATCTTAGCTTGATCCAACCCAATCGAGAGGCTAGCTACAAGAACACCTCACCCTCGCGAGGCTGTTCTTCCTTGTATTGTTCATAATCAGGCCAAGAGGCAATCCACCACGCCACACACTGGAGTAGTGTGTTACACCACAATGGTGGCCCGAACCAGTATAAACCTTGTGTCTCTTGTGTTGTTCCTTTGGTAGTTTTAGATCCTAGCGAGACGACGAGGGCAGGTAGGTAGGGGGCGAGATCTCCGCACGCACCCCGGAGTTCGAACCTAGAGGGTCTGCCGGAACCCGAAATCCGACATTTGGCACGCCAGGTAGGGGTGCGCCGGAGTTCGTCTTCCGTCGCCCTGTTCTTCGCCGCCCATCGCATCCATGTTAGACGCTCGTCGGGCTGGCGCCGAGCGCCGAGCCGCTCTCGCTACCCGTGAGGCCCAGATGGCCCCTGCCGGCGCCGCTTCGCTGCTCTCGCCGCCGCCAACGCCGCCACTGCCCGGCGGGAACGAGCAGCAAGTATCGTCCCCAAAGATCCGTCTGGCGAGCGTAGACGGCCGTATCGCTACCCTTCGCCGCCCGGTTTTTCGTTCGCGCTCTGCGCGCCATGGAGGCTCGAAGGCGCCATCGCGTAAACGAAGCTCTGCGCTACCGCTCTGCCGACAACGCTTCACGGCGAGTGGCTCGACCGCTGCCGCTGAAGCTCGTCGCGCGCCAGGGGCTCTCCCAGCGCCGTCCTTCTTGCTGCACCGCGCCCGCCTTGCACGGGCGATGAAGCTCGAGGGCGCCAGCCGCCTCCCCTCAAGAAGGCGCCATGGCCCCAAGGCGTGGCCCCGGGCGGAACCCACTCCGTCCGGCGCCAAGACAAAGAAGAGCAGAGCTGTCAAGAGGTCCTCGCCCCCAAGAAGCTGCCCGAAAGTGCTTCTCGCACTGCTCGTGATTTACCCTCGCTCCCGCTTCCAAAGACGCCAAGACCCCGCGCTGCTCCCAGCGGCAGCGCATGGGGACCCGCAAGACCAGGCTCTTCATCACCAAAGGCCTCCCGTGGCCAGAGCAGGCTGCCGCGCCTTCACCACATAGCTGCGCAGCGTCGCGTGGCCCGACAAGTTCAAGCCAGACCTGCCTCCTCGCTACAACGGCACGGCCGACCCTGCGGAGTTCCTCCAGCTCTACGAGCTGGGCATCACCGCCAACGGGACGAGAAGGTCATGGTGAACTGGTTTCCCATGGCACTCAAGGAAGGGCCCAGCGCGCTCTGAACTCGGCTCCTGGCACGATCTCCTCCTGGGACGAGATGCGCACCCGCTTCATCGCCAACTTCCAAGGTACTCGTCACCGGCCTCCTGCCGTGAGGGACATGCGCCGCATCAAGCAGCAGCCAGGGGAGACCCTGCGGAAGTACATCCAGCGCTTCAACAACGCACGCCTCAAGATTCCCAAGGTGACCGAGGAGGCCATCATCTCAGCCTTCTCCGACGGTGTGCGTGACGTCAAGATGAAGGAGGAGCTGGCGATGCATGAAGATCTATGCACATCCTTGGAGCTGTTCAACTTGGCGACCAAGTGCGCCAGGGATGAGGAAGGACGCCTTTCCCTCCTCGAGCTGCCAGCCGCAGACCCAGAAGAGAAGAAGCCCAAGGCCAAGGACGTGAAGCGCAATGGGGCTGTCGTGCTCATGCGTAACCAGACACCAAGCGAGGCAGAGATCAGCCTGAGTCTTCCAAGGGCAGCTGGTACTGTGTGTACCACGACCTCCACACCAACAACACCAACGAATGTCAAGAGCTCTGGGCCGTGCGAGAAGAGAGAATTGGTCGACGCCCCAACCACAACGACCGAAGCTACGACCGAGGAGGAGGAAGAAACACAGGACGCTGGGAAGATCGAGGCCCTGGCCAAGGGTGGCGTGACAGACCTCACGAGGATCGCTGGCAGGATCAGCCTCGCGAGGGAGGCTGGAGGGATCAGCCTCGCGAGGATCGCCCGCAAGGAAACACAGGTGTCCCTCCACTACCGCCGCAGCCAAGGAGAAACGAGGACCATCATCAGGACGAGGGGGCTGGGGGCTTCCAGGAGCCGCGCGCGATCGCTTGCATCCTGGGCGGAGCTCAAGCCCCAGCCTCTCAACGCATCTTCAAGCAGTTCGCCCGCGGAATGAATGCAGTCCTCCCCAAGCTCGAAGCCACGCGCCCTCTCAGGTGGTCAGCGTGCGCCATCACGTTCAGCTCAGCAGATCAGCTCAAGTGCGCGGCCATAGCCGGAGTCCTCCCGATGCTTTATTCCCCAATCATCAGCAACGTGCAAGTCACCAGGACCCTCATCGATGGCGGAGCAGGGCTCAATGTCCTGTCCGTAGAGACATTCAACAATCTCCAAGTGCCTTACAATCAGCTTCAGCCAACCAACCTTTCTCTGGAGTCACCGATGGTTCCACAGTTCCAATTGGGCAGGTCCGCCTCCCTGTAACCTTTGGGGCGCGCGACAACTACCGCACCGAGCTCATCGACTTCGATGTCGCCCACATTCGCCTGCCATACAATGCCATCCTCGGGTACCCAACTCTGGCCAAGTTCATGGCCGTGACTCATCACGGCTACAACGTCCTCAAGATGCCAGGAAGCGGCGGAGTCATCACGGTGCCTTGTGAAGAGAGAGAGACGCAGTGTGCTCCCTGGAGCGAGCTTTTCAAGCCGCGTCACCTGAAGACCCAGATCGCAGGAGCGGGAGGCTCCCCGAGACTGCTCCCAAGAAGAAGAAGAAGAAGACATCGCCAGGCCCGACCCCTCGGGAGGCAGGCTCCTCAGGGTCCGCGCCTGTTCAGGGGGCATGTAACATCCCAAAATTCTAAATTTTGGAATGTTATAATAAATAGATAGATTTGATTGATTGAGTGAAATTCGAAGAAAAAAATTGAAAGTTAAATGAGAGGGAATAAAAGGACTTTCCCAAACTTTCATTTTCTTTTCTGATCTTCATGAATTCAAATTCCTTTCAAATACAAAACCCTTAGGCGAAGATGATATGACTTCTTCCATTTAATTAAATGAAAGGTTGAAAATATTTGAATTTCATTTGGAAATATTTCGATTCATAAACTTCATGCAACTCAATGAATTTCATGAGAGAAGATAATATGACTTCTTCAAATTATATGAAATATGAGTTGGGAGTTTAAAAAAAATTAAATTCAAAGTTCTTTTGAATTTATTTTCAATTTGGAGTTATTGGAGTTTTACTCAAATTATTTTTCTCCAAAAATAAAATATACAGAAATTAGGGTAACATGATTCCCTACAATAGAAAATTGGAGAGAAATAAATTTGAATTAATTTTGGTATTTTTAAAATGATTTTATTGGGTTTTAAATACGCCAGTAGCACTGTTTGAATTATTAGAATTATTGTGGATTTTATTTTAAGCTAGAATAATGTTCATTTTGCAGGAAATCTTTTTCTGAAAATTTTGATATATTATATGCCTATAGTTTTGTTTTATTTTATTTAGTTTACATTATTTCTTGTCTGTAAAATTGTTTAAAAAAAGAAGAAGCCCACCGACCGCGCTAGGCGAGGCCACCCGGCCCAGCCCAGCAGCGGCCTCCCTGCGCAGCGCCCGTGAAGCCGCTCCGCTCCGCTCGCCCGCTCGCGCCTACGATCGGCCGCCGCCTCGCTCTGCTACCGACAGGTGGGACCCACATGTCGGGTTCGTCCCCAACCTCTCGCCGGAGTCGCGCACACGCACGCTCTGCCGGCCGATGCCGTGCTCAACCCGGACGCCTCCCTCGCCGTGCCCGTCGCCCAAGGAGACCCCCCTATATAAACCCTCGACCCCGGCCCCGTTTTTGCCTCGAAACGCAGCCGCCCTCGCCATCCCACGCCCCACGCGAACTCGCCGGAGTTCCCGAGCTCCGCCGAGATCTGCCACCGTTGCCCCGCGCTCCACCGCCGCCTACGGCCGATGCCGCCACCACCACCGGAGTCCCCTCGTCGCGCCGCGCCTCCCAGTGGGTTCGTCTAAGCCGGAGGACCTCCGGAGAAGCCGCCCCGACCACCACCAGACGCCACGCCGCCTTTTTCTCCGACGCCGGCGCCGTCGACCGTCGCGGTACCCCCCAACTCCTCCCTCGTCCGTTAGATCTAGATTAGACGGTCCGGATTAGATCTAGGTTTCGTTTTTTTATTTTCAAACCAGTATGTTTAGCTAACGAACGTTCGTTCGTTTAGCGTTGGCAGTGGACGTTTTTGCTATATAAGCCTCGGCAGCGAACGTTCATATATTAGATTTGATTTTGTGGCCAGGGACCCGTTTGTAAGTATTTTAATTGCATTATAGCCCCTGGTTTTCAAATGGCCACAACTTTTACACCGTTTATCCAAATCCAACGAAACCAACGACTACTTCTTCGTTAAGAGCCCCTCTATCCAGTAATCCAACTCAAACATGTTCTTAAAATTTTAAAATTTTGAATTAGGCCAGATTTGAATTCAAACTTCGTTTGATCGTAACTTGAGTTTTATAACCCCGATTTAGTCGATTCTTTTTGCAAATCGAAGCTCTTGACCTAAACTTTCTGATATGGCCAAATTCACATAATTTTGGTACTGTTAGAAATTGTTTTATGTTGCAAGAGTTATTTGCTTGGTTTTGATATTTTCCGAATCGTATTCTTCGTTCTTTGTGATCTTTTGAGTGATTGCTTATGTGTGGTTACTATTGCTTGCTTACGATAGATTGACCGGAGTGTGACGAGTAGAGCTATCAAGAGTTTTGAGTGCGAATCATGTTCATCAACATTGCAGGAAAGTTCACACTTTGATCATACTTTTCATTACCCAATTTTTATGCATTAGTTTCAATCCTCAAACAATTGCATGATTAGGATCTGATTAATATGTGGGTTTTGGGAAGTAGATGAGGTAGTACGTATTACTTGTTTCATTATCAAACCCTTGGGAGTTACTTCTACGTTTGCTTATATTGCCATGCTATGCTAGTAGACGTGGATTGGGTGAGTGAATTTCCAAGAGAGATGTGAGATTGATAATTAATGGTTTATTTAAGGTGGCAACTTTAATACACATCTGGGTGGATTGAGGTACCTGGTTATTCCAGGATTGCCTGTCTAGGCACCAGGGAAGACCAGGATTGCCTGTTTTTTTATGGATCGCCACCCAGGCTCAAAGGGATCATAAGATTATTCATGCTAGAAACTTCCGTGTGCAGCCACAAGCCATTATGGGCTCTGGCATAGTTGATTAAGTCGTGCGAACTCTTATAGGGTAGACTAGCAGATGTAGGGGAAAGTAGGTGTACCGGTCTATCCATAGTAAGGTGCTAGCGCTTTTGAAAGACTATGTCTCGGTCATCCGTTTCTCAAACATCATGTAATGCGAGAAATCTAACAGAGGCGATCGAGTCTTGTGGGGAAAAGTGCACAAACCTCTGCAGAGTGTATAAACTAATCATGATTAGTCGTGTCCCTGGTTATGGACATCTTGAGTATCTAGTTCTTGGATTACCTGTTGATCTCATCACGTTACTTAATATAATTTGTTTGGGTTTAATGATGATGCTTAATTGGGATTGAGAATGCTGTCAACCATTCTCAATGTTTAACAACCACCATGATAGTTAAATAAATTTATTCCTTTGCGAGGGAAAAATTGGCTTTTCATGAAACCCTTATAACCATAGAGCTTTTCCACCAGCCATATATGCATGTAGTGATAGCTATATTTCAGCATTGTTTCTGATTGTGAATTTGCCAGTACATTCAATGTACTGACCCTTTGTGGCTGCAACGTCTCATGTTGCAGGATCTTACGACGAGTAATTGATACGTTAGGCTTACGATTTCTACACTCAACTTTGCCGTTGGTGTTTATGGGAATCCACAACCTTGTTACTTCCGCTATATGGATTTGAGGTAATAGTATTTACGTTATTTATACATGTGATTTACCTCTGTTATAAATCCTCGAGTACTGTGTGTATCAGCATACCGATCCAGGGATGACACTTAAGCACAGAGACTTGATCCATTCGGGTCGGGTCGCTACAAGATGGTACCAGAGCACATGTTGACTGTAGGACGTGACCCTAGAAACTGACAAGCCCATAGGAAAAGATTTTTCTCTACAACTTTCTTTTCAAAAAAGATCTTTTACCTCTCTTCTCTTCTAAGCTTATTCAGATATTCCATTTTAGTGAGACTATACCCCTTTCCCTTTTTGACCACGAAGATTCGACTGATGAGACCACTTCAAGGAGTACAAGATATCGGACAACTAAGATTATTTTGGAATAAATAGGATCTTGCCGTGCATTGGAATGACAGAAACTATAACGATTGGAGACCCCAAAGACTAGGAGAATTTGAAGGCTCTGAAGAATTTCCAGATTGGTATGACCTAGGAAGGCTACTCTGATAGAGCTTGTCAGACTAAGGAAGCTGTCAATACTCGAGATCAAGGTGTATCGGAGAAAGACCAAAACATGGAGCAGTAGAACTCAAAGTTTTGTCAAGAAAACCCCAAGACATAAGATATCAACTATGGAATGATAGCTCATGGCACAAACATGGGCATAAACACAGATATCCATGATGCTATCGCTCGCTTATGCTATTGTCGCCGTGCGGAGTTAAGCATGCAGATGCATGGAAGTATTGGATGGTAGAAAGCTGATGGAGCACCCATCAGCAAAGGATGCAGTTCTGACCTTGGCCGGTGTATCACCAGGATTTGGAGTACTACATCAGGAGTTTTTAGATGGACCTTCAGGAAGCCGTATTTGAAAAGGAAGCATTTCGTGAAGAACACGGGACCTAGAAGCTGAAAGTAGCCAAGCTGGAGGAGCAAAACCTTGAGATACCGGAGATTCGTCAGGAACTGAAGGACAGTAGGATCATGGTTCATGCCAAGGAGGTTGAAACCCAGAAGTTTGGAACGCAACTCCAGAAATATTAAAGGACTTCACGATAGACTTTGCGACAACAGAGATGATCTGGCAAAAGAACTTGACAAGGTCAAGCACGATCAGAAGAAGCCATCGAAGACATGAACAAGACTTGAAGAGTTTGGCGATTTTGAAGATTTATTGACCTTTAGAAGACCAAACCCCTGTTATACCTACGTTAGATGCGACGTTTGTGAGCTGTCATTTGTTTGATGTTTTTCCCGACAGCCACAAATAAAACCTGTCTTTTCAAAATTATTGTTTGTATTGTGTGTATCCCTCTCTATCTCTCTTGTCCCACCCCAAAACCCATGGACCCAATAGAAGATGAATGGAGATGAGCTTGTATTGTCTGGACCGATGAGTCAACTGGAGACAGACTGATGGATTCAGAACATGGAGGATCATATGGAGAATGACCCTATAGTCAGAAAGGATATGGCTCAGCGTGCTCTTCTGTTCTTTGAAAGAGGTGCTGCTACCTCGTGGAGGATGTACCAAACCATCAATGGATGGCAAGGAGTAACCACTTGGAAACAATTTAAGTTGACTTTGCCAAAGATCTCGGCTTGTGTCCCAGAAATTGAAGCCGGATGGAAGTGATATGAAGAAACCATGTGCATGCAAGATTTGTGGAAAAATAGGACACCACCATAAAGAAAACAAGGACGAATACCCTCGTAAG
Organism: Aegilops bicornis; assembly: GCA_021605145.1. Classification (NCBI taxonomy): domain Eukaryota; kingdom Viridiplantae; phylum Streptophyta; class Magnoliopsida; order Poales; family Poaceae; genus Aegilops; species Aegilops bicornis. The sequence goes on from CM038670.1 coordinate 460,132,498, forward strand.
TGTGGGATTACGAAAGGAGTTAGCCGAGGATCTCAAGGAACTTCGGTTGGAGATTGTTCCCAAAGGTTTTGTTGCAGCAATGGAAGTTCAGTCTACATTGTTGAGAAAGATCCGTGAAGCTCAGAAGGATGACAAAGAGATTGCTAAGGTAAAAGAGAGGATGCGCAAAGGAAAGGCCAAAGGTTTTCGTAAGGATGAGCACGACACCTTATGCTTCGAGGACCGTGTAAATGTGCCCAATAATGCAAAGATCAGGGAGTTAATACTTTAGGAGGCTCATGACTCACCATACTCGATTCCCCCTGGAAACATCAAGATGTATTTGAATTTGAAGGAGCGTTTCTGGTGAACTAGTATGAAGATGGATATTGTGGAGTATGTAGTCGTAGGTGATGTAAGCCAGAGAGAGTAAAATCAGAGCATCAGAAGCCAGCAGGATTACTACAACCTATGCCGATACCCGAATGGAAGTGGGATAAGCTTGGCATGAATTTCATTACCGGATTTCCCAGAACCCGATCGGGATATGATTCTATCTGGGTAGTAGTTGATTCGCTTGACCAAAGTGGCTCACTTTATCCCAGTGAAAACCACCTATACAAGTGCGAAGTTGGCCGAGATATATTTGACCAGGATCATATGTCTGCATCGAGTTCCGAGGACCATTGTATCAGATAGAGGAACCCAGTTTACTTCAAAGTTTTGGAATCAGTTGCGTGAAACTTTGGGTACTAGGCTAGAGTTCAGTACAGCCTTTCATCCGCAAACAGATGGATATATCGAGAGAGTCAATCAGATTCTGGAGGACATGTTGAGAGCGTGTGCGCTAGATTATGGATCTAGTAGGGATGATAATCTACCTTACACGGATTTCTCATACAACAACAATTACCAAGACAGTTTGAAAATGGCCCCTTTTAAGCTTTGTATGGTAGAAGGAGCCAGACACCATTGATGTGGGATGAAGTTGGAGACCGTCAGTTGTTTGGACCAAATGTGATCAAGGAGTCAAAAGAGAATGTTAAGTGGATTCGAGATAGACTGAAGGTAGCTCAGTCCAGGCAGAAGAGTTATGCAGACTCAAAAACGCAAGGAGGTAGTCTATGAAATTGGAGACAGAGCATGTCTTCGTGTGTCCCCTCTGCGAGGAGTTAAACGATTTGGAGTTAAGGGAAAGTTAGCCCTGAGATTTGTACGACCATACCGAGTTTTGGAGCGTATGGGAGAAGTGGCCAACAAATTGGAGTCACCCGAAGGATTGTCAGGAGTTCATGAGGTGTTTCACGTTTCCCAGTTGAAGAAGTGCCATGCAGAGATGGCCAATATTCCCTTGTAAGGACGCTTGACCCTGGAAAGGATAATGATGTTCCACGAAGTGGAGTATGGACTTCATAAGTATAAGTTTTTATCTCGGTATGTAGGATATCCCAAGAGGATGGAGAGATGAATTACTATTGGATATAAAGGAGGTAATATGATGGAAATATGGATCAATGGAAATTCCATGATGAGTGAGTAATCATTTCCTAGTTTGGTGCCAATAGAAGGAAGGGAGACAATACAATTGGATGGATTTTTAGTATGCTAGGAAGCTGGAAGTTGGACGTTAGATTAAGGATCAGTTTCCCCGATGATGAGTTTAAGGTTTACAAGTGATGAGATGGGCTATAACCCATGTGCCCTGTGACCTCGCCAAGAAGCAAGCACATTTTTCTTTGAAGGAAAAACCACCGGAAGAAGTTACGATTTTATCACGGACGGTTATATAGGAGTTTCATAAAACCCGAGAGTTGTTAAGGAACGATAGATGTTTGTTTGGCTTGCGTAATCAATGGATTTATCCGAACTTGGTTCGTCGACAAGAGAAATTCTGCAATGCTTGTGAGGATGACCAAGTGTTAGAATGCGAGATTCGCTAAACCATGTACAAGGTAATGATTTGGGTGCGGGATGGATTGATCACCATACCGACTTACTCTTATTATTCGCCTTGCTATATGGGATGGTAAATCTGAGTGACTTACCTATAGTAGAGAAACGACGATCAAAACCTTGTTTGAACCTTAGAATGGTATAAGTATTTTCCCTTGTACACGACAGCTGTTGCCAATCGTAGGATATACGGTGAAGTTCAACCCAGACCCATTTTCTGCAAGAGAAACCATAAAATGTTGACCACCATGAGATATCGATATCTGATTAGTATTGGCGCCAGACCCGTCAGCTAAGAAGACCCAGTCTCGGAATAACCGTACCAAGATGAAAGGACAGAAGAATTGCGGTAAAGGTTATGCCACTACCAAAAGAGCCCAGAAAAGTAATTATCCAGAGGACCTGAGAAGATCGACACTACCAACAATAAAGATGGAGTATATGAGTTTTTGATGGAACCGTAACCATGCTTCTAAGGGTGGTAGCACCCGAGACCCCGGAGACGAACGTTGAATTTTGAAGACCCCCAAACCCTAACCTATTTATTTCTAGCCTCTCCGAATCTCGAGGACGAGATTCATTTTAAGGGTGGTAGGTTTGTAACATCCCAAAATTCTAAATTTTGGAATGTTATAATAAATAGATAGATTTGATTGATTGTTTGATTGATTGAGTGAAATTCGAAAAAAAATTAAAAGTTAAATGAGAGGGAATAAAAGGACTTTCCCAAACTTTCATTTTCTTTTCTGATCTTCATGAATTCAAATTCCTTTCAAATACAAAACCCTTGAGCGAAGATGATATGACTTCTTCCATTTAATTAAATGAAATGGTATTTGAAAATATTTGAATTTCATTTGGAAATATTTCGATTCATAAACTTCATGCAACTCAATGATTTTCATGAGAGAAGATAAAATGACTTCTTCAAATTATATAAATATGAGTTGGGAGTTAAAAAAAATTAAATTCAAAGTTCTTTTGAATTTATTTTCAATTTGGAGCTATTGGAGTTTTATTCAAATTATTTTTCTCCAAAAATGAAATATACAGAAATTAGGGTAACATGATTCCCTACAATAGAAAATTGGAGAGAAATAAATTTGAATTAATTTTGGTATTTTTAAAATGATTTTATTGGGTTTCAAATAGGTCAGTAGCACTGTTTGAATTATTAAAATTATTGTGGATTTTTTTAAGCTAGAATAATGTTCATTTTGTAGGAAATCTTTTTTTGAAAATTTTGATATATTATATGCCTATAGTTTTGTTTTATTTTATTTAATTTACATTATTTCTTGTCTGTAAAATTGTTTTAAAAAAGAAGAAGCCCACCGATCAAGGCCAAAGCCAGCCACCCGGCCCAGCCTCAGAATGCCGCCGCCTCTATCCTGCAATGGCCTCCTCAGCTGGCCGCCTGGCCGCTTCGCTCGCTCGCCAAGGCCATGCGATCGGACGCCGCCTCGCTCTGCCACCGGCAGGTGGGACCCACATGTCGGGTTCGTCCCCGACCTCTCGCCGAAGTCCCGCACGCGCACCCTCCGCCGTCCAACGCCGTGCTCAACCCGGACGCCTCCCTCGTCTTGCCCGTCACCCAAGGAGACCCCCCTATATAAACCCTCAACCCTGGCCCCATTTTTGCCTCGAAACGCAGCCGCCCTCGCCTCCCCACGCCCCACGCGAACTCGCCGGAGTTCCCGAGCTCCACCGAGATCTGCCGCCGTTGCCCCGTGCTCCACCGCCGCCTACGACAGACGCCGCCACCACCACCGGAGTCCCCTCGTCGCGTCGCGCCTCCCCGTGGGTTCGTCTGAGCCGGAGGACCTCCGGAGAAGCCACCCCGAGTACCACTAGACGCCACGCCGCCTTTTTCTCCGATGCCGGCGCTGTCAACCGCCGCGGTACCTCCCAACTCCTCCCACGTCCGTTAGATCTAGATTAGACGGTCCAGATTAGATCTAGGTTTTGTTTTTTTATTTTCAAACCGGTATGTTTAGCTAACGAACGTTCGTTCGTTTAGCGTTGGCAGTGGACGTTTTCTCTATATAAGCCTCGGCAGCGAACGTTCATATATTAGATTTGTTTTTGTGGCCAGGGACCCGTTTGTAAGTATTTTAATTGCACTATAGCCCCTGGTTTTCAAACGGCCACAACTTTTACACCGTTTATCCAAATCCAACGAAACCAATGACTACTTCTTCGTTAAGATCCCCTCTATCCAGTCATCCAACTGAAACATGTTCTTAAAATTTTAAAATTTTGAATTAGGCCAGATTTGAATTCAAACTTCGTTTGATCGTAACTTGAGTTTTATAACCCCGAGTTAGTCGATTCTTTTTGCAAATCGAAGCTCTTGACCTAAACTTTCTGATAAGGCCAAATTCACATAAATTTGGTACTGTTAGAATTTTTTTATGTTGCAAGAGTTATTTGCTTGGTTTTGATATTTTCTGAATCGTATTCTTCGTTCTTTGTGATCTTTTGAGTGATTGCTTATGTGTGCTTACTATTGCTTGCTTACGATAGATTTGCCGGAGTGTGACGAGTAGAGCTATCAAGAGTTTTGAGTGCAAATCATCTTCATCAACATTGCAGGCAAATTCACACTTTGATCATACTTTTCATTACCCAGTTTTTATGCATTAGTTTCAATCCTCAAACAATTGCATGATTAGGATCTGATTAATATGTGGGTTTTGGGAAGTAGATGAGGTAGTACCTATTACCTGTTTCATTATCAAACCCTTGGGAGTTACTTCTACGTTTGCTTATATTGCCATGCTATGCTAGTAGACGTGGATTGGGTGAGTGAATTTCCATGAGAGATGTGAGATTGATAATTAATGGTTTATTTAAGGTGGCAACTTTAATACACATCTGGGTGGATTGAGGTACCTGGTTATTCCAGGATTGCCTGTCTAGGCACCTGGGTAGACCAGGATTGCCTGTTTTTTATGGACCGCCACTCAGGCTCAAAGGGATCATAAGATTATTCATGCTAGAAACTTATGTGTGCAGCCACAAGCCATTATGGGCTCTGGCATAGTTGATTAAGTCGTGCGAACTCTTACAGGGTAGTCTAGATGATGTAGGGGAAAGTAGGTGTACCGGTCTATCCGTAGTAAGGTGCTAGCGCTTCTGAAAGACAATGTCTCGGTCATCGTTTCTCAAACATCATGTAGTGCGAGAAATCCAACGGAGGCGATCGAGTCTTGTGGGGAAAAGTGCGCAAACCTCTGCAGAGTGTATAAACTAATCATGATTAGCCGTGTCCCCGGTCATGGACATCTTGAGTATCTAGTTCTTGGATTATCATGTTGATCTTATCACGTTACTTTATATAATTTGTTTGGGTTTAATGATGATGCTTAATTGGGATTGAGAATGCTGTCAACCATTCTCAATGTTTAACAACCACCATGATAGTTAAATAATTTTTTTCCTTTGCAGTAGGGAAAAATTGGCTTTTCGCAAAACCCTTATAACCATAGAGCTTTTCCACCAGCCATATATGCATGTAGTGATAGCCATATTTCAGCATTGCTCTCATGTGAATTTGCCAAGACATTCAATGTCTTGACCCTTTGTGGCTGCAACATCTCATGTTGCAGGATCTTACGACGAGTAAGTGATACGTTAGGGTTACGATTTCTACACTCAACTTTGCCGTTGGTGTTTATGGGAATCCACAACCTTGTTACTTCCGCTATATGGATTTGAGGTAATAGTATTTACGTTATTTATACATGTGATTTACCTCTGTTATAAATCCTCGAGTACTGTGTGTGTCAGCATACCGATCCAGGGATGACACTTAAGCACAGAGACTTGATCCATTCGGGTCGGGTCGCCATGAGGCACCTCCTTCGTCAAGATAGGAAGGCGCGCCTGGCGCCTCCTCAAGCAAGGCTCGAGGGCTCTCTCCCTGAGGGCCACCGACCTTGCTAAGGTCACGAGGAGGCGCTTGGGCACCACTTGAGGCGTGTTTCAGAGCACGCTTCCCTCAGAAGGAGCGAGGCAAGGAGGGACAAACCCTCGAGGAGTTCGTCGGCGGATCATTCACGAGCTGCAGGAGTCAAGAGTCATGAGTGGCAGCCGCCGCTTACCCGCCGTAGCTCCCCATCCAGGCGAAGATGGTGGGTTGCGCGTCTGCATCAACATACCAGGGCTCAACCAAGCCGCCTCTCAGGAGTGCTTCTGGCCCTCACGCGCGGGCGCTGCGAAGGTCCACCCCACAGCTACGTTCGCATGCCCTACGGCGTGCCAAACGCGGCCGCCACGCGCCAACGCCTCATTGGGAGCATCCTGGAGGCTCAAGGGGCCACGGGTTCCGCAGTCCTGGCGGAGATGGAGATGGTCCGCGAGAAGCCACCAGCGCCCCCAGAGCCTCCCGTGGCTCCTGGGCCTGGGGGCTCGTGAAGATCGTCTTCTGCAGCCCGCGACGTCTGCTACTTCAGCATCCCTTCGTCTTCAACGTTATCTGGTGACATCCTTCAAGTTTCATTTCGAGCTGGAGCGCCTGTGGCTGCATCATTCCCTGTGCAGTGGGTCCGTCCTGCGGCATGTATCCCTTTTACTTCATGTTCCTAGCTTACTTTGTTGGAGGCGCCTCGGGCTGCATCATCCCCAAGTCGCCGGGCTGCACTCCAGCGGCATGTACCCCTCTCGCGTTTATTTCGGGTCGTGCGTTCGACCCATCATGATTGATATTTCATGCCTGTCCACGGCACCCCTTCTTCCTTCATGTCGGCCGCTTGCACGTTAAAGGGGAGGGGGGGTACCTGAGCATCGCGACTCATGGGCTCTTACTGGCTCTCCAGCCCTCACCCTCTGGCCTTGTCCACGGCATCGCGACAGCATACCGGCGGCCGAGACTCGCCGAGGGCGGGACCCAAGGACGTGAGCATCGGCATCTAACCAAATTTGCAGGAACACGTCACAAGTTAAGGCTCAAAGTGCGAGCGCAACCCGCCTTGAGGTAGGGCCCGTGAGTCCCGCACTGGCTCACGGGTGCCCAGATACACCTCGTCAGGCCCTACCATGCCAGCCACGTGTCAGGGCGGGGCTGTACACGCCCCGGGGGCTCCTCCCGGAGGGGAGCCTCCTCCCACGCACCAGTGGAAGCACCATGCTCCGCGCTGGCTGACGACACCGCCGAGGAGCGGCTATGCCCATACACATACGGAAGCGCTATGCTCCGCGCTGGTGATAAACAACTGAGGGTGGCCCCCGGCCGCATCAACCTCAGGGAGCCCAGAGCTCAATATCTGGCCTCATCACAACACCTCCCCTCGGGAGTAGCGCGCGAGGGGGCTTGGCACGGGGGCTATGCATGGGTCACGCCCAGACGCACGCCACCCAGCAAGGCCCCTCGGGCCTGGTTCGTCGCACGTCCCTCCCTGAGCGGAGCCAAGGTACGAAGGCTGTTTGAACGTCAAGGGGGACTCCTGAGCATCGCGACTCAGGAGCCTAACTGGTCACGTAGCCCCTCACTCCTTAGTTCCGAAAGGCTAACGGCGGTTGAGGTATGCGCGGGGCCGGGCTCTGCAGACTTAGAATGGCAAATTCACCCATGCATCTCACCTCCCTACTTGATGTTCGTGCGCCAAGGGGGACTCCTGAGCATCGCGACTCAGGAGCCTAACTTGTCACGTAGCCCCTCACTCCTTGGTCCCGTCTTGGTTTCCGGTCGGAAATAATGGCGGCTGAGGTATGCGCGGGGCCGGGCTCTGCCGGCGTAGAACATAAGCAAGTAAAAAGAAAAAGCGCAAATCTCAAGGAATTCAAAAGCAAACATTACAGTCCATAACTGTTGTCACAACACCAAGCATGAGTTTAAACGCCTCCCGAGGCATGATGCATGTTGCGAGGCTGAAAGCGTACAGGAGCCACAAAGGAGTCACTTGTTGACGGGCGGAGCTGCGCTGGGCGGGTTCGCCGTGAAGCCTCGGACCGGCAGCGCCGCTTCGCTTGGTCAAGGCCCGAACCGCCAGCAGAGCCTCCGCTCGAGCCTTCACGTCCTCAGCAGCGGCAGCGGCAAGCTCGCCGCTCACGGGCTCCAGCAGGTTGTCAAGGTCGACGTCGGGATCACGAAGGCAGACGTGGGTAAGGACGCGCGTTAGCGCTGCAGAAGACAGGACACGCACCTCGGCCTCAGCCGTGGGGCCAAGGCCAAGGGTGACATCTTCAAGGGTGCGGATCAGGAAGGGAAGCAGCTTGGCAGGTCCATCCTCGGCGCCGGCCAGCGGGCTTTCCAGGCCGCTGTCGTAAAGCGACCTCAGCAAGGTGCGAGCCTTCACCTCCATCTCCGCGAAGGCCATGCGGTCCTCGGCGAGGACCCGCGCCTTGCCGTCCAGCTCGACCCTCTTCGCCTCCAACTCCTGCTCCAGCGCACCCAGGCGGTCACGGCGCTTGTTAAGCTTGGCGTCCCACTCCTTGACGGCCGCCTCGCGAGCCTTCATGTCTCCCTCCTTCTCTTGGCGAATGCGGGCCTCCTTGGCAAGCTGGTCACGCGAGCCCAGCAGCTCGCTCTCCAGTGCCTAGCAGCGACCTCGGACATCGTCTACCTCTCCCAAGGCGGCGTCGCGAGCAGCCTTCGCCCCAAGGACGGCCTGCTTCTCCTTGTCGCAAGCCGTCGTGGCCTGAACCAGCGCTGCTCGAATCGAAGCGTCAGAGCGAACCCAGCCACAGGCCAGCTCCAAGCGCCCGGCCACCAAGCGAGGGTCGGCGCCTGTAAGATCTTTGCTGCAGCCGGTCCAGTTCAGCAGCAGACGATCCGGGGCGGTGGGAGGAGTCGGAGAGACAGTAGTTGGTGGAGTAGGAGGAAAGGACGACAGCGTAACCACAGCATCCTGAGGCGGGACCTTCTGCGCCCCGACAGCTGCGGCAGTGGCATCAGGCAAGGATACCTTAGGGGTTGCTTGGGCCATGAGGGCTGAGCTCTCCCCAGCTAGCTCCGCCAGGCCTCGCGAGGATGACCGGGCAGGAGAGGCCCGTGTCTTCCCGTCACCTTCTTTCACGGGCGGAGGCACTACCCCAGACGAAGCCTCAGGAGCTCCCTTCAGCTTCTTCGCCGCAGGCGCCAGCCTAGCCAAGGAATACATATATCAAGCCTCAGCAACAAAGCAAGGAATAAAACCATAATCAAGCACTTACTGGTCATCGCTCGCGGGCTCGAGCAACCTCCGGCCATACTTGAAGCCTGAGAGCCGGGCGAGGATCAGCCTCAAGAGGCCCGGAGCGGGAGGCACGTCTGCGGATCGCCTCGAGCCGGGCAGACCAGCTGGGACCAGCCTGGGCCATGTCCTTCTTCGGGATCGGGGGCAAGCTCTCGCCGCCCCGCCCGTCGCCATCCTCGTCGTCCCTCGGCAAGAGGCGGAGAGCGCGGGAACTGCGCCGGGGGAGGGGCGTTCTCGACTCCCCGTCGGTCGCCTCGGAGTCAGGCCCCTCTTCCCGCTCCTCTTCTTCCTCCTCTCCGCTGGAGTCGCCGGAGGACACCTTCACCGTCACCAGGGCCGCCGGGTCCTCAGGAACCTCATGGGCACGGCCTGGCCCCCATTGAAGACGGGCATGGAGTCCACCGCCTGCTCCCAATCATCTCGAAGGAACAGGGGTACAGGAGCGCCCTCCAGCCTCGCCACGTCTCCCCCGACCAAAGATTGGAGGACCGCGACCAGATCTTCGTCGGCCAAGACTGCGGGGCTCGGGCGGGGCCTCCACAGCGGAAGCGAGTACTGACGAAGCGGGGCCACCAGGTGCTCCAGGAACTCCCTCAAGAGCGATGCCCCGGTCAGCTTCGCCGTCGCCATGTTACCCGGCCACAGGTCCGCGTTCATCTTCTCCAGCACCGGCTTCGGGTGGGGATCCACGAGTTCCGTGCGAGACCAATCGTCGGAGGTCGTGAGCTGCTCCATGGGCAGAATCAGCCGAGGATGGATGCGCCCAACATCTACCATGACCCACTTGCTCCTGGAGCCCTCAATCTTCTTCCCGGGCTTCGAGATGGCGTTGGAACTGCCATACGCGACAAAGCTTCACAAGACGCGAGATGGGCCCGCGAGAGGTCCGGAGGTAGAAGTAGTGGCACAGCAAGGCTACTGAGGGCTGCACCCCGACATGAGCCTCACAATAGTAGGCGAAGATCGCCAGAAGAAGAACAGAGTTGGGGTGGAAGTGCAGAGCTTGTAGTTTGTAATGGCGGAGGACAGAAAAGAAGAACTCAAAAAAGGGAGGCACCAGACCGGCAGCAATAGCGCTCACGAAGAGCGGATAGAAGGTGCGTCCTTGGCCCTCAGGAAGGGCGGAGCCGGCCCTGAGCACCGCTGCCCCGTCGTTGCCTTGCGCCGCCACCATCCGGCGCGCCCGGGCAAGGCCCTTCTCCGACACGTTCGGCGAGTCCAAGGCGGATGAGTACCAAGCTCCGGCCAGGGTCTGGCGAGGCGCCATGTCTTGCTAGAGCACGTGGTCGAAGTAGATCTGGAGATTTCAGAGGTAGGAAGGAAAGGCGCAAGAAAGGGGATCTGGGCAATGACCGGAGGAGGCAAAGGAGGCAAAGCCTAGACGGGTGCCGCACTTTTGTCGATCCGCGCAGTTGCTAAAGGCGCCCATGTCCAATCAACCGCCACACGGTGCCCAAGGCCGCAGGCTATTAGGGCCCGCGCGCTTCGCACTTGCCCCTTCGCTTCTCTGCTAAGCCAAGTCAAGGCGCTCCTTGGGCCCGGGGGCTACTGTCGGTGTTCTGGGAATGGGGGTACCCAGACTTGCCTGCCTGCGGCCTGCAGCGTGGCTCAAGGGGTGGCCCAGTACGACCCATCTTCATCAGCACAAGCTCAAGACCCTCGCAAGGGGCCAAGCCTCGCGGGGCGGATGACAGGAAGCTTCCTCAGGCACGGCCTCGTCAGGCTGGCTCGCGAGGAGGCAGAGAGATCAAGGCGGGGTACCTCACGAGGTGCCCATGACGCAAGCCATGACGACCAAGGGCGCCAGGCGGGCGCCAGCCCGCGCAGTGTCCTCATTTCCTCTTTGGTGCAAAGGAGGCAAGCGCAGGCGAGAGCATCAAGCAAAGGCATCCGTTTTGGTGCAACAAAACGGCAGGAAGGAAGTCATCGTGGAGCCCAAGCCGGCGTCACCACCAGAGCCTTTGACAGGCGAGGACCAACTTTAGTCAGGATTAGTGTACTAGATGTTCCCCTTCAAAATGGCCAATTGTTGGCGCCCTTCCCGCTCAATATTTGGGAAGAGGCCCAGGGCCCTTGCCTATAAGTAGGACTAGCCACCCACAGGGTAGAGGCATCTTAGAGAGATCCGGACATCTCATCTTAGCTTGATCCAACCCTATCAAGAGCCTAGCCACAAGAACACCTCACCCTCGCGAGGCTGTTCTTCCTTGTATTGTTCATCATCATCCCAAGGGGCAATGCACCACGCCACACACTGGAGTAGGGTTGTTACACCACAATGGTGTCCCGAACCATTATAAACCTTGTGTCTCTTGTGTTGTTCCTTTTGTAGTTTTAGATCCTAGCGAGGCGACAAGGGTAGGTAGGTAGGGGGCGAGATCTCCACGCGCACCCCAGAGTTTGAACCTAGAGGGTCTGCCGAAACCCGAAATCCGACAGCCACCCTGTCCTCCACCTCCAAGGAGCTGCCCCGGTGTTCCCCTCGTCTTCCGCGCCACCTCCATTCCCACACCGTCGTCTTCACCTGCACCATCGAAAGAGCATCATCATGACCGTTTCCTCAGATGAAGCTGAGGCCTAATCGGCACCACCAAATAGGTTGTACACTAATCGCCGCATTTTCTTATTGATTCGATCTCACGATGCTGCCGGCACTCGGTCCCGAACCGACACGGCGCGACTCCATCCACGGCGGCGTCGCCGACCACTTCCTCCATTGCGTTGCTCCCTCGGCAGCGACGTCCTCATCAGTAGGAGCTGCTGCTGCTTTAGCTCTTCCCCGCGCTGCTACTCTGCTCTTTCTCTCGGTCCCCTACCTGGTCTACTCTTGCTCTTGCTCTTGCTTGCGCTGCTGCTCTCGCTCTTGCTCTTGCTCGCAATGCTGCTCTGATTTAGCTACACTTCAATCGACTTAATCAACTTTTGGGTCACCAATATTCAGGTGGGGGGCTCACTGGAGTTAAGGATGAACCACCTGCAGCAGGGAGGGGGGGCTCGTCGAAGAGGTACCCCACTATCTATCTTAGGGTTCAGGTGGGAGCGGTGGTCACCGGTGGTGGTGGGGCGGTGGCGTGGGGATCACCGGAGAAAAAGCTCGGCACAGGGGGGTGGGGCTCGAGGGATGTCTAGGGCGGTGGCGGACTGACAGTGGGGAGTGTTTTTGAGGCGGGCGGGGCGGCGGGGGTGGCGGTTTGGAAAATTGACTGACCAGAGATGAAAAAGTCAGTCGACTGACATGTAGCCTCACCTGATGCTACTACACGACCAGCTGCCCCGGCTCTCGCACGCGCTGCTGCTGCCACTGCTTTTCTGCTACTATTGCGTTCAGTTTCAACAGTAAAATTCAGTTTCAACAGTTAAGTTCAGTTTCGACAGTTAAATTCAGTTTTGACAGTTAAGTTCAGAGATGAGCGGCTGATGTATTTTACATATAGCACTTAGTGGTTATGTATTTTACGTCATCTATTGGAGATGCTATTAGAATTCCACTCAGGTTAACGTTGTCTCTCTTGTCCTGCTTCAGCCTTCGGCGTCGTACAACTCACTGGAGCTGCTCCAACGACGAAATCCTCCATCACAGCGGAGCAGTACTCCTGGCTCCATCTCAAGATGCCTAAGATCTTGTTCCCCTCCTCCGGCAGCCAAGTCAGCCGAATCATCCTCAACGACAAACCCAATCACGCTGAGATTGACATGGTTTCGCCAAAGAGGTTGTACACTTGTTGCATCCCTTTTTTACTCTACATTTTATATATATTGTCCACTGAGCACATGTAGTAACGTGAAATACGTTTAGTTTCTCCTAGTATATGACAAGCACTGAGACACCAGGAAACTTAGCTATCCGTGATGGACTCTCTTGAACGTCATCATTATTTATCTCTGCGCGTTTGAGCTGTGCATTTGTCGATGGGCCTGGGAGTTGAGCTAGTAGGGCAGTGGCCTGGGTCCAAAGTAGTAGAAGTAGCACAAAAACATATTTTGAGTGTAGGCTTTTCCTTGCTCAAGCCTGGCTACTAGAATCGCTAGTGCTTGAAAGGAAAAGTAAAGGGAAAACATAGGAATTGGAAAGTTTCCTATGGTACTACTATTCATGCATTTGGTTCAAAGGAAAGGAGCAAAGGAAAACTGTAGGGTTTGTTCCTTTAGTGTCTCCTTGAAAGAAAAACCGTAGGAATTTTAATATCCACTTGTCCTCCTTTTCAAATTCCTATTCATGATGCACAAGACTAAGAGATAGTATCATAATAGCATTATAACCATAAATTTTCTTGTGGTTTGACTTAATCTCACCATGCTTCTTTGCATCGTGTGATCTTCCAATTCTTGTGAACCAAACACCCAGATTGGCAGAAATCCTATGTTTTGAAATTCTCTGTTTTGCACATGCATTCCTATCATATTACTGCGTATTTCCAATCCATGTGTTGTTAGAATCCTCCAATTCAAATGAGCCCTTACAGAGTTACTTCTCTTACAGATAGTTGTCAAAGAAAACCTTGTGTGGTTTGTCTCTGCCTCGCTGCTACCGTTGTCCACCCTTTCAATTGCTCCAACGATGTATGGGTCCGACAAGAGGGATCCGGCCTCCAGACTGTCTTTCGCCGCCTCAGATCTTCTTCCCCGCCGGTGGCAGCCATGACAACTGCATTACCATCCTCAACCGAGCAGATGACCTCGCGGACTACACGGGTCCGCAAGAAAGGTCGCACTCTTTCGTGTCTGCTTACGTTATGCATTGCTTAATATTACATGCTACTTTATCATGTTGTTCACTGATTAGACTCTGAGTCGGCTCCAAAGTAATGGTCAAACTTGAGTTTTTAAATGGTTGTGGGGTACATATTGGGGCCGCAATCAATAGTATCTATCTATTATCTGGTTAATATGTGGTGTCTACTATGAGTTTCATGTTGGGTGGGAAACAAACAGTAAAGAAGCCATTATCTGTATTTTTTAACTGAAGCCATTATCTGCCTGCTATCATTGGTTTTGGGTCTATGCACAGGTTGCTACCATCAATCTGAATTTATGCATGCACTCCTTACATAATCTCACTATGTTTTATTCCTATGCATGTCAGTTATTGTACACAATGGAACTGAACATGTAGAGTAAATGAGACGAGCCTTGCGTGGCAATAAAATTTCATGCAGACGTCGCTCCATGGTAGGCACAAAGGCAGCCCCCCTCCACCCATTTCGGATTGTAATCGAGAGGAAGATATCTGTTCTGAGGGCGATTCAGAAGAAGAAGACCACTCCTATTTACCCCCTGAGGTCTTCGCTCTAACTTGACATGCTGATGTTGGTTATATCATGCATATGGTGCCTTATATTGCTTACTTTATACATCAAATATGTCATCTGCTTAGTTTAGACATTCTTTGTGTGAATGCCATATGTTTAGTTTATTTATCATTTATGTGAATTATGCAATGCCATCTTGTTTAGCCAGGCATCATATATGTGAATTTTGCAATGCCATCCTGCTTAGCCAGTCATCTTATATGTGAATTATATCAGGCCATCCTTTTTTTGTTGCGTATTACATTTGTCAATAATGTTAGTACATTCAACTACTCTTAATGTGCATCAGCCATTTGACACGGTGATGGAAAATTCTGGAGTGAAAACAAGGTCTTCAGAGCAGATTATGCTATTTGACAAAGCGCATATCTCGCTGGTTACGGATAGCTCCTCAGAGGAGGATTCAGAGATAGATGACCAGTCCTATTCCCCCCCGAGGTGTATGCTCTAACTTGGCAGGGTTATGTTGCTCATATCGTGTGTATGGTGTCTTGCATTGCCATGTCATTTGATTAGTTTAGACATGCTTTGTGTGAATGCCACCTGTTTAGTGTCTAATTACCATATATGTGAATTATGCATTGCATGCCATCTTGTTGCAAGACATTATATATGTGAATTATGCAATGCCATCTTGTTGCAAAGGCATTATATATGTGAATTATGCAATGCCATGCTGTTTAACCAATCATCATGTATGTGAATTATATCATGATATCGTTTTTTTGTATTACGTGTTCCATTTGTCGACAACGTTTGTAATTTCAACTACTCTTCCCGTGCATCAGCCATTTGAAGCGGTGATGGAAGTATCTGGAGTGAAAACAAGTTATTCAGAGCAGACAATGCTACCTGCTGAAGCAGACATCTTGCTGGTTACAGAGAGCTCCTCAGAGGAGGATTCAGAGACTAATGACCAGTCCTATTTCCCCCTGAGGTCTATGCTCAAACTTGGCAGGGTTATATTACCCATGTCATGCATGTTGTCTTGCATTGCTTAGTTTTTACAACATATATGGATTCCCATTTTCTTACTTGCTTACTATATAAATCATATATTTGAATTATATCATACCATCATGTTTACATACACAACATCTATCTGAATTATGGCATGGCAACCCATTTAATAAAGACATCATATAGTTATATCATCTCATCCTGTTTAGAGTTTATAGTCATCATATTTTGAATTATGTCATTCCATCCGTGAATTATATCATGCTATCATGTTTCCATAGGAGGCATGTATGTGAATTATGGCATGCCAACCTATTTAATAAACACATTATATAGTTATATCATGTCATCCTGTTTACATAGTCATCGTATTTTGAACTATGTCTTTCCATCTTTTTTAGTTAGCAATCATAATGTGAAATTGTGTCATGCTATCATGTTTAGTTAGACATCATATATGTGAAATTATGTCATGCTATCCTATTTGGTTAGACAACATAAATGTGAATTATTTCATGCCCTCTTTTATTCCCCAATATCCATTGCACCTGTCTATCATACAATGTCTGTACATTCTATTACTTTTCTTGTTTATCAGCCATTTGCATTGGAGAGGGTGATGGCAGTATCTAAGGGAGTAACAACACGGTCTTCAGAAAAGATAGTTCTACCAGTTGATGTAGATAGAACCACGGTTGTACTTGCCCAAGAACCAGCCCCACCACACATAACCCAGACTCTCGCAAATTGTACCCCTATCCAGTTGGATAGAGAACCAGATACACCCCTTCTAACCCCAACCCCAGCAGATAGTAACCCAGTTCCGGTTGACACAGCATCGTGTCCACTACAGAGCACCCAAACACGAGCAGTTAGTAAGGGAACTGCAGTGCCCAAAGTACCAGGACCACCACTCTGAATCCCAACTCAACGCTTAAAGGAGAAGAAGAATTGTCTCAGGTCCGGTTCTGTAGCTATGGTTCATACTCCTTTGCTCTTGCATCACTGTATTTACTCATATCAACTATTTTCAAATTTGAAGGATAGAATTGAAACTCCAATGGCGCAATAGGTATGTTTTAAACCTGTTTCTTTAACTGGTTTGCTGTTTTAACTTGCTCTGTGTTGATTTCGGTTTCAATTGAATAAACAGTTATGTTCTCATGTCATGGACAATACAAGTGATATTATTGCTCTATAGTTTCCCACACTTATATTCTGTTTATTCTGCTTTGTCCTGAACAAATATTATTTGAACTGTGTCTCTATCTTGATTTGGCAACAAAAACTAGAATGGTATAGAACATAAAGTGAGCATGGTACATAGATATATGTTTGTTTCATGTTGTTATCTTGTCCACTTTACTACTGAACTGAGTTGCCAAAATGAATTTCATATACAACATGGTAAACCTATGATGTGTCTGCTTGTTTCTCTTTTAGAATGCGGACAAAATATTGGAGAACAGTAACCTGTTATGCAATCGTAAAGGAAGTAATGCAGATAAGGTTCAAGATAGCGAGTCATCCATGTTGGTCTCCAAGAAAGCTGATAAAAACTATCTTGACGACAGTGAGAGAACCCAAAATTCATGTCTTGATGTAGTGTTCGAAATTCTTGGCCACTCACCGCCGCACAAGCTCTTCAAACTTGCTGCCTGAATCAGTTCGTCTTCTTGAGTCTCAACTTCAAGTTGAAAGACATCGATCAAATGTGCTACGATAGGAAGCTGAAGGACTGAGGAAGTCCCTGCAGAATTCAAATGCATACTTTCTGGTGCAATAACAAGCGCTAGAGGACTTAAGTGTGAAACAAGAGAAAGTTAATAAGTTTGCTAAGCATCTTGCCAGCATTATGGGTACCCAGGATATTGTTTCTTGAGCTCTTCTGAAGTGGTTTCAGTTCTGGACTTGTTTTGCTGCGATGTTTTTTTGCACTGGTCGCCCACTTTGACAACCAGTGTATATGATATGCGGCTTTGTTCCCTATATTTGCACTCGTGGCGAACTATGATGCCCAGTGGATGTAATATGTGTAATAGCCGTGGCCTAGCGTAAGTTGCTTGCTTATTTATTTCCTTGTTGCCTTGTTTATTTGTTTGCTTGTAGTCAGTGCAGTTCTTTTTTCGCGGTTTGCTAGTGGCCGCAATAACCTATTTTTTAAAACTAGGCCACAATAAACATGGGCTACATATTTACTGTAGTTACCATGGGCCTCCTACAGGCCGTAGAAAAAATGGGCCTTCTAAGGGCCTTAGAAACAATGGGCCTTCCACGAGCCGCATGATCGATCGGCCAAACATGGGCCAATAACAGACCGCATTATGGGCCGTAAACGGACTAGAATTGGAATCGTTTGTTCATGGGCCGACCATAACGGGCCGTCGTTAATCGACCGTATTTGATGACGCTATGAAAACGGCCCAACAGTTTAACAGGCCGCAAACGGGCCGATTGTAACCATGGGCTGAATTTGGCCCGCAAGCAGAAGAGGCTAGTTACCAGCCGTAAGTAACCGAATGCTGGAAATAAGCCCAAGAATAAATGGGCCATGAGAAGGCCGAAAGATCACACGAGTTGGAAACGGCCCAATGGAATAATGGGTCGTTAATGGGTATAAAGCGGTACACTATTCATTGCGGGCCAGATTCACCACGGGCCATTAATGGGTCAAGAGTTACAAATGGCCTCGTATGGGCCGAAAGACATCATGGTCCATACATGGGCCGAAAGTTATAACGGGCTGGAATCATATTGGACGGCCCAGATGAAGCTATTGGGCTTAATTCCAATAGGGCGTAACGGGCCAAGTTAGCAGGCCGTAAAATGGGCTATATACGAACATGTCGTTAACAGGCTTTCCATGGGCCGGCCCATTATGTTTTGACCAAGTCAAACGGGCCGACCTTTACACCGTAATGGGCCTCTGTTGGGCCATGCCACGTGTCGATGTATCATAGGCACCTCCTGTCAAATGAATGGATGACATCTGTCCCAACGGTGAGCCAATATGTGTTTCCTCAGGCCAATCAGAATTTTACATGTGGAAAATACTCATTGGTTCGGGCTGTTAGCGGGTTATCAGATCCAAAACCAGACCCGATAGCTTAACGACGACCCGTTATGGTGGATGCCACGTGTTGGTCACCCTGGGAGAAAGCACTTCCATGACGCGACAATTATCGTCATTGAAGTGGACACTTCCGTGATGATAATTTTGGTAATGTCACGGAACACTTGTACGACAACACAGGTATGACTATCTTGATTCTGTCATAAAATAGTCATGGATGTACATGCATGACAGAAAACATGACCTACTGTGACAAACACGTATCATCACGGAAGTGTATTTTTTTTGTAGTGATGGCGATAAAAATGATGTAATTTGCTAGTCATCGATCCCACGACGCCGCTCATCGTTAGCATTGTTCTATTCATGCCTCGCAGAGAACGTGACACGTGCGGCGAAACACCCGAAGCAAAAGAAGAAACACAGGAGCAAAAGAAGAAGGAAGATTACCGCCCCAAAAAAGAAGGAAGACGCGCACACAAGTCTGGGGTGCTGCTCTCTACCACATGATGGGTTGCTGGCCGCAAAGTCGTAACTGCTTCTTCATCACCTCCACGACATCCATCTCCTTGCACATCACCTCTACTGTCTTCTTCATTCTGTCCATGACGCTGGATTTCTCGATGCGAGCCTTCATCATCTGTTCCACGGACGCATTACGTACCTTGACAGCAGACGGGAGCTCGATGCGGAGCTTTGCTAACTCCTCCTTCTTTTCCATGACAAGGGTGTGCAACATCTTCACCGAGGAACTACTCTTCTCATGTAGCTTCTTCCAGCCAGCATTCTCCTCCTATAGCAGGTCGAGCTCATGGCGGAGTTTCGCCTTGTCCTCCTGAAGTTGTAGGATTTCGCCGGTCGCCTTCTTATCCGAGGCAATGCTCTTCTTCACTAGCATCACCAAGCCGGCGGTCAACCCCCCTGCTCACTGAGCTCAACGGGTAGATCGTCGAGGATCTCCTTCAGCAGCTCGCCGTCGATGAACTCCTTCTTCTTATTGAGCTGATCAGGCATGTTGTCGAGGGATAACAACTCCAGCAGCGCCAGCTCAGCATGGTTGCCTCCATGGCTAGGGCGCTCCTGGGAGCCCTCCCTTTCATGAGAGATCTTTCGAGGTCTCTGTGAGGCGGCGAGCCCTTTTTTCCGTGGCCTTGGTTGCCGCTCCCTTGTTACGAGTACTCGATCTAGAGCTCTACACACAGGCCATGGCAAGGACGGACGAACAAGATAGAGTTATGAGGAGGAAGGTAGAGTGATTTTAGGCTAGGTACTAGTTCCCTGATGACCACAAGTAAAGGGGATCTATCGTAGTCCTTTAGATAAGTAAGATTGTCGAACCCAACGAGGAGCAAAAGGAAATGACAGGTGGTTTTCAGCAAGGTATTCTCTGCAATCACTGAAATTATCGATAACAGATAGTTTTGTGATAGGATAAATCATAATGGGTAACAAGTAATAAAAGTAAACAAGGTGCAGCAAGGTGGCCCAATCCTTTTTGTAGCAAAGGACAAGCCTGGACAAACTCTTATATAAAGCAAAGCGCTCCCGAGGACACATGGGAATTGTTGTCAAGTTAGTTTTCATCGTGCTCATATGATTCATGTTCGTTACTTTGATAATTTTATATGTGGGTGGACCGGTGCTTGGGTGCTACCCTTCCTTGGACAATCCTCCCACTTATGATTAACCCCTCTCGCAATCATCTGCAACTAAAAAAGAAGTATTAGGGTAGACCTAACCATAGCATGAAACATATGGATCCAAATCAGCCCCTTACGAAGCAACTCATAAACTAGGGTTTAAGCTTCTTTCACTCTAGCAATTCGTCATCTACTTATTACTTCCCAATGACTTCCCTTAGGCCCAAATAATGGTGAAGTGTCATGTAGTCGACGTTCACTTAACACCACTAGAGGAAAGACAACATACATCTCATCAAAGTATTGAACGAATACCAAATTCACATGATTACTTATAACAAGACTTCTCCCATGTCCTCAGGAACAAACGTAACCACTCAAAAATCATATTCATAATCATAATCAGAGGAGTATTAATTATCATTAAGGATTTGAACATATGATCTTACACCGAATAAACCAACTAGCATCAACTACAAGGAGTAATCAACACTGCTAGCAACCCACAAGTACCAATCTGAGGTTTTCGGACTAAGATCGAATACAAGAGATGAACTCGGGTTTGAGAGGAGATGGTGATGGTGAAGATGTTGATGGAGATTGACCCCCTCTCGATGAGAGGATCGATGGTGATGATAATGGCGATGATTTCCCCCTCCCGGAGGGATGTTTCCCCGGCAGAACAGCTCCGCCAGAGCCCTAGATTGGTTCTGCCCAGGTTCCACCTCGAGACGGTGGCGCTTCATCCCGAAAGATTCTTCTTGATTTTTTCTAGGGTAGAAGACACCATATAGCAGAAGATGGGCACCGGAGGCCTGCCAGGAGGCCCACAAGGTCGGGGGGCGCGCCCAGGGGGTAGGGCACGCCCTCCACCCTTGTGGCTGGCTGGTGGCCCCCCTCTGGTCCTTTCTTCGCCCAATATTTTTTATATATTCCAAAAGTAAGCTCCATGATGTTTCAGGACTTTTGGAGTTGTGCAGAATAGGTCTCTAATATTTGCTCCTTTTCCAGTCCAGAATTTCAGCTGCCGGCATTCTACCTCCTCATGTAAACCTTGTAAAATAAGAGATAATAGGCATAAGTATTGTTATATAATGTGTAATAACAGCCCATAATGCAATAAATATCGACATAAAAGCATGATGCAAAATGGACGTATCAACTCCCCAGAGCTTAGACCTCGCTTGTCCTCAAGCGAAAGCCGATATCGATAAATATATCCACATGTTTAGAGATAGAGGTGTCGATAAAAATAAAATACAGACATGAGGGCATCATGATCATCTTTAGGACAACAACATGTATTGCCATATAACTTCTTATGATAAGGTAACAATTCATTCACAAGGCAAAGTACGAATCAGAAGCTTCATTGAAAACTAACAAACTATGATCTCTATCATTGAAGCAATTGCAATTTATCATAACATTGGAAAGAGTCAATAAGAGCTTCTCAGCAAGTCCACATACTCAACTATCATATAATCTTTCACAATTGCTAACACTCACGCGATACT
The DNA here is from genome assembly GCA_021605145.1 of Aegilops bicornis. NCBI lineage: Eukaryota > Viridiplantae > Streptophyta > Magnoliopsida > Poales > Poaceae > Aegilops > Aegilops bicornis. Next base: position 460,154,107 of record CM038670.1, read on the forward strand.
TATGGGTACAAAGTTTCAATCGGACACAGAGAAAGATAGGGGCTTATTGTTTCGCCTCCCAACCTTTTACCCCAAGGGCAATGTTAACAATAATACTTTATGAAAACCTACATCCGAGTGGATATATGTATCCGGATCGCTGCAACACATAGAGCTTGCCAAAGTAAAAAGTGTAAAAGGGAAAGATGATGATCACCATGACTCTTGCATAGAAGATAAAAGTAAAAGATAGGCCCTTCGCAGAGGGAAGCAGAGGTTGTCATGCGCTTTTATGGTTGGATGCACAAAATCTTAATGCAAAAGAATGTCACTTTATATTGCCACTTGTGATTAAGATCTTTATGCAGTCTGTCGCTTTTATTTCTTCCATATCACAAGTTCGTATAAATCTTATTTTCTTCACACTAATAGATCATGCATATTTAAAGATCATTTTTATTGCTTGCACCAAGGACAACTTACTTGAAGGATCTTACCCAATCCATAGGTAGGTATGGTGGACTCTCATGGCAAAACTGGGTTTAGGGAAGTTTGCAAGCACAAGTAGTATCTCTACTTGGTGCAAATAATTTGGCTAGCATGGGAGAGGAAAGGCAAGCTCAACATGTTGGATGATCCCTGACAATATAACTTCTATTCGGATATAAGCAAACATAACCTATTATGTTGTCTTCCTTGTCCAACATCAACATTTTAGCTTGTGATATTTTAATGAGTGCTCACAACTATAAAAGATGTCCACGATAGTATATTTATATGTGAGGCCTCTCTTTCTTTATTACTTCCTATTAATTGCAACAATGAGTAAAACTATGTTTGTCAACTCTCAATAACTTTTATTCATCATACTCCTTATATGCGAAGACATTACTCTCCATAAGATCAATATATGATATTTTTATTTATTTTATTTAACTCTAGATCATAGCAAGAAAGCAAAGCCCTTTACTCAAAATTACTCTTTATTATATATCTCACAGGCTCGATTACATAGAGGGAACATAAGGCAAAACTCAAAACTAGATCATACTAAAAACTTTATTCCACTAGATCAAGATATAACCAAAAGGATCGAACTAAGAAAAATGATAAAGATAAAGATGTGATGGTGATACGATACCGGGGAACTCCCCCAAGCTTGGCAGATGCCAAGCGGAGTGCCCATACCCATGTATTTAGATCTATTTCTTCGGAGGTGGTAATTTGATATTCTTGGTGATGATGCCCCTTAGGATACGATTCTCCTCCTCGAGCTTATTAATTTGCTGCTTAAGATCCATTATTTCCTTGCGAAGTTTACCCGTGACGGCTGGAGCTCCATACACCCATGGGTGCTCCCTGGCTACGGGAGAGAAAGCAACACTCTTTTTCATATTTTCATAAGAGAGAAATCTAGCATTGGGAGGAATAACCGAATTTGGTATTGCTGAGCTCTGAAGTGCCTCCAGCATAAATCTAGTTTGAAGACGAGAGGTAACTTCTTGGTCCTCCTCCATGTCATCCACTCTTTTCAAGTTAGCCTCCATCTGTTCCTCCGTTGCTTGCCCAAAGTGGTAGGCTTCGCTGTACGCTCTTGGACCCGGTGTCGGGTGAGATACACGGCTCTCCCCGACTGACTCTTGCGAAGACATCTTGCTCCAAATCTCGTGCAGAAACAACTCAAAACGTAAAAGAGGGTTTTGTCGTGGTACATCGGTCAAAACCTTTGGGAGATTATATGATGAATTTTTATCGACCATAAGAAGTATTCTGTAAGAAAACGGAGTCCAAAGGGCACACAAGGTGGCCACAAGGTCGGGGGGCGTGCCCAGGGGGGTAGGGCGCGCCCTCCACCCTTGTGGTGGCCTCGTGTCTTGCTACCTCTTGAGCACTGCGTTTGTTTTTCCCTTGAAGAGGAAAGGGTGATGCAGTAAAGTAGCGTAAGCATTTCCCTCAGTTTTTAGAACCAAGGTAGCAATCCAGTAGGAGACTACACACAAGTCGCCTCGTACCTACACAAACAAATAAGAACCTTGCAACCTACGCGATAAAGGGGTTGTCAATCCCTTCACGGCCACCTTGTGTGCCCTTTGATGTGGAATGCTACCTAGCATAATTTTCAATGTAATTTCCTTTATTGTGGCATGAATTTTCACATCCGAAAGATTCAAGACAAAAGTTTAATATTGACACAAAAATAATAATACTTCAGGCATACTAACTAAGCAATTATGCCTTCTCAAAATAACATGGCCAAAGAAAGTTCATCCCTACAAAATCATATAGTTTGGTCATGCTCCATTTTCATCACACAAGAATGCTCTCATCGTGCACAACCTCGATGACAAGCCAAGAAATTGTTTCATACTTTAGTAATCTCAAACTTTTTCAACCTTCACGCAATACATGAGCGTGAGCCATGGATATAGCACTATGGGTGGAATAGAATATAATGATGGGGGTTATGTGGAGAAGACAAAAAAGGAGAAAGTCTCACATTGACGTGGCTAATCAACGGGCTAGGGAGACGCCCATCAATTGATGTCAATGCAACGAGTAGGGATTGCCATGCAACGGATGCACTAGAGATATAAATGTATGAAAGCTCAACAAAAGAAACTAAGTGGGTGTGTGTCAGTGTGGAACGACACCTATGGGATCACAAGAATCCCTACTACGGTTGCCGGGGTGAAGGGTTGCGAGAAGAGCAGGATTAGTAGTCAGCACAAGGATCGTTTACCCAGGTTCGGGCCGCGAAGATGCGTAAAACCATAGTCCTGCTTTGGTGGTTGTATTTCAGAGAGTTCTTCAGCTCTCGAACTAGCTATGGTGGGGTGCGTGGTTCCAAAGAGCCGAATCCCTCTCTCCAGTATGCCATGGGCCTCCTTTTATAGTCGAAAGGGGCTACCACAGTGGCATACAGGAGGTGGAAAGGCGTACAGTATTGCGAGCTTATTGCTCGTATTACTTTTATCTTATTAGCTAGATGGCTTCCTCTCTCTTTTTGGATCTCAATACAATGTTCTCCCCCTCTCTCGTGGAGATCGATTTGATGTAATCTTCTTTTGCGGTGTGTTTGTTGAGACCATTGAATTGTGGGTTTATGACCAAGTTTATCTATGAACAATATTTGAATCGTCTGAATTCTTTTATGTATGATTGGTTATCTTTGCAAGTTTCTTCGAGTTATCAGTTTGGTTTGGCCTACTAGATTGATCTTTCTTGCAATGGGAGAAGTGCTTAGCTTTGGGTTCAATCTTGTGGTGTCCTTTTCCGATTCTGATGAGGGGCAGCAAGGCACGTATAGTATTGTTTCCATCGAGGATAACAAGATGGGGTTTATATCATATTGCATGAGTTTATCCCTCTACATCATGTCATGTTACTTAAAGCATTACTCTGTTCTTATGAACTTAATACTCTATATGCATGCTGGATAGCGGTCGATGTGTGGAGTAATAGTAGTAGATGTAGGCAGGAGTCGGTCTACTTGTCTCAGGCGTGTTGCCTATATACATGATCATACCTAGATATTCTCATAACTATGCTCAATTCTGTAAATTGCTCAACAGTAATTGGTTCACCCACCGTAAATACTTATGCTCTTGAGAGAAGCCACTAGTGAAACCTATGGCCCCCGGGTCTATTTTCCATCATATTAATCTTCCTTCACCAAGCTATTTCCATTGCCGTTTTTGTTTTACTTTCTTTACTTTGAATCTTTATCATAAAAATACCAAAAATATTATCTTATCATATCTATCAGATCTCACTCTCGTAAGTGACCGTGTAGGGATTGACAACCCCTTATCGTGCTGGTTGCGAGGATTTATTTGTTTGTGTAGGTGGGAGGGACTCGTGCGTGGCCTCCTACTGGATTGATACCTTGGTTCTCAAAAACTGAGGGAAATACTTATGCTACTTTGCTGCATCATCCTATCCTCTTCAAGGGAAAACCAATGCAGTGCTCAAGAGGTAGCAGTAGGCAGGCAGGCAGCTGAGGTGGCGCGGTGGTGGAGCCTTCATGAAGATCTGCATGCTGCCACGCAGGCGCTTGATGAGTTGGCCTGGGAGCTGCAAGTTGCCACGCAGGTGCCTGCTCAGCTGGTTGAGCTGGCAGGTGCATGCGAACGGCGGCGGAGACTTGGTTGGTGTGGGCCTGGCAGTGGCCCTGCCGGCGCCCTTGGCGAGGGCCTTGCCGGGTGGCCCGACAAGGGTCTTGCCATGGCGCGCTGTCGTCCCCGGCAAGGATCTTGCCGGGGGTCTTGTGGTTCCCCTCGGCGAGGGTCTTGCCGAGGATCGCCGCCTTCTAATCCTCATCTGATCTTGAATATTCCTTGTCTTCACAAAGATTCAGATGCCACCACAGAGGTGCCTCCCGAGCCCTGGCCCAACGTGGCTGATGGTGTTGGGGACGTGGGCTCAAGGGTGGCTCGCTCTGTTGGTGTTTGACAGGCCGCCCCGGCAAGGGTCTTGCTGGGGATGCTGAGGCTGCCCCGGCAATGGTCTTGCCGGGGGAACCTACTTCGTCCCTCTGCTCTTTGTGGTCTTGGCCTTGGTTTGCTCTGGCTGCCTCGGGCTTCTCTTTTACCTCGGTTCACCTCCCCTGCTCTGCTTGGTGTGGCCGTGGTAGCTCCGGCCCTCCTGCCGCAGGTAAAGGGGTACAAAGGTGCGCCCCTTCTTTTGTACACTGATGACCCACAAGTATAGGGGATCTATCATAGTCCATTCGATAAGTAAGAGTGTCGAACCCAACGGGGAGCAGAAGGAAATGATAAGCGGTTTTCAGCAAGGGTTTCTCTGCAAGTACTGAAATAAGTGGTAACAGATAGTTTTGTGATAAGATAAATTGTAACGAGCAACAAATAACAAAAGTAAATAAAGTGCAGCAAGGTGGCCCAATCCTTTTTGTAGCAAAGGACAAGCCTGGACAAACTCTTATAATAGGAAAAGTGCTCCCGAGGACACATGGGAATATCGTCAAGCTAGTTTTCATCACGCTCATATGATTCGCGTTCGTACATTGATAATTTGATATGTGGGTGGACGGTGCTTGGGTGCTGTTCTTACTTGAACAAGCATCCCACTTATGATTAACCTCTATTGCAAGCATCCGCAACTACAACAAAAGTATTAAGGTAAACCTAACCATAGCATGAAGCATATGGATCCAAATCAGCCCCTTACGAAACAGCAACGACAAACTAGGGTTTAAGATTCTATCACTCTAGCAACCCATCATCTACTTATTACTTCCCAATGCCTTCCTCTAGGCCCAAATAATGGTGAAGTGTTATGTAGTCGACGTTCACATAACACCACTAGAGGCTAGACAACATACATTTCATCAAAATATCGAATCTAATACCAAATTCACATGACTACTAATAGCAAGACTTCTCCCTTGTCCTCGTGAACAAACGTAACTACTCACAAAGCATATTCATGTTCATAATCAGAGGGGTAATAATATGCATAAAGGATCTGAACATATGATCTTCCACCAAATAAACCAACTAGCATCAACTACAAGGAGCAATCAACACTACTAGCAACCTACTAGCACCAATCCAAACTTGGAGACAAGAATTGGATACAAGAGATGAACTAGGGTTTGGAGATGAGATGGTGCTAGTGAAGATGTTGATGGAGATTGCCCTCTCCTGATGAGAGGAGCGTTGGTGATGATGATGACGATGATTTTCCCCTCCCGGAGGGAAGTGTCCCTGGTAGAACAGCTCTGCCGGAGCCCTAGATTGGTTCTGCCAAGGTTTCGCCTCGTGGCGGCGGAGTTTCGTCCCGTAAGGTTGCTTCTGATTTTTTTATCATCGGAAGACTTCATATAGGAGAAGATGGGCATCGGAGAGCCACCAGGGGGGCCATGAGGTAGGGGGCGCGCTTGTGGGGGCGCCCCACCTCGTGAGAAGGTGTGGGCCCCGGCCTTCATCTTTGGTGACGATTTTTCTTTATTTATTTTAAGATATTCCGTGGAGTTTCAGGACTTTTGGAGTTGTGCGAATAGGTCTCTAATATTTGCTCCTTTTCCAAATTTCGTAATTCCAAATTTGCCAAAGATTCTCCCTCTTCATGTAAACCTTGTAAAATAAGAGAGAATAGCCATAAGTATTGTGACATAACGTGAAATAACAGCCCATAATGCGATAAATATCAATATAAAAGCATGATGCAAAATGGACGTATCAACTCCCCCAAGCTTAGACCTCGCTTGTCCTCAAGCGAAAAGCCGATAACAATAAATATGTCCTCATGTTTAGAGGTAGAGGCATCGATAAAAATAAAATACGGAAAGGAAGGCATCATGATTATTCTCATAACAGCAACATATATAAATTTTGTCATATGATTGCTTAAGTTCAAGTGATGATCTTTTCACAATGCAAAGGTATGAATCAGAAACCTTATTAAGCACCAACAAATTATAACCTAAGTCATTGAAGCAATTGCAATTTATCATAACATCGGAAAGAGTCTATGTCAGAGCTTAAAAGCAAGTCCACATACTCAATTATCACTTAGTCCTTCATAATTGCTAACACTCACGCAATACTTGTGGTTACAGAGTTTTAATCGGATACAGAGAAAGATAGGGGCTTATAGTTTTGCCCCACAACCTTTTACCTCAAGGTTAATGTCAACAATAATAATTCATGCTCCCCTACATCCAATTAGATATGTATATCATGTTTTTTCCAACATGCTGGGCTTGCCAAAGGATAAAATGAAAAAGGAAAGGTGAAGATCACCGTGACTCTTGGATAAGGTAGAGGATAATAATAAAAGATAGGCCCTTCATAGAGGGAAGCAGAGGTTGCCATGCACTTTTATGGTTGGATGCACAAAATCTTAATGCAAAAGAACATCACTTTATATTGCCCCTTGTGCGTGGACCTTTATTATGCAGTCCGTCGCTTTTATTACTTCCACAACAAGTTCGTACAAAGCTTATTTTCTCTGCACTAATAAGTCATGCATATTTAGAGAGCAATTTTTTATTTCTTTGCACCGATAACAACGTACTTAAAGGATCTTACTCAATCCATAGGTAGATATGGTGGACTCTCATGGCAAAACTGGTTTAAGGGTATTTAGAAGCACAAGTAGTATCTCTACTTGGTGTTGAGAATTTGGCTAGCATGAGGGGGAAAGGAAAGCTCAACATGTTAGAGGATCCATGACAACATACTTTATCTCAGATATAAGAAAACATAACTCATCACGTTGTCTTCCTTGTCCAACATCAACTCTTTAGCATGTCATATTTTAATGAGCGCTCCCAATCATAAAAGAGGTCAATGATAATATATCTATATGTGAAACCTCTCTTTCCTTATTACTTCCTATTAATTGCAACGATGACCAAAACTATATTTGCCAACTCCCAACAACTTTTAATCATCATACTCTTCCTATGTGAAGTCATTACTCTCAATAAGATCAATATGAACTCTTTGTTTCTTTTTATTCTTTTTCTTCTTTCTATTCTTTACCCAAGATCATGGCAAAACAATCAAGCCCTTGACTCAACACTAAACTTTATTATATAGCTCACTGACTCGATTACATAGAGGGATCATAAAGAAAAACTCAAAACTAGATCATGCCCTAAGCTTTATTCTACTAGATCAATATATTACTAATAGGATCGAACTAAGAAAAACCGGTAAAGATAGGAGTTGTGATGGTGATACGATACCGGGGCACCTCCCCCAAGCTTGGCAGTTGCCAAGGGGAGTGCCCATACCCATGTGATTATATCTCCTTCTTTGTTGTTGGTGTAATATTCTTGGCGATGATTCCCTTCAAGATACGGTTCTCCTCCTCGAGCTTATTGACTTGCTGCTAGAGGTCCATTATTTCCTTGCGAAGCTTTCCTGTAACGGTTAAAGCTCCTTGCACCCAAGGGTGTTGCATAGCTGCAGGAGAACAAGAGACACTCCTCCTCATATTTTCATAAGAAAGAAATCTAACATTGGAAGGGATAACCGAGTTTGGAATAGCTGAGCTCTGTAGTTCCCCCATCGTAAACCCAGCTCGGAGGCGAGAGGTGACTTCTTGATCCTCCATGGCATCTACCCTCATCAAGTCAGCCTCCATCTCTTCCTTTGTTCCTGGCCCGAAGTGGGCAGCATCGCTATTTGCACTACTAGGAAAAGGGCTACTAATGGCGCACCTGTTTTGCCTACTAATGGCGCATCACTGGTGCGCCATTAGTATCACGCCACTAGAATTTTTTTCTAATGGCGCACCACTGGTGCGCCATTAGTATTCTGATATACTAATGGCGCACTGGCGAGGCGCCATTAGTTTTGCCCACTGCGCCACTAGTAATCAAGATACTAATGGCGCACTACACCGTAATGCGCCATTAGTAACAATTTTTTAATTTTTTTCTTAATCTCAGGTCACTATTTCACCTATGAGATATCCAACACATATATATACAACAAGCATCCATATAACAATCATAGCCAACACACAAGTTCCATCATATATACATACATAGCCAACACACAAGTTCCATCATATATACATACATAGCCAACACACAAGTTCCATCGTTACATATTACAAAAGTTTCACATTGTTCATCCAACACCATTATCCATCAATTCAGAAAAGTTTCACATTGATACAAAATAATAACACAAATGGAAAAGAAGCACTCCATCCATGCAAGCTTCCGTGAATTAAATCAAATCTGCAAAATGATAAACAAGAAGTTAGAAGAAGAAAAAGAAGAAGACTAGAAGAATACTAGAAGAAGAACAATAGAATAAGAATAAGAAGCATTTTGGAAAAGAAATAAGAAGACTATAAGCTTATTATGTAAACTTGATCATTTTGTGCTAACATAAGTTATTTTGGAGCTAACCTATGGGAAACTAAGCATATAAGCTCCAAGTTAGTATATTAGAGCCAACTTAGGTAAAATGAAGCTAATCTATGTCATTTTGGAAAAGAAGAAGAATAAGAAAAAGACATAAGCTTATTATGTAAACTTGCTCATTTTGTGCTAACATAAGTTATTTTGGAGCTAACCTATAGGAAACTAAGCATATAAGCTCTAAGTTAGCATATTAGAGACAACTTAGGTAAAATGAAGCTAACCTATAGGAAACTAAGCATATTAGAGATAACATAGGTAACTAAGTATATATATATATCATTTTGGAGATCTGACATACCTGACAAAGTTCAGTTCTCATGCATTGTTCTTCTCCTTCTCCTTCCTCAGTCTGATGCGCCAAGAGCGGCGAGGTGGTGGAGGCGGTGGGATGTAGTATTCTACCTCAATTGGCGTGGTCATGTCGCCCAGCTGTGGGATCGCCGGCGCCACCACCGGTGTGTGGTCATTGTCAGGCACCACCACCATCGCGAGGCCACCTTCAGGCACGACCATCACTAGGTCATCCTCAGCCACCTCCATCTCTTGCCCATGGTCAGCCACCACCATCTCTTGCCCATGGTCAGCCACCACCATCTCTTGCCCTTGGTCAGCCACCACCAGCGCTAGGTCATCCTCAGCCTGATGTCCATCGTCATCCTGCAGCTCCTCATCCCCACTCTGCTCCTCTTCTCTCACACTCCAGTCCGGATCATCCTTCTTGTTGTCTATGCTGCTGCCAGAATCGCTGCTTCTTTCGCTACAGCCAGAATCGCTGCTTGCCGCTCTGACCATGGTCGCCTTGCTTTCGCTACAGCCATGGTCGCCGCTGCTTTGGCTGTAGCCATTGTCGCCGCTGCTCCCATTACCTGTCCAAATGCAACAATGACCATTAACAACCGATGTGAGACAAAGCCAAATGTAGAGGAATAAGAAGAGGCAGAACGTACCGGCATCATAATCTTCAGCGTAGCGCATGCGACACATAGTCGCATTGAACACCTTCACGATGAGCGTGGTGGCGCTGCTGTCAGACCAAGAGAAGGAAGTACCCCAGCCGCAGGTCGTGAGGCACGGTAGAACTTCTCCCACCCACGAGACAAGTACATGTGGCCCTCCTTGATCACCAACTCCACATCCCACAGCCTGCGAAACCCGCTGCCCGTCGCACCTTCACATTATTTGGCGGATCTTCACCCATCAACATGTTCTTAAAACTGTCAGGCAGCCTCTGCAGTTTGGGACAATGAGTGATGTAGGCAAACAATAGATATCATAATGAGATGGGTGAAGCTAGGGGAGATCTCTCATTTTATATACCTGCGTCATGGATGATACTGAGGTCCCAAGTATGATAGTGAAGAACTGGAAGCATCCAACTCAGATCATGTGTCGCAGAGCGGCGGTGGCTGCTTCCCGCCATCTCTGATAATTAAGCAGCAGAAGAGACCAATTAGTACCCTTACAACCTAACAAGGCAAGGCAAGGTATTAAGACAGATGTGAACACATGAGATAAAATCTAGAGACGTGAACACATGAGAACTACTCGTCATCATCACCAATATTGTGACCAGCAGGATCTTCATCATCACTACCATATTGCATCATAGTTTCATCGTGGTCATCCTCCAATAATTCAAACTGATTGTATGATAAGATAGCAGAGAGATACATTCCAAACTGTGAATGTGGTATGGCAATGGACTTGTAATCATATCGTTGTTCATAGCTAAAATAACACCTTGTATATAAGAAGAAATCATGATCCGCGTACATATAGATTTACCAGCAAACTTGTGTGCCTAACTATCTATATCTAGGAAATCAAAGTTATTTCAACTTTGATGTTTGGAATATACCAGGAGATTATTATAATATTGAGAATGAGCATCCATTTCTCACTGAATTATGCAAGTGTTATCCACGTGTGATATTTACACTTCACTTTCACAGTGTGCATGGGGAAAGTGACTTTTAAAAATCTTCTAACTTACACTTGAGCAATCACATCTAACTAATGGTACTCGATAATTAATATTCAGAAATCTCTGCATAGCGAGAGAGCGATTCTGAGAAGACTGTGTTGCATGTTTCACCCGAGGGAAAGCTTCTTCTTTTCGATCAAGACAGGCGCCGGAGCACAAGTGTAATTGTGTCTCAGGTTCAGATTAAGCTGTGGGACAGTGGAGCTGGTTCACCAAGCCAATTCAAGCTGCAACGAATCTAATGAATTCGCAAGCAACACTTGCAGCAGTAAAGTTCACCAAGAGAACAGGCCTGTCATTTCTCACGAATTATGCAAATGTTATCGACGTGTGCTATGTTGTTCTTCAAGTTTCTTTACCTCAAATGAAGATCGGTCCTTCGCTCACTGTTTTCCAGGATTTTAGTGTGTTCCCAACAGTAGCAGATGCTGTATTCACTTCAGTCATGACAAAACATACCAGACTTTGGTCATCACTACGTAACCAAACGAATGGCAAAAGGACTTGATAAAAGGTATCACTATGCATAATTATTTGTAGCTACAAACAATACATGTAATGAGCTAGAAAAGCCACCTTACCATCATTAACAGTACTCATAAGTCATAACCCACTTTCCAAATTTAATTGGGAACCCTTTCATAACCATCACCTTTTCTAAAAATCCTAGTTAATTTTGTCCTTTCGTAAAATCAAGCTTGAAATTAATAACACTTATTTTCTTAACTATAATCTCATGAATTATATCACGCAACAATAGCACACCATCTAAAATAAACAACGGCTCTGCTTTGACCACAGTAAAAGTCATAAAAGGAACATTTAGCAAACATATAGGCCTATATCTTTGGATCATTATTCCCTTTAGGCAACAAAGTAATAATGCCATAGTTAAGTCTTCCTACATCCAACTTTCCATTAAAAAAATCATGAAAGAGAGGCATCAAATCATAGTTAATGTTCCATCCTTTCAACTTTTTTCTCACTACTCTAATTCTATTTTGCCACTTTTTTCTCATAGTTATCCAACTTTCCAAAATTTTCTTCTGTTTTCTATAAAAACTTACATAGTTAATGTTCCATCCTTTCAACTTTTTTCTCACTACTCTAACTCTATTTTGCCACTTATCTAACTTAGTTGTATCAAAATGAAATGCATTCCAAACTTTGCTGGCCACCTCACTTAGATGCTCTCTAAGAAACCAGAAATACCTGGGGCGGCCTGGTAGCGGACGTCGGGGTGGGGGGCAGGGGGGTGGAAGGGGTCTTGGCTCTGCAGGTGGGGCGGCTCCGACGGCGGGCGCGGGCCGGAGGAGGAGGAGTGGGCCATCTTCTTCTCGCCGCCGTCGCCGGCGCCGGCCTCCATCAAAAGAAGTTCCGTAAAACGGAGAAATCATCCATGAAAGCCTCAACAATCTTTTCACAAAAGTCAGAGAATATAGCAGTCATACATCTTTGAAAGGTAGCAGGTGCATTACATAAACCAAAAGGCATACGTCTATAAGCGAAGGTACCGAAAGGGAAAGTAAAAGTGGTTTTCTCTTGATCTTATTTTGACACAGGTATTTGAGAGAAACCAAAATAACCATCTAGAAAGAAAAAGTGAGTATGTTTGGATAATCTTTCTAGCATTTGATCGATAAAAGGTAGAGGGTAATGATCTTTTCTAGTAGATTTATTCAATTTGCGAAAATCAATTACCATTCTATAACCTGTAACAATTCTTTGTGGAATCAATTCATTCTTATAATTTGGAAGAACAGTAATACCTCCCTTTTTAGATACATAATGAACATTACTCACCCATTGACTATCAGCAATAGGATACATTATACCTGCCTCCAGAAGCTTTAGTATTTCATTTCTTACCACTTCTTTCATCTTACGATTTGACCGTCGTTGATGATCAACAACCGGTTTAGCATCTTTCTCCAATTTAATTTTGTGCTGACATAAAGTGGGACTAATGCCCTTAAGATCATCAAGAGTATACCCAATAGTAGCACAGTGCTTCTTCAGAGTTTTCAATAATTTCTGTTCTTCATGCTCTGAAAGGTTAGCACTAATAATAATAGGATATATCTTGTTTTCATCAAGATAAGGATATTTTAGAGTATCAGGTTATTGTTTAAGCTCAAACATGGGATCACCCTTAGGTGGGGGAGGATCCCCAAGGATTTCAACAGGCAAATAGTGTTTCAAAATAGGTCCCTGATTAAAGAATACTTCATCTATTTCCCATCTTTCTTTCATAAACACGGTCCGTAGAAGAAACTGTGTGGCAAAGGCTGTCCATCACACACAGTTTTTATGTGGTAAACGTTTGCGCAAGGTGGCCTAACACAAACAGTTTTCAAGAGAAAGTCGTGTGTTATTGTTCATTATCCAGCACGGTTTATTCCTAGAAACTGTGTGCGTTGCCTGAGGTCATCGCCCACGGTATTATTTCAACAACCATTTGCAATAGCAAAACCCAATTACCAGGCAAATTCGCCATTAGTAGGCTAATTATCTGATTATTCATAATCCATTCATTAATCTAATTGACATTTCATATTAAGCACACAATATATTTCATTTCCATATTAAGGAAGCAGAATTTCATAATTGAAATACATCAAAGTACAACATGATATAGCTTCAAAGACTCACTACCCATTACACAATCAACACCAAAGAAGAAGTTCCACATGCAACATGTAGAACCTTTCAAATTAGCATCATAGACGGTATATATAGACAGATGCATCTCATTTGGAAAACTGAAGCGAAAAGGCGAATATTGAGCCTTCATTCTTGTTGAAGGTCTTTGCAACTTTAGGCCAAGGCTCGTGGATGATTGACCGTCCGTCCTTCATCCTCTTCAGAACACTTCAATATTGAACCATGGGTGTTGTATGAAAACCTTCCTCGCCTCCCCGACCGTAGAGGTGGTTTGAGAGGTAATCATCAGTGAACTGCTTTGGAAAGGCCTGAAAACAAGGATGTGCATAAATATCTTCTCTATATTGAAAATGGGGCAAAGGAATAAAAAAGGCAAGGTATAATAGTTAGTACCATCTTGTAGTGAACTGACGTCTTCTTCATTGTGCAGACAAAGATCTTGTTGTTTTGTTCGCTAATTTCTTTATCCTAACAATCTTTCGGAGTTTCTTGATTTGACTAATATTCATGGACAACTCATTTCCCCATATGCAAAAAGGGTCGAACAGTGGGTCAAAACCCTTGACAGCAGGACCTACATGTGCAAGACCAAATTGCTAAAAACCTAAATATTAGAATGCTTCCTGCAATTGCACAATAATGTGCTATTAGACAACGGACCATGCACGTGCTAACCTCGATTGTAAACCTCAGTGCTTCCCATTGTTTCCCTGCAACACATATAAGGTAGTTAGTCATCAGGTTAAGTAAGGGCTTGCATGCTATCAATAAAATATGTTGATGAAAAATAAGCACATTGCAGATTCATCAGATTAATTCAAGCCACACGGAAAACCCATTTACCCAAACCAGTCATGATTAAGAACTAGGGAATATAGTACTTGTATATGTTTCTCATGTATTAAGTGTAGCCAAATTTGATTTATTCCTCACATGCACAACAATACAAAATTCTACCTACAACAATTGGACATTGCATTGCAAAATTGAACCAAGCAGTTAACTAAACACCACAAAAAATGAACCAAACATTAACTGAGCACCACATTGCACAATATAACATACTCCTAATAGAAGATCAGACAGTTAACCAAACAGTTAACTACAACCAATTGTAGCAATTGTATTTGTTTCTCATGTATTTACTACAGCCAAATTCAATTTATTCCTTACATGGTATACAATAACAGAATGCACCCACAATTTTGTAAAGATAAGTTTGATTTATTTCTCACACGGAAGACAGTACAAAATTGCATCCTGAAGAATTGAACATCACATTTGCAGAATTGAACCAAACTGTTAACTGAATACGACAACTAATTAACAAAACAGTTAATAAGTGAGCACCACACTGCACAACATATAGAACATATACACTAGAGCAACAGATTGCATGGTAAAATTAGATCTCGGGTAAACAAAGCATGCTTAACCGGTGTAGCTAGCAAATGGCAAGGTGCTCCTTCAAGATCTCGGGGTTGGCTTGAATGGCAGCCATTGCGACCTCATCCGCGCGTGCGAGCGCGATTTGCTTCTCCACTGCCAAATGCTCCTTGAGGTCCTGGCTATACTACGTGCACCATGGCTTAGGCCGGCACTTATTTGGTGTAGGGGTCGGTGATTTGGGTGGAATGTGTTGCGCTGGCGCCGGTGGTCGGGGCATGTGGGATGTGGAAGGAGGAGGAGGATGGGGGTCGGGTGTGGATTACCTGCCTGGATAGAGGAGGCCGAGCAGCGTGAAGGAGGGTCGCCGACGAGGAGGCAGCGCTGCAAGCAAGGAGTGAAGGTTTCAACTTGGAAAGGAAGGCGGAAAGAGGGGAAATGTGGCTTTTCATAGGGGGGGGGAGGGGGCGGGGAGTTAGATATTTTCGCGGAAGCCGAAAATTTGGAATCGCTTCAGCGAAAAAACTGGCACGCAAAGTGTCATCAGACACGGTCCCTTATTCAAAACTGTGTACGATATGTGGTCATCACAAACGATTCAGATAGCTTAACCCGTGTGTAATGAGTTTGAACGTCAAAAGTTTTGGTTCGCATTTCCATGGTTATAGTGGTCATCCACGTCATTGCATAATTTGGGTACACAAAGGAGACTACAGCACACCCACATTTCTTAATCGAGCAAGTTCAGCAATTAAACAGAGCTAGCTGACCTAAACATTACTCTAACAAATTAAAGACCGCCACTCTTAATTAAACAAAACAAAGAGTACTACTACGGCTGGTGCTCGTCGATAACCGCCGCCGCCTCCATGTCCAGCTCATGCCCGACGGTCTCCTGCGGAAGGGGCTCCATGGCATCCATCGCACCATACTCGGCAAGCATCTCGCCATCTGCGTCCGCCATATATTTGGAAAAGTCCGCCAAGAGGTGGGCGTGGCCGGACGCGATCTGGGCTTGGACGGGCTCCAGCATCGCAAGGTATGAGGCGGAGGAACGGACGGCTGCTCAAACGCTCTCGGCGATTGCCAGCTCTTCGATCGTGGGGTGCCACCGTTGTCGGAGAAGCTTCATTCAATTTGTGCAGTGACCGCCAGGAGCTGGGCATGGGCAGCCTCGACATGGTCGTGGGTGGCCTCCATCAGGGCTAAGGCCGCCGCAGCGAAACGGACAGCTGTTGTGCCGCTCTCGCCAGTTGCTATCCCTGAGGCAGATGTTGCTGCCGCCATCTGAGAAGAACCAGCGGCTATTTGGGCTGCCTTTGCTGCCCGGTCACAGATTGCGGCCGTACTCATGCACTTTGTTAGCATCGCCGCGATGGCGGTTAAGTGTCAAGACTTCCTCACGGAGTGGGCCACCAAAGTTGCCCTCACGACGCGGGTCCACGTGCTCATCTTTCACCGGCGAGGATTGAATAGTGAAATGATATTTGGGGAGCGAGCTAGTGTGCTTGACACGCCGGCTGTGGACTATAGCCGACGCACCTTCTCGCGTAAGCTATAGGCGTACTATACAACGACGGTGCTCCAGGATATTTTTTGCTGCATCTCACACGTTGCTGATAATAAACTGTGTGTGATCTACTTGAATTTTCATCTTGATTTGAATTACATAATGGGGTCACAGCGGCAATGGACGGTGTATGAATTGCTAGACCTTTTATCTGGAGTGAACATGCAACTATATGTATGTCGTAAAAGAATTGGAATTATTCAGGGCTCGTTTGAACATTTAATACATTAAATTGGATTTCTAGCCATTTCAGGTGAACAAATCAAATTTGAACTACATGCACAGGCTCCGGTGCATATAAATTGGTCGAAAAATCAAATATGTGTCCTTGGGTACATGCTTAGGTCCCATGCAAGAAATGGGAATGAATTTCAAACACTAGGGCACCGTTGATTGCCGGCAAAACATTGAGGTGCTTGGTTTTAAATTCTAGTAAATCAAAAACTCATCTGAAATTCATGAAACTTGGCATGCTATCATGGAGCGGGATCAACATGCCGTGGTAAAAAATTTGTCCCATTTGGGGCAGGTTTGGGTATATGCTTCTCACAACAAGCATGATGATTTTCGGTAGGGAACGTCCCACCTTTGGGGACGAAACGATATCCATTGCCTCTTATTGCTTTCAAATTTTTTCTCGTGTCAACATAGAACAACAGGAGTGTTGTGTGAATTTTTGTGATTTTACGGGGTTCGTTCGGACATTTTTATTCATTAACCGAGTTTTTAATGCATTTATGTGCATAATTCAAATTTAACTACATGCACATGCTCCAGTGCATATAAATTGGTCGAAAAATCAAATCTGTGTCCTTGGGTGAATGCTTAGGTCCCATGCAAGAAATGGGAATGAATTTCAAACACCCGGGCACCGTTGATTGCCGGCAAAACATTGAGATGCCTGGTTTTTAAATTCTAGTAAATCCAAAACTCGTCTGAAATTCATGAAACTTGGCATGCTATCATGGAGCGGCATCAACATGACGTGGTACAAATTTTGTCCCATTTGGGGCAGGTTTGGGTATATGCTTCTCACAAACCGGAGCTTCACACAACAAGCATGATGGTTTTCGTTAAGAAAGTCCCACCTTTGGGGATGAAACGATATCCATTGCCTCTTATTGCTTTCAATTTTTTTTTCTCATGTCAACATAGAACAACAGGAGTGTTGTGTGAATTTTTGTGATTTTTCGGGGTTCGTTTGGACATTTTTATGCATTAACTGATTTTTCAATGCATTTATGTGCATAATTAAAATTTGAACTACATGCACATGATCCAGTGCATATAAATTGGTTGAAAAATCAAATCTATGTCCTTGGGTGCATGCTTAGGTCCCATGCAAGACATGGGTATGAATTTCAAACACCAGGGCCCTGTTGATTGTCGGCAAAACATTGAGATGCCTGGTTTTTAAATTCTAGTAAATCAAAAACTCGTCTAAAATTCATGAAACTTGGCATGCTATCATGGAGCGGCATCAACATGCCTTGGTACAAAATTTGTCCCATTTGGGGAGGAGATGATATCGATTGCCTCTTATTGCTTTCAAAAAATTTTCCCGCGTCAACATAGAACAACAGGAGTGTTGTGTGAATTTTTGTGATTTTTGGGGGTTCGTTTGGAAATTTTTATGCATTAACTTAGTTTTCAATGCATTTATGTGCATAATTCAAATTTGAACTACATGCACATGCTCCAGTGCATATAAATTGGTCAAAAAATCAAATATGTGTCCTTGGGTGCATGCTTATGTCCCATGCAAGAAATGGGAATGAATTTCAAACACCAGGGCACCGTTTATTGCCGGCAAAACATGAGATGCCTGGTTTTTAAATGTTAGTAAATCCAAAACTCGTCTGAAATTCATGAAACTTGGCATGCTATCATGGAGCGGCATCAACATGCCGTGGTACTTTTGTCCCATTTGGGGCAGGTTTGGGTATATGCTTCTCACAGACCGGAGTGTAACACCCCAAGTGTCATGCTACAGGAAACCTATGTGATTAAGCTAACTAAGCATTGCTTGATAACCCTTGATTCAAATCTCATTGAAATTTCACTTTGGAATCAAATTCATTTTTGCAAGTGAATTTTGAAGTTGCACAAAAGTTGTTGCAAAATAGTCCGTCATTCAGTAAAAGTTCCATAACAAATGGCTGCTAAAGAAAACAACATCACCTCCAAGCTAAGATGGACTATAGCTAATTAAAATAGAGCCAACTCAGCAAATTAATTGCTTTTCCACGTTTTTGCAAATTCAATCTAATTCAAACTTCTTCCAAACTGTTTGTGGTTGTGCCAAAAATTGCAATGTATTTATGTGGACAATTCCCATATTTAACAAAAAACATTTTTGCACCCCAAATATTACAAAACCCCTTTCTGTAAAAGAAAAGCAGAATTAAAAAAAAGAATAGGCCAGGCTGCACTGTGCACTTGGCCCAGCCGCGCAACAGTGCCAGCCCAGCCCACCTACCTCAGCCTTTCGTCCTCCTCCTGCAACAGGAGAAGGCCGAGCCTCCATGGCCGCGGGGCACTCGCCCCCGCGCACTGCTGCGCCGCGGGTGGATGAGATCAGCCCCCGACGCTCTCTCTCTCTCTCTCTCTCTCTCTCTCTCTCTCTCTCTCTCTCTCTCTCTCTCTCTCTCTCTCTCTCGCGCGCGCGCGCGCAAACCCTAACCCACATCAGATCCCCCTCCTCCTTGCGCTCTCTCGCTCGCTCGATTACTTCTCCCCACTGCCCGAGCGTGCCCGCCCCCGTCGCCGCGCCGACCTCACGGCCACCGTCATCCCCCCGCATCGCCGACATGCCGTAGGCGTCCGCCGTCCTCCTCCACATCGACCGGTGCACGCCGTTGGAGCCGGAAGGCACCACAACGTAGGATCATCCTCGTCCCTTTCCGCCTCGGCTGCCGGTGGTTCCCGTTGACCGCGGCCTCCCTCTGCGCTCCCATTCACTCACGGGGCCTCCTTGCGCCCGCACGGTGAGCTCGGCCTCTCCTCCCTCCTCTCCTCGCTCTCCCCTGTCCCTCTGTCTAGCCATAGCCACTCGACAACGTTGTCGACCTCCGCCGCCCGCCATGGTCGCCGTCCGCGCACCATGCGCGCTCCCGCACCATGCGCGCTCCCGCACCACCGCGCGAGTCACTGGCGCCCTCCAGGGCGCGCACAACACCGAGCCGCAGCCCCAACTGCCCCCCTAGGCCGCTCCCGCCGCGATTCGAACGGGGCCCGAGCGCCACCGCCGCTCCCCGTCGCTGCTCCGGCCAGCTTCGGCCTCCCTAGTGTCACCTTTTACCACCACTTGACGCGACGTCGACCTGGCTTTCAAAAGAGCCCACCCGCGCCTCTGTTCGTGCCCCCTGTCGCCAACTCCATCCTCCGCCCAACTCCGGCGACCGCAAACCTCGACGCTGGCGATGCTCCGATCGTCCACGGCGCCGGTCTGGAGGCCTTCTGTGGCCTTTTTCCGGCCGACTCCGGCGCATCGCCACCGCGGTATTGTCCGCCGCCGGCGCGCCACCGCCACCGCTGACGTGGCCGCCCGGGGCCACCACCTTGGGTCGCTGACCGGTGGCCCCAGTGGTCCTCGCTTGCCCCTTTAACCAGGTTGACCCGGTCAACCTCACTGACTAGGCAGCCCAGTGCCACTAACATGTGGGCCCCGCGCTAATTTTCGGGTTTTACAAATAAATAAAATGTTAATTAATCTGTTAATTAGTTTTAATCACTAATCAGTCACTGACTAATGGGGCCCACATCCCTAAGTAGTTCTGTTAGTCAATTTAGCCCACGGTTAGTCCACTGGCTATGACTGGTGGGACCCACTGGTCAGTTTGACCTGGTCAGCCGTCATGTTGACTGCTGATGTCACAGTGATGTCATGCTGATGTAGTATTTCCTTTTCTGTTATTAAATAATTCCAGAATATGTTTTAAACTTGCAAAAATCATAGTAATTAAACCGTAATTCCGATGAAAATGTTTTCTACATGAAAGTTGCTCAGAAAAATCCAACGAATCCGAATACACGGTCCGTTGATCTGTCACATGCACCTAGCATGCTGAACATGGAACTTTCCCCCTCCGGTCATGTGTCTGACACAGGTCCGGAACCGGGAAAACATTCCCTGTTGACTTCCCCCTGCGCTGGTATCGTGTAGCACCGCGTTAGAACACGTCTACCTCTGCTGTTGTCCTGTTATGCACTTGCTTGCCATGTATTTATTGTTTCTCCCCCCTCTTCTCTTCGGTAGACCCCGTGACGATGCTGATGCCCCTTTGATCGACTACGTCACCGACGACCCCTCCTTGCCAGAGCAACCAGGCAAGCCCCCCTTTGATCATCCCGATATCGCCCATTCCATTCTCTCATGCTTGCATTAGATTTTTCTACTGTAATTGATTGCTCCTATTCTGATGCATAGCCTGCTTTTGTAACCTGCTTATTGTTAACTACCTGCTTATCCTAAACTGGTGAGTATAGGTTGGTTAGTGATCCATCAGTGGCCCCCACCTTGTCCTTGTTGCCCCTGCTTCATCACCGAAGACCCGATAAACGGGATTGAAGACCAAGCCCCGGCACCGCACATCACTTTCCCCTTAGTTCCTCGACACTACTGGGTTACTATCGAGTGCCGAGGGTGAGACCTCTACAACACTTCTGATGTTAACCCTGTAGAGTAGCTATTCAGTCGTGGTCATCGGGGGTGATTCCGCCTTAACCACTTCTGATACGACTCTGTCGTGCAACCCCTCGAGTGTGAACTTTGAGGGTGGTTCCTCTTACGTTCACCTTGATAATTACATCGAGTGGAATCCGTCAAGGGTGATTCCTCAGGATTTCCACTTGGTATTAAACACACGGTTACTATGGTTACTATGAGTTTACACTGAACCCTGTTACTAAAGACGGGTCGGCCCTGAGGGGTACCCGCGCGAGCATATTTGCGAGTGATGTGGAGACGGGTTTACCTGGAGGGTGCTCGCTACATAATTACGAGGCGCGGCCGGGCATTCCTAGCCCTTGTCGCAAGTCCTCGAGACGGGGCAACAGGGTCACATCTTTCGTGAGTCTCTGCTTGTTACCGCGCGTTCCTAATCCACTACGATTTGGATATTTGATCCGAGGGGCCTCTGGCCTGATAGCACTAACCATCACGTGGGCATAGTATGGGCGTTCTGCGTCGTATGCATCAGCCGAAGCTTAATAGACGTCAGCGACTGAGCGGCGCGCGCCGGGTTGGACTGGTAAGCTCCTACCTTTTTAAGGAGGTAGCTAGGTCTGCTCACCGGCCGCCCTCGCAACATGCAGGAGTTACCGGGGAGATGGTCCACGACCCCTAGGGGCATAGGTTTAGTCCGGCGTGCTGGCCTCTCTATTAAGCCTAGGTCGGGTTGCAGCGTATTGTTTGGCCGAGGCCGGGCATGACCCAGGATAATGTGTCCGGCCAGATTTAAGCGAGCGTGGTGGGTAAGTTGGTGCACCCCTGCAGGGAAGAAAACATCTACCGATAGCCTGTCCTACGGTAACGGACACTTGGAGTTGTATCCCGATCGATACAACTAGAACTGGATACTTGTGATGAGAACTGGATGGTGATGAGAATTGGATTGTGATGATAACTGGATTGTATGGCTCTGGGATTGCTTTCTCGCAGGGTGTCGAGAAAGTATCTCTGGCCGAGGTTTATATCACTACTACTACTTTACTTTATGCTACTCGACTCCCTCCTGTTCCTGCAAGTTGGTGGTTTCCAGAAGATGCTAGTCTTTGATAGGCTGGGCTTTCCCTTTCTCTTCTGGCATTCTGCAGTTCAGTCCACATATACTACCCTTTTCATTGATACCGATGCATAGGTAGTGTAGATCCTTGCTTGCGAGTACTTTGGATGAGTACTCACGGTTGCTTTCCTCCCCCTTTTCCCCCTTTCTTCTTCTTTCCGGTTGATGCAACCAGATGTCGGAGCCCAGGAGCCACATGCCACCGCCGATGCTTACTACTACGTGGAGGCCGCCGATGACCAGGAGTAGTTAGGAGGCTCCCAGGCAGGAGGCCTTGCCTTTTCAATCGTTGTTGCTTTTGTGTTAGCCTTCTTAAGGCAAACTTGTCTAACTCATGTCTGTACATAGATATTGTTGCTTCCGCTGACTCTGTTTATTCGAGCTTATGTATTCGAGCCCTCGAGGCCCTGGCTTGTAATATAAAGCTTGTATTATTTTAATTTGTATCTAGAGTTGTGTTGTGATATCTTCCCGTGAGTCCTTGATCTTGATCGTACATATTTGTGTGTACGATTAGTGTATGATTGAATCGAGGGTGTCACAAGTTGGTATGAGAGCCGACTGCATGTAGGTAGCCCCCTTTCCAACTCCTTGGCCGAAGTTGAGTCTAGTCATCCAAAACTATTTTACTAACTTGGCTGTGTGGCTTATGGGCCCACGTCGCCATCGGGTGGTAGTAGGATCTTTTATTCCTCGTCTATACTTTGGACACTGATCTCTCGTCTATTCCGGTTAAACATTTTACTAACTCTGACATTAGGTTCTCGTACCCCCTTCCTCCTGGAGATCCCTGACATTACTAATGATCGCTTGCTTCACCAGAATATTCTCCGGATACTCCTCAATGTTCTCCTAGACCCTGTGCCCACTGCTTTGTAGTTCCTTACCACCGATAAGTCCCCATGGATAACATCCTTGCCGATTGTTCCTTCATCCCCAGTTGCTCTTGTTGTTACAAGTTACTCCTAACACTCTCCATTGTTTCGAGAATCCATTGTGCCTGCTACGTTGCAGATCCTTTTCCTCCTGAATACGTGTACGAATAATTCCTCACAATTATCGGGATTCGTTCATCCCCAGTTGCTTATGTATTTCACCAAAGTCTTTGAAATACCATTCGATCTTCCGAAAATCCTCAGCAGCCTATTGTTGTTGAAATTTTTGTTTGCTTGCATTATGGTTTATTCCATATTTCTAGTAATCTTCGTTGACATCCTCTATCACTATCGTTTTGAGTCCCTTGATCCAATATGTCGTGAATGCTCGTAATCCTCAATCAGATCCTAGCATTCATCCTTCCGGCTCAGACGTCACTCCAAACATGAGCTTGTTCTTATCAAATCAAACCTTGATTGATTGTCGATTTGTATCGATTCAACTCAATTATCTTTTGATCAGAGCCTCTGCTTCAGATCTTCTGATTTGAAAATCGTAATTCCTCTGTATTCAAGCTTTGAAGTTATCCACTTATATCTAACACAATGCCTTTGCATTCTTTCTTCTTCTGGGTGATTATCGATACTCAAATCAGATCTTTTATGGACCGCCATATCCTTGGTTGGATTAATATCCGACAATGTCCTTCATATTCATGTAACTTGTGAGTTTTGCCCTGACATATAATGCCTTTGGTAAACTCTATCATCTCCTTTGACTTCGATACTCTGCTTTGGAACTCGTATCTTTTGCTTGGTTGATGGTTGTATAGATTCGTAAAAATGCCCCGATGGGTTGAACTGATGCCTTCCATAATCCGTGTGAACCTGGGAGTTCTCATGAGTCTTACTCTTCTTGTACTTCACCAGATAAATTTTCAGCACTACAACTTCATCAAAAGCGAGTAGTAAATGAAATGATATGCATTGGAGAAGTGGGAGTCGACCTTGAACTTTGTGTTCATGCCCATGGACACGATGTATATCTTATCATGGAAGCTTCTCTTAAAATTAATTATCCCCTTGGTATAAGATCATCTTATATCTAGGATTTGATCCTTTGCAACCGTGGTTCTGACCATAATTGTTCCCCTTTGATTCCATTTCTCGGACAAGTTAAAGCACTTGTCTTCTGTAGATAAATGCATCTTCGCAACCTCTATTTTGATCTTCCATCGACTATTGCCCTCCGGTATCTCGAGAATAACAAAGAACCATGTTGCTTCCTATGAGTCTTCTTCTGGTATTGCTTCTCACCGGTTTCAGATTTCCTTGGGTTTTGAGTTGTTAGTCACTCGAGAACGCCGATAAGCGAATCGATTCCACACTCTGATTCTATAACTCTAAGTAATTTTTGTTGCTTACGAGTTTAATAATCCTTCAAGTCATTCCTAGCCTGATCGGCTATATTTTTATTGTGTCAACTTTTAACTGTGCTACCTTGTCCTTATTCCCGGAGCACAACTTTTCGACGATGAGCGAAGATTACATCGATCTTCCTCATCTTATCATTCCACCTTGAACAACAAGCTTGAATCCGAGCTTGTGTCGTATCCCTGATTCCAATAGCCTTCGCTTCATCATTCCTTTTGGTTGGTGTCATTGTTGCTCAATGGCATCTTCACATAGACTCTCGACAAATTTTGTCGTGATCACCATCAATATACTGCCTTGTTCTATGATATCAATCGAATTCTTGAGGAGAAATACGATCCTTGCTCGTCGATGATTCGTGTTGTCATTGACACCATCCTTGACTTCCTGCCAATACAGACTTGGTCATGTTTTGGTTATATATTACATTCCTTAACATTCTTGGAATTGTTCCTTTGTACTTCTTGTGACCTTCAGATTCAATCTTGCTTGAAACACCCTGTTAATGTTACCTCGAAGCATGACTCTGGTACGCCGAACAACAAAAAAAACATTGGAAGTGCATTGCGAAATGTTTCTTGCTCTATTATGCAAACACTATTGTATGGATAACATCATGAATTCCCTTGCCCCTTTATCCAAATGGTGATGTACTTGTTGATCTAACATGTATATCATGCTCTACTTGTCCTTGGGAAAAGATACACTCCTAAATCTTGTGTATTAACATATTTTCCTTTCCATTGGTTTGATTAACCTTTTCTTGTGATCTATATATGTTATAAGAAGAAATAATTCCCTGCTTATGGAAACACTTCGGTTTACAACTCTGTCGGTGTGACCCTATTATTATTGCTGACGACATCCCGGTAACCCCCGGTGGACGAGAACTTTGCCTATTGGTCCGCCTCGTTCAAACGAGCAGGAAAATGGTTCTCTTCATCCCTCTCCCTTGGTACCAACGTTGTTGCCAACATAACTAACAGGCTATCCTCTGACATGCCTTGCTACCATGACCGTGCAATATGTCGATGTCCTTCCTACTTTTGAACCACATGGTGGGCCCATAACCCACAGGTCCCAGGATCGAAACCTGACTCCTGTACATCCTTGATTCTGAAGTATCCTTTTTCACTTGCCTTCGTATGTAATTCATAAGCCACCTTACTAGTGATCTATTCTAGCATCAGACGCAATAATTTTTGTTCTTGTTGCTCTGAACCCCTTTTACCTTTTGATTAGGCATCGAATGATTGCCTGCCCGTTAAAACTTCTCATGGTACCTTCATACTTTGCTCTCGATGTTTTATTAAGTTTCAACTTGAGAGATACTTCTGCCTCATTCCCTGAATTTGTTCACCAGATAATTAACCCTATAAGGGTCAGTTCTCCCGAAGTTACTCTTTACTTCCCCACTTAAATCTCGGGACGAGATTTCTTGTAGTGGAGGAGATTTGTAACACCCCCGGTGTCATGCTACAGTAAACCTCTGTGATTAAGCTAACTAAGCATTGCTTGATCGCCCTTGATTCAAATCTCATTGAAATTCCACTTTGGAATCAAATTCATTTTTGCAAGTGAATTTTGAAGTTGCACAAAAGTTGTTGCAAAATAGTCCATCATTTAGTAAAAAATCCATAACAAATGGCTGCTAAAGAAAACAACATCACCTCCAAGCTAAGATGGACTATAGCTCATTAAAACAGTGCCAACTCAGCAAATTAATTGCTTTTCCATGTTTTTGCAAATTCAATCTAATTCAAACTTCTTCCAAACTGTTTGTGGTTGTGCCAAAAATTGCAATGTTATGTGGACAATTCCCATATTTAACAAAAAACATTTTTGCACCCCAAATATTACAAAACCCCTTTCTGTAAAAGAAAAGCAGTATTAAAAAAAAGAAAAGAATAGGCCAGGCTACACTGTGCACTTGGCCCAGCCGCGCAACAGTGACAGCCCAGCCCACCTACCTCAGCCTTTCGTCCTCCTCCAGCAACAGGAGAAGGCCGAGCCTCCATGGTCATGGGCACTCGCCTCCAGACTGGCCAAGGCCATGGTGGATGAGATCAGCCGCCGACTCTCTCTCTCTCTCTCTCTCTCTCTCTCTCTCTCGCCCAAACCCTAACCCACATCAGATCCCCCTCCTCCTCGCGCTCTCTCGCGCGCTCGATTCCTTCTTCCCACTGTCCGAGCGCGCCCGCCGCCGTTACCGCGCCGACCTCGCGGCCACCGTCATCCCCCCGCATCGCCGACATGTCATAGGCATCCGCCGTCCTTTTCCACGTCGACCGGTGCCCGCCGTTGGAGCCGGAAGGCACCACTGCGTCGGATCCACCTCGTCCCCTTCCGCCTCGGCTGCCGGTGGTTCCCGTCGACCGCGGCCTCCCTCTGCGCTCCCGTTCACTTTTGGGGCCTCCTTGCGCCTGCACAGTGAGCTCCGCCTCTCCTCCCTCCTCTCCCCGCTCTCCCCTGTCCCTCTGTCTAGCCGTAGCCGCACCACAGCATTGCTGACCTCCGCCGCCCGCCATGGTCGCCGTCCGCGCGCCGTGCATGCTCCCGCACCCCCGCGCGAGTCACTGGCGCCCTCCAGGGCGCGCACAACACCGAGCCGCAGCCCCAACCGCCCCCCTAGGCCATCCCGCCGCGATTCGAACGGGGCCCGAGCGCCACCGCCGCTCCCCGTCGTTGCTCCGGCCAGCTTCGGCCTCCCCAGTCTCGCCTTTTACCACCACTTGACGCGTCGTCGACCCGACGTTCGAAAGAGCCCACCCGCCCCTCCGTTCGTGCTCCCTGTCGCCGACTCCATACTCCGCCCAACTCCGGCGACCGCAAACCTCGACGCTGGCGATGCTCCGACCGTCCCCGGCGCCGGCCGTCGTCACCATCGCGTGCGCGATGCCGGCACGCACCCGTAGGTCCAAACCGCCGGTCTGGAGGCCCTCTGTGGCCTTTTTCCGGCCGACTCAGGCGCGTCCCCGCCGCTGTAATGTTTGCTGCCGGCGCGCCACTGCCACCACTGACATGGCCACCTGGGGCCACCACCCTGGGTCGCTGACCAGTGGCCCCCGCTCGCCCCCTTAACCAGGTTGACCCGATCAACCTCGCTGACTGGGCAGCCAGTGCCACTAACGTCTCGGCCCCGCGCTAATTAACGGGTTTTACAAATAAATAAAATTTTAATTAATCTGCTAATTAGTTTCAATCACTAATCAGTCACTGACTAATGGGGCCCACACCCCTAAGTAGTTTTGTTAGTCAATTTAGCCCACTGTTAGTCCACTGTCTATGACAGCTGGGACCCACTGGTCAGCCGTCTTGTTGGTTGCTGATGTCACAGTGATGTCATGCTGACGTAGTATTTCCTTTTGTTTTATAAAATAATTCCAGAATATGTTTTAAACTTGCAAAAATCATAGTAATTAAACCGTAACTCCGATGAAAATGTTTTCTACATGAAAGTTGCTCAGAAAAATCCAACGAATCTGAATATGCGGTCTGTTCATCTGTCACATGCCCCTAGCATGCTGAACATGGAACTTTCCCCCTCCGGTCATGTGTCTGACACAGGTCCGGAATCGGGAAAACATTCCCTATTGACTTCCCCCTTCGCCGGTATCGTGTAGCACCGCGTTAGAACACGTCTACCTCTGTTGTTGTCCTGTTATATGCACTTGCTTGCTATGTATTTATTGTTTCTCCCCCCTCTTCTCTTCGGTAGACCCCGTGATGATGCTGATGCCCCAGTGATCGACTACGATACCGACGGCCCCTCCTTGCCAGAGCAACAAGGCAAGCCCCCCCCCCCTTGATCATCCCGATATCGCCCATTCCATTCTCTCATGCTTGCATTAGATTTTGCTACTGTAATTGATTACTCCTATTTTGATGCATAGCCTGCTTTTGTAACCTGCTTATTGTTACCTACCTGCTTATCCTAAACTGCTTAGTATAGGTTGGTTAGTGATCCATTAGTGACCCCCACCTTGTCCTTGTTGCCCCTGCTTCATCATTAAAGACCCGATCAACGGGATCGAAGACCAGGCCCCGACACCGCACATCACTTTCCCCTTAGTTGCTCGATTCTACTGGGTTACTATCGAGTGCCGAGGGTGAGACCTCTACAACACTTCTGATGTTAACCCTATAGCTATTCAGTCATGGTCATCGGGGGTGATTCCGCCTTAACCACTTCCGATATGACTCTGTCATGCAACCCCTCAAGTTTGAACTTCGAGGGTGGTTCCTCTTGCGTTCACCTTGATGATTACATCGAGTGGAATCCATCAAGGGTGATTCCTCGGGTTTTCCACTTGGTGTTAAACACATGGTTTCTATGGTTACTATGACTTTACCCTGAACCCTGTTACTAAAGACGGGTCGACCCTGAGGGGTACCCGTGCGGGCATATTTGCGAGTGATGTGGAGACGGGTTGACCTGGAGGGTGCCTGCGAGATAATTACGAGGCGTGGCCGGGCATTCCTAGCCCATGCCGCAAATCCTCGAGGCGGGGCAACGGGGTCACATCTTTTGTGAGTCTCTACTGGTTACCACGCGTTCGTATTCCACTACGATTTTGATATTTGATCCGAGGGGTCTCTGGCCTGATAGCACTAACCATCACGTGGGCATAGTATGGGCGTTCTGCGTCGTATGCATCAGCCGAAGCTTAATAGACGCCAGCGACTGAGCGGCGCGCGCCGGGTTGGACTGGTAAGCTCCTGCCTTTTCAGGGAGGTAGCTAGGTCTGCTCACCGCCACCCTCGCACGCGTCAGGAGTTCACGGGGAGATGGCCCATGACCCACAGGGGCATAGGTTTATTCCGTCTTTGGCCTCTCTATTAAGCCTAGGTCGGGTTGCGGCGTATTGTTTGGCCGAGGCCGGGCATGACCCAGGAAAGTGTGTCCGGTCGGAGTTAAGCGAGCATGGTGGGTAAATTGGTGAACCCCTGTAGGGAAGAAAACATCTATCGATAGCCTGTCCTACGGTAACGGACACTTGGAGTAGTATCCTGATCGATACAACAAGAACTGGATACTTGTGATGAGAACTCGATGGTGATGAGAATTGGATTTTTGATGAGAACTGGATAGTAAGGCTCTGGGATTGCTTTCTCGCAGGGTGTCGAGAAAGGATCTCTGGCCGAGGTTGATATCACTGCTACTACTTTACTTTATGCTACTCTACTCCCTCGAGGCCCCTGGCTTGTAATATAAAGGTTGTATTATTTTAATTTGTGTCTATAGTTGTGTGGTGATATCTTCCCATGAGTACTTGATCTTAATCGTACACATTTGAGTGTATGATTAGTGTATGATTGAATCGAGGGCGTCAAACGGAGCTTCTCACAACAAGCATGATGGTTTTCGGTACGGAACGTCCCACCTTTGGGGACGAAACAATATCCACTGCCTCTTATTGCTTTCAAATTTTTTTCTCGTGTCAACGTAGAACAACATGAGTGTTGTGTGGATTTTTGTGATTTTTCGGGGTTCATTTGGACATTTTCATGCATTAAGTGAGTTTTCAATGAATTTATGTGCATAATCCAAATTTGAACTACATGCACATG
Organism: Aegilops bicornis; assembly: GCA_021605145.1. Taxonomy (NCBI): domain Eukaryota; kingdom Viridiplantae; phylum Streptophyta; class Magnoliopsida; order Poales; family Poaceae; genus Aegilops; species Aegilops bicornis. The sequence goes on from CM038670.1 coordinate 460,184,264, forward strand.
CTCCAGTGCATATAAATTGGTTGAAAAATCAAATCTGTGTCATTGGGTGCATGCTTAGGTCCCATGCAAGAAATGGGAATGAATTTCAAACACCAGGGCACCGTTGATTGCCGGCAAAACATTGAGATGCCTGGTTTTTAAATTCTAGTAAATCAAATACTCGTCTGAAATTCATGAAACTTGGCATGCTATCATGGAGCGGCATCAACATGTTATGGTACAAATTTTATCCCATTTGGGGCAGGTTTGGGTATATGCTTCTCACAAACCAGAGCTTCCCACAACAAGCATGATGGTTTTCGGTAGGGAACGTCCCACCTTTGAGGACGAGACAATATCCATGGCCTCTTATTGCTTTCAATTTTGTTTCTCGTGTCAACATAGAACAACAGGAGTATTGTGTGAATTTTTGTGATTTTTCGTGGTTCGTTTGTACATTTTTATGCATTGATTGAGTTTTCAATGCATTTATGTGCATAATTCAAATTTGAACTACATGCAATTGCTCCAGTGTATATAAATTGGTCGAAAAATCAAATCTGTGTCCTTGGGTGCACGCTTAGGTCCCATGCAAGAAATGGGAATGAATTTCAAACACCAGGGCACCGTTGATTGCCGGCAAAACATTGAGATGCCTGGTTTTTTAAATTTTAGTAAATCCAAAACTCGTCCGAAATTCATGAAACTTGCATGCTATCATGGAGCGGCATCAACATGTCGTGGTACAAATTTTGTCCCGTTTGGGGCAGGTTTGTGTATATGCTTCTCACAGAACGGAGCTTCTCACAACAACCATGATGGTTTTCGGTAGGGAACGTCCCACCTTTGGGGACGAAACGATATCCATTGCCTCTTATTGCTTTCAAATTTTTTTCTCGTGTCAACATAGAACAACAGGAGTGTTGTGTGAATTTTTGTGATTTTTCGGGGTTCGTTTGGACATTTTTATGCATTAACTGGGTTTTGAATGCATTTATGTGCATAATTCAAATTTGGACTACATGCACATGCTCCAGTGCATATAAATTGGTTGAAAAATCAAATATGTGTCCTTGGGTGCATGCTTAGGTCCCATGCAAGAAATGAGAATGAATTTCAAACAACAGGGCACAATTGATTGCCGGCAAAACATTGAGATGCATGGTTTTTAAATTATAGTAAATCCAAAACTTGTCTGAAATTCATGAAACTTGGCATGCTATCATGGAGCGGCATCAACATGCCATTGTACAAATTCTGTCCCATTCGTGGCAGGTTTGGGTATATGCTACTCACAGACCAGAGCTTCTCACAACAAGCATGATGGTTTTCGGTAGGGAACGTCCCACCTTTGGGGACGAAACTATATCAATTGCCTCTTATTGCTTTCAAATTTTTTTTCTCGTGTCAAGATGGAACAACAGGAGTGTTGCGTGAATTTTTGTGATTTTTCGGGGTTCGTGTGGACATTTTTATGCATTAACTGGGTTTTCAATGCATTTATGTGCTTAATTCAAATTTGAACTACATGCACATGCTCCAGTGCATATAAATTGGTTGAAAAATCAGATATGTGTCCTTGCGTGCATGCTTAGGTCCCATGCAAGAAATGGGAATGAATTTCAAACACCAGGGCACCGTTGATTGCCAGCAAAACATTGCGATGCCTGGTTTTTAAATTCTAGTAAATCAAAAACTCGCATGACATTCATGAAACTTGGCATGCTATCATGGAGCAGCATCAACATGTCGTGGTACAAATTTTGTCCCATTTGGGGCAGGTTTGGGTATATGCTTCTCACAAACCGGAGCTTCTCACAACAAGCATGATGGTTTTCGGTAGGGAATGTCCCACCTTTGGGGACAAAACGATATCCATGGCCTCTTATTGCTTTCAAAAAAATTTCTCGTGTCAACGTAGAACAACAGGAGTGTTGTGTGAATTTTTGTGATTTTTCGGGGTTTGTATGGACATTTTTATGCATTAACTGAGTTTTCAATGCATTTATGTGCATAATTCAAATTTGAACTACATGCACATTCTCCCGTGCATATAAATTGGTTGAAAAATCAAATCTATGTCCTTGGGTGCATGCTTAGGTCCCATACAAGAAATGGGAATGAATTTCAAACACCACATCACCGTTGATTGCTGGCAAAACATTGAGATGTCTGGTTTTTAAATTCTAGTAAAACAAAAACTCGTCTGAAATTCATGAAACTTGGCATGCTATCATGGAGCGGCATCAACATGTCGTGGTACAAATTTTATCCCATTTGGGGCAGGTTTGGGTAGATGCTTCTCCCAAACCGGAGCTTCTCACAACAAGCATGATGGTTTTCGGTAGGTAACGTCCCACCTTTGGGGACGAAACGATATCCATTGCCTCTTATTGTTTTCAAATTTTTTTCTCGTGTTAACATAGAACAACAGGAGTGTTGTGTGAATTTTTGTGATTTTTTCGGGGTTCGTTTGGATATTTTTATGCATTAACTGAGTTTTCAATGCATTTATGTGCATAATTCAAATTTGAACTACATGCACATGCTCCATTGCGTGTAAATTGATCGAAAAATCAAACATGTGTCCTTGGCTGCATGCTTAGGTCCCATGCAAGAAATGAGAATGAATTTCAAGCACCAGGGCACCGTTGATTGCTGGCAAAACATTGAGATGCCTGAATTCTGTTAACCGTTTAGGTGACGCCACGTGTCTTGGTTTTAATGGCTGTTAACCATGCAGACAGCTGCTTGACCTTGACTGAACGGGAGGCGTGCGAGCATCGTCCGGTGCACAGGCTGACCGAGAGGCGTGCAAGCTTTCCTCGAGTGCGTAGGCTCACCGCGAAGCGTCTGAGCTGTACGCTGCCCAGGCTCACTAGGAAGCGAGCCCTTTGACTTCCATGGCCGCCCGGCTTGCTCGCATCCTCTCCATTAATGGCGCCCAAGCCGCAGCTTAATTCTATTTTTAAATATAAAACACTCATCGCAAACGTTTTAGTTAGAACACCCCTATGCAAACAGACAGCTTCCCCATGAAGCCAAGAGAAAATGTGCCAAGCATGATTTCTTCAGCTCTTGATCGCAAATATTTTATATAGTACACCCGTATGCAAAGTGAGAGCAACACAGGATTTGTGCATCCCTTCAACGCAAACGGTTGTTTTGAATGACCCGTGTGCAACCACGTACAAACAATTTGGTAAGATTTGTCAATCCTTGTAACACTGCGATTTGTCAAAATTCAGTAATTAAGCATAGATTTCATTCATAGATTAAACCGTCGTTCTTAATTTATACAAACAGTTCAACTCGACAGCTGAACCGACCAAACTTTCCCCTAATTGTTGCGAACCACGTACTGAAATAGCTAGTTCAACTATATATACTAGCTAATTTTAAGTACGTTGTACAGTTCCACAACATCTATAGTAAGATGAACTGAACAAAATAGCCCCTAAATACTACTACTACTACTACTACTACTACTTCGGAGGGGCTTTGTACTACTTCCGGCTGCTTCTCCTCTGCCGGGCGCGCTCAGTAAGAGGCGGCGGCGGAGGAGCCTACGGACGAGCTGGGCAACTGCGATGCGGTGCCTGCCGCTAATGCAGCTTCAGCGATGATCACATCAAACGCCCTCTGCCGCTCCAGATGACCCCTCTCGAAGTGGTGGTTCTCCTCATAGATCTCCTGATTCCTCGCCTCTAAGGCGGCGTGTGCCGCAGCCACGGCGGCGGTAAGGCTCTTTGCATGCTCGACGAGGCGCTCCTTCTCCTCCCACAGGAACTCGGTGTAGCATGCAAGGTCACTGACACACGTGCGGGCATCCACCTCCGCCTCCCGCCTTCAGGCGGCGGTGGTGGAGCAGGTGATGACCCCGGCAGTCAACGGTGGGTTGGCAGCCGCAGCGGCCGACGACGGGGTGGCGGCCACGACCACCACCTCCCACCTTCGGGCCGCGGTGGCGGAGCGGGTGATGGCCATAGTGGCCGGCAGTGGGGTGGCAGCCACGACGGCCACCTCCTGCCTTCGGGCCACAGCGGCGGAGCGGGTGATGGCCCAGGCTTTCGACTGTGGTGTGGTGGCAACGGCGGCCGACAATAGTTGCCTATGGGCACCAGCGGCGGAGCGTGTGGTGGGTGTTCCGCGCACACCCAACAGGGACGCGACGCGCACGACACTATGCCAGGGATTGTGCCGCCGCCACAGTGTAGCCACCCAGCTGGAGCTGTGCTCTGATGACAGCGGAGTGGCTGAGTGAAGACAACGGACCGATGCCATTGGCGATTGTGGGAGAAGCAGACGAGATAAGCTACAGGGATGGAGTGGAAAATGCAACTCAGGACTCACCGGCCGTGAGGGGTTTTCTAGCAGGCTGGTAAGCATTGAGATTTTGGGGGATTTCACCGAGTCAGGCGGGAAGCTTGCGCGGGAACCTGCGAGGTTGTGCAGGAACGGTCTCACTGATGAGTCATTGGCGCCACCGTTTGGCAAAAAGAACGCCCCCACGCGCTGCGCAAGCTTGCGCTGTAAGCCGTCTGCGGGTGCGGGGTGACAAGACGTGCGAGAGGAGGACGAAAGGCCACGTACACATACGGTTAATAAAAAATGTTTGCGATTTAATTACCTACTATACCACCGTCCTGGTTTATAAGTATGATTTAACTAATAAAATACGAATGCATGTCGCCAAAGATTATATAGTTGGATTTGTATTTGAACATAGTTTCCAATTATATAATTTTTAAAACATGCATTAACATTTTGTTGGTTAAATTTGAGGGCAAAGTATGGCACGGAATATAAAGGAGACTATAGACTAGACGGAGGTGGTACCACACGGCCGCTCTCTACACAGCGACGCAACTGTCAGTCGGCTTGTAGGCGACCATTTCCTGTGTGTTCAACTGCTCTATGCGTGTGATTGCTTGTGATTCAGGCGGCTGCGGCGCGCTCTGCTCGCGTCCCGCCGCTCGCGCTGCCAGTGTTTGGGGCCGACGCATGATCACGCATGTTCGTGTGCAAGCGGTTGTGCCGGGCGCGGCGCGACGATGCAGTTACCCGCTGCAAAAACTGCCATGCGGACGCGCCGACAATCCACGCTGCCTGGCCCCTTTTATTCTTGCGGCCATTTACCTTCATCTCTCGTCTCACATGACACAATAAGCACACCCACGAGGACACATACAGAGAGGACATCCAACGGTTCCAATGGCGCTTCCCGTGGCTCCAATGGCGCTCCCAGCTGACGACAAAGACAACGGCGGGCAGTTCACCACGCATCACGTAGTGGACACCCACGTGAGGGGGAAGGCTCTCTTGGTGGTGTACATGAACGATCCGGTCTCGGTGGAGAGCTCCATCCAAACTATGGAGCAGTTCCTTGCCGAGGGCAAGTACCGAGTGGTCGGCTTCGACCTCGAGTACACCATCGGTCATGCCGGGCACGATTAGAAGGTTGCCGTCGCCCAGTTGTGCGTGCGACATCACGTCCTCGTCTACCTCTTCCACCTTGCCACAAGGCCTTGCGAGCGTTTCTCCAGGTGTATCAAGAGCTCCAACTACAGTTTCGCTACGGTGGACACCACCAAAGGTCTAAAAGCGCTCTAGGTTTTGGATTTGAAATGCCCGAATCTTGTCAACATCCAGCACCACTATAATGTTTGGGACAACGAAAAAAAACAAACTGAACTCCCTGGTCGGCCTCGCCACGGCCATCATCGACCACTACTACGTGAAGATGAAGGAAGAGAGCAATAAGGACAAGAACGCCTGGCACAATGTGTGGCCTAAGAGACTTGATGAACAACATGTCAAGTACGCGGCCATGGACGTGTACACAAGCTACGAGATGTACAGGAGGATTGTTGACATGAGGAACTATCTTATTCCTGACAAAGACGAGGGATCGAGCCACATAGCAGTGGCGGGAGCCTCACAAGAAGTAGATGACTAGACAATCGTTTCTCCTACTTTAGAATGCACTAGTAGAATGCCCGTGTGTTGCCACGGGCATTTTAAAAATCTGTCTAGTTCATCATGATGATGTTCTACTGGAGAACAACATCTGAGGTTTCTGGACATATGATACTATTCCTCATTGCAATTAATGCCACTAAATTTCTGATCCATCAAACCATGGGTAACTGCAAAAGTAAATGAATCTGAGTTCAATGCCCATGCGTTGCCACAAGCTAACAAAATCTACAAAGAAAATTGTTGTGTCACATTGGAGTCATTGACTATCCACATGGGACCATACTTCATGGTCGTCATGTGGTTGTTTTATTTTCTAGACAAATGTGTCTCATTATCGCCTTCCTCTCCTCCATCTTCTCGGCCACCACATGACAATTTGCTTCCTTCCTCCCACTGTCCACCAATCTATGTGTTTTCTCCCCCTACCTTGCACAATTATGCTGAGAATCTTGTTCAACTCCAAACAATCTTGTCCATATGGCGATCTCGTAACTTATAGATGACCCACACGTGTTGATTATGCCAATATTGTGACACTGGCAGAATCAACGCACTAAACATGTGATTGTGTCTGGGCTTGGTTAGTGGTTGAAACATACCTACAATAAAGAAATGTTTACTCAAAACAGATATTTACAGGGATAATTTATTTGAAGGAAAATGAGATATTTGGGTTCATCCCAAATTACCGCATATATCTTATGGAACAAATTTCATCAACTCAACATCTAAAATATGACTTCTTATTAGGGGTACATAGAGTTACAGAATAATAGAAAGACGATGTTATATATACTCCATGATGGCCTTTCTTTTTATGGCTACAATAGCATGAGTCACATAACACCTCGAAATATATGTTTCCTTCCTCTTTGACAAAGAATAAGCCAGGCCATTGTATACTAAGGAAATAAACTAATATAACTACAAACAATAGCCTTCTCCTTTGCACAACAATCAATATAAATATATTGTTATGACATTGTTCTAATAGGGTCTTGGGGGTGGCTGCCGCCCATGCGTTGCCCCTACGGGAGCCCCCCCGGTGCAGCCTCGGACTTTGCTGCCTCATGCAGCACAAGCGCCTCATTGCCGCCCCTACCTCGCGCCACCGCATATATCTTATTAGGTTAGCACCGATCGCATCAAGCATGTACCATTAGGATCCTCACGCACATCAGATGATATTTTCAATTTTATACCTTCTTCGTCCACATCTCATCTTTGCATTCCCAATCCAAACTCGCCATTGTCGTCGACGGCGCATCCGGCTCGCAACCTGCCACAAAGTTAAATTAGGAACAACACGAATAAACAAGCATCTAGTCGGTCGATCTCATCTCATGATCCAAGTGTCCAAGCCCATGTACAATGCACATCAATAACAATTCAAACGCTCGCTCATTGATGGATAGTATAGTACGTTGTCTCCATTATTACTACCACTACACATGTATTGCTATTGAATTTATAGAGATATTTATATATAGTTAGAAGTAGGTGCGTTGATAGAACTCTTAAATCAATCTACAATGCCTATGTATTTACTCTCTTTTTCTCTCAAGCTTCTAAAAATGAAATTAATTAAGCAATGAATTTTGAAAATGTATATATGAGCACAAATTACTATCTTCCTGCCATAGTGCTTTCTGTTCTTTGAAGATGATCGACACTAATACTGAATTTGGAACATAATAAAAGTTGAGGAACATTAGGCATTCTCCAGATTCTTTGCTCATGGCCTACAGACAAAATAATAATAACCATTAAAATAGAGAGATCAAAGTTTAGAACTTCAGACCCCCAATGGTTCCTCCCATTCTCATTGAATGTTTCTTAAAGGATGGCATAATTTGAAACTATGGCCTCGATGAAGCTTTCAAGGTATTGACACATGGACTGTTGTACATGGCTTTTCTGAGGGGAAAACTTTGTTTTTGCCACTCTAGTTTTTGCCCACTTTGCTTATGCCACTCTAGAATTTGACATTTCACTTTTGCCACTCTAGTTTTTGCCCCCTTTGCTTATGCCACTCTAGAATTTGTCATTTCACTTTTGCCACTCTTAGCTTTTGACAATATATCACTTTTGCCCTTCCGTGGCAAAAACAAAATTTTCCAAGTGGCAATTGTGATACATGTCAGATGCCAAGAGTGCCAAAAGTGAAATGAAAAAAATATCGTTTTTGCCACGGAATGGCATTTGTGATGTATTATCAAAAGCTAATAGTGGCAAAAGTGAGATGTCAAATTCTATAGTGGCATAAGCAAAGTTGGCAAAAACTAGAGTGGCAAAAACAAAGTTTTCCCTTTTCTGAGTGCACTCTTCGTGGACCTTTCTTTCTATTGATCAGTCACAACAAGAATGATATGCTTTTTTCACTTGTTCCAACATACAAAAATGAGCTACTTGAATAGGTGAAGAATTTATGACAGAAAAGGAGATAAGGACAAAACAAACTGGAATGAGCCTGGATTAGGTAGAAGGAAACCCCAAACGGAGGTGCCACAATCTGAAAAGGCTCTAGGTTGGCACAATCCTATTTAGATACTGGGACCAACTTGCGAAAATTCACCTATCTGGATATATATGGCATAAAACACATGATTATCTGCCCAGGAAGTTCTGTACATAGCTTACAATAAAATAGCTCGGTTCATCTACACTAATTTTTGCTTAGATCGATGGCGGCACATGACAAAATGGTACACAGAGCCTAAGCAAGAAGATTGAGAATAATCCAAAGTGGAAGGCAATACACCAACCATTAATCAACCAAGAATAGTAAAAAAATTCAGAGCATGTGTCATACTCATACCAAATGGAGAAAGATTGAAATGAGAAAATGGTTTTCTACGAAGGAACAAAATTAGGACAACATGAATGGATAAAGTAAGAGGATTGGTCCTTTGTGAAGAAGAACTGGGTGTCAACAATTGATACATATGGATTATTATGTTATTGCTATAGAAGTATTTAGTATAAACAACCCACACGAAATTACTGTTTTCTATCTAGTATAACGTCATACATGGAAACATGAAACTGGTACTGAGACAATAATTTAGACCTCTCTCTCTCTCTCTCCCTCTCCATCGCTCCCTGTATTTCTGTTCCTCATCATTGGTGATACAACATAAAGAGAAAAGAGAGACTAAAACACATGAGAGCTAGAGGATATACATTTTATCTACATTATAAATATATACAGAGAAGAAACTGTGGATGTCAATGTTAATGCAGCAAGGAATCTAATGATTTTCCAATGCATATAAGTAGCCTAATCAACATAGTTTATGAATAGATATATGGAGAGAGAAAAATTAGTAAGTATATATGCAACTCATTTTATTGATTAGAGTAGCCATTGTATCAGGCAGTTTTGGATCTTCTGAATCTCAGTTTCTCAACTTTAATAGTTTCGGGATAGAAAGCAAATAGATTGAAAACCAACTATTTCCTAAAATTACATATCAAATAGTATGCTATTTCAAATATAGATAAAGTAACATGCCAAAGCAAGCAAATTTAATAAATATGGGAGATTATTTATTACCGGAAGCTGAATGGAGCTCTCGACCAGCATTTTCTTACCATATAAGGAAGCCATGTCTAGAGCCGCGGATGTGCAAACGTCCAAAGATATAATGTTGCACGAAAGAAGCTAGGCAAGCTTTCATGGAGTACTCGGCATTTCAAATGTTCAGAGATGAGATATCCAGATCTGGACTGAGCAACAGTATTATCTCAACCTGCGTAAAATGAATTAAAATGTATGAGAAAGATAAAATATTCCTAAGTTTTAGGAAGCTAAGAACCCCGATTAATATATTTTTGGGCAAGAAAGAAGTGTATACAATTATAATAACAGGGTGTAGTACCATCTCAATCAATAATTTAAGCTAGAAAAAGAAGTACATAATTCAGTCTGGTGTTTTTATTTCCATTCACAATTCATTGACATCAAGTTATCTTCTCTCTTCCTTTATGTGAGACTGCAGCTACATATTTAAGTCAGATTAGTACATGAGATCTTTTACGCACATAACTAAACTGAGATCCTACTTTGGCTTTTAAATCCTGACTGGATGCTAGCATTTATTCCATGGCTCCGGCATTAGTTAACCAGAAGTGTTGATACAATACAATCTATCATCGTTGCGGCAGCCGATACAATCAATTTATAATGCAAAATGGATGGATCAAGCACAAAAAGACCACCAAAATACACACATGCATACATGCACCACTCTCTGGAAAATTCCTTACTTACCGGAGCTCAGTGGTGACGAACGATCCTGGCCTTGGACATCCTCCAACTCAGAGGTGACGAAAGACCATCTCATTGTGGAATTGTCGCTCCCAATAGCATAGGAGCTTCCGAAACTCCATCCCCCTCCTATAGAGTCACTGTTCTTGAGCAGGCCCAAGTTGGCGGCAACCCCATCACCTGATCAAATTGAACCGTTAATAATGCAAATCATAGGCACCAATAGTAACTGGAAAGGGAAGTAACGAACGCACTGGTGAATCTGAGGCCATGGAAAGAAATTAGTGAAATTGAAAAGAATAAATCTGGGACATCTCTCCAAAGTATCTTAGTATGATCCAAAATGTCTAAAAACCAAAACAATGTTGAAATGGGAATTACCAGAAATCTGGTACATGTTGCTAACAACAAATTGCATGACTGATAAACTACATCAATTATGTCACAAGCTACCAGGCACTTCCGAATCATAATGACTCTCAATCAAATTAAGCAATTGACTTCACACGACATGGGATTATAGAGAACCCGCCAATAATGAAGAACGTTTCGGGTTTAGAAATTAGAAATAAGGACGATCAGGATCAACCTGCCAAAACTCGTTTTAGAATATGTCTCGGTATCTGAATATATTCATCATTCGACACCTCCTTGACAGTTTCTAGATTGCCCGTGCATCACCTAGATAGAGCTTGGGAGAGGCTTTCTTCCTCTCGCCTGCATCTCTTTCCTGATGAAATCATGAAAGCGTATGATAAAACAATGTTAAGAAAATAACTCATTTGCAGACGTCTTTTGTTTAAGTATCTCAACTGTAACTAAGGGTGAGTTGGAAACATGTCTCTTACCTTGTTGTCAGGGATAGCTAGCGCCTAGTAAGAAAAAAATGATTTCAGTTGGAAAACATAATTTCTGCTGAAGTAGCATGATATTTGCGACCAATCTGATTTGCTTCTATGTATTTTATTGAAGAAGAAAATCGTCACTAGTACGAACCAGAATGTTGGAACGAAACAGAAAGAAAAACTGTGTTGGTCATTGCCATAGCTGCAAGTCAATGAATTCTAAGGTATTCTCCGACTCAAGAGGTACACCATCGTACATGCAATGCAAGCTACAATCATGTTCATCTCTGAATGATCTTAATTCACAAAAGGAGCACATTAGCAAACACCACCAAGTTGTGTCCAGACCATTTGCAATCAAAAGATGAGATGTGCAGGGAAGGGGGTGGAGCTCACCACACCAGGCTAGGGGGTAGGAGGAGGGAGTAGGCAGCCGCAGCAGCCATGAGGGAGGGCTCGTCCTCATCCACCTGAAGCAGTAGGAGCAGCAGCTGGTCCAGATCCGAGCAACCTGCACATAAAACAAAGGAAAGGAAAGGAAAGGAAAGGAATCACAAGGAGGGGCATGAAGAAACCGTCAAGACAAGGGAAGGAGGCACGCACACCATGGTCGGAGGTCGCCGGAGATGGCCTGCAGCCGGCGCACATCCTTTCCTTGGAGGTTGAGGCGTCAGACCTCCACAGGTAGCTAGGGTTTCGGGCGTCTCAGTCCATGGCTACAGTCGGGTCGGACCTCCATGGACGATCTCGAGGGACGGCGGCCCGCCGGTGCAGCTGCGGATCTGGGTGCTGCCCCCCCCTTGCTGCCGGATCCCTTGCATTCCCATCCCTCCATTGGGAGAGGGAGAGAAGGTGAGGGGGAGGAGGAGGTCGCCGGCAGTGTCGCCATGGCCGGGCAGGGCTCCTCCCGCCTGCCCGCGACAGAAGGTGGCGGGGGCGGCCGTGACGGGAGGTGGCGGGGCGGTAGCAACGGGCGGCGGCGTTTGAGGGAGGGGATCGGCGGCGGCTGCGAGGGCGAAGGATGTGGTGTGGCGTCGCTCGAGGGAAAGGCTTCGCTCGCTCGTCGCTCGAGGGCAATGTCTGGCTAATTTTCGTAGGTTAATTTTCGTAGAATTTTTTCCGAACGATTTTTTCGATCAACCGGAGGGTTTAGCACTGGACATTGTGGGAGCCTACCGTTTTTTCCTTTCGTGGTTCGAGGGCGGAGGGGGGAATTGATTGGATGCGGGAGGTGGGATCGAGGACGAAAAAAACCGTCTCTAGTGGGACGAAAATTGACCGGTGGAGACTACTAACTGCTCCATTAGGAGTAGAGATGCAATTGTTTATTGAGGTATGTGTGAATGATCTGTATAATCACTTATGTAATTCAGTTATTCTACTGTAGACAGAGCAATTCACACGGCTTATTAGTAGCAATCGTCTGTGTTATTATTGGTCTCGAACACATTTCAGATTACGGACCTGTTTGCCGCGTATCACACACATCTTGTTTAGTTGAACCATTTCCATTGTGTTGCCTAATTACACACAGTTCATCCTAGTGAACCGTATGCTGTACACACACGCCTTCATCTGGCTGCCCGTTTCTTTTATGCCTCCTCATCCCAAACAGTTAATTGAGCTGAACCGTAAGCCCTGCATTGCACACGCAACTAAATTCTGAACCGTGTTTGATGTATCTGTCATCGCAAACTTGTTGCACCTTTTTGGACGGTTTTTTACACCACCGTCTGCGATTATGGCATCGCACACAGTTTCGTCGAAGGGTCTCTGATCGTAGTGTCGCGTTTGGACCATTCATATGTCTCCATCGTATCTACTTTTCCAAATACTTTTGCCCTTGTTTTGGACTCTAAATTGCATGATTTGAATGGAACTAACCCGGACTAACGCTGTTTTCAGCAGAATTGCCATGGTGTTATTTTTGTGTAGAAATAAAAGTTCTCATAATGACCTGAAACTTCACGGAGAATAGTTTTGGAAATAATAAAAAATACTGGCGAAAGAATCAAGGCCAGGGGGCCCACACCCTATCCACGAGGGTGGGGGCGCGCCTACCCCATGGGCGCGCCCCCCTGCCATGTGGGCCCCTGGTGCTCCATCGACCTCAACTCCAACTCCATATATTCACGTTCGGGTAGAAAAAAATCAGAGAGAAGGATTCATCGTGTTTTACGATACGGAGCCGCCGCCAAGCCCTAATCTCTCTTGGGAGGGCTGATGTGGAGTCTGTTCGGGGCTCCGGAGAGGGGAATCCGTCACCGTCGTCATCACCAACCATCCTCCATCACCAATTTCATGATGCTCACCGCCGTGCGTGAGTAATTCCATCATAGGCTTGCTAGACGGTGATGGGTTGGATGAGATTTATCATGTAATCGAGTTAGTTTTGTTAGGGTTTGATCCCTAGTATCCACTATGTTCTGAGATTGATGTTGCTATGACTTTGCTATGCTTAATGGTTGTCACTAGGGCCCGAGTGCCATGATTTCAGATCTAAACCTATTATGTTTTCATGAATATATGTGAGTTCTTGATCCTATCTTGCAAGTCTATAGTCACCTATTATGTGTTATGATCCATTAATCCCGAAGTGACAATAATCGGGATCCTTACCGGTGATGACCGTAGTTTGAGGAGTTCATGTATTCACTAAGTGTTAATGCTTTGGTCCGGTACTCTATTACAAGGACACCTTAATATCCCTTAGTTTCCAATAGGACCCCGCTGCCACGGGAGGGTAGGACAAAACATGTCATGCAAGTTATTTTCCATAAGCACGTATGACTATATTCGGAATACATGCCTACATTACATTGATGAATTGGAGCTAGTTCTGTGTCACCCTATGTTATAACCGTTGCATGAATGATCGCATCCGACATAATTATACATCATTGATCCAATGCCCACGAGCTTTTCACATATTGTTCTCCGCTTAGTTACTTTTCCGTTGCCACTGTTACAGTTACTACAAAACTGCTACTGTTACTTTTGCCACCGTTACCATTACTTCCATACAACTTTGCTACTAAATATTTTGCTGCAGATATTAAGTTATCCAGGTGTAGTTGAATTGACAACTCAACTACTAATACTTGAGAATACTCTTTCGCTCCCCTTGTGTCGAATCAATAAATCTGGGTTGAATACTCTACCCTCGAAAACTGTTGCGATCCCCTATACTTGTGGGTTATCAACCATCCTGCAGTAGTGTTTTATCTTCCCACACAAGACTTCAACATCTCTAACAATCCCAGTTGATGATATAGTATCTCTATTAGCAAGTTTAATAGTGACATCAATATCCTCTATCTCAGCAGGTGCAATATCATTCATAATTTCTTTATATAAGGTATAAGGAATTGCACTCACACTAGCACCCACATCACATAAGCCATGATAACAATGATCTCCTATTTTAGCAGAAACAACATGCATGCCAACAACAGGTCTATGTTTGTCTTTAGTGTCGGGTTTAGCAATCCTAGCAGCTTCATCATAGAAATAAATAACATGCCCATCAATATTTAACCATAGCAATACTAGGTTCAACTTTAATTTGTTCAAAAGGTGTAGGTGTTTTAGTATAACTCTTATGAACCACAGTTCAAGCTTTAGCATGATCCTTTATTCTAACATGGAATGGTGGCTTCTCAATATAAGCGCTGGGAACAATAGGATCAACATTATAAATAATAGCTTCTTCTTCAACTTTGATAGTTTCTACTACTTTAACTTCAATGGGATGATGATATTTAAACCACTTCTTCTTAGGAGATCAATGTGAGTAGCAAAAGATTCACAGAAAGAAGCTACTATCTCAGAGTCAAGTCCATATTTAGTGCTAAAATCACGAAAAGCATCGGTATCCATAAAAAGATTTAACACAATCAAACTTAAGGTTTATACCTGACTCCTTACCTTCGTCGAGATCCCAATCTTCAGAGTTGCGTTTAATTCTTTCCAATAAATCCCATTTGAATCCAATATCCTTCTTCATATAGGAACCAGTACAAGAAGTATCGAGCATGGATCGATCATTATGAGAAAGTTGAGCATAATTTTTTTGAATAATAATTTCCCTTGAGAGCTCATGATTGGGGCATGAATATAAAATTTATTTAAGCCTCCCCCAAGCTTGAGCTATACTTTCTCCTTCATGAGGCCAAAAATTATATATATAATTTAGATCACGATGAACTAGATGCATAGGATAAAACTTCTAATGAAATTCCAATTTCAATCGGTTGTAGTTCCATGATCCAATATCATCTAATAGCCTAAACCATGTCAACGCCTTTCCCTTCAAAGATAAAGGGAATACTTTCTTCTTGACAACATCCTCGGGTATACCTGCAAGCTTAAATAGTCCACAAACTTCATCCACATAGATTAAGTGTATATCGGGATGTAATGTTCCGTTTCCTGCATATGGATTGGCTAGCAGTTTATCTATCATACCCGAAGGAATTTCATAATAAATATTTTCAGTAGGTGCAGTAGGTTGAGGAGCAACTAATTGTGGTTCCGATCAAGGTGAAGGTACCCTGAACAAACCCCTCAAAGGATTATTTTCCATAGTAACAAGTGACAGTAAATTTCAGCACACTATATAAATGTTTCCTTACCAAATTCCCCTTACCAAAGGCGCTTCACTCCACGGCAACGGCGCCAGAAAAGAGTCTTGATGACCCACAAGTATAGGGGATCTAACGTAGTCCTTTCGATAAGTAAGAGTGTCGAACCCAGTGAGGACCAGAAGGAAATGACAAGTGGTTTTCAGCAAGGTATTCTCTACAAGCACTAAAATTATCGGTAACAGGTAGTTTTGTGATAGGATAAATAATAACATGTAACAAGTAATAAAAGTAAACAAGGTGCAGAAAGGTGGCCCAATCCTTTTTGTAGAAAAGGACAAGCCTCGACGAACTCTTATATAAAGCAAAGCGCTCCCGAGGACACATGGGAATTGTTGTCAAGTTAGTTTTCATCATGCTCATATGATTCGCGTTCGTTACTTTGACAATTTGATATGTGGGTGGACCGGTGCTTGGGTGCTTCCATTCCTTGGACAAGCCTCCCACTTATGATTAACCCCTCTCGCAAGCATGCGCAACTATGAAAGAAGTATTAAGGTAGACCTAACCATAGCATGAAACATATGGATCCAAATCAGCCCCTTACGAAGCAACGCATAAACTAGGGTTTAAGCTTTTGTCACTCTAGCAACCCATCATCTACTTATTACTTCCCGATGCCTTCCCCTAGGCCCGAATAATGGTGCAGTGTCATGTAGTGGACGTTCACATAAAACCACTAGAGGAAAGACGACATACATCTCATCAAAATATCGAACGAATACCAAATTCACATGATTACTTATAACAAGACTTCTCCCATGTCCTCAGGAAGAAACGTAACTACTCACAAAGCATATTCATAATCATATTCAGATTAGTATTAATTATCATTAAGGATCTGAACATATGATCTTCCACCGAATAAACCAACTAGCATCAACTACAAGGAGTAATCAACATTACTAGCAACCCACATGTACCAATCTGAGGTTTTGGGACCAAGATCCAATACAAGAGATGAACTAGGTTTTGAGAGGAGATGGTGGTGGTGGAGATGCTGATGGAGATTGACCCCCTCTCGATGAGAGGATCGATGGTGATGACGATGGCGATGATTTCCCCCTCCCGGAGGGATGTTTCCCCGTCAGAACAGCTCCGCCGGAGCCCTAGATTGGTTCTGCCCAGGTTCCGCCTTGAGACTGCGGCGCTTCATCCCGAAAGCTTCTTCTTGATTTTTTTTCCAGGGTAAAGGATACCATATAGCAGAAGATGGGCACTGGAGGCCTGCTAGGGGCCCCACAAGGTCAGGGGGCATGCCCAGGGGTAGGGCGCGCCCTCCACCCTTGTGGCTGGCTGGTGGCCCCCCTCTGGTTCTTTCTTCACACAATATTTTTTATATATTCCAAAAATAAGCTCCGTGAAGTTTTAGGACTTTTGGAGTTGTGCAGAATAGGTCTCTAATATTTGCTCCTTTTCAAGTCCAGAATTCCGGCAGCCGTCATTCTCCCTTTTCATGTAAACCTTGTAAAATAAGAGAGAATAGGCATAAGTATTATGATATAATGTGTAATAATAGCCCATAATGCAATAAATATCAACATAAAAGCATGATGCAAAATGGACGTATAATTCCCCTTTTTATAATGTGAGGGGAGCCCTCACACCGGTCGATGCGGGACGGCCAGAAGAGCTCCTGAGATGCGGCTCTGATGAGCCCAAGGATGTTGACGCAGACGCGCAACTTGCTACCCACGTCAGGGGCGGGAGCTGCGCCGGGTGGGGCATGGCGACGCTCGCCTCGCATGACTCTTGCTTCCTGAAGCTCCTCGATTGCCTTGCTGATGAACTCCTGAGCACCTGGCGTCTTGCGCCCTGTGCTCTTCTCGCAGAAGCGCTCGTCGAAGCACGCCTCCAGATGGTGCCCGAACGCCTCCCTCGGTACGCTGGCCAGGTCTGAGGCCCTCCAGAGGAGAGCCCCCGACCCCAACCTATGGGGAAGGCGCCCCATCAGTGGGTGCAGGGTGTGAGGCACGATCATCGGATGCTCCGTCCTCCTGAGATCCTCGGCGGAGCAGCCGCTTCTTCTTCTCGAGGATGACCTCAGGGGGGTAGATGGCGCCCTCATCATCTGGTTTCTCGACCGCTGCAGCCTGATAGGCGCGCTCGAGGGAGCACACCGCATACTTTTCGTCACAGGCGACCGTGATGATGCCGCCACTTCCTGGCATCTTGAGGACATTGTAGCCGTGGTGAGTCGCGGCCGTGAACTTGGCCAGGGCCGGAGACCCAAGGATGGAGTTGTATAGGAGGCGAATGTGGGAGATGTCGAAGTCGATGAGCTCAGTGTTTTAGTTGTCACGCTTGCCGAAGGTGACAGGGAGGCGGATCTGCCCTATGGGGATGGTGGAGCCGTCGGTCACCCCCGAAAAAGGCTTGGTTGGTTGAAGCTGGTCGTACGACACCTGGAGCGTGTCGAACGTCTCGGCATAGAGGACGTTGAGCCTCGTGCCGCCATCCATCAGGGTCTTGGTGATGCGGACGTTGCTGATGGTGGGTGAGTAGAGCATCGGGAGCACGCCGGCCGTGGCCGCACACTTGAGCTGGTCAGTAGAGTCGAAGGTGATGGCGTACTTGGACCACCTGAGCGGGCACGACGCCTCGAGCTTGGGGAGGACCGCATTCACCCCACGAGAGAACTTCTTGAAGATGCGATGGGAGGCGGGGGCCTGAGCGCCGCCTAGGATGCAAGCAATGGCACGAGGCTCTTGGAAGCCCCCGGCCCCATCATCTTGGTGGTGGTCATCATTCCTCCTTGGCAGCGGCGGCAGCGGAGGAAGGCCAGCATTGCCCTGAGGATGGTCCACACGAGGTTGATCCCTCTAGGGGCCCTCGCGAGGCTGGCCCTGACAGCGATCCTCACGAGGCTGATCGCGCCAGTCCTGGCGGGGGTCACGGTTGTCCCAGCGTCCTCCACCTCGGCCTCCTCCATAGCCGTAGCCGCGGTCGTTGCGCTCAGGGCGGCGGCCAAGGAGCCCATCTAGCATAGCCCTGAGCTCTTGGCAATCGTTGGTGTTGTGGCTGTGTACATTATGGAAGACGCAGAACGAGCAGCTGCCCTTGGAAGACTCGGGGTGGTCGCAGCCACGCTTCATCTCAGGTTCGGCCGCGAGCACAGCTGGGCCTTTGCGCTCCACATACTTGGCCTTGGCCTTCTTATCTTCTGGATCAGCCTCTAGGAGCTCAAGGAGGGAGAGGTGACCTTCTTCTGCCCTCGCGCATCTTGTTGCCATGTTGAACATCTCCAGAGCCGAGCACAGGTCCTCGTGTATGGCGAGCTCTTCCTTCATCCTAACATCCCGGACGCCATCAGTGAATGCCGAAATGATGGCCTCATCTGACACCCTGGGGATCTTGAGGCGAACGTTGGTGAAGCGCTGGATGTATTTGTGCAAGGTTTCCCCATGGCTACTGCTTGATGCACCGCAGGTCACCCGCAACAGGGGCGCGGTCGCGAATGCTTTGGAAGTTGGCGATGAAGTGCTCTCGCATTTCATCCCAGGAGGAGGTCGATCCCGCGGGAAGGTTCGGGAGCCATGAGCGCGTGCCGTCCTTGAGGGCCATGGGGAACCAGATCGCCATGACCTTCTCGTCACTCTTGGCTGCCTCGATGCTCAGCTTGTAGGGCTGAAGGAACTCAGCGGGGTTAAGGGTGCCGTCATAGCGCGGAGGCAGGTCCGGCTTGAACTTCCAAGGCCTGACGCGGTGGCGTAGCTCCGAGGTGAATGCACGATAGCCTGCCGCGCTCACGGGAACCCGTCGCCGAGGGGGGGGGGCTGGTCTTGCTGCTCACACACCGCCTCCTCGGGCAGCATGCGGTCTTGATGTGGCGGTGCTGGGAGCGCACACGCTTCTCCTGGAGGCTGTTGCACCACTTGGCAGCTTTCTTCGTTGCGCGCTGGTGCACTGTGCTGCGGGTCGTGCCGAGGGGCCTAACACCTTGGCTCGTGGGTGGCATCTTGCCTGGGAGGTGGAGGAGCGCACCGTGGGCCACGTCGCCCGTGAGAGGCGGTGGGGGAGGCAGTGAGCGAGACGGTGCAGGGGCCTCTCCAGCAGCACTGACGAGCTCGGCGATGCGGTCCAACCAGGCCTCGTAGGGGTCGTCAGTCGAGCGATAGCGCAGGAGCTCGCGTGCCATGAGCAACGCAGCCTGCGCGTTTGCCGGCCCGCGACGAGCATGGGAAGAGGAAGCAGCAGCCGGAGTCAGCGATGTTGTGGCAGGCGTCCGTCACGCCGCACAGAGGGCTGTAGCAACGAAGCCTGCTGCTCGTGGGCCGCGGGGCCGGTGGTAGCGTTGGCCGCAGGCGATGGGGAACGGGAGGGGGTGGGCGTCGCCTGCAGGCGCTGTCTGGGCGACGCATGCGGCGAGGGCGGCCCGGTGCTCAGCACGAACTCGACGAACGTCATCCATGAGAACGGCGGAACGGTGGCGAATCGACCAGCGGGAGAGAGGCTCCGACGCACCCCTAGCAGGCGTGCCAAATTTTGGATTCTGGGCTCCGTAAACCCAAGAAAGATTCAAACTCTGGGGTGCGTGCGAAGAACTCGATATCCCCAGCCTACCAACTTGTCGCTGTCACGGCCTAGCTCAATGAATGGGAAAGGAAAGGGACACAAAAGTTTACCCAGGTTCGGGCCACCTTGCGGTGTAAAACCCTACTCCTGCTTTGGGGTGGATTGGCCTCGCGAGGGGCTGAGTATGAACTAGTATAGAGGGAGAACAGCCTCAGGAGGTCAGTTCTTGTGTTGGTGTGAGTTAGTGAGGCTTCGGATGGCACGATCCCCCTCTATGGTTATGGCTAACCTATATTTATAGTGGCCTAAGTCCTCTTCCCCCGAAATGTAGGCGGGAAGGGATTCCACAACGGCCAGTTTGAAGGGAGACAACTAGTACATCTTATCCTGGCGAAAGGTGGTCTTCACCTGCAAAGCTTCTGGTCGTGACGCCACGGTGGGCTCGGCGATGACCTTCGTCCTGTCGTCCTGGCGGTCTTGGTCTTGTAGCACGGAAATGGAAACCTTTGGCTGGTTCCTGGGGACTCCGCGTCTAGGCTTGCCTCCTTTGTACCGAAGATGAAACCTGCTGCTCTGTGCCCGTTGGCGCCCGCCTGGCCTTGGTCATGATGGCTTATGTCACCTCAACCTCATGAGGTGAGCGCCTGCATAGGAATCTCCGCTCCTATGGAGCCAGCCTAGGGAGGCCGCTCCCTCCGGAGGTCTTGGTGTCGTCCGCCTCGCGATGCCTGGTCCCACCTGAGGGTCTTGTCTTGTCGATGCTGAAGATGAGCTGTACCAGGCCGTTGATGGAGCCACGTCGCAGGCCGCAGGCAGGCAAGTCTGGGTACCCTGGTTCCCAGAACGCCGACAGTTTTTCTTGATGGGGATGTTACAGAGTTTGCTTAACCCCGGCTCAGGAGGAGGAGTGCCTCTTATATAGAGTGCGCTGCAGCTCCACGCTCTCCACGTCGCCAGGGCACTTAATGCCATTAAATACATCTGTTACAAGTGTAAAGAGCCTCAACTACAACAGTTACAGGTAATGGTAGCCTTGACTCTACTTTAAGGATGGCTTAGGATTCCTCGACCATTGCAGCTCCCACGCCGTCCCTTCATCTCTCCAGTCCGAGTGGTGGCGGTCCAGCCGAGTGACGGGTGGTCGTCCGAGTGTCATCGAGGTGTCCAAGTGGACCTCCTAATATACGCATCCGAGTGCTAGTATGGTCCAGAGACCTATTAATGATGGTGTGGGGCCCTAGCTGGGCCCCATATGATGGACCTTTAACCCTACCTGTAGTAGGTGACCTCATCAGGGAACCAAACACGCCCTATGTACTCGTACCTCGTTCCAGTAGGATATGGAAAATTAATAATCAACAAATGACTATATGGCTCTGTCATTTGCAAAACCATGGCTTTAAGAGCATCTTCAACAGTTCCTGTAAAAAAACTCCCCGTAAAAGTGGTTTTACAGGGTCATATAATTTAGAGAAAGTCTTCGGTTGAGGTCTTTTTTGAGATCCCCAAAAATTCCTCCTAAAAGCGATATTTTGCGGTGGTGCGGCATCGACAACAAACTTCGGCGGCGGTTGACAATGGAAGGTGGCGGTTGGTGGCGGGGAGCGGGCGTGTAAGCGGCATGGCGGCGATAGGTGAGACTCTCAGGGATGGTGTGGTGGCACGGTGGGTGTGGCGGCGGCACGGCGGACTCTGGTGGCGGTGAGCTGACGTGACACTTTATGCGAAGGGTGATCTTCCCCTAGATGTAGAGGGAGTTTCGAAGATTATACGGGATCTTACAAAAAATGTGTGTTTAAGAAAACTATTGGAGAGTTTTTTTGCCCATTTTTTCTAAATAGTAGTTATTTTACGGAAAAGGAACTGTTGAAGATACATAAGAAGAGAATAAGGACGCGTCTCAAAGTTGAATAAAAAAAATCGAATGTCAGCATATATGATACAAAATGTTGTCATGTACATGTGTAGAGACTCTATCGCACATGGCTACATGGATATCTTATAATTGTAAGGGCCTGAGATGCATGCACCTGAATCAGCAAGAAGCATGCACGGATGATAGTTGATGGCCTTTTCATAGTACAATGTTTGATGTTCTCTGAAAATTCAAGAAAATCTACATACAATCGTCTCAGGCCTAAAAAATCTACATGCATGTAGAGAAAACTATCATCCGTGCGTGCGTGCCAATTTTGATGGCCTTTAAAAAATAGTAAAAAAATTCAAAAAAATCTGAACTTTTTTGTCAAGAAACTTTGATGTTTTCTCTACATGCGTGCCAATTTTCGTGATGAAATGACATTTGTGGATGTGTCAGCAAAAAAAACAAAATCATGCTCCAAAAAAACTGTTTTTGGAAGCATTTTGGAGCATCGATTTTGTTTTTTTGCTGAGACCTGCATGAATGTCATTTTGTCATGAAAATTTATACGCATGTGAAAAATATATCAATATTTGTTACCAAAAAAATTCAGATTTTTTTGAACTTTTTAAATATTTTTTTCGTTTGTACTGTAGCAAAGGGTGCCTGTGAGCTCGAGCTCACAATAGCACTTTCGGTTTGAATTGTGCTATCCTCGTGCCATCCTCCTTTTCCTGGCTATTGCTGTCACATGCTGTACCTTTGAGTAAGCCAAGTTGCTACAAAATTACAGATACCAAGGTGAAATGAGTTCCGTGTTTTATTTATTTTGTAGAAAAAGGTGTCAACCCCACATACAACTCATGTTTTCGGGAGATGATTTTTGGCAGGAAGGTCCGGGGCACCGAGCCCCTCCCACACTTTTTCTTTTGGCTTTTACTTTTCAATGTTTCATATCTTTATAACGGAAAGTCTACATTAAGTTTTGTTTTTATATTTATGTTTCTGATGATAAGAGACGAGATTCATTTTGAATATGTTTTGATGAGTTTTTAATCTTTTTGTTAAGTTTTAATTTTTGAAACTAAGTATGAGGGACCCATTAATCACAAGTTTAAGTAGCTGCGACCGACAAAAATGCAAGTTTTAAGTTTCAACTCTGAAACATGATACGAGCGACTGGCAAAATCATAAGTTTCAGAAGCTACGATCGGTAAAACCTTAAGTTTCAAAAATTAAACTTAAAACTTATTATTCTCTCGCAAGATCCAACGACTTTGCGGACTGCGAGGCAATCGGGTGACCGGCTGGGCAGGTGCACGCTCTTGCATCTGCGTGCCCCTGCCAAATTCTCGTATGTTTAGAGGTCTTTCAAGTAAAATAGTGTGTCATTACAAAAAGAAAAGAAAAAAAAGTAAATTTGTAGAGAAAAATAGTTGAGTAAACGTCAGCATATTTTGGTCCAACTCTTGCTTTAGAATCACTACCAACGTCGTGGTCAATGTTAGCGAGGCATGGAGTTTTTTTAACCCCAGCTCACGTGCATCCGGATGACCAATACAATAAAATAAAATAGTTAAAATTTCAAAAACTACTGATTTTTATTTTGTGACAAAAATTGATGAATTTTTCAGCAATGTATAAAATTTCATGTGAAATGATATTTATGAAGGACCGGTCAAAACAAACAAAGTCGATGATTAGAATAAACTATTGTAGGACGCATTTTGTTGTATCGAGTTTTTCCTAGACCTCTACGAATATCATTTCATTATTTAATTTTGCAAGTAATAGAAACATTTATTATTGTTTATCACAAAAATATCAGAATCTTTTGAATTCCTTTATTTTATTTTATTGTTCACGAAGGAGCATCTGTGCTCGGAATGGAAAGAACATTTTCGGTATGCTAGTGTCACTATCATATAATTATTTTTAAGCATGGCTGAAGCACCTTTCGAATAATATATGTCGATTAATATTTCAGCCACATAAAGCACCATCCCGTCTCGAGCTGTCTTTATCACAGAACTTTTTCTTTTCGGGAGAACTTTTTTATTTTATTCCTAGAAGAAATTGATTGGTCTTTTTTAGCTCATGGAAAGTGGCTTGTGCAATTATTTCCATAAATGTGTAATACTAGCTGTACCATCATCCACTTTAATTTATAGGATGTTCTACAGCACTCGACTCGTGAGATAGAATTGTTGAGTATAATGTTTATTTAGGAAACATAGGATAGCATAAGATTTATTCTAACTTGCCTTATATTTGAAAGATGATCATGTATTCTTATATATACGCCCACAAGGCTTGAGGAATAAACTACGATTCCACCAAATCCTTCTCTATTTCTTCTAACATGGTATCAGCCTAACTGATCCAAACCCTAGCCGCAGCCCGCCACTTCCGCCCCGCGCGTCGCCCCCGGGGCGGCCGGCCTCCATGACCACCGCCGGGGGCGCGCCGCCCGTACCTATAGTTCATCCGCTGGTCGTGTTGACCGACTGCCCTAGAAAGTCTTTTTCTCGATCTCTTGATACTGGTTTTTCTTTTTGGTTTTCCGATCTAACATTGGTTTGCGTCGCCCGCTGCCACCGTCAACCACACGCCTCTACCCCGACACCGGCACGACACTCGGCCTCTTCTCCGACCCGGCGGCCTTGCGCGACGTGGCGGCCCATCACGACCGTCGTTCGCGCCTCTGCCCGCCAGTCTCTCTACGTTGGCTGTCGTCACCTTGCTCCGACTGGGACTCCTACACCACCTCCTACCTCCGTCGTGTATGTATTGCCGCGTCTGCACGATCTTGCGTTCGCCGCTTCGGGCTTGGCCGATCGGGTGCCAATGTTGCGTTCGCCGCTCAGGCGTCGTTGCCCGGGCGCTGACACTGTGTTGGCCATCCGCAGGTCGTCGCTGACGCACTCGTGCGCATGTCTTCCTATGCTTATCGTCGCAGTTGGCATCAGCTTCGACTCCGCCACCACCAAGCGGCGTCACCGACCTCGCACACAATAGGATTGATCAACCGCCTGCCGCCATGACCCGCTTCATCTACATCGTGCGACCGACCTGGACCCTCGATTGCGCGCGCCTCCGCAGGTCCCATGGAAGACCGTCCAGAGTATGGTGCACCCCTACACCGATCGAGCATCAGGCTCCGCTACGTCACCCCTTCGGGCCGCAGCGCCGCCGCCCCGTGCTTCTCCCCACGGTTGCACCGACCCGTGTGTGCCTCTACTGTCGCGCGAGGCCGTCCTATCCAAGTCGTCCACATGGCTTCACAGACCCTCGCGCTGGTGCTGCATCGCCCCATCGGGCCATAACGAGCGTGGCACGCGGTCTCCGCCACCGCCCGAGGCCGTCCCGGCGGTTGCATCGACCCGCACTTCACTGCTGTGCCACCCCTTTAGGCCATATCATCGCGGCCCGTGGTCAGCACCGTCGCCCCGAGGTGTTTCCGCCGTCGCCCCGACCCACCTGCTGTCATTGCATTGCCACTTCATGCCGTAGCGATGCGGCCCACTGTCTACTCCACCGTCCCAATGCGTTGACTTCCCGTGGTATGCATCGCGCCACCTCCCTTGGCTCAGGAATGCCACCGTCCCGCCGGTCTTTGTCATGATGTTGGGTTCTTCATCTACTTTGAGCACCGCCGCCGCACTCCTAACCGTAGCCGCTGCCGCCGTTAGGACGCCACCACTCTTCTTCGGCCGCCTCCACTGCTACCCCATTAGCAGAGGCCGCCTCCCGTCCACCCCATTCATCTTCGTCCAACACCGGCTCGTCGCCAGCGTCGCTGTCATCTTCCCCGACAACTTCGTCTACTCCTACCATCGTTTGTGACATCGGCCCCACGCCGTTTGGTGCCACAACCGTCGTCGTCGAGCATCCTTCTCTGCTGGCCCCTCTGACTCCTCGACATGGCGTACAGCTCGAGCAGGTCCCTCGTGTATGCATGCCCAGTGCTGGGAACTCCTATGCGTGCCTTCGTCCACGACGTCTCCCCGGGCCTGGCATGCAGTGCTTCGTCAATTTCGTCTTCATCCGCCTATGCATGCCTGGTGCTGGCAACACCGATGCGTTCCTTCATCTATGACATGTCCCCAAGTTTGGCAAACCCGGCGCGGCGCCTCGTCAACAACGTCTTCTTCCCGGCGCACCACTACTTCGACACCACTACGCTGAAGGAAATATGCCCTAAAGGCAATAATAAAGTTATTATTTATTTCCTCATATCATGATAAATGTTTATTATTCATGCTAGAATTGTATTAACTGGAAACATAATACATGTGTGAATACATAGACAAACATAGTGTCAGTAGTATGCCTCTAGTTGACTAGCTCGTTAATCAAAGATGGTTAAGTTTCCTAACCATAGACATGATTTGTCATTTGACTAACAGGATCACATCATTGTGATTGACTTGACCCATTCTGTTAGCTTAGCACTTGATCGTTTAGTATGTTGCTATTGCTTTCTTCATGACTTATACATGTTCCTATGACTATGAGATTATGCAACCCCCGTTTAACGGAGGAACACTTTGTGTGCTACCAAACATCACAACATAACTGGGTGATTATAAAGGTGCTCTACAGGTGTCTCCGAAGGTACTTGTTGAGTTGGCGTATTTCGAGATTAGGATTTGTCACTCCGATTGTTGGAGAGGTATCTCTGAGCCCTCTCGGTAATGCACATCACTATAAGCCTTGCAAGCGATGTGACTAATGAGTTAGTTGCGGGATGATGCATTACGTAACGAGTAAAGAGACTTGCCTGTAACGAGATTGAGCTAGGTATTGAGATATCGACGATCGAATCTCGGGCAAGTAACATACCGATGACCATGAAACTTCAGATCAAGTTACTACCGAACCTCGTAGGTCAACCAGAGTAAGGTCCGCACCAGAGTGGTACGGTAATCCTATTCTGGAGGTCATGTTACTTGACCAAGGAGAACCTACGAACTATGAAGATGCGATGGTGAGCTCAGATTCCGCAAAATGGCTTGAGGCCACGAAATCTGAGATGGCATCCATGTATGAGAAAAAAGTGTGGACTTTGGTTGACTTGCCCAATGATCGGCAAGCCATAGAAAATAAATGGATCTTCAAGAAGAAGGCTGACGCTGACGGTAATGTTACTGTCTACAAAGCTCGACTTGTTGCAAAAGGTTTTCGACAAGTTCAAGGAGTTGACTACGATGAGACTTTCTCACCCGTAGCGATCTTAAGTCTGTCCCAATCATGTTAACAATAGCCGGATTTTATGATTATGAAATTTGGCAAATGGATGTCAAAACTGCATTTCCGAATGGATTTCTGGAAGAAGAGTTGTATATGATGTAACCGGAAGGTTTTGTCGATCCAAAGGGAGCTAACAAAGTGTGCAAGCTCCAGCGATCTATTTATGGACTGGTGCAAGCCTCTCGGAGTTGGAATAAATGTTTTGATAATGTGATCAAAGCATATGGTTTTATATAGACTTTTGGAGAAGCCTGTATTTACAAGAAAGTGAGTGGGAGCTCTGTAGCATTTCTGGTATTATATGTGGATGACATATTGCTGATTGGAAATGATATAGAATTTTTGGATGGCATAAAAGGATACTTGAATAAGAGTTTTTCAATGAAAGACCTCGGTGAAGCTGCTTACATATTGGGCGTCAAGATCTATAGAGATAGATCAAGATGCTTGATAGGACTTTCACAAAGCAATACCTTGACAAAGTTTTGAAGAAGTTCAAAATGGATCAAGCAAAGAAAGGGTTCTTTCCTGTGTTACAAGGTGTGAAGTTGAGTCAGACTCAATGCCTGACCACTGCAGAAGATAGAGAGAAAATGAAAGATGTTCCCTATGCTTCAGCCATAGGCGCTATCATGTATGCAATGCTGTGTACTAGACCTGATGTGTGTCTTGCTATTAGCCTAGAAGGGAGGTACCAAGTAATCCAGGAGTGGATCACTGGACAGCAGTCAAGAACATCCTGAAATACCTGAAAAGGACTAAGGATATCTTTCTCGTTTATGGTGGTGACAAAGAGCTAGTCGTAAATGGTTACATCGATGCAAGCTTTGACACTGATCCGGATGATTCTAAATCGCAAACCGGATACGTGTTTACATTGAACGGTGGAGCTGTCAGTTGGTGCAGTTCTAAACAAAGCGTCATGGCGGGATCTACGTGTGAAGCGGAGTACGTAGGTACTTCGGAAGCAGCAAATGAAGGAGTCTGGATGAAGGAGTTCATATCCGATCTTGGTGTCATACCTAGTGCATCGGGACCAATGAAAATATTTTGTGACAATACTGGTGCAATTGCCTTGGCAAAGGAATCCAGATTTCACAAGAGAACCAAGCACATCAAGAGACGCTTCAATTCCATCCGGGATCAAGTCTAGATGGGAGACATAGAGATTTATAAGATACATACGGATCTGAATGTTGCAGACCCATTGACTAAGCCTCTTCCACGAGCAAAAGATGATCAACACCAAAACTCCATGGGTGTTAAAATCATTACTGTGTAATCTAGATTATTGACTCTAGTACAAGTGCGAGACTGAAGGAAATATGCCCTAGAGGCAATAATAAAGTTATTATTTATTTCCTCATATCATGATAAATGTTTATTATTCATGCTAGAATTGTATTGACCGGAAAGATAATACATGTGTGAAGACATAGACAAACATAATGTTACTAGTATGCCTCTACTTGACTAGCTCATTAATCAAAGATGGTTAAGTTTCCTAACCATAGACATGATTTGGCATTTGATTATGGGATCACATCATTAGGAGAATGATGTGATTGACTTGACCCATTCCGTTAGCTTAGCACTTGATCGTTTAGTGATCGTTTAGTATGTTGCTATTGCTTTCTTCATGACTTATACATGTTCCTATGACTATGATATTATGCAATTCCCCTTTACCGAAGGAACACTTTGTGTGCTACCAAACATCATAACGTAACTGGGTGATTATAAAGGTGATCTAAAGGTGTCTCCGAAGGTACTTGTTGAGTTGGCGTATTTCGAGATTAGGATTTGTCACTCCGATTGTCGGAGAGGTATCTCTGGGCCCTCTCGGTAATGCACATCACTATAATCATTGCAAGCGATGTGACTAATGAGTTAGTTGCGGGATGATGCATTACGTAACGAGTAAAGATACTTGCCGGTAACGAGATTGAGCTAGGTATTGAGATACCGACGATCGAATCTCGGGCAAGTAACATACCGATGACAAAGGGAACAACTTATGTTGTTATGCGGTTTGACCGATAAAGATCTTCGTAGAATATGTGGGAACCAATATGAGCATCCAGGTTCCTCTATTGGTTATTGACCGGAGACGTGTCTCAGTCATGTCTACATAGTTCTCGAACCCGTAGGGTCCGCACGCTTAAAGTTCGGTGACGATCGATATTATGAGTTTTTGTGTTTTGATGTACCGAAGGTAGTACGGAGTCCCAGATATGATCACGGACATGACGAGGAGTCTCGAAATGGTCGAGACGTAAATATCGATATATTGGATGACTATGTTCGGACACCGGAAGTGTTTCGGGAGGTTTCAGACATTTACCGGAGTACCGGGGGGTTACCGGACCTGCCCCCCCTCGGGGAGTATATTGGGCCTAATGGGCCTTAGTGGGAGAAGAGGAGGGGCGGCCAGGGCATCCGCGCCCCCCTCCCCCTCTAGTCCGAATTGTACAAGGAGGGGGCGGCGCCCCCCTTTTTCCTTCTCCTCCTGTCTCCCTTCCTTCCCTTCTCCTACTCCTACAAGGAAAGGAGGAGTCCTACTCCCGGTGAGTGTAGGATTCCCCCCTTGGCGCACTCTCCTTGGCCGGCCACCTCTCCCCCCTTGCTCCTTTATATACGGGGGCAGGGGGTACCTCTAGACACACAAGTTAATCTATTGATCTCTCCCAGCCGTGTGCGGTGCCCCCTCTACCATATTCCACCTCGGTCATATCGTAGCGGTGCTTAGGCGAAGCCCTGCATCAGTAGCAACATCATCACCGTCATCACGCCGTCGTCGTCTTGGCGGAACTCTCCCGTGAAGCTCTGCTGGATCGGAGTTCGCGGGACGTCATCGAGCTGAACGTGTGCTGAATTCGGAGGTGCCGTACGTTCGGTACTTGGATCGGTCGGATCGTGAAGACGTACGAGTACATCAACCGCGTTGTGCTAATGCTTCCGCTTTCGGTCTACGAGGGTACGTTGACAACACTCTTCCCTCTCGTTGCTATGCATCACCATGATCTTGCGTGTGCGTAGGATTTTTTTGTAATTACTACATTCCCCAACATGCACCTATGACTAACACGACGCATCCTTGTGCCCACGGCTCCACAACGCCTTCCTCGACACCAGCTACCCCAACTCGGCAATGACCATGTCGTTCTTCATGTAGTTACCTCGACCATGGGTACATTACCCTATGCCGTCAGCTACATCAACATCGTCACAAAGGGCTACTGCCTTGCTTGAGAAACCTTGTCGGTTTCCACTCCAGCCATGACTTCCACGATGCATCGACCATTACGACTGTGGGGGGGTTGTCCATTGGCTTACCTTTAGATTCTTCTCCAGTCTCAACGTCTGTATCGCTACCGTTGTGACAGCGGGGGGATGTTGACTATAATGCTTATTTGGGAAACATATAATAGCGTAAAATTTATTCCACCTTGCCTTGTACTCCAAGATGATCATCTACTCCTATATATATGGCCACGAGGCTCAAGAAATAAACAACGATTCCAAGAAATCACTCACTATCCCTTCTAACAAGAATGACTTTCTTTCATATGCTCATACTTCTGTACATATTCGTTTAACAAAAGTGTGGCTGGGGCAGCCATGACGGTGGTGACGTATGGTGCACCTGCCTGTCTCGATGTGCTAGTGAAGAATAGCGGTTAGGACATCATTCATGGTGGATGGAGTGCTGCGGTGATGGCAGGCTGTGCTTCTCATACCCCGGGGTGGCAACCTTCGACGACAACGAGCGTTGGGTCTTGTGTCTTGTGATTTTTGGCCGTGGCTCATGCGGAGCGGAGGACACTAGGGTAGCGGCCCAAGGGTCGTGGTGGATGACGGTGCAAAATACCGTCAGATTTGTTGGTAGAGTTCCTTATAAGATTGGAAGTAGCTGGATGAAGCCCACACACAAAAGTTATTCAGGTTCGAGCCTCTGGAGAGTAATACAATACGTCCTGCTTCTTCTAATTATTCGTGGTGGTGGGATATGTTGTGCGAGGGAGTACAATGATGTGGAATAGGATACTATCAGAAGTTGTTTCCTCTAATATTAGATGCCATGGGAGCCCCCCAACCTCCCTTTATATAGGCAATGAAGGTTAGGCTTTACAAGTAGGAGATGCGATCTAGGTCGCTGCCCTTCGTGGCTTGGAGGGCAAGATGCTTGTAAGTCGGTTCATCCTGCTTCTCGGCCTTATGGGCCCCGACTCAGCTTCCCGCCTGGTCTGTCTTGGTGAGGCACCCCCAGAGTATAGCCCTCTCAGTAGCACCAAACTGTGGCGGAGCTCGCAGGAGCTGAACTCCTAGACCTCCAACGGACTCTCATCTTCTCGTCGTGACCTTCCTTATTTTCTAAGGTCTTGCCGCTTCAAGCAGCCTGACCTTCTCGATTTTGGCCTAGGTGGGCCTTGCTTCCCTTTTGAATCGTCCAGCTCGACAACCAAAGGATCAGGCCATTATGAGCTGACTGGCCAGGCCCATACTTTTTGTAGAAAGAACGAACGCCCCTATGACCCAGTCTACTGCCGGTGTTCCACGCGTCGTTATCGGCGATGATGAGATTCTCTGGAATCTTTGCCATAAATCTAAAACTAGAGATTGGTCACCCACTCTTCTTCCTCAGTATGCTTTTGCTCGCCGCCATCAAAGTCAAAGAACCGCACAATGGAGCATCCAGTTACGGTGGGTGTTCGGAGCCAAGCGATATGGTGTGGTTTGCGCGTTTCTCTCGTACGCGTGTGTGCAGGCGCTCACTAACTGAACTCGAGCTAGGCATTCGCTTACTGAACCCGAGCGACCGATCAATACCACTATGTACTGAAGCTGATCAATCCCTTCATTGCTAACTGAACCCGAGTGATTCTTTCACTTCTAATTGAACCCGAGCGATCCCATCGCTGCTTACTAAACCAGATCGAGCCCCCATGCGAGATGTAGCTGGCCGGTGGGGTTGCCTCTGGATGAACAGTCCCCATTGCTGCTACGCACGCGATACGTAGAACGAGTCGACCTAGGCGTTAGTTGGTTGTGGATGAATAGTTCCTGGTGGGGGCTGGATGAACATGACTCCAACCATGTGAAGGTGGTTGCCGCTAGATGAACAAGAACTTGTGGTAGTAGGAGGTTGCCGCTGGAGGAACAGGACCCCGAGGAGGCCGTCACACACCCCAGCTGGTTGGGGTGGATGAACAGTATCAAGTGGAGGATGGATGAACAGTAGACCGTGGAGGCTGAAGGAAGCCGCGGTGGATGAACAGTATCTGGTGGAGGCTCTAGAGGAAGTCGGCGGTGGATGAACAATAGCTCGTGGAGTCCCGTTTTGCGGTACACACCCTCCCAATGAACAGGACCCTGTTTCTAACATAGGCGCTCAAAGAGAAGTCCGCTTCCTCTGTTTTGCGGTACGCCAGACCCCTCTCAATCAACAGGACCCCGTTTCGACCGTAGGCAGTTGGAGAAAAGTCTGTTTTCTCTGTTTTGCGGTACGCATCACCCCTCTTGATGAACATGACCCTGTTTTGACCATAGGCGGTCGAAGAGAACTCCGTTTCCTCAGTTTTGCGGTATGCCAGACCCTGAGTCGATGAACAGGACCCTGTTTTGGCTGTACCGTCCAAGCCAGTTGGCTCCCTATGAACAAGACGCATTTCGTCCCATTATGTTGCCTCCTGATGAACACGACGTTTTTCCTTCGTTCTGACCCAGTCGGTTGACTGCAGATGAACAAGACGTCGTTTGTTGTACGTGTTTGAGACCCCGCCCGTATGTACATACGTGGTCGTATATATTTTCTTGCAGCATCGTAGTGTACACGATTTAGATAGGACTGCTTGAACTTCTACGTCGGGGCTCTACTACGACAGGCCTCGACCACAGTTCACAATTGGAAAGAGACCAATCCACCAGTATGTACGTACATGTTTATGACCAGACACATAACGCTACGTACGTTTCGACCTGGTGGGTCCCAACTATCAGGGGACTTATGGAGACACATCCTTCCATGCGAAGATATAGCTGGTGGGTCCCTGCTTTTGGGGGAGGAATCATTTTTTGCACGTAATAAGAATGCACTTCCTTGCGTGCAAAGATGTAGCTGGTGGGTCCCAGTTGTAATGGGGAGGAAATATTATTTTTCCGCATAAAGAGGAGGAAGTTGCATTCGTGCGTCCATGGACGTGATGCGTCCTCACTTTCAGCCTCTCCACGTACATTCGTCTTTCGATGACTCTTGTTTGGTAACCATGTTGACCACACTATGCCGAGTGCACGAAGGTGGTGGACAACGGCGAGGCCCTAGACGGGAATGACCCGGAGATGGGGAACATGCGACAATGGAGTCGTAGCGTGCGAGACTTGACTGGTTCAGGTGCGGGGTGGGGCTACACTCGGTGGAGAATAACATGAGGTGTGGAGGATTGGAGGGATCACTTGGACGTTGATGGGGTAGCATTTCCTTACGAGGCGCACGAAGGAGTGCCGCTAGACGCCAGAGGCTGGAGTAGGCGGTCCCGCCAGTGCTGGAGGAAGAAGACGAGAGATTGAATAAGAATGTCGGTCGTTGGAAGTAAATCCAACGCCTTTCTTAGGCTTCGACCTATTGGCCCACATGTCAACCGGTTCATTTGGTGGGCTGGGTGAAACAATAATTTAGCATATATGCAGCCCATTTATTATTATATTAGAATTTATAGCACAATTGCATAATTTTTTGACAGCGAAATTATTGCATTGGTTAGTAAAATCTTAGCAAGCTTATGTATGCAATCACCAGGAATTAACTTGGCATCTTATTGTTAAACAATTATTATTATTTTGTAAGAACTCATATATTTACCAAATAAAATATTATTTTAATTTGATGAGTTAATAAGACGTGGGGTATTATTATCTTTTAGGCTAGACATGGGACAATTGGGTTGGTTCTAGGGAAAACTAGTGGGAGAAAAATCAGATTACCTCAAAAAAGAAAGTGGGAGAAAAATCAGAGATAGGATGAATAAAAAGAAAAATAAAGAAAGTGGAAGGTCTATACAAAGGTTGGACGAAGGACAAGTCAAACGGGAAACTTAGGTTGTTTCGAATATATATACTATTATAGAAGGGAAAACATAGGTTTAGTTTGACATTCTTATAGAAAAATAGAACTGAGGTGTGTGTTGTCTTGAAAAAACAAACATAAGTTGGGTTGCTGATGTTATAAAAAAAGATAGGCCGGGAGGCCCAAAGGCCACTTGATACCTGCTGGACCAAAAAAATGTTGAAACTGCTGGATCGACTGTGTATGTATGATGGGCTGCAGGTGTTAAACAACAAAACCTAGGCCATGGACCTGGTGGGCCTAGACTTTCAGCCTCTCCACGTACAATCATCTCCTAATTCCTCTCGTTTGTTGACCATGTTGAGAACGACTGACGGTGGCACCGGGTCAAGAGCACCAAGGCGGAGGACGACGTCGAGGCCTCGGACCGGAATAAACCGAAGCCGGTGAAGACGTAGGCGGAGGGGAGTACGAGGGTTGACTTGTTCGGGTGTAAGGTGGGTCGGTTGAGCTAGTGCCGCCGGAGAATAAAACAAGATGTTGGGGATTAGAGGGATAGACTATCTGCCATATGGTAGGATGGGTCGCCGAGGCATGCGCGACATCGCCGCCAACCGATGTAGGAAGAGGACGAAAGATTGAACAAAATAAAGAAATACAAATGGATAGGTGGTTGGTCCCGAGGTCTATGTACGAGAACTGTTATGTCCACTTGAGAAGGGGAATATGTTGAGAGGAAGGAGATTCAAAGCACACCAGCCATTGGATTTCAATCTAATGGCTGCCAGAAGGACTGACGCAAGAGGTATCAAACTTAACTTGTTCTCATCGTTCGTGATCAAACATGACCACCCTGAGTGAAGTTCTCTGATAATCTTAGAAAAATGAATGACTGTGCAACCTACAGGAAACTGGACTTAGACTTCAAAAAGGAAAAACTACACTAAAAAAGAAATGATACACTTGCTGGATTCCCATAATCATGTTGTGGGCCGTGGATGTCCTAAGAAAAGAAACCTGCGCTGGGCATCCACGACCTAGTTGATACCTACTGGACCTTAAAAACAAGGAAACACGGCAGCCCAATGAACTAGTTAGACACATAAGCAAATAGCCACTCAAAAAAATCAAACAAGTTAAAGTGTTCTTAGATGACATAGAAAAAACAGATAATTACGACACATAGGATAATGCATGAAACACTCAAATGAGAATTGTGCTTATAAATAGACAAATTAGACCATCTAGATCTTGCTGGCACGCTTGATCATGATGATGCACGATTGTCCATGTACTCCTCGGTTACAGGAAGCAGACAAGCTCTCATGTCCAAGATCCGCCTGTAGAGGTTGTAGCATGCGTATGTGTCCTTGACCGCGTAGGTGATGTAGGCTAGATTCAGAGGTACCTCCCACATGTTCAGGTCCTTCGTATCCACGTCTTCTTTCATGTTGGCGCAACAAGGGTCGATGATGGCCGCAGCGAGGTCAACCATGGAGTCCTTCTCCTGCCCGTAGCCAATGATCTTGTATTACTTCTAGATGTTGACGAGCTTTTTGCACCAGATGGCTGAATCGTAAAGCACAGTGGTGTTCTTCCTGCTCTCCACCATAACGAAGGTGCATTCCGCCGTGCCGGTGAAACGGACAAGTGCTCTAGAACCTCTGATGGCCCTACAGTAGTGGTAGACGAGAACCTTGTACCGCACACATACCTGGGCGATGGCAATCCGCTTGTCCCTGTTACGAGATGGATGGATGGGCACAAGGTCTAGTCCTGCTACCTTGTGCTTCTCCTCCTGTAGGTACTTCTTGAACTTGGCGAGGCAGAGCTTCACCGAGTCCAGATCGTTGGTGTACACCACATTCGGCGAAATCAAAGGTGAACTCCTTTCCGAAGTCCATATTTAGCAGGCTAACACCTCGGATAGCCACTGGACTCTCTTCTCATGCCGAGTTGATGTGGTAGTTCTCATTTTCTAGGGATTGAGGCAGGTGGCAAGATGAAGACGATGGGGAGATATGCAGAACGAAGGGCTTCTTATTTGTACTAGGGATCGGTGTGTAGTGGGGTACTAGGGGTGGCAGCAACATTTCAGTGTTTCAATCTTGGTGAACTGCAATCGCCAATGAACGTAGTGGGTAGGCGGTGGGAGCAGTTAGTTTTTCAACTCTTAGGGAACTACAATCGCCATTAAATGGAGTGGGTACATGTCGGTGCACTAGAAACGGGGTCCCTAGTACTGCTGACTTGTGCACGGACAGTTACAGCCTTCCCCGCAGGGTGCCTTGGTTGGAACTCAAGATAAGCCAGAGAAACCACTCTTTGTGAGACCAAGGAGCTCATTAATAAGACTCAAGTAACCAAAGGATCTCCCAGGAAGGCCTGATATGTCTCCAACGTATTTATAATTTTTTATTGTTCGATGCTGTTATATTATCATTCTTGGATGTTTTACAATCATTTTATAGTCATTTTATATCATTTTTGGTAGTACCTATTGACATAGTTCCTAGTGCCCATTGTTCATTTCTGCATGTTTTTTACATCGTAGGAAATCAATACCAAACGGAGTCCAAACGCAGCGAAACTTTTTGTTGATTTTTTTGGACCAGAAGACATCCATGAAGGAAATATTCCCTAGAAGCAATAATAAACTTGTTATTTTATATTTCCTTATATCATGATAAATGTTTGTTATTCATGCTAGAATTGTATTAACCGGAAATTTGATACATGTGTGGATACATAGACAAAACACAGTGTCCCTAGTAAGCATCTACTAGACTAGCTCGTTAATCAAAGATGGTTAAGTTTCCTAACCATAGACATGTGTTTTCATTTGATGAACGGGATCACATCATTACGAGAATGATTTGATGGACAAGACCCATCCATTAGCTTAGCATAATGATCGTTAAGTTTTATTGCTATTGCTTTCTTCATGACTTATACATATTCCTTTTACTATGAGATTATGCAACTCCCGGATACTGAAGGAATACCTTGTGTGCTATCAAACGTCACAACATAACTGGGTGATTATAAAGATTCTCTACCGGTATCTACGAAGGTATTTGTTCGGTTGGCATAGATCGAGATTAGGATTTGTCAATCCGAGTATCGGAGAGGTATCTCTGGGCCCTCTCAGTAATGCACATCATAATCAGCCTTGCAAGAAATGTAACTAATGAGTTAGTTACGGGATGATGCACTATGGAACGAGTAAAGAGACTTGTCGGTAACGAGATTGAAGTAGGTATGAAGATACCGACGATCGAATCTCGGGCAAGTAACATACCGATGACAAAGGGAATAACGTATGTTGTCATAACGGTTCGACCGATAAAGATCTTCACATAATATGTGGGAGCCAATATGAGCATCCAGGTTCCGCTATTGGTTATTGACCGAAGAGGTGTCTCGGTCATGTCTACATAGTTCTCAAACCCGTAGGGTCCGCACGCGTAACGTTCCATGACGATTTGTATTATATGTGTTATGTGATTTGGTGATCGAATGTTGTTCAGAGTCTCAGATGAGATCACGGACATGACAAGGAGTCTCAAAATGGTCGAGAGGTACAAATTCATATATAGGATGATAGTATTCGGACACTGGAAGTGTTCTGGGGTTACCGGGTACGTATCGGGTCACCGGAAGGGGTTCCGGGCTACCCCTGACAAACTATATGAGCCTTATGGGTGTCAGGACCGGATTTTCGGGATATTAATTTCCCAGAAATTGGCCCTTGTGCTCACCAGCCCCAGGATTACTGTTAGCTGGCGAGACACAAACTTGATACAAAATCTCCAAGCAAAGTACATAATATGTAGTACATGACCATTGTGGCCTATGAGTACAACAAAAGGTTTGTAGAGGCTGATGGCGGAAGCGGTTTGTGGTTCGTCTGTGTCTATGGGACTCCATTTCTCACAGGAATAGCTGACCAGCATAATTCCTATCTTCACAAGGCTTCTATCATCATTGCGTAGGTTCCGGGGCTGTCATCGCATCGCTCCTCTCCATGTAAGAAATCTGGCCAAGACAATAGCCGGGGACAAGCCAGTGAGTACTTTGAATGTACTCGCAAACATTATGAACACGGGTATAATATAACAAACGATAATCATGCTCTGAAATATTCTATGATCACAACGTCAGTCACAAAATAAAATCTCTGATGCACGCAAGCAGGTTATTTATATACATGAATATGGAATAACAGAGTAGTAATAAAAATGCACCGATCGGGTGTCTGAAGCGACGCCTCAAAAGGTTAGTAAATAACGAGCATGCCTCAGTCGGGCGTTCGAGCGACACCACATAAAGGGCTTATAAAGTAAATGAATAACAAGTATGCCACAGTCGGGCGTCTCAGCGACACCACATAAAGGGCTTATAAAGTAAATAAATAACAAGCATGCCACAGTCGGGCGTCTCAGCGACACCACATAAAGGGCTTATAAAGTAAATAAATAAC
The DNA here is from genome assembly GCA_021605145.1 of Aegilops bicornis. NCBI lineage: Eukaryota > Viridiplantae > Streptophyta > Magnoliopsida > Poales > Poaceae > Aegilops > Aegilops bicornis. The sequence continues at coordinate 460,223,158 of CM038670.1, forward strand.
AAGCATGCCACAGTCGGGCGTCTCAGCAACACCACATAAAGGGCTTATAAAGAATCACAGTGAATATCCAGGAGGTAGAACCATCCCAGGGATACTCGATAATTCAAATAATATAACGGGTTAGTCCATAACAAATAATAATCATGATCATCACAAGTCACAAGTCAAGATCCAAGTTCTGGTTTAACAGTTTCTCCTCCGAAGACCGACACTTGACCCATCCCAGACTGTAGTCCTTAACCATGGACACGGCTATTCGAATAGATGTTTAATCTTTGCAGAGGGTGTACTCTTTACCCATGAGTAACGGATTCCTTTAGTCCATCGGGACTAATTCCGTCTACGGTCTTTTAATTGAAAATTCACCTAACCGCACACACCAGCCTAACTTACAATATTTGAGCGAGGTAGGAAAAAGAATCAACTCATTTGGAGTTATATTTAAAGAGTTATAGCCAGTCAAAGTTTTGGTCAAATTCTGTTTTTAAAATAAAACAGAAAAAAGAAAATAGTTTCGAAACTAGCCACGTCGAAGGCGTATTCTGGTGTTTACGCCTTCACTTATCCAGCGTGGTCGGCGCGTGGGTCGCTGACAGTGGGTCCAGGGGGCCCACTGGTCAGGTTTGACCAGTCGCCCTTCCCTCCTCTTCCTCTGTCCGAGCGGGGGCGGAATTCTGGCGATCTTCGCCGGCGATTGGCGGCTCCTCGCGGGGTTCCGAGGGCGGGGATGGATCCGCCAGACCAGGGCGGTCCTCCCGGTGGTTGTTGGGTCGTCGGGGGTGGAGGGAGTCGCTGGCGACGAGCTTCGCGGCGGCCGGTGGCTTCGGGAGCAAAGGGGGTTTTGGGCTGTGGTGGCTCTCCGTCGCAGCAGGGGGTTTGGGCGGCTCCGCAAGACGAAGGGGAGTCGGGTGGTGGTGTTGGATGGCCGGGGGAGGGCCTGGTTGCGATGAACGGCACCGCAGGGCGGCGGTGGCTGAGCTGGCTAGAGACGGGGAAGACGGCCTCCCCTGGTCGATTGCGAGCTAGGGGAGCTCTAGGAGGATGGCTTGAGGCTTCCTGAGGGTTCGGAGAGGCTCGGGGCTCCTTTTATAGCGTGATCAGGTCGGTGCGGCGGTGGCCGGAGATAAGTTCGACGGTGAACCGCCATTTTGTGCTACAGGGCGACGTGGCGGCGACGCGAGCTAGTGGACAAGCTTGCGGATAGGATCACGATGTTCCAGGGGCAGCTGGCGCGCGCGGGTGGCTCGGGCGGCGCCGTCAGGGGCAGGAGCCCACTATGGTCGGCCGCTAGCCGCCGTGGCCGACATGACGGTGGCGCTATAGGGCGCCAGGGGCGGCTCTGCGGCGAGGGAGGAGGCGGCCGTGCTGGCTGCGAGAGGGTAGTGGCCAGAACGAGCACGGGAGGGGCGGCCATGAGACACGGCGGCTCGGTGCGCGCGCGTGCAAAACGTGCGCTCTGGGTGCGCCCAGAGCATGCGCACCAGGTGCTCGGCGAAATGCCAGGACACGCCATGAGGCTTGGGTGGGGCTGGGGATTACCAGGTCTAGGCTAGGGTGTGCAATTAGATCAGTGGACAAGCTGGTTTGATCAGAGGATCAAGTTCACGATGCTAACTAAAAATCATGCCAAAACTGGCCATGTACACAAGGTGTTTGGCAAAATGCTAGAGGCATCTAGGCAGTTCTTGGAGTGGCCAAAATCTCCAGATCCTAGTCTCCTTAGGTGTAGGTGATGGTGGTAGGGTTAGTTGGCCAAAGCTAGAAACTTGCTAGTGCAAAATTTTGAGAAAACCAAATCTGGTCAGAAAGAAAAGGATATGGTTTCATGGACCAAAACTACTCCAATGGGTCCATCCTCCTGGACTTAGGGGTTTTGTAGGATGGGCTACAATCAAGAAAAAGAATCGTGGGTAACAGAGCAAAATAAAATGTGGTTGCAGTACAAATCATCAAGTTGGACCAGAATGAAAATGAGGTTTATTCACTCAAATTTTTCAAAGAACATAACTAGGTTTTTGCACAAAGATGGATAATATACTCCTACTGACCTCCCTTAACTTTGGTGGAAGTTTTGAAGAAATATTTAAATAGGTTGTAGTGCAAAATTGCCCACTGGACCAGATTTGAAAATTTGGTGTAGAGGTCAAAATCTCCAATGAACAGAAGATATTTTTTCATAAAAGTGATTTAAAAACGTCACATGACATCTCCAAATTTTGGTTGGAATTTTAAATAAATTTATCAAATGGTTGTAGTTCAAAAAGGGCTTCAAAACTACTGAACAACCAACTTAAGGAATAAAGCTCAGAGAGCAAAAATTATGCAAATAAATCCACTGATAATAGAAGTGTTTTTCTTGAGAGGGTAAACCAGTCCAATAATATAATTGGCAAGTTTTCACTTGGGGTAAAAACTCCATAAAATAAAGAACAGAATGGTTCTGAAATCAAAAGAAAATCCAGAAAATAAAAGTTTAAGTTTTCTGGCAAAATTTTAATTAATAAAACAAGGTTAAAATTTTGGGGTGTCACAATGGGCCAAGAGGGGAAACACATCAGCCACAAAGGGGCTGGTGCACCCCCCCATATGGGCTGGCCAAACTGGAGAAGGAAAGGGGAAAGAGGAAAGGAAAAGGCGAATAGGATTCCCCTTCCCCCTCTTCCGTTCCTACTCCGAATAGGAATAGGAAAGGGCGGAGGCCGAATTGGGAGGTGCCCAAGTAGGATTCCTCCTACTTGGGGCGCCCCCTTGGCTGCCTCTCCTCCCCTCCAACCTATATATATGAGGGGGCATCGCTAGAACACACAACAAACATTGTTAGCCGTGTGCGGCGCCCCCCTCCACAGTTTATGCCTCCGGTCATATTCACGTAGTGCTTAGGCGAAGCCCTGCGCGGATCACTTAACCATAACCATCACTAGGCCGTCGTGCTGATGGAACTCTCCCTCGACACTTTGCTGGATCAAGAGTTCGAGGGACGTCATTGAGATGAATGTGTGCAGAACTCGGAGGTTTCGTACGTTCGGTGCTTGATCGGTTGGAACGAGAAGAAGTTCGACTACATCAACCGCGTTTTTAAATGCTTCCGCTTTCGGTCTACGAGGGTACGTGGACACACTCTCCCCCTCTCGTAGCTATGCATCTCCTAGATAGATCTTGTGTGATCGTAGGGAAATTTTTGAAATTGCATGCTACATTCCCCAACAGTGGCATCCGAGCCAGGTCTATGCGTAGATGATATGCAGGAGTAGAACACAAAATGTTGTGGGCGATAATAGTCATACTCCTTACCACCAATATCTTATTTTTATTCAGCGGTATTGTTGGATGAAGCGTCCCGGACCAACCTTACATGACCACGTTCATGAGACCGGTTCCACCGATAGACATGCAACTTGTTTTGCATAAAGGTGGCTAGCGAGTGTTTGTTTCTCCAACTTTAGTTGAATCGAATTTGACTACGGCCAGTCCTTGTTGAAGGTTAAAATAGAAAACTTGACGAAACATCGTTGTGGTTTTGATGTGTAGGCAAGAATGGTTCTCACTAGAAGCCCATAGCAGCCACGTAAAACTTGCAACAACAAAGTAGAGGACGTCTAACTTGTTTTTGCAGGGCATGTTGTGATGTGATATGGTCAAGACATGATGTGATATATGTTGTTGTATGAGATGATCATGTTTTGTAAAAGTTATCAGCAACTGGCAGGAGCCTTATGGTTTTCGCTTTATTGTATGAAATGCAATCGCCATGTAATTGCTTTACTTTATCACTATGCGTTAGCGATAGTTGTAGAAGCAATAGTTGGCGAGGCGACCACGGCGCTACGATGGAGATCAAGGTGTCAAGCCGGTGACGATGGAGATCATGACGGTGCTTTGGAGATGGAGATCAAAGGCACAAGATGATGATGGCCATATCATGTCACATATTTTGATTGCATGTGATGTTTATCTTTTATGCATCTTATTTTGCTTAGTACGTCGGTAGCATTATAAGATGATCCCTTACTAAAATTTCAATGTATAAGTGTTCTCCCTGAGTATGCACCATTGCGATAGTTCGTCGTGCTGAGACACCATGAGACGATCGGGTGTGATAGGCTCTACGTTCACATACAACGGGTGCAAGACAGTTTTACACATGCGGAATACTCGGGTTAAACTTGACGAGCCTAGCATGTATAGACATGACCTCGGAACACTAGAGACCGAAAGGTCGAACGTGAATCATATAGTACATATGATCAACATAGAGATGTTCACCATTGAAGACTACTCCATCTCACGTGATGATCGAACATGGTTTAGTTGATTAGGACCACGTGATCATTTAGATGACTCGAGGGATGTCTATCTAAGTGGGAGTTATTAAGTAATATGATTATTTGAACTTAATTTATCATGAACTTAGTCCTATTAGTATTCGCATATCTATGTTGTAGATCAATAGCTCGTGATATAGCTCCTATATATTTTTTATATGTTCCTAGAGAAAAGTTGAAAGATGATAGTAGCAATCATGCGGACTGGGTCCGTGATCTGAGGATTATCCTCGTTGCTACACAGAAGAATTATGTCCTTGATGCACCGCTAGGTGACAAACCTGTTGCATGAGCTGATACAGACGTTATGAACATTTTGCAAGCTCGATATGATGACTACTTGATAGTTTAGTGCGCCATGCTTTACGACTTAAAACTGGGACTTAAAAAACGTTTTGAATGCCACTGAGCATATGAGATGTTCCAAGAGATGATATTGGTATTTCAGACTCATGCCCGCGTCGAGAGGTATGAGACCTCTTACATGTACGTTGCCTATAAGATAAAGGAGAATAGCTCAATCAATGAGCATGTGCTAAGAATGTCTGGGTACTACAATCACTTGAATCAAGTGGGAGTTAATCTTCCAGATAAGATAGTGATTGACAGAATTCTCTAGTCACTATCACGAAGCTACTAGAACTTTGTGATGAACTATAATTTGCAAGGGATGACGGAAATGATTCCCGAGCTCTTCACGATGCTGAAATCGGCGAAGGTAGAAATCAAGAAAGGGCATCAAGTGTTGATGATTAACAAGACCACTATTTTCAAGAAATAGGGCAAGGGAAAGAAAGTGAAAAGAATGGCAAGCAAGTTGCCACTCCCATGAGGAAGCCCAAAGCTAGACCCAAGCCTGAAACTAAGTGCTTCTAGTGCAAAGGAAATGGTCACTGGAAGTGGAACTGCCCTAGATACTTGGCGGATAAGAAGGATGGCAAAGTGAACAAAGGTATATTAGATATACATGTTATTGATGTGTACTTTACTAGTGTTCATAGGAAACCCCTGGGTATTTGATACTGGTTCAGTTGCTAGGATTAGTAACTCAAAACAAGAGTTGCAAAATGAATAGAGACTAGTTAAGGGCAAGGTGATGATGTGTGTTGGAAGTGATTCCAAGGTTGATAAGATCATCATCGCACACTCCCTCTACCTTCGGGATTAGTGTTGAACCTAAATAAATGTTATTTGGTGTTTGCGTTGGGCATAAATATGATTTGATCATGTTTATTGCAATACGGTTATTCATTTAAGTCAGACAATAATTGTTGTTCTATTTACATGACTAAACCTTCTATGGTCATACATCCAATGTGAATGGTTTATTGAATCTCAATCGTAATGATACATAGATGAAAGCACAAGTGCTCCCTGGGTGATTTTGGTAATTAATGTCAACATATCTCTTGTTGGACTAATAGTTTCACCTAGTATATTTCAGATGAGTTCAACAGTGGAGTGGCATGGACAAGAGGATGTGGAACCCCTTCAAGATGCTAAGGACAGAAGATTGACAAAAGCTCAAAAGCTCAAGACTCTACATTTCATTTTAGTGATCCAAGATCACACTGGGTCCATAGGAAAGCCAATACTATTGAAAGGGGATGAGGTGTTGCTTAATGGCTTGCTTGCTCAAAGTGCTTAGTTATATGCTCCAAAAGCCCTCAACAACTTTCTCATATCCACATATGTCCCAAACATAAAGTCAAACTCAGCCCCACCAATTTGATCTATCCGGTGCCACCGAGTTCATTTGACATAGCCACTGCCACAAACCCTAATCAGTTCGATCTCACCGATGGGATCTCGGTCTCACTGAGATGGGCTTGCAACCTTTCTGTTGCCTGTTGCAATTATTTCGGTCTCACCAAGATATGCAATCGGTCCCACCGACTTTGCCTGACCAACTCTCTATTTTGCTTATTACCAAAATCGGTCTCACCGAGTTTGTATAATCGGTCAAACCGAGTTGAGGTTTTACCCTAACCATAGCACATCGGTCCCACCGAGTTGATCATATCGGTCCCACCGAAAACTCAAACGTTTAGATTTTGAACTAAGTCGGTCTGACCGAGTTTGGTGAATGTTGTGTAACGGATAGATTTTGTGGTGGAGGCTATATATACCCCTGCACCACTCTTCATTCGTGGAGAGAGCAATCAGAACGTGCCTACACTTCCAGCATTCATTTTCTGAGAGAGAACCACCTACTCATCTGTTGAGACCAATATATTCCAATCCAACCTTAAGAATCTTGATCTCTAGCCTTCCACAACTTGCTTTCCACTCAAATCATCTTTCCACCAAATCCAAATCCATGAGAGAGAGTTGAGTGTTGGGGAGACTATCATTTGAAGCACAAGAGTAAGGAGTTCATCATCATCACACCATCTATTACCTTTTGGAGAGTGGTGTCCCCTAGATTGGTTAAGTATCACTTGGGAGCCTCTATCAAGATTGTGGAGTTGAACCAAGGAGTTTATAAGGGCAATGACTTTGCCTACTTCGTGAAGATCTACTCAAGTGAGGCAAGTACTTTGTGGGCGACGACCATGGTGGGATAGACAAGATTGCTTCTTTGTGGACCCTTCGTGGGTGGAGCCCTCTGTGGACTCGCGCAACCGTTACCCTTCATGGGTTGAAGTCTCCATCAACGTGGATGTACGATATCACCACCTATCGGAACCACGGAAAAAATCTTCGTGTCTCCAATTGCGTTTGCATACTCCAATCCCATCCATTTACATTCTCGCAAATTGCATGCTTTACTTTCCGCTGCTCATATACTCTTGCCATGCTTGCTTGAAATGTATTGTGAATGTTTAAAATTGTCCTAAAACTCCACCTTAAGTTAAAGAAATTAAAAATGGCTACTTATCATTATTGAGGGTCTAATCACCCCCCTCTAGACACCTCATCTCGATCCTTTCAACATATTGATAATATTGATGCCAAAAGATGAAAATTTGAAAGCACAAGTGCTCCCTGGGTGATTTTGGTAATTAATGTCAACATATCTCTTGTTGGACTAATACTTTTATCTAGTATATTTCAGATGAGTTCAACAGTGGAGTAGTGTCGGTGTCAAAACCGGCGGATCTCGGGTAGGGGGTCCCGATCTGTATTACCAAGTATATTTAAATGACGGGCCCGAACCTGGGTAAACATCGTGTCCCTTGCCTCCTGTTACCATCGATCCTTAGACGCACAGTTCGGGACCCCCTACCCGAGATCCGCCGGTTTTGACACCGACACAAGCCGTAAACACTTCGGTCAATGTTATGAACGGCCCGTCATTTAACATAGTCATCGAATCGCTGACCAGTTTTGCGCCATCGTGATGATCGGCTTATGGCTTTCTCCACTGAGGTGCTTAACCATGCGAGCTGGAAGCATAATCGCAGTGGTTCTCCTTTTGCACACCTAGCCGAACAAAGCGGAACATAAAAGGCAGGCAAAGGAGCCGGGCAACCCAACTATTGTCCGAAGACACAATTTGAAACTGATGCATATGTAGCAATATCCAAGAATTTTTGCCGAATCCCTAAAGGTGTCCAGAGTTGCACTGCGAGACTAATGCTGGAAACGCACAAATAGTTTGAAAGTGCCATAGGCTCGAAAAGCCAAAAAACTTATTCAAAAGTTTAATGTCCAAACTAGATCAAGTGTTCGGTGCCAATCCGAAAATTGGACTGTAAAAAAAGGTGCTTCTGTTGTGCTTTAACATGACACATCCCATCTCAAGACTCCAACCGGGTCAGCCTATGGCCTCAACCTCCCTATCTCGAAGGCGGCGTGCTTCTCCGAGGCTAGTTTAGCAAACTGCACTCGAGTGGATTTAGAGAGAAGCAAGGCTATCCGGTTATTGACCACACACTTGCATCGAGAAAGGAGTGATAGAAAAAAGACTTTGCAACGACCAAGAAGAAAAACAGCTCATACTAATTTAAGAGCCCCCAAGTAACTTGGGTAAAAGAATTTTACGTATAATGATTGTATGTACCAAAGTACTTATATCATATATGTGTTCACCCGAACTTTATCCGCGTCTTAACCGACCGTCGGCTTCTCCCTCTTCGGTCAAGGACCGAAAAGTGTTATATACTCCACCTGACGAGAATATCGACGGTGTTTCCGAAAACTAGGCAATCAGGCCATAAGGCTGTAACAGACAAAGCGCGCTCAGGGAACTTATGCTGTATTACAGATGAAGTGTAAGAAGCATCTTCGAAGAAAATAGTACCCCCACCGATACCTTTCTTCGATGCTCATTGTTAGTATGAGACTTGTGCAATAGATTTTTTGTACTCGTGAGTTCCTTTGTGTGCCGACCATAATTGAAAACAGTAAGAGCGCTAACTTTCGACTTCACCGAGTCCGAGGTACGGCTCGAATGAACCGACAATCGCAGAGGTGCTTCCTTTACTCCCTAGCGGAACAATCGGGAACGTAGGGGTAAACACAGGAGCAAGGCAACCCAGCTTGCAAATCACTTAGGTCAATATGGTGCATATTGTGGCGTAATACACGAACAAGGAACAAAGCCGTACAAGTATAATCATTTGCAAAAGGAAAGGCTTCATAAAGGAAGCCCCCAAGTAAACAGGGTATTTGAATTTGTGTGTCACAAACAAAGTTTGGAGAAGGAAGTTTTTCGCAAACAACCTTTTGTTCAAAAAAGGTATAATGCTTGGTCGGACCGAACAAAATTTAAAACTGAAAGTTTTTGAGAATGAAAGCGACTTAGCTGGTTAATGTGCTCAGTGTTTGATGACGCGGTCCTAGCTTGATGCGGGACAAGGTCCCAGCCCCCAAGCCGGTCTCGAGGTGGCGGAGCGAAGATCTCGGCAATCCGAAGTGACGACGTAGTACGGCCAATGTAGGCCGGCAGAGTGACGCCGAAGAGACCACGCGACGTAGTCAAAGTCCATTACCTGCACATGTAAAATAGTGCGGTCCAGGAAATAATAATAATATATATAATCCTTGCGTAATTGCTTTGCGCAAAAAAAATTTATTTAAAGAGATGTGGCGTGGAGCTGAAGCCAATGTCGATGCAGGGCGTCAGCGTGAGGCAATGACAAAGCCTGAATTTGCAGGGCGGTCCGGGCTCCGGATGCGGCGTTCGCCGAACTATGTACGGAAACTGACCGAACCACCACGCGATTGTTTGTAATGTGGCCGCCATTTGATAGACCTGTGTACAGATGATGGAACAAACCAGAGTAATAATTCCTTAAAAAAAATAAACCAACAAGCAAAAATTGTTAGGATTAATAGCACCTGGTTTATTTGTTGTAGTAGTCCGAAGAAAAGCGACTCCCAAAATTGGGACTCGATCCGCATACCCATTGCTCGATGGGCGATGAAGCGATGGCATGGCGACGCTGGTAAAGGTTGACTCGCCGAGGCTAAGCCCCCGGTCCAGCTGACGTGACGAAGCTGGTCGGCTGGTGTCGCCGAAGTTACCGGAGTGTGCTGATGAAGGGATGACGAAGCCCCTGGTCCGGCCGAGGAGATGGAGCAGATCGATGAGAAGATGTTGCAGCTGCCATGTCAGCCGAGTTGTTGAAGTAGTTCGGTGTTGGTGGACATTGGCTCGATGAAGCAACAGTTCGGCCATGCCGATGCAGGTCGTAACTTGTGATGTGGTCAATACTGGCTTGCTAAAGTGGCCGCGCGGCGATGCCGGGGTGTCCGCTCCGTGTAACCCGTGGGGCGGTGATGTTTATCTTTGGCGATCCCGAACTCTTGTTCGGCTCGCCGAGGTGAGTATCCGAAGAAGTTGAGCTCGGCTCAAAAAGCGACGACATGTCTAGCGCAGGTCGACACCCGTGGAGCTATATTGCTGGATTGGTTTGACACCAGCGTGATGACGAAGATTACCCCAGAGGAGGATTAAAATTTTATGGGCGCGTGTTAAAAACAATGCGCAATACCTTATAAGAAAATTCCTTTTAAAAAGGTTGTCTAATTTCACGATCATAAAGAAACATGAACTCGGGTCGGATCCGTATTCGCGTAGGAAACATATCTGAAAAGTGATGCACTAATCGGAATGTTCCCGGAGTTTGGACGGTCGGATCGAGCTGAAATTTTGAGGGGTGGTAGATATAGGAATTCCACAGCCGATCAACGGTTGGATCTTCCAAAGGAAGTCCGAGCTAGAATCTACACACCATGCCCTAAACTCGTCCAGATTCTCGTCCAGATTTGACAGGGCTTCGGTATATCGCGGATTGCCAGATATTCCTCCATCGGAACTCGACGAAATTTTCCAGGGTTGTTGTAGACTCAGTTCCGCACGATTCCACCGAAGCAATCGTTGAAACGACAGTTGAGGAGGCGATGGCGGCGGACACAAGTTCGTTGTCCAGAAAAACAGCACGGTCACCCGAGGGCAATGTTGACGTTGAGCCCCCGGGCTCCCTGGATGATTCCTCCATGATCTTGATAGGGATCGGAGTTGATGTTGATGAAGGCCCTCATCCGAACATGACGATCGGAGGCGGTATGATCCTTGGTCGAACCAAGGTGACGGTCGGTGGTGACGAAGATGTCAAGTCGCAGCTTGATCTGCAGGCGAGCCATCGACCTTTTGCCGAACACACATGAAACTCTCAATGAAAGCACCAATGTCGGTGTCAAAACCGCGGATCTTGGGTAGGGGGTCCCGAATCTGTCGTCTAAGGTGGATGGTAACAGAGGCAAGGGACACGATGTTTACCCAGGTTCAGGCCCTCTCTATGGAGGTAATACCCTACTTCCTGCTTGATTGATCTTGATGAATATGAGTATTACAAGAGTTGATGTGCCACGAGATCCTAGAGGCTAAACCCTAGAAGCTAGCCTATGGTATGATTGTTGTATATCCTACGGACTAACCCCTCCGGTTTATATAGACACCTGAGGGGGCTAGGGTTACACATAGTCGGTTACAAGGGAGGAGATCTAGATATCCGTATGATCAAGCTTGAATTCCACGCCAAGGAGAGTCCCATCCGGACACGGGACGAAGTCTTCAATCTTGTATCTTCATAGTCCAATAGTCCGGCCAAAGGATGTAGTCCGGCTGTCCGGAGACCCCCTAATCCAGGAATCTCTCAAGTGGCATGGACAAGAGGATGTGGAACCCCTTCTAGATGCTAAGGAAAAAATATTGGCAAAAACTCAAAGCTCAAGACTCTACTTTTTCATTTTAGTGATCCATGATCACATTGAGTCCATAGGAAAAGCCAATACTATTAAAAGGTGATGAGGTGTTGCTTAACGGCTTGCTTGCACAAAGTGCTTAGTGATATGCTCCAAAAACCCTAAACCACTTTCTCATATCCACATATGTCCCAAACAAAAAGTCAAACATGGCCCCACCGATTTGTTCTATCCGGCACCACCGAGTTCATTTGACATAGCCACTGCAAGAAACCCTAATCAATTCGGTCTCACTGATGGCATCCCGGTCTCACCGAGATGGGCCTACAAACTCTCTGGTTCCTGTTGCAATAATTTCGGTCCCACCGAGATACACAATCGGTCTCACCGAGTTTGCTTGACCAACTCTCTGGTTATCTCATTACCAAAATCGTTCCCACTGAGTTTGTGTAATCGGTCAAACCGAGATGAGGTTTTACCCTAACCCTAGCACATCGGTCCAACCGAGTTGATCATATCGGTCCCATCAAAAAGCCTAATGTTCACATTTTGAACTAAATCAGTCTAACCGAGTTTTCTGATTCGGTCTCACCAAGTTTGGTGAATTGTGTGTAACGATTATACTTTGTGTGGAGGCTATATATACCCCTCCACCCACTCTTCATTCATGGAGACAGCCATCAGAACATGCCTACACTTCCAGCATACATTTTCTGAGAGAGAACCACCTACTCATGTGTTGAGGTCAAGATATTCCATTCCAACCACATAAATCTTGATATCTAGCCTTCTCCAAGTTGCTTTCCACTCAAATCTTCTTTCAACCGAATCCAAATCCGTCAGAGAGAGTTGAGTGTTGGGGAGACTATTATTTGAAGCACAAGAGCAAGGCGTTCATCATCAACTCAACATCTATTACCTTTTGGAGAGTGGTGTGTCCTAGATTGGTTAGTTGTCACTTGGGAGCCTCCGTCAAGATTGTGTAGTTGAATCAAGGAGTTTGTAAGGGCAAGGAGATCGCTTACTTCATGAAGATCTACCCTAGTGAGGCAAGACCTTCATAGGCGATGGGCATGGTGGGATAGATAAGGTTGCTTCTTCGTGGACCCTTCGTGGGTGTAGCCCTCTGTGGACTCGCAGAACCGTTACCCTTCGTGGGTTGAAGTCTCCATCAACGTGGATGTATGATAGCACCACCTATCGGAACCACGCCAAAAATCTTCGTATCACCAATTGCGTTTGCACACTCCAATCCCATCCCTTTAAATTCTCACAAATGGCATGCTTTACTTTCCGTTGCTCATATACTATTGTCATGCTTACTTGATATGTATTGTGAATGTTTAAACTTGTGCTAAGCTCCACCTTAACTTGAAGAAAATAAAAACTGCAACTTGATATGTCCATTTTGTATCATGCTTTTATATCGATATTTATTGCACTATGGGCTGTTATTATACGTTATGTCACAATACTTATGCCTATTCTCTCTTATTTTACAAGGTTTACATAAGGAGGGAGAATGCCGGCAGCTCGAATTCTGGGCCGGAAAAGGAGCAAATATTAGAGACCTATCCTGCACAACTCCAAAAGTCCTGAAACTCCACGAAAGTCATTTTGGGAAATAATAAAAAATATCCAGCGGAAGAAGTTCACCAGAGGGGGCCCCACACAGCCACGAGGGTGGCGCGCCTAACCCCACAGGCACGCGCCCCTACCTCGTGGGCCCCCTTGTGGGCCTCTGATGCCCATCTTTTGCTATATGAGTTCTTTCGTCGAGGAAAAAATCATAAGCAACCTTTCGGGACGAAACTCCGCCGCCACGAGGCGGAACCTTGGCGGAACCAATCTAGGGCTCTGGCAGAGCTGTTCTGCCGGGGACACTTCCCTCCGGGAGGGGAAAATCATCGCCATCGTCATCACGAACGCTCCTCTCATCGGGAGAGGTAAATCTCCATCAACATGTTCACCAGCACCATCTCCTCTCAAAACCCTAGTTCATCTCTTGTATCCAATTCTTGTCTCCAAGTCCGGGATTGGTACTAGTAGGTTGCTAGTAGTGTTGATTACTCCTTGTAGTTGATGCTAGTTGGTTTATTTGGTGGAAGATCATATGTTCAGATCCTATATGCATATTAATACCCCTCTGATTATGAACATGAATATGCTTTGTGAGTAGTTACGTTTGTTCACGAGGACATGGGAGAAGTCTTGCTATTAGTAGTCATGTGAATTTGGTATTCGCTCGATATTTTGCCGAGATGTATGTTGTCTAGCCTCTAGTGGTGTTATGTGAACGTCGACTACATAACACTTCACCATTATTTGGGCCTAGAGGAAGGCATTGGGAAGTAATAAGTAGATGATGGGTTGCTAGAGTGATGTAAGCTTAAACCCTAGTTTATGTGTTGCTTCGTAAGGGGCTGATTTGGATCCATATGTTTCATGCTATGGTTAGGTTTACCTTAATACTTTTGTTGTAGTTGCGGATGCTTGCAATAGAGGTTAATCAAAAGTGGGATACTTGTTCAAGTAAGAACAGCACCCAAGCACCGGTCCACCCACATATCAAATTATCAAAGTACCGAACGCGAATCATATGAACGTGATGAAAACTAGCTTGACGATATTCCCATGTGTCCTCGGGAGCGCTTTTCCTATTATAAGAGTTTTTCCAGGCTTGTCCTTTGCTACAAAAAGGATTGGGCCACCTTGCTGCACTTTATTTACTTTTGTTATTTGTTGCTCGTTACAAATTATCCTATCACAAAACTATCTGTTACCACTTATTTCAGTACTTGCAGAGAATACCTTGCTGAAAACCGCTTATCATTTCCTTATGCTCCTCATTCGGTACGATAGTCTTACTTATCGGAAGGACTACGATAGATCCCCTATACTTGTGGGTCATCAAGACTCTTTCCGGCGCCGTTGTCGGGGAATGAAGCGCCTTTGGGAGGTGGAATTTGGTAAGGAAATATTTATATAGTGTGCTGAAATTTATTGTCACTTGTTACTATGGAAAGTTATCCTCTGAGGGGCTTGTTCGGGGTATCTTCACCCTGACCAGTAGAGCAAAGAGCTGCTCCTCAACCTAATGAACCTACTGAAAATGAATATGAAAATGTTCCCTTTGAATTTCCTTCGGGTATGATGGAAAAACTGCTAGCTAATCCTTTTGTAGGAGATGGAACAAAGCATCCTGATGAGCACCTAATATATGTGGACGAAGTTTGTGGACTATTTAAGCTTGCAGGTGTACCCGATGACGTTGTTAAGAAGGTCTTCCCTTTATCTTTGAAGGGAGATGCATTGACATGGTATAGGCTACGTGATGATATGAGATCATGGAACTATAGAAGATTAAAATTGGAATTTCATCAAAAGTATTATCCTATGCATCTTGTTCATCGTGATCGCAATTATATATATAATTTTTGGCCTCGCGAAGGAGAAAGCATCGTTCAAGCTTGGGGTAGGCTTAAATCAATGTTGTATTCATGCCCTAATCATGAGCTCCCAAGAGAAACAATTATTCAAAATCTTTATGCTCGGCTTTCTGAAAGCAATCGCACCATGCTCGATAATTCTTGTGCTGGCTCTTTTATGATGAAGACTGTTGAATTTAAATGGGATTTATTAGATAGAATTAAACGCAACTCTGAAGATTGGGATCTCGAGGAAGGTAAGGAGTCAGGTATGACACCTAAGTTTGATTGTGTCAAATCTTTTAAGGATACCGATATTTTTCGGGACTTGACTCCGAAATGGTAGCTTCTTTCTGTGAATCTTTTGCTACTTATGTTGATCTCATTAAGGAGAAATGGTTTAAATATCATCCTCCCATAGAAGTAAAAGTACCTGCACCTATTAAAGTTGAAGAAAAGATTGTCACTTATAATGATCCTATTGTTGCTACTTTTTATGTTGAGAAACCACCCTTCCCTGTTAGAATAAAGGATCATGCTAAAGCTTCAACTGTTGTTCATAAAAGTAATATTAGAACTTATACACCTCCTGAGAAAGTTAAAGTAGAACCTAATATTACTATTGTTAAAGATCTCTTGGCTGATAATATTGATGGGCATGTTATTCAATTCTGTGGTGAAACTGCTAGAATTGCTAAACCTGGCGCTAAAGATAAACTTAGACGTGTGGTAGGCGTGCCTGTTATTTCTGTTAAAATAGGAGATCATTGTTATCATGGCTTATGTGATATTGGTGCTAGTGCTAGTGTTATACATTATACTTTGTATCAAGAAATTAAGCATGAAATTGCACCTGCTGAGACAGAAGGTATTGATGTTACAATTAAACTTGCCAATAGAGATACTATATCAGTTGTGGGAATTGTTAGAGATGTTGAAGTCTTGTGTGGGAAAACTAAATATCCTGCTGATTTTCTTGTTCTTAGTTCCCCACAAGATAGCTTTTGTCCCATTATATTTGGTAGACCCTTCTTGAATACTGTCAATGCTAAGATAAATTGCGAAAAGAATGTTGTTACTGTTGGCTTGGATGATATGATTCATGAGTTTAATTTCTCTAAATTTATTAAACAACACCGTGAAGAAGAATTGCCTAGTAAGGATGAAATTATTGGTCTTGCTTCTATTGCCGTACCTCCTAGTGATCCTCTAGAACATTATTTGCTAGACCATGAAAATGATATGTTTATGAATGAAAGAAGGGAAATAGATGAAGTATTCTTTAAACAGGAACCTATTCTGAAACATAATTTGCCGGTTGAAATCCTAGGCGGTCCTCCTCCACCCAAGGGTGATCCCGTGTTTGAGCATCGTTGCCTGATAATCTTAAATATGCCTATCTTGATGAAAAGAAAATATATCCTGTTATTATTAGTGCTAACCTTTCAGAGCATGAAGAAGAGAGATTATTGAAAACTCTGAAGAAGCACCGTGCTGCTATTGGATATACTCTTGATGATCTTAAGGGCATTAATCCCACTCTATGTCAACACAAATAAATATGGAAGAAGATGCCAAACCAGTTCGTGATCATCAACGAAGGTTGAATCCTAAGATGAAAGAAGTGGTAAGGAAAGAAATACTAAAGCTTCTGGAGGCAGGTATAATTTATCCCGTTGCTGATAGTCAGTGGGTAAGTCCTGTTCATTGTGTCCCTAAGAAGGGAGGTGTTACTGTTGTTCCTAATGATAAATATGAATTGATTCCACAAAGAATTATTATGGTTATAGGATGGTAATTGATTTTCGTAAACTAAATAAGGCTACTAAGAAAGATCATTACCCTTTACCTTTTATTGATCAAATGCTAGAAAGGTTATGCTAACATACACATTATTGCTTCCTAGATGGTTATTCTGGTTTCTCTCAAATACCTGTGTCGGCTAAAGATCAATCAAAGACCAGTTTTACTTGCCCTTTTGGTACCTTTGCTTATAGACGTATGCCTTTTGGTTTATGTAATGCACCTGCTACCTTTTAAAGATGCATGATGGCTATATTCTCTGACTTTTGTGAAAAGATTTGTGAGGTTTTCATGGACGACTTTTCCGTCTATGGATCCTCTTTTGATGATTGCTTGAGCAATCTTGATCGAGTTTTGCAGAGATGTGAAGAAACTAATCTTGTCTTGAATTGGGAAAAGTGCCACTTTATGGTTAATGAAGGCATTGTCTTGGGGCATAAAGTTTCTAAAAGAGGTATTGAAGTTGATAAAGCCAAGGTTGATGCTATTGAAAAGATGCCATGTCCCAAGGACATCAAAGGTATAAGAAGTTTCCTTGGTCATGCCGGATTTTATAGGAGGTTCATTAAGGACTTCTCAAAAAATTCTCGGCCTCTGACTAATTTATTACAGAAAGATATACCATTTGTCTTTGATGATGATTGTGTAGAATCATTTGAAATACTTAAGAAAGCATTGATCTCTACACCTATTGTTCAGTCAACGGATTGGAATTTACCCTTTGAAATTATGTGTGATGCTAGTGATTATGCTATAGGTGCTGTTCTAGGACAAAGAGTCGATAAGAAATTAATTGTTTTCCATTATGCTAGTAAAACTCTAGACAATGCTCAAATAAACTATTCTACTACTGAAAAGGAATTCTTAGCAGTTGTATTTGCTTGTGATAAATTCAGACCTTATATTGTTGATTCTAAAGTAACTATTCACACTGATCATGCTGCTATTAAATATCTGATGGAAAAGAAAGATGCTAAACCTAGACTTATTAGATGGGTTCTCTTGCTACAAGAATTTGATTTGCATATTGTTGATAGAAAGGGAGCTGAGAACCCTGCTGCGCATAACTTGTCTAGGTTAGAAAATATTCTTGATGACCCACTACCTATTGATGATAGCTTTCCTGATGAACAATTAAATGTCATAAGTACTTCTCATAGTACTCCATGGTATGC
The DNA here is from genome assembly GCA_021605145.1 of Aegilops bicornis. NCBI lineage: Eukaryota > Viridiplantae > Streptophyta > Magnoliopsida > Poales > Poaceae > Aegilops > Aegilops bicornis. The sequence goes on from CM038670.1 coordinate 460,241,041, forward strand.
TGATTATGCTAATTACATTGTTGCTAAATTTATACCACCTAGTTTCACATACCAGCAAAAGAAAAAGTTTTTCTATGATTTGAGACATTACTTTTGGGATGACCCACATCTTTATAAAGAAGGAGTAGATGGTGTTATTAGACGTTGTGTACCTGAGCGTGAACAGGAACAGATCCTATGCAAGTGTCACTCCGAAGCTTACACTACAAGAAATATGTCAACTTATGACCACCACTATTGGTCACTGAAAGGTCACAAATTTCCATTTATGACCTTTTTGTGACCAAAAACAGAAGGTCAAAAGCTGGCCATCATAAACTGACTATAGCGACCTTTCTTCTGGAATGGTCAAAGACGTTTACGACCAAAATATTCCTACTATGGCGTTTTGGTCACTAGCAACCTCCCCCAGGCCACGTAGGCATCCAGCGTGGCAAGTCGATGTGGCACAAGATTCAGCCCGGTCCAATTCGATTTTCTACATGGGCCGAGCCCAACAATTCAGCCTATTTGTGTTTTTTTCATCAATTTTTGGTCAGGATCATGGGCCAAGCCCAATATGGCAGCCTTTTTTATTGTTGGGCCGCGGCCATTTTGGCTAAACAATTTCATTTCTTTCTTATTAAATGGGTCCACTAGTCAGATGGGTCCCAATTGTTAGGTTCTGGTAACAGGTTTCCATTTGTCAGGTAAGTAGGTCCCATCTATCAGACTCTTTTTCTTCATATTCCATGCAGTATTTAGATTCACAGAGACAAAAAACACACATAATACTTAAACAAGAGCAACCAGATCACATAATACAATACTTTACAAGCTCCATCCGTGCCATTACAAAGGGCCATGTATAATACTGATGCTTTACAAGCTCTACAAGTGTAACATAGTACTACTTCACAAGCTCCTGGACTCATGGACTCTCTCATATTTCTATGCAACTTCAACAGGACAAAAACTTTGGTAGTCGTGGCTGGAACCATAATCGATGAACAACACGCCGGACTCGCTCGACGGGCGATAGTCGTATTGAGACCAAACAAAACAGCAACATGGCTTCCTCTGTCATCCTGTTAGATGAATCAGAAAAGAATGAGAAAAACTAGGGCAAATATATTATGAACAGATCATTCAACATTCAGCTAGTACCATGCTTTTTGTTGTCGAGCTAGTTAAAATGAGATAGTAGTTCATATAAGAAACAGAGACACAATATGAATATGCATGGCACATATGCAGGTTGTGCAAAAAACTGCACTACAACACATTGCACCTAAAACAAAATACCATTCTACTATCACGACCATACATTCAACTGCAAAATCTAACAATACTCGTCAGCACACGCATACTAAACTTCACAAAGGCAGGAGAGAATAAAGGGAACCAAGGAAGATACCTGTGGATGATAGTGTCGACGATGATCTGGATTGAGTTAGCATTGATGAGGAAGTGGATGGTGTCCATGGTGTGCTTTAGATGCACACAGCCATGAGCTTCTTGCCGCTGTTGCATCCGTTCGCTCGATGATGGGTACCAATGCATCCAAGTAGAACAAAACCACCAACATTAACCTAAAAGCAGAGCAAGTGTACAACAAGTGTGAATGTGATACAAGAAAATTCCATGCTATGTACATCAAGTTAAAAGGCACAAGTTATACAAAGAACCTAAAAGCGAGCAAGTGTACAACAAATTGATAAAAAAATGCCCGATCATGGCATTTGATTTCACAAGAGAAGAATGTGTAAGGTGCAATGTTGTGTACACTTTGTAATTCTATAATAATTTGTAGTGCATCATGACTAGAAGCCAGAGTACACTTGAAGCTACGAACTATGCAACAAGCCTGAAACTCCAACAACAAGAAGCAGAGTTGAGTTCCTAGCCATCAGACTAGACTGGAACTCCCAGCATTTGCCTCTTAAATTTTTATATAAAGTGAAAATTCCCAGCAAGGTAGCTAGTGATCAACTTGTTGTACAACAAGTGCAGAGCAGCTACACAAGAAAAATACAAGCCCACTCATACTAGTCGTGCACTTGTTTCTTTCGTTCACCACTGATCTGGTCTGTAGTGAAAGTGAAAGCACGGCCAAAAGAAGTTAAAAAATGTTATTAGTTGTAAGAGGATATAGATGCCACTAGATCTCAGAACAATATCAGATCAGGTTGTTGAAGACGTTGATGACGATGTTGTCGTTGGTGACGGCGTCGATCTGCGGCCCCGGGAACTGCATGTTGATCAGGATCCCCTGCACCGCCGCCAACATCAGCCCAAGAACAGAGCAAGAGGAAGAGTGCAATGCGGTGGGTTTCCATGGCCGGGCTTCATCCCGTCGCTTGTCGCTGTTCCTCCTGTCCTACCTGCAGAGACAGAGACGGGGGTGAGAGGGAGGGGGAGATTGATCCACCTGTAGTACTAGGATTACGCAGCAACTAGTAGCAGAACTAGCAAGAAATAACCAAATTGAGTGTACACCAATATCATATGAATCCGCAACACAATCGAGCAACAGATTGGTAGAAGAACAGCTGCTGCATAAACCGTGAACTCCAGGTGGAGAAATAACCCTTTTCATGAGTATACTAAGCACTAATATGGGTTACAACTAGTTGATAACTGACACCGTGTAGACCATGATGTGAGTATACTAAGCACTCATATGAGTATTACCAGGGACTTCCATGACATTATTACCTCAAAGACATACTGGAAAATTAAAACTGCACTGTTTATGCCTCTGATCACATAAAAGCAGCTACCTCCCTTAACAAATTCACATCACATCAGTTTTGTGATATTGTTGCATAAATAGCTCTAAGATCAAGTTAATAAATCTATTTAGAATGTAGTGTGTGCAGCAAGAAACTTGATTGAGAAACCATGCTCTGTCTAGGCATAATACTCCTGATTGAGAAATTTTCACGGTTTCCAAATTCCTCGTCCTGCACACGAGTAGCTACAAATCCACCTGAAAGCTAGATAGCGCGACTTGCAGCAACCAAAACTAGGGAGCAGACGCCGTGTGTCTAGTAAGAAGAGGAGGAGCACGGAGACGAGGCCGCGCTTGCGGGGCTTCTCGAGGGCCTCGCGGAGGAACTGGTCGACCATGACGGATCGCCCCAGCTGGGTCCTGCCTGCTGCGCAAGGCCCGTGGCCTCGGGCGTTCAGGCGAGTTCGGGTGAGGAGGAGACCCTGCGTGCGGCGGGGGAGTCCGAGGGGGAGGTGGTGGAGGAGGAGAGGAGCAGGCGGCTCATGGCCCCGTCGAGGTCGGCCGTCTCCCACGAGTCCGGCGCCGCGGCAGCAGTAGCCGCCGCGTCCTCCTCCATGCCTGCTGTGCGCGGCCCGATCTGCTCGCGGCTGGCGAACTAGAAGCCGGCGAGGCGGCCGGCGGGGGAAGCGGCCATCGGGGGTCGGGGCTCGACGGCGAGATCTGGGGAGGCGCGCGGCGGGGGGCGAGCAAGCGAGCTGGCTAGGGTTTGGTCCTCTGGTCTGGATTTGCGGGGTGAGGTGGGGAAGAGGAGAGGGTGAGGGAGGGAGGGCACCGCCGCCGGCGACGGGAAGCGAGAGAGAGGGAGGCGGCGTCGATTTGGATCGGGGAGAGAGAGAGGGAGGGAGGCGGCGTCGATCTGGATCGGGGAGAGAGAGAGGATCTGAATCGGGGGCGGGAGGTAGGTGGCGGCTGCGAGTGGATCTGAATCGGGGGAGAGAGGGGAGAGGAGTGGAGTTAGGGTTTGGGTTGGCCCGCTGAGGAGTGGAGTGAGAGACGTTGGATTCGCCTGGTATGGACGGTTCAGATCACATAGAGTGGGGTGATCCGTGAGAAGTTTTCTGATTGGTCCGAGAAATCTGTGATTTAAAATAATTTTCCAAGTACTAAAGATAGAGCTATTTTGTGAAGCAACTATCAAAAATATTTTGCAAAAGGGCATTATACAAATTTTCTCTCAAGCTAGACCACATTTTATGGATGAGCACCAATTTGTATGCATTTCTGATCTTTCTAGCTATTTTTAATCATTTTTGAGTGTCCAAACTGAGTTTTATTGTGAAGGACCTATAATATATTTGTTGCAAAATTGGACCAAATCATTTTTCTAAAATACTAGGCCATATTTAATTCAGAATTGACCAAATTATTGGGTGTAAAAAGTTTTGATCCACCTCTGGTGAAAAAGACAAATTTTCGCCGATTCAGCTGGAAGCGGGTCAAATTTGAACTGCGGATGCCTCATAGTTTGCTATTTATTTTTTACAAAAATCAATTATAGGTACAAAAGTATCTATTTAATCAGAGAAACACCAAAAAAATTCCAAGATTTAAACACTAGCTAGGAACGGTCATACCCGCCATTTTGACCGCATTTTGAAACGGGCATAAAAAATTCAAAAAAAATCAAAAAATTGGGAAACCTTCGCTTTGTGTCATTATATGTGGCCAAGTTCCCAGGAAAAATAACAAACTTGTAATACGACAATTATTTTAAAAAAGTGTTCTCACAAATGAGCTATCATATCTGAAGATTCATGGCTTTCAAGCCAAATGATCAATCTTATGGCCACATTCATGGCATAGTTTGTTCAAATGATCTCATATTGTGCACAAGGGTGCATATTGGAATGGCAAACAATGTTGCCTAAGGGAGTTTTCATTTTCTTTGGACGAAAAACCATTTTCCATTTTTCGAAAGTGCCCAACAGGAGGTTTTTTTGTGAAGGACCTCCCAAATAATTGTTGCCAAATGGGACCAAAACATTTTTCTAAAATACTAGGCCATATTTAATGCACAATTGACAAAATGGTTGGGTGAAAAAAGTTTTTATCCACCTCTGATGAAAAAGACATTGTCGTCGATTCAGTTGGAAACGAGTCAAATTTGAACTATAGCTGCCTCATAGTTTGCTATTTATTTTTTCCAAAAATCATTTCTAGGTACATAAGTATCTATTTAATCATAGAAACACCAAAAAAATTCCAAGATTCAACCACTAGCTACGAACGGTCAAGCCCGCCGTTTTGACCGCATTTTCAAAGCAGCATAAAAATTCAAAAAATCAAAAATTGGAAAACCTTCGCATTGTGTCATTATATGTGACCAAGTTTCCAGGAAAAATAATAAACTTGTAATACGGTAATTATTTTAAAAAGTGTTCTCGAAATGAGCTATCAAGTGTGAAGATTCATGGCTTTCAAGCCAAATGATCAATCTTATGGCCACATTCATGGCATAGTTTGTTCAAATGATCTCATATTGTGCACAAGGGTGCATATTAGAATAGCAAACAATGTTGCCTAAGGAAGTTTTCATTTTCGCTGGACTTAAAAACCATTTTCCATTTTTCGAGTGCCCGAAAGGAGGTTTTTTTGTGAAGGAACTACCAAATAATTGTTGCAAAATTGGACCAAATCATTTTTATAAAATACTAGGCCATATTTAATGCCCAATTGACAAAATGGTCTGGTGTAATTTTTTTGATCCACCTCTCGTGAAAAAGACAAATTTCTGCCGATTCAGTTGGAAGCGGGTCAAATTTGAACTGCAGCTGCCTCATAGTTTGCTATTTATTTTTTCCAAAAATCATTTCTAGTTACATAAGGACCTATTTAATCTTAAATACATGGTTTGGTGGCGATACGTCGAGGTTTGGGAGGTGGCCGAGGGCCCCAACTCTAGAGCCAGAACTTCGCATGCCGCTTGGCGTGGTCACCAAGCGTGACCGTGTCGTTGCCATGTGTTCAAGCGGCCTAGGCAAGTCTAGTGGGTTGGGCACTCCCCAGGTTGGTGCTAGGAAGAAAATTACAACATAAGATTCTCACGAGGAGAACAATCGATGCTCAAACATGAATTAGCAGCCAAGTGTTTGATTAGCGGTACGGGAAATGTACATGGCTAATGGGTGTGAGTTTTGGCTGAGGATGATTAGTTACTAAGAAGACCGTTTTCACAAATTGTCAGCTCAAAAGGAGGAGCCTAGGTGGTACTTGCTTTGCAAACCACCACACCGGGACATAAATCTGAATGTTGAAGCTCGGCTCAAAATAATGAATGGATTGAGCTGGCATTTGGTGGAGGATGGTTATTTGGGCATAGGAAAGCATTGTAGAAAATGGATACTATTTGGACGTGCCAAAGTGGTACTTCCTTCACAAACTGTTACTCCGAATGTAATAGGAAAATGAATATTTTTGAATTATTTTTGAACTAGGCAAGGAAGGTTTTTACATATTTGTGAAGATATGACCCAAAGAATTTATGAGATTTTTTGGGAATTTTGGGAATGATAGAAATATAGGTTGCTTCACAACCTAGGGCAAAAACTGCCACATGGACATGACACATAGGCAAAATCGATGAGGTGGCGCCTAGTCATAGCAACCCACCACAATTTACAAGGCTATGACCATCTATATTGGTCGTTAACAACTAGAAATAAGGCAGCAGACTAGCACCTTTATTAGCTTTATGACCATTTCATGTAAGGAAATTATGACCTTTCGACCAAAATGGTCGAAATGGTTTAGGGTTTGGAGCCCCTCGAACAGCTTTTGACCAATTGGTCTCAAATGGTCATAAATCTATGACCAATTCTTCCAGGGTCACTGACAGAAGGTCATAAGTTGACATATTTCTTGTAGTGTTATGGAGGACACCACGCTGGAGATAGAACTGCACATAAGGTATTGCAATCCGGTTTTTATTGGCCTACTCTCTTCAAGGATGCCCGTAAGTTTGTCTTGTCTTGTGATGAATGTCAAAGAATTGGTAATATTAGTAGACGTCAAGAAATGCCTATGAACTATTCACTTGTTACTGAACCATTTGACGTTTGGGGCTTTGATTATGTGGGACCTTTTCCTGCCTCTAATGGATATACACATATTTTAGTTGCTGTTGATTACATTACTAAGTGGGTAGAAGCTATTCCAACTAGTAGTGCCGATCATAACACCTCTATTAAAATGCTTAAATAAGTTATTTTTCCGAGGTTTGGAGTTCCTAGATATTTAATTACTAATGGTGGTTCACATTTTATTCATGGTGCTTTCCGTAAAATGCTTGCTAAATATGATGTTAATCATAGAATTGCATCCCCTTATCACCCACAGTCTAGTGGTCAAGTAGAATTGAGTAATAGAGAGCTCAAATTAATTTTGCAAAAGACATTAATAGATCTGGAAAGAATTGGTCCAAGAAACTTGATGATGCATTATGGGCCTATAGAACTGCATATAAAAATCCTATGGGTATGTCTCCGTATAAAATGGCTTATGGAAAAGCATGTCACTTACCTCTTGAACTAGAACATAAGGCATATTGGGCTATTAAAGAGCTCAACTATGATTTCAAACTTGCCGGTGAGAAGAGGTTTTTTGATATTAGCTCACTTCATGAATGGAGAACCCAAGCTTATGAAAATGCCAAGTTGTTTAAAGAAAAAGTTAAAAGATGGCATGACAAAAGGATACAAAAGCGTGAGTTTAATGTAGGCGATTATGTATTGCTATACAACTCTCGTTTAAGAATTTTTTGCAGGAAAACTTCTCCCTAAATGGGAAGGCCCTTACGTTATCGAGGAGGTCTATCATTCCGGTGCCATAAAAATCAATAATTTCGACAGCACAAATCCGAAGGTGGTAAACAGTCAAAGAATCAAACACTATATCTCAGGTAATCCTATAAATGTTGAAACCAATGTTATTGAAACCGTAACCCTGGAGGAATACATAAGGGACACTTTTCAAGAACGTTTCAGACTCCGAAAAGGAATAGGTATGTGGTACGGTAAGTAAACCGACTCCAAAACAATTTTTAAGGCAATATTTCACCGTTTTGGAATATTTAGAAAAATAGAAAACAAGTATCAGTCCGGGAAGGACACGAGGGCCCCACGAGGGTGGAGGGCGCGCCCCCTACCTCATGGGCACCTCGTGTGCCTTCCGGACTACGTTTTCTTGCACGATACATATTTTGGTCGGTAAAAATTCATCATATATTCTCCCGAAGGTTTTGACTCCCGTATCACGCAATTATCCTTTGTTTTTGTTTCGAGCTGTTTTTCTGACAGATCTAGATTATCATGACGTCCCCAAGTGCCTCCGAGGACAAGTTCTTTGAGAAGGTCATCAACCCTTACCTCGCGGAGGTGCTGCAACACCCTCAAACAATTCAGATGCGTGATGGGTTGCTGCACATCCGCGATGAAGAGGGACCCAAGGGGACCGGAAGCGTGGAGACGAGGCTCGAAGCAGTGGAGCAACAAGTTTTCAAGTGTCAGGGGATGGTGGAACGTGGACTCTACTCCAACCACATGATGATCGCGGAGTTCACTAGCAGCCACAAGTTGGATGCCGACTACATCGGGGAGGCCATCTTCAAGCTTCATGAGAAGATCGAGCACCTTCAAGCCCAAATCTATGACCTGCAAAATCAAAACTGTGAGTATGAATATATATTCAAAAGGATGAGTTTGGCTGCAGATTTGAGGATCCCGGAGACTCGATCATCCTTCTATGATGGTGAGCCCATGCCTTGGAAGATGGACGACAAGCCCGCATCATCAACAACACCTCCACCTTCTTCACCAGCAAAGGAGACATAATCACATGGGTATGGGCACTCCCCTTGGCAACTGCCAAGCTTGGGGAGATGCCCCGGTATCGTATCACAACCACATCTCCTGTCTTTACCGTTTTTCTTAGTTCGATCCTATTAATAGTATTTTGATCTAGTAGAATAAAGTTTATGGCATGATCTAGTTTTGAGTTTTGCTTTATGATCTCTCTATGTAATCGAGTCTTTGAGCTATATAATAAAGATTAGTGTTGAGTCAAGGGCTTCATTATTTTGCCATGATCTTGAGTGAATAAAAGAAAAGAGAAAAAAAGAATAAAAGAAACAAAGAGTTCATATTGATCTTATTTAGAGTAATGACTTCACATAGAAAGGGTATGATGATTGAAAGTTGCTGGGAGTTGGCAAACATAGTTTTGGTCATCGTTGCAATTAATAGGAAGTAATAAGGAAAGAGAGGTTTCACATATAGATATACTATTATTGACATCTTTTATGATTGTGAGCACTCATTAAAATATGACATGCTAAAGAGTTGACGTTGGACAAGGAAGACAACGTAATGGGTTACCTTTTCTTATATCTGAGATAAAGTATATTGTCATGGATCATCCAACATGTTGAGCTTGCCTTTCCCCCTCGTGCTAGCCAAATTCTCAGCACCAAGTAGAGATACTACTTGTGCTTCCAAAACCCTTAAACCAGTTTTGCCATGAGAGTCCACCATATCTACCTATGGATTGAGTAAGATCCTTCAAGTAAGTTGTCATCGGTGCAAAGTAATAAAAATTGCTCTCTAAATATGTATGATTGATTGGTGTGGGGAAATAAGCTTTATACGATCTTGTGATGTGGAAGAAATAAAAGCGACGAACTGCATAATAAAGTTTCATATCACAAGGGGCAATATAAAGTGACATTTTTTTGCATTAAGATTTTGTGCATCCAACCATAAAAGCGCATGGAAACTGAAAGCACAAGTGCTCCCTAGGTGGTTTTGGTAATTAATGACAACATATCTCTTGTTGGACTAACACTTTTATCTAGTATGTTTCAGATAAGTTCAACAATGGAGTGGCATGGACTAAAGGATGTGGGAACTCCTTCAAGATGCTAAGGACAAAGGATTGGCTCAAGCTTCAAGCTCAAGACTCTTCATTTTACATTTTAGTGATCCAAGATCACACTGAGTCTATAGGAAAAGCCAATACTATCAAGGAGGAATGAGGTGTTGCTTAATGAGCCTCTTGCTTCAAAGTGCTTAGTGATATGCTCCAAATACCCTCAACTACTTTCCTAATTCCACACATTTGTCCTAAACCTAAAGCCAAACTCGGCCCCACTGATTCTTTCTATCCGGCGCCACCGAGTTTGGATGTCTTAGCCAACGCCACAAACCCTAGGCAAATCGGTCTCACTGATAGGGATCTCGGTCTCACCGAGATGGGATTGTAATCTCTCCGTATGTCCATTATCAAAATTGGTCTCACCGAGTTTGAGCAATCGGTACTACCGAGATTACAATGCAAACTCTCTGGTTAACTTATTATCAAAATCGGTCCCACCGATTTTGATAATCGGTCAAACCGAGTTTGCCAGACCAACTCTCTGGAAAGCTTATTACCAAAATCGGTCTCACCTAGTTTGTGTAATCGGTCTTACCGAGATTACGTTATGCCCTAACCCTAACTGAACCGGTCCCTCCGAGTTGCATTCCGGTCCCACCGAAAATCCCTAACGGTCACATTATTTGCTAAATCGGTCTGACCGAGTTTAACGATTCGGTCCCACCGAGTTTGGTAGATTGTGTGTAACGGTTAGATTTTTTGTGGAGGCTATATATACCCCTCCACCTCCTCTTCATTCATGGAGAGAGCCATCAGACTGAACCTACACTTCCAAAGATCCTATTTACGAGAGAGAACTACCTACTCATGTGTTGAGGCCAAGATATTCCATTCCTACCATATGAATCTTGATCTCTAGCCTTCCCCAAGTTGCTTTCCACTAAAACCCTCTTTCCACCAGATCCAAATCCTATGAGAGAGAGTTGAGTGTTGGGGAGACTATCATTTGAAGCACAAGAGCAAGAAGTTCATCATCAACACACCATTTGTTACTTCTTGAGAGTGGTGTCTCCTAGATTGGCTAGGTGTCACTTGGGAGCCTCCGACAAGATTGTGGAGTTGAACCAAGGAGTTTGTAAGGGCAAGGAGATCGCCTACTTCGTGAAGATCTACCGCTAGTGAGGCAAGTCCTTCGTGGGCTTAGCCATGGTGGGATAGACAAGGTTGCTTCTTCGTGGACCCTTCGTGGGTGGAGCCCTCCATGGACTCACAAGAACTGCTACCCTTCGTGGGTTGAATTCTCCATCAACGTGGATGTACGATAGCACCACCTATCGGAACCACGCCAAAAACATTCATGTCTCCAAATTGCGTTTGAATCCTCCAATCCCTTCCCTTTACATTCTTGCAAGTTGCATGCTTTATTTTCCGCTGCTCATATAATCTTTGCATGCTTGCTTGCTATATGTTGTGAATGTTAAACTTGTGCCTAAACTCCACTCAAACTTTAAAGAAACTTAAAACTGCAACTTTGGTACTTAGTGTCTAATCACCCCCTCTAGACACCTCTTCTCAAGGTCCTACAAGTGGTATCAGAGCATTGGTCTCCATTGCCTTGGTTTAATCACCATTGGATGAAGATGGATGAGTCTACCTTGTGGAGTCTTAGACATAGAGTGCCTATTCTTGATGGAGAGTATTTTCGTGAGTGGAAAAATGAGATGCTTGTTATTTTCAATCAATATCATTTTAACAAGTACATTGCTAGCCCTTGTGCACCTTATGTTGATCCTATGCATCCAACCCATGATGAGTCAATTGACATGGTTAGGAATCTTAGAACTGCCGAACTTATCATTAGAGGATTGCCTAGAAACTTGATTGGATGTTTTCCTACTTTTAAGTATGCCTACACCATATGGAAATTTCTTGAGGAACGATTTCCAGATTATTCCTTGAAAAATCTAGATGAAATTCTCCATAAGTCTATTGCTTTGAGCAAAATGAATACTAGTGATCCTATGTTTGGTGATCGGCTATTTGAGCTTACAAACCTTATGCGTGCCAAAGGAAATGTTGGTATTATTAGTGACATTATTTCCGAAGCTATAAGAATTCATAGACAAGATTATTGTCAAACTCATTCTAATGAATCACCCTCTCTAGGTTTTGATCCACCACATGACGATGTTGAACATGGATACTATGATGAGGATGATGATAGTGACTTCGATCTTGATGATGCAATGAGACATTTTGGTCTTATGGCAAATCTTTGGGGATATATGTCAGGAGGAAAGGAATGGGTTCTTGATAGTGGATGTACCGATCACATGACCGGAGATAAAGACATGTTTCGTGAGCTTGCTGATAATGATAGTCCTCGAAAGTATGTCACTTTCGGTGAAAACTCAAAGGGTAAGGTGGTTGGCCTCGCTAAGGTGGCCATATCACATGATAACTCCATACAAAATGTTATGCTCGTTGAATCTCTTGGTTACAACTTACTTTCAAAGATTCTAGACTTGCTGATTTCGGTTTCAATGTTCTATTTATCAAGTAGATTGCCAAGTGTTTCGTCGAGATAATCATAAAATGGTCTTTACTGGTGTGCGTAGAGGTGATCTATATATTGTTGATTTCACTAAAAAGGCTCAACCTAAAACTTGCTTCATTGCTAAATCCTAAAAAGGCTGGTTATGGCATAGACGATTAGGTCATGTTGGTATGCGAAACCTTGACAAGCTTATTAAGGGGAATCATATCCTTGGAGTTAGTGATGTCATATTTGATAAGGATAGACTTTGCAGTGCTTGTCAAGCAGGTAAACAGGTTGGAGGAAGGCATCCCGTGAAGAACATCATGACCACGAAGAGGCCACTCGAGCTACTTCACATGGATCTCTTTGGTCCCAACTCTTACAAGAGTCTCGGTGGAAATTCTTTTGGTCTAGTTATAGTTGATGATTTTTCCAGATTTACGTGGGTGTTCTTTCTCGATGATAAATCGCAGGTCCAAAAGATCTTCAAAAACTTCGCTAGGAAGGCCCAAAACCAATTTGAGGTGAAGATCAAGAAGGTTCGCAGCGACAACGGAACGGAGTACAAGAATGCAAATGTGGACACCTTTCTTGACAAAGAAGGGATTTCACACGAGTTCTCGGCTACGTACACACCTCAACAAAATGGAGTTGTTGAGAGGAAGAACCGGGCACTCATCAAAATGGCGAGAACGATGCTTGATGAGTACAAGACGCCGAAGCACTTCTGGGCAGAAGCGGTTGAGACAGCTTGTCATGCAACAAATCGCTTGTATCTTCACAAGCTACTCGGCTCAAAGTGCTACATTCTTGATAAGCATCGTCGTTCTAGATTTGCTCCTAAGTCTCATGAAGGTTTCCTACTAGGTTATGCCTCAAACTCTCACACTTATCATGTCTACAACAATTTCACCCGAAAGGTTGAAGAGACGGTAGATGTGAAGTTTGATGAATCTAGCGGCTCGCAAGTAGAGCAGTTGCCAATTGATGTAGGAGACAAAGATACTTCGGAAGCAATCCAAGACTTGTCTATTGGCAAGGTCCGTCCAATGGAGGTGAAGGAGAGTACCTCGTCCGTCCAAGTGGAAGCTTCTACTTCATGACAAGGTGACCCAAGAGTTGATACGGAAGCATCCACAAGTGGGACACACCAAGATGAAGAAAACGAGGAAGTACATCAAGATGAACGTCAACAAGCTCCTTCTCCACCACGACAAGAGAATGACAACGCCAACAATGAAGAAGGCCAAGAAGAAGAACAAGATGAAGAAGATGTTCAACAAAGACCCAAGCAAAAGCTTTCACGAGTTCGAGAAAGAATTGCTAAAGACCATCCCGTCGAGCAAATCTACAATGATATTCAAACCGGGAGAATCACTCGCTCTAAAACTCGTTTAGCTAACTTTTGTGAAAACTATTCTTTCATCTCTAGCATTGAACCTATGAAGGTCGAAGAAGCATTGGAAGATCCGGATTGGATAAATGCTATGCATGAAGAGCTACACAACTTTGAGAGGAACCAAGTTTGGACATTGGTTGAGAAGCCCGACCACAACCACAACATCAGCGGTACCAAATGGGTGTTTCGCAACAAGCAAGATGAAGATGGACAAGTAGTTCGGAACAAAGCACGTCTCATCGCCCAAGGCTACACACAAGTCGAAGGAATGGACTATGGTGAGACTTACGCCCCCGTTGCTAGACTTGAGTCCATTCGCATCTTACTTGCCTATGCTAATCACCATGATATCACCTTGTACCAAATGGACATTAAAAGTGCTTTTCTAAATGGTGAAATAGAGGAGGAAGTTTATGTTAATCAACCTCCCGGCTTTGTCAATCCTAAGAAACCCAATCATGTTTACAAACTTCACAAAGCTCTGTATGGACTTAAACAAGCTCCTAGAGCATGGTATAACTGCTTGACCAAGTTCCTTATTGAAAAAGGCTTTGAAATTGGGAAAATTGATTCTACTCTTTTTACTAAAAGGGTTAATGGTGAACTCTTTGTGTGCCAAATTTATGTTGATGATAATATATTTGGTTCTACTAACCCTCATTTTAGTGAAAAGTTTGGGAAGCTAATGTCGGAGAAGTTTGAGATGTCTATGATGAGTGAACTCAAATTCTTTCTTGGTTTGCAAATCAAGCAAACTAAGGAAGGTACTTTTGTCTCGCAAACAAAGTACACCAAGGACTTATTCAAGAAGTTCAATATGCAAGAATGCAAAGGTATGACTACAACCATGCCTACTAGTGGACATCTTGACTTAACCAAAGATGGTGAACCAGTTGATCAAAAGGTTTATCGCTCTATGATTGGTTCATTGTTATATCTATGTGCTTCAGGCCCGATATTATGCTAAGTGTGTGCATGTGTGCATGATATCAAGCTGCCCCTAAAGAATAGTGAGATACTTAATCCATACACCAAATTTTGGCATTTGGTATCCTAAGAGGGCCTCTTTCGATCTTGTTGGCTATTCCGACTCGGACTATGCCGGAGACAAGGTTGATAGAAAGTCCACTTTGGGTACTTGTCAATTTCTTGGTGGATCTCTTGTGTCTTGGTCCTCCAAGAAACAAAACTCGGTATCCTTATCCAGCGCCGAAGCTGAATATATTGCCGCTGGTTCATGTTGTGCTCAATTACTTTGGATGACCCAAACTCTTAATGATTATGGGATATATGTGAGACATGTTCCATTGCTTTGTGATAATGGAAGTGCTATCAAAATTGGTCATAATCCTGTGCAACATTCTCGAACTAAGCATATTGAAGTTCGTCATCATTTCATTCGAGATCATGTTGCTAAGGGTGACATTGATCTTAAGCATGTTCGCACCGAAAAGCAATTAGCGGATATATTCACTAGACCTCTTGATGAGAAAGTGTTTTGCAGGTTAAGAGGAGAATTGAACATCATTGATGCTTCAAACTTGGAGTAGAAACTCCATTGGATACATGCAAGACATGAGCTTATGACTAATCCTTGATATTTCTCTTATGATGAAAAACTTATGTCTTGGATATATTTGTATCTTGCATGTTATCTAACCCATGTAGGTACTTGGTTGAATCAAATTCCATGAGGTTGAAACCTACTCATATCTTGAGCAATCTCTACATCACCAAGTCTCTACACAAGGTGGTTGAAGACAAGGAAGCACGAAACCATTCAAACATATCCTTTGACAAATTCTATGTGGAGTTTCAAGATTGTCATTTTTGGATATACAAGTGCTCTTCCTTGCAAGAACTAACCCATGTAGGTAGATGGACTCAAATTCCAAGTGGTGCTCCAAATTCTTGATGAGCTACATCAACCTTGAGTAACCCATGCAAGTTCAACTACATGGACAACACCACCAACCAAGGTATGTTATTCCATCTTAGAGAACCTTTACTCCGAGTCATGAGTTAAAGCAACTCGACAAGATGTGAATACATCAAGATGCTTAAACTAAAAAAGGCAACCCCATTTTGAGCTTAAACGATGAGTATGTCCTATGATCAAGTGATCTCACTTGACTCCTAAGTCAATATACTCTAACATAGGTGACTTTGTCGCCGACCATCTCTAGATGAAGTTCTCTTGTGTTCTTTTCTGAGGTTTTGCATTTGTCTCATGCATTTGTGTTTCCCCTTTCAAAAAAAAAACTTCATCTAGATTTCTTTCTGTTTCCTCTGCATTTTCTGCATCTAATTCCTTGCATATCTTTCAGTTAATTCCTTGCAAATCTTTGTGAGATCTTACTAGTCTAGTGAGCTGAGGCGACAAGTGTTCTCTCTGCGATGAACTCGGCTACACCAATTTGTAATTTTCGGACCAACCGAATCTTTTCGGTACGACCGAAGCATACCACTTGGTGCCACCGATTTCATAACATGAAAAACTCTTTGCCACATATTTTGTGTTCCTTTTGATCCAGCTCCACTCAATGAATCTTGTCCTCTACAAGCATCACATTTTCATCATTGCTTTGTTCTGTGTCTCAAGGACAAACCCATTCGACAGACTCCAGAATACCCTTCTTGTAAATTGATGTCAAAGGGGGAGAGAAAGAACATCAAAGCTTATCATTTGGAGCTAGAGAGAGAGAGAGCATCAAAACTTACCACCTTTCTTCTTAAGGGAGAGAGAGATCTTCTAGGGGGAGAGACCCTCAAAAGACGAGAGACATCTCCAGGGGGAGAGGATACTTAAGTAGAAAGTATTTCTCAAGGATCCTAGATGCTTGATGTTCAAGAGGAGAGATGTCCACATGTCTTCTTGAGGGGAGAGACATGTTCATATGATCTGTTGTGCTCAATTTTGCATTAGCATACATTAGCTCTAAACTTTAGCTCTGATCATCATTCATATCTTTCAGCTCTGTTTTCCTTCAGCTCTGATTTTCTGTTCCCTATCTTCTCCCAGTATCCCATGTTAGATCTTGGGGAGCAAGACATCTAAGGGAAAGAGATCATTTAAATTCATTGCATATCTTTACTCTTGGGGACATGTCTAATCCAATGTGGTACTCAGTACTAACTCTCTACATGTCATCTCAGTCTTGGTATTCTTGTGGTTTCTTCTGTTTGCTCTGGCCAGTAGATGCATCTGTGTTATCTAACCTTGTTTTCACGGGTTCATTCCATCCTAAGACAACTCAAGACCACAAGGTAAGTATATGCATCACAATTATGTGTATGAGGAATTCTTGCTGATGTACATACTGTTTGCAAGAAGGACTCATGGGCATGAAGGTATTCTCTTTAATACTTTTTGCTTTGATGCATATAGCCAAGATACATGTAACACATTGCCTGCTCTATCATGGTTATGCTATCACATGCTTCTATATTTCATATTCACATGATTGCATACATGTAGGGGGAGCCTCTGCTTGTTACATGTCTTTCCAAAGCTTTAGTTGCTATTCTTTATATCTTTATCTAAAGCTTTGATGTATGTTGCCATCAATTACCAAAAACTGGGAGATTGAAAGCACAAGTGCTCCCTAGGTGGTTTTGGTAATTAATGACAACATATCTCTTGTTGGACTAACACTTTTATCTAGTATGTTTCAGATAAGTTCAACAATGGAGTGGCATGGACTAAAGGATGTGACAACATATCTCAAGATGCTAAGGACAAAGGATTGGCTCAAGCTTCAAGCTCAAGACTCTTCATTTTACATTTTAGTGATCCAAGATCACATTGAGTCTATAGGAAAAGCCAATACTATCAAGGAGGAATGAGGTGTTGCTTAATGAGCCTCTTGCTTCAAAGTCCTTAGTGATATGATCCAAATACCCTCAACTACTTTCCTAATTCCACACATTTGTCCTAAACCTAAAGCCAAACTCGGCCCCACTGCTTCTTTCTATTCGGCGCCACCGAGTTTGGATGTCTTAGCCACTGCCACAAACCCTAGGCAAATCGGTCACACCGATAGGGATCTCGGTCTCACCGAGATGGGATTGTAATCTCTCTGTGTATGTCCATTATGAAAATCGGTCTCACCGAGTTTGATCAATCGGTACTACCGTGATTACAATGCAAACTCTCTGGTTAACTTATTATCAAAATTGGTCCCACCGGTTTTGATAATCGGTCAAACCGAGTTTGCCTGACCAACTCTCTAGAAAGCTTATTACCAGAATCGGTCCCACCGAGTTTGTGTAATCGGTCTTACCGAGATTATGTTATGCCCTAACCCTAACCGAATCGGTCCCACCGAGTTGCATTCCGGTCCCACCGAAAATCCCTAACGGTCACATTATTTGCTAAATCGGTCTGACCGAGTTTAACGATTCGGTCCCACCGAGTTTGGTTGATTGTGTGTAACGGTTTGATTTTGTGTGGAGGCTATATATACCCCTCCACCTCCTCTTCATTCGTGGAGAGAGCCATCAGACTGAACCTACACTTCCAACATCCTATTTCTGAGAGAGAACTACCTACTCATGTGTTGAGGCCAAGATATTCCATTCCTACCATATGAATCTTGATCTCTAGCCTTCCCCAAGTTGCTTTCCACTCAAACCCTCTTTCCACCAGATCCAAATCCTATGAGAGAGAGAGTTGAGTGTTGGGGAGACTATCATTTGAAGCACAAGAGCAAGGAGTTCATCATCAACGCACCATTTGTTACTTCTTGGAGAGTGGTGTCTCTTAGATTGGCTAGGTGTCACTTGGGAGCCTCCAACAAGATTGTGGAGTTTAACCAAGGAGTTTGTAAGGGCAAGGAGATCGCCTACTTCGTGAAGATCTACCGCTAGTGAGGCAAGTCCTTCGTGGGCGACGGCCATGGTGGGATAGACAAGGTTGCTTCTTCGTGGACCCTTCGTGGGTGGAGCCCTCCGTGGACTCACAAGAACTGCTACCCTTCGTGGGTTGAAGTCTGCATCAACATGGATGTACGATAGCACCACCTATCGGAACCACGCCAAAAACATCCGTGTCTCCAAATTGCATTTGAATCCTCCAATCCTTCCCTTTACATTCTTGCAAGTTGCATGCTTTATTTTCCGCTGCTCATATACTCTTTGCATGCTTTCTTGCTATATGTTGTGAATGTTAAACTTGTGCCTAAACTCCACTCAAACATTAAAGAAACTTAAAAACTGCAACTTTGGTACTTAGTGTCTAATCACCCCCCCTCTAGACACCTCTTCTCAAGGTCCTACAGCAACCTATGCTTCCCTCTGCGAAGGGCCTATCTTTTATCATTATCTTCTACCTTATGCAAGAGTCATGGTGATCTTCACCTTTCCTTTTTACATTTTATCCTTTGGCAAGCACGATTGTGTTGGAAAGATCTTGATTTATATATCTAATTAGATGTAGGGGGCATGAGTTATTATTGTTGACATTACCCTTGAGGTAAAAGGTTGGGAGGCGAAACTATAAGCCCCTATCTTTCTCTGTGTCCGATTAAAACTCCATAACCACAAGTATCGCGTGAGTGTTAGCAATTATGAAGGACTAAATGGTAGTTGAGTATGTGGAATTGTTATTAAGCTCTGACGTAGACTCTTTCTGATGTTATGATGAATTGCAATTGCTTCAATGACCGAGACTATAGTTTGTTTGTTCTCAATAAATTTTATGATTTGTACTCTGCATTGTGAATGGATTATTACCTGAACATAAGCAATCATATGACATTTCCTATATTTATTGCTGTTATGAGAATAATCATGATGCCTTCATGTCCGTATTTTGTTTTTATCGACGCCTCTACCTCTAAACATGGGGACATATTTATCGTTATCGGCTTTCGCTTGAGGACAAGCGAGGTCTAAGCTTGGAGGAGTTGATACGTCCATTTTGCATCATGCTTTTATATCAATATTTATTGCACTATGGGTTGTTATTATACGTTATGTCACAATACTTATGCCTATTCTCTCTTATTTTACAAGGTTTACATAAGGAGGGAGAATGCCGGCAGCTGGAATTCTGGGATGGAAAAGGAGCAAATATTAGACACCTATTCTGCACAACTCCAAAAGTCTTGAAACAACACGAAAGTCGTTTTGGGAAATAATATAAAATATCCAGCGGAAGAAGTTCACCAGAGGGGGCCCCACCTGGCCATGAGGGTGGGGGGCACGCCCTACCCCCCTGGGAGCGCCCCGACCTCGTGGGCCCCCTGGTGGCCCTCCTATGCCCATCTTCTGCTATATGAGGTCTTTCGTCGAGGAAAAAATCATAAGCAACTTTTCGGGACAAAACTCCGCCGCCACGAGGCGGAACCTTGGCGGAACCAATCTAGGGCTTCGGCAGAGCTGTTCTGCCGGGGACACTTCCCTCCGGGAGGGGGAAATCATCGCCATCATCATCACCAACGCTCCTCTCATCGGGAGAGGGCAATCTCTATCAACATCTTCACCAGCACCATCTCCTCTCAAAACCCTAGTTCATCTCTTGTATCCAATTCTTGTCTCCAAGTTCGGGATTGGTACTAGTAGGTTGCTAGTAGTGTTGATTACTCCTTGTAGTTGATGCTAGTTGGTTTATTTGGTGGAAGATCATATGTTCAGATCCTATATGCATATTAATACCCCTCTGATTATGAACATGAATATGCTTTGTGAGTAGTTACGTTTGTTCCCGAGGACATGGGAGAAGTCTTGCTATTAGTAGTCATGTGAATTTGGTATTCGTTCGATATTTTGATGAGATGTATGTTGTCTAGCCTCTAGTGGTGTTATGTGAACGTCGACTACATAACACTTCACCATTATTTGGGCCTAGAGGAAGGCATTGGGAAGTAATAAGTAGATGTTGGGTTGCTAGAGTGACAGAAGCTTAAACCCTAGTTTATGCGTTGCTTCGTAAGGGGCTGATTTGGATCCATATGTTTCATGTTATGGTTAGGTTTACCTTATTACTTTTGTTGTAGTTGTGGATACTTGCAATAGAGGTTAATCATAAGTGGGATGCTTGTTCAAGTAAGAACGTGATGAAAACTAGCTTGACGATATTCCCATGTGTCCTCGGGAGCGCTTTTCCTATTATAAGAGTTTATCCGGGCTTGTCCTTTGATACAAAAAGGATTGGGCCACCTTGCTGCATTTTATTTACTTTTGTTACTTGTTGCTCGTTACAAATTATCCTATCACAAAACTATGTGTTACCACTTATTACAGTACTTGTAGAGAATACCTTGCTGAAAACCGCTTATCATTTCCTTCTGCTCCTCGTTGGGTTTGACACTCTTACTTATCGAAAGGACTACGATAGATCCCCTATACTTGTGGGTCATCACAACTTTTCATTGCTAAGAGTCTATTCACCCCCCCCCCCCTCTAGAAACCTCTTCTCGATCCTTTCAATTGTTATTAGAACTTTGGTCCCCATTGCTTTGGTTTAAACACCTTTGGATGAAGATGGACGAGTCTACATTGGGGAGTCTTAGACATAGAGTGCCTATACTTGATCGAGAGTACTTTCACGAGTGAAAAAATGAGATGCTTGTTATTTTCAATGATTATCATTTGAGCAAGTATATTACTAGCCCTTGTGCACCTCATGTTGATCCTATTCATCCTACCCTTGATGAGTCTATTGACATGATCCGAAATCTTAGAATTGTTAATCTTATCACTAGAGGTTTACATAGAAACTTGATTTGTTGCTTGCCTACTCTTGATTGTGCCTACACTATATGGAGATTTCTTCAGGAACGATTTCCAAACTATTCCTTGAAAATCTTAGATGAGATCCTTCATAAGTCAATTGCTTTGACTAAGATGAGTCCTAATGATCCCAAGTATGGTGATTTTTTGTTTGAGCTTCGTGACCTTATGCGTGCCAAAGGAGATGTTGCAATCATTAGAAATATCATCTCCGAAGTCATTAGAATCCATAAAGATGCACATTGTCATGGTCATAAATCTAATGAATCACTCTCTCTAGGAATTAACCTATCACAAGATGATGTTGAACACGGATACTATGATGAGGATAATGATAGTGACTTCGATATCGAAGATTCTATGAGAAACTTTGGTCTTATGGCTAATCTTCGCGGCTACATGGCTGGAGCAAAGGAATGGGTCCTTGATAGTGGATGTACCAATCAAATGACTAGTGTAAGGATATGTTTCGTGAGCTTGCTGATAACGACGGTCCTCGAAAGTATGTCACTTTTGGTGATAACTCAAAGGGTAATGTCGTTGGCCTTGGTAAGGTGGCCATCTCACATGATAGCTGCATACAAAATGTTATGCTCGTTGAATCTCTTGGCTATAATCTACTTTCTGTATCTAAACTTGCTGACTTTGGTTTCAATGTCCTATTCATTGAAGTAGATTGCCAAGTGTTTCGTAGAGATAATCATAATATGGTCTTCACCGGTATACGTAGAGGTGATCTTTACATGGTCGATTTCACTAAAAAGGCTCAACCTAGAACTTGCTTTATTGCTAAATCTTCTAAAGGCTGGTTGTGGCATAGAAGGTCAGGTCATGTGGGCATGCGAAATCTTGATAAGCTTATTAAAGGTAATCATATCCTTTGAGTGAAAGATGTTATATTTGACAAGGATAGATTGTGTAGTGCTTGTCAAGCAGGAAAACAAGTTGGAGGAAGCCACCCCGTGAAGAACATCATGACAACGAGAAGACCGCTCGAGCTTCTTCATATGGATCTCTTTGGTCCCAATGCCTACAAGAGTCTCGGTGGAAACTCATTTGGTCTAGTCATAGTCGATGATTTTTCAAGATTTACGTGGGTGTTCTTTCTTGATGATAAATCGCAGGTCCAAAAGATCTTCAAGAACTTAGCTAGGAAGGCCCAAAATCAATTTGAAATGAAGATCAGGAAGGTTCCCAGCGACAACGGAATAGAGTTCAAGAACGTAAGTGTGGATACCTTTCTTGACGAAGAAGGGATTTCACACGAGTTCTCGGCTACATACACACCTTAACAAAATGGAGTTGTTGAGAGGAAGAACCGGACTCTTATTGAGATGGCGAGAACGATGCTTGATGATTACAAAACTGCAAAACACTTTTGGGCGGGAGCGGTTGAGACGGCTTGCCATGCAACAAACCGCTTGTATCTTCACAAGCCACTCGGCAAGATGGCATACGAGCTTCTCATCGGTAACAAACCCCAAGTTGGATACTTTCGAGTATTCAGCTCAAAGTGTTACATTCTTGATAAGCATCGTCGTTCTAAATTTGCTCCTAAATCTCATGAAGGTTTCCTACTTGCTTATGGTTCAAACTCTCACACTTACCGTGTCTACAATAATTTCACCCGAAAGGTTGAAGAGACGATAGATGTGAAGTTTGATGAATCTAACGGCTCGCAAGTAGAGCAATTGCCAATTGATGTAGGAGACAAAGACCCTTCAGAAGCAATCCAACACTTGTCTATTGGTGAAGGAGAGTACCTCGCCATCCAAGTGGAAGCTTCTACCTCACGACAAGGTGAACCAAGAGTTGACACGGAAGCATCCACAAGTTGGACACACCAAGATGAAGAAAGTGAGGAAGTGCACCAAGATGAACCTCATCAACCTCTTTCTCCACCACGACAAGAGAATGCCAGCGTCAACAATGAAGAAAGCCAAGAAGAAGGACAAGATGATGAAGAAGATGTTCCACCCCGACCCAAGCAAAAGCTCTCACGAGTTCGAGCAAGAGTCTCAAGAGACCATCCCGTCGAAAAAATCTTCAATGATATTCAAACCGGGAGAACCACTCACTCTAAAACTCGTTTGGCTAACTTTTTTGAACATTATTCATTCATCTCTAGCATTGAAACTATGAAGGTTGAAGTAGCATTAGAAGATCTGGATTGGATAATTGCCATGCATGAAGAGCTACACAACTTTGAGATAAACCAAGTGTGGACATTGGTCGAGAAGCTCGACAACAACCACAACATCATCGGTACCAAATGGGTGTTTCGCAACAAGCAAGACGAAGATGGAAAAGTTGTTCGCAACAAAGCATGCCTCGTCGCCCAAGGCTACACTCAAGTCGAAGGTATGGTCTATGGTGAGGCATATGCCCCCATTGCTAGACTTGAGTCCATCCGCATCTTACTTGCCTATGCTAATCACCATGATATTACCTTGTACCAAATGGACATTAAAAGTGATATTCTAAATGGTGCAATCGAGGAGGAAGTTTATGTTAAACAACCTCTCGGCTTTGTCAATCCTATGAAACCCGACCATGTTTGCAAACTTCAGAAAGCTGTTTATGGTCTTAAACAAGCTCCTAGAGCGTGGTATAAATGCTTGACAAAGTTTATTATTGAAAAGGGCTTTGAGATAGGAACAATAGATTCTACTCATTTTACTAAAAGGGTTAATGGTGAATTATTTGTGTGCCAAATTTATGTTGATGATATCATATTTGGATCAACTAACCCTCATTTTAGTGACAAGTTGGGGAAGCTGATGTCATAGAAGTTTGAGATGTCTATGATGAGTGAACTCAAGTTCTTTCTTGGTTTGCAAATCAAGCAAACTAAGGAAGGCGCTTTGTTTCTGAAACAAAGTACACCAAGGACTTATTCAAGAAGTTGAACATGCAAGAAAGAAAAGGTATGAAAACACCCATGCCTACTAGTGGACATCTTGACTTGACCAAGGATGGCAAATCGGTTGACCAAAAGGTTTACCGCTGTATGATATCTATGTGCCTCCCGTCCCGATATTATGCTAAGAGTGTGCAGTGTGCACGATATCAATCGGACCCCAAAGAATGTCATCTTAAGGCTGTGAAAAGGATAGTGAGATACTTAATACATACACCAAATTTTGGCATTTGGTACCCTAAGAGGTCTTCTTTTGATCTTGTTGGCTACTCCGACTCGGACTATGCCGGTGACAAGGTTTATAGAATGTCCACTTCGGGTACTTGTCAATTTCTTGGTAGATCTCTTGTGTCTTGGTCCTCAAAGAAACAAAACTCGGTATCCTTATCCACCACCGAAGCGGAATACATTGCCGTCTGTTCATGTTGTGCTCAATTACTTTGGATGACCCAAACTCTTAAGGATTATGGAATCAATGTGAAACACGTTCCATTGCTCTGTGACAATGAGAGTTCTATTAAGATTGCTCATAATCCCGTGCAACATTCTCGAACAAAGCATATAGAAGTTCGTCATCATTTCATTCGAGATCATGTTGCTAAAGGTGATATAGATCTTAAACATGTTCGTACCGATAAGCAATTGGTGCATATATTCACCAAACCGCTCGATGAGAAAGTATTTTTTCGTTTGAGAGGTGAATTGAACATCATTGATGCTTCAAACTTTGAGTAGACACTCCATTTGGATACATGCAAGGCATGAGCCTATGACTAATCCTTGAATTTTCTCTTATGATGATGATCACGTGTCTTGGATATATTTGTACCCTTGCATGCTATCTAACCCTTGTAGGTACTTGGATAAATCTAAATCCATGAGATTGCAACTTACTCTTGAGCAATATTTACATCACCAAGTCTCTACACCATGGTGGTTGAAAGCAACGAAGTATGAAACCCTTCAACATATCCTTTGACAAGTTCTACATGTCAAATTTCATTTGGTATCAAATTTCATGATTGTCATTTTGGATACACAAGTGCTCTTCCTTGCAAGACTAACCCATGTAGGTAGATGAACTCAAATCCAAGTGGTGCTCCCAATCCTTGATGAGCTACATCAACCTTGAGCATCCTACACAAGTTCAACTACATGACCAAGATCAACACCACCACCAAAGGTATGACATTCCATCTTAGAGAAGTTTTACCCCAAGTTATGGGTCAAAGCAGCTCAACAAGATGCGAATACATCAAAATGCTTAAATGAAAAATGGTAACCCCATTTTGAGCTGAAACGATGAGTATGACTTACGATCAAGTGTTCTCACTTGAATCCTCAATCAATATACTCTAACATAGGTGACTTTGTCGCCGCCCAATTCTAGATGAAGTTCTCTAGTGTTTCTCTAAGTTCTTGCATTTTGTTCCTTGCATATTTGTTCCCCTTCATTTAAAAAAAACTTCATCTAGATTTCTTTCCTTCTGCATTTCCCGCATCCAATTCATTGCAAATCCTTCAGTTAATTCCTTGCAAATCTTTGTGATATCTTTCTTGCCTAGTGAGCTGAGGTGACTAGTGTTCTCTCTGTGTTGAACTCGGACACACCGATTTGTCTCTTTTGGTCAAACCGAATCATTTCGGTTCCACCGAACTCGGTGTAACAGAGTTCACTGCAGAAAACACAATTTGCCACTTGTTCCAGCTCCACTCAATGATTCGTGTCCTCTACTTGCATAACATTCTCCATGCTGTTTTGTTATGTGACTCAAGGATCAAACCCATTTTCACTCGCACTCCAGAAGATCCCGTCTTGGAAATTGATGTCAAAGGGGGAGAGAGAGCTCACATCAAAGCCTAATCACATCAAAAGGGAGAGAGAGGTAATCAAAGGCCCTAGATGCTTGGTGTTCAAGAGGAGAGAAGACGCATGTCTTTAAGAGGGGAAAGACATGTTAGTTTGTGTTATGTTTTGTGCTCAGATTTGTTTTGCGCTGATTTTCCTTTCCCTATATTCTCCCATTATCTAAAATAATATTCAGGGGGAGGAAGGTCTCTAAGGGAAGGAAATCTTCGAATTCATTGCATATCTTTTACCTTTGGGGGCATGACTATATCCAATAGAGTACCTAGTACTCACTCTCTACATGTCATCCCAATCTTGGTACTCTTGTGGCTCTTTTGTTTGTTGTGTCTAGTAGATGTATATGTGTTATCTAACCCTGTTTATTCAGGTTCATCTCTTCCTAAGCCAGCTCAAGACCAAGAGCTAAGTATATGCATGACATTCATGTGCATGATGATCTCTTGCTGATGTACATATTGTTTGCAAGAAGGACTCATGGTCATGAAGGTACATTTCCTATATTCTCATCATCTCCTCAGATGCATATAACCAAGATACATGTAACACATTGCTTGCTCTGTCATGTTTATGCATTCACATGCTCTAACATTCTATATTGACATGATTGCATACCTGTAGGGGGAGCCTATGCATGGTACATATCTTTCCAAAGCTTTACTTACTATTCCTTATATCTTTATCTAAGGCTTTGATGTATGTTGTCATCAATTACCAAAAAAGGAGGATGCGGAACCCCTTCTAGATGCTAAGGAAAGAATATTGGCAAAAGCTCAAAGCTCAAGACTCTACTTTTTCATTTTAGTGATCCAAGATCACATTGAGTCCATAGGAAAAGCAAATACTATTAAAAAGGGATGAGGTGTTGCTTAAAGGCTTGCTTGCTCAAAGTGCTTAGTGATATGATCCAAACACCCTCAACCACTTTCTCATATCCACATATGTTCCAAAACAAAAGTCAAACTCGGCGCCACCAATTTGTTCTATTCGGCGCCATTGAGTTCGTTTGACATAGCCCCTGCTAGAAACGCTAACCAATTCGGTCTCACCGATGGGATCCAGGTCTCACCGAGATGGGCTTGCAAACTCTCTTTTTCCTGTTGCAATAATTTCAGTCCCACTGAGATATGTAATCGGTCTCACCGAGTTTGCTTGACCAACTATCTGGTTAGCTCATTACCAAAATCGGTCCCACCGAGTTTGTATAATAGGTCAAACCGAGATGAGGTTTTACCCTAACCCTAGCACATCGGTCCCACCGAGTTGATCATATCGGTCCCACCGAAAATCCTAACGTTCACATTTTGAACTAAATCGGTCTGACCGAGTTTTCTGATTCGGTCTCACCGAGTTTGGTGAGTTGTGTGTAACGGTTAGATTTTGTGTCGAGGCTATATATACCCCTCCACCCACTCTTCATTCGTGGATAGAGCCATCAGAACATGCCTACACATCCAGAATACATTTTCTGAGAGAGAACCACCTACTCATGTGTTGAGATAAAGATATTCCATTCCAACCACATAAATCTTGATCTCTAGCCTTCTCCAAGTTGCTTTCCACTTAAATATTTTTTCCACCAAATCCAAATCCGTGAGAGAGAGTTGAGTGTTGGGGAGACTATCATTTGAAGAACAAGAGCAAGGAGTTCATCATCAACACACCATCTATTACCTTTTGGAGAGTGGTGTCTCCTAGATTGGTTAGGTGTCACTTGGGAGCCTCCGTCAAGATTGTGGAGTTGAACCAAGGAGTTTGTAAGGGCAAGGAGATCACCTACTTCATGAAGATCTACCCTAGTGAGGCAAGTCCTTCGTGGGGCGATGTCGATGGTGGGATAGACAACGTTGCTTCTTCGTGGACCCTTCGTGGGTGGAGCCCTATGTGGACTCACGCAACCGTTACCCTTCATGGGTTGAAGTATCCATCGTGGATGTACGATAGCACCACCTATCGGAACCACGCCAAAAATCTCCATGTCTCTAATTGCGTTTGCACACTCCAATCCCATCCCTTTATATTCTCGCAAATTGCATGATTTACTTTCCGGTACTCATATACTCTTGTCATGCTTTCTTGGTATGTATTGTGAATGTTTAAACTTGTGCTAAAACTCCACCTTAACTTGAAGAAAGTAAAAACTGCAACTTTTGTTTGCTAAGTGTCTATTCACCCCCTCCCTCTAGACACCTCTTCTCGATCCTTTCAAAAGTTGATGATGATAGTGCAACATATATGCGGCACTGTCATTTAGGTCATAAAGCGCATGAAGAAACTCCATGCAGATGGACTTTTGGAATCACTTGATTATGAATCATTTCATGCTTGCAAACCATGCCTCATGGGCAAGATGACTAAGACTCCGTTCTCCGGAACAATGGAGCGAGCCACTGACTTATGAGAAATAATTCATACCGATGTATGCGGTCCGATGAGTGTTGAGGTGCGCAGTGGGTATCATTATTTTCTAACCATCACAGATGATTTAAGCAGATATGGGTATATCTACTTAATGAAACACAAGTCTGAAACATTTGAAAAATTCATAGAATTTCACAGTGAAGTGGAGAATCATCGTAACAACAAAATATAGTTTCTACGATCTGACCGCGGAGGCGAATATTTGAGTTACGAGTTTGGCCTTCATTTAAAACAATGTGGAATAGTTTCACAACTCACGCCACCTGGAACACCAGAGCATAATGGTGTGTCCGAATGTCGTAATCATACTTTATTATATATGGTGTGATCTATGATGTCTCTTACTGATTTACCACTATCGTTTTGGGGTTATGCATTAGAGACAGCTACATTCAAATTAAATAGGGCATCATCTAAATCTGTTGAGACGACGCCGTATGAACTATGGTTTGGCAAGAAAACCTAAGTTGTCGTTTCTTAAAGTTTGGCGTTGTGATGCTTATGTGAAAAAGCTTCAGCCTGATAAGCTCGAACCCAGATCGAAGATGTGTGTCTTCATAGGATACCCAAAAGAAATTGTTGGGTACACCTTCTATCACAGATCCAAAGGCAAGATCTTTGTTGCTAAGAATGGATCCTTTCTAGAGAAGGAGTTTCTCTCGAAAGAAGTGAGTGGGAGGAAAGTAGAACTTGATGAGGTAATTGTACCTTCTCTCGAATTGGAAAGTAGCTCATCACAGAAAACCGTTCCCATGATGCCTAAACCAACAAGAGAGGAAGTTTATGATAATGATCATGAAACTTCAGATCAAGTTACTACCGAACCTCGTAGGTCAACCAGAGCACGTTCCTCACCGGAGTGGTACGGTAATCCTGTTCTGGAAGTCATGTTACTAGACCATGATGAACCTACGAACTATGAGGAAGCAATGATGAACCCAAATTCCGCAAAATGGCTTCAGGCCATGAAATCTGAGATAGGATCCATGTATGAGAACAAAGTATGGACTTTGGTTGACTTGCCTGATGATCGACAAGCCATAGAGAATAAATAGATCTTCAAGAGGAAGACGTACACTGATAGTATTGTTACTATCTACAAAGCTAGATTTGTCGAAGAAGGTATTTGACAAGTTCAAGGTGTTGACTACAACGAGATTTTCTCACTCGTAGCGATGCTTAAGTCTGTTTGAGTCATGTTAGCAATTGCCACATTTTATGTAATCTGGTAAATGGATGTCAAAACTGCATTCCTTAATGGATTTCTTAAAGAAGAGTTGTATATGATTCAACCAGAAGGTTTTTTCGATCCTAAGGGTGCAAACAAAGTGTGCAAACT
This sequence comes from Aegilops bicornis, assembly GCA_021605145.1. Lineage (NCBI taxonomy): Eukaryota > Viridiplantae > Streptophyta > Magnoliopsida > Poales > Poaceae > Aegilops > Aegilops bicornis. The sequence continues at coordinate 460,270,900 of CM038670.1, forward strand.
CCAGCGATCCATCTATGGACTGGTGCAAGCATCTCGGAGTTGGAATATACGCTTTGATAAGGTGATCAAAGCATATGATTTTATATAGACTTGTGGTGAAGCTTGTATTTACAAGAAAGTGAGTGGGAGCACTACAACCTTTCTGATAAGTATATGTGAATGACATATTGTTGATTGTAAATGATGTTGAATTTTTTGGAAAGCATAAAGGAGTGTTTGAAAGGAGTTTTTCAAAGAAAGACCTCGGTGAAGCTGCTTACATATTGGGCATCAAGATCTATAGAGATAGATCGAGATGCTTGATAAGTATTTTGATGAGTACTTAGCTTGATAAGATTTTGAAGGAGTTCAAAATGGATCAGTCAAAGAAGGATTTCTTACCTGAGTTGTAAGGTATGAAGTTGAGTAAGACCCCAAACCCAACCATGACAGAAGATAGAGACAGAATGAAAGTCATTCCCTATGCATCAACCATAGGTTCTATAAAGTATGCCATGCTGTATACCAGACCTATTGTGTACCTTGCCATCAGTTTGGCAAAGGGGTACAATAGTGATCCAGTAGTAGATCATTGTACATCGGTCAAAATTATCCTTAGAATACTAAGGAGATATTTCTCAGTTGTAGAGTTGATAAAGAGTTTGTCGTAAAGAGTTACGTTGATGCAAGCTTTGACACCGATCTGGATGACTCTGAGTCTCACTCTGGATACATATTGAAAATGGGAGCAATTAGCTAGAGTACCTCTGTGCAGAGCATTGTAGACATAGAAATTTGGAAAATACATACAGATCTAAATGTGGCAGACCTGTTGACTAAACTTCTCTCACAAGCAAAACATGATCACACCTTAGTACACTTTGGTTGTTAATCACATAGCGATGTGAACTAGATTATTAACTGTAGTAAACCATTTGGGTGTTGATCACATGGCGATGTGAACCATGGGTGTTAATCACATAAAGATGTGAATTATTAGTGTTAAATCACATGGCAATGTGAACTAGATTATTGACTCTAGTGCAAGTGGGAGACTGAAGGAAATATGCCCTAGAGGCAATAATAAATTTGTTATTTTATATTTCCTTATATCATGATAAATGTTTATTATTCATGCTAGAATTGTATTAACCAGAAATTTGATACATGTGTGGATACATAGACAAAACACAGTGTCCCTAGTAAGCCTCTATTAGACTAGCTCATTAATCAAAGATGGTTAAGTTTCCTAACCATAGGCATGTGTTGTCATTTGATGAACGGGATCACATCATTAGGAGACTGATGTGATGGACAAGACCCATCCGTTAGCTTAGCATAATGATCGTTAAGTTTTATTGCTATTGCTTTATTCATGACTTATAAATATTCCTTTGATTATGAGATTATGCAACTCTCGGATACCGGAGGTATACCTTGTGTGCTTTCAAACATCACAAGGTAACTGGGTGATTATAAAGATGCTCTACATGTATCTCTGAAGGAATTTGTTGGGTTGGCATAGATCAACATTAGGATTTGTCACTCCGAGTATCGGAGATGTATTTAAGGGCCCTCTCGGTAATGCACATCACAATAAGCCTGGCAAGTAATGTAACTAATGTGTTAGTTACAGGATGATGCATTACGGAACGAGTAAAGAGGCTTGCCGGTAACGATATTGAACTAGGTATGAATATACCGACGATCGAATGTCGGGCAAGTAACATACCGATGACAAAGGGAATAACGTATGTTGTCATAACGGTTCAACCGATAAAGATCTTCATAGAATATGTTGGTGCCAATATGAGCATCCAAGTTCTGCTATTGGTTATTGACCGGAGAGGTGTCTCTGTCATGTCTACATAGTTCTCGAACCCGTAGGGTCCGCACGCTTAACGTTCGATGATGATTTGTATTATATGAGTTATGTGATTTGGTGAACGAATGTTGTTTGGAGTCCCGGATGAGATCACGGACATGACGAGGAGTCTCAAAATGGTCGAGAGGTAAAGGTTCATATATAGGACGATAGTATTCAGACACCAGAAGTGTTCTGGGGTTACCAGGTACATATCGGGTCACCGGAAGGGGTTCTAGGCTACCCCCGACAAACTATATGGGCCTTATGGGCCAAGAAGGGAAACACACCAGCAATAAAAAGGGGCTGGTGCGCCCCACATATGGGCTGGCCAAATTGTAGATGGAAAGGGAAGGAGGAAAGGAAAAAAGAAATATGATTCCCCTTCCCCCTCTTCCCTTCCTACTCCGAATAGGAATAGGAAAGGGGGGAGGCTTAATTGGGAGGTGCCCAAGTAGGATTCCTCCTACTTGGGGATCCCCCTTGTCTGCCTCTCCTCCCCTCCAACCTATATATATGAGGGGGGGGGGCACCGCTAGAACACACAACAAACATTTTTAGCCGTGTGCGGTGCCCCCCTCCACAGTTTACTCCTCCGGTCATATTCACATAGTGCTTAGGCGAAGCCCTGCGCGGATCACTTCACCATCACCGTCACCACGCCGTCGTTCTGACGGGACTCTCCATCGACACTTTGCTGGATCAAGAGTTTGAGGGACGTCATCGAGCTGAACGTGTGCAGAACTCGGAGGTGTCGTACGTTCGGTGCTTGATCGGTCGGAACGAGAAGAAGTTCGACTACATCAACCATGTTTTTAAAAACTTCCGCTTTAGGTCTACGAGGGTACGTGGACACACTCTCCCCCTCTTGTTGCTATGCATCTCCTAGATAGATCTTGCGTGATCGTAGGAATTTTTTTGGAAATTCCATGCTAAGTTCCCCAACAATCCAGTAGGCCGGAGAAGCACATGGGGGTGCCCCGAGGGGGGCACAACCCACCAAGGCGCGCCCTGGTGGGTTGTGCCCACCTCGGTGGCCTCCCGCACCGCCTCTTTCCTCTATAAATACCTCAATAGTCCAGAAACCCTAGGGGAGTTGATGAAAATTCATTACAGCCGCCGCAAGTCCCAGAACCACCAGATCCAATCTAGACACCATCACGGAGGGGTTCATCATGTCCATTGGTGCCGCTCCGATGATGCGTGAGTAATCTTTTGTAGACCTACCGGTCCGTAGTTAGTAGCTAGATGGCTTCCTCTCTCTCCCTTTTGATTCTCAATACAATGGTCTCTTGAAGATCCATATGATGTAAGTCTTTTTGCGATGTGTTTGTTGGGATCCGATGAACTTTGAGTTTATGATCTGGTGTATCTTTTTATCCATGAAAGTTATTTCAGTTTTCTTTGATCTCTTATATGCATGATTGCTTATAGCCTCGTATTTCTGCTCCGATATTTGTTTTTTGGCCAACTAGATCTATTTATCTTGCAATGGGAAGAGGTGCTTTGTGATGAATTCGATCTTACGGTGCTTGATCCCAGTGACAGAAGGGGAACCGACACATATGTATCATTGCTTTTAAGGATAACAAGATGGGGTCTATTTCTACATCAATTGATCTTGTCTACATCATGTCATCGTTCTTATTGCATTACTCCGTTTCTCCATGAACTTAATACACTAGATGGATGCTGGATAGCGGTTGATGTGTGGAGTAATAGTAGTAGATGCATGCAGGAGTCGGTCTACTAATCTTGGACGTGATGCCTATATAATGATAATTGCCTGGATATCGTCATGAGTATTTGAAGTTTTATCAATAGCCCAACAGTAATTCGTTTATCAACCGTTTGCTAATTTTCTCGAGAGAAGCCACTAGTGAAACCTACGGCCCAAGGGTCTCTTCTTTATTATAATTGCCTTCACAATCTATTTTTATTTGCTTTTATATTTAGATCTATTAAACCAAAAATACAAAAAATACCTTGCTGCACTTTATTTTATTTACGTTCGATCTATCAATTTATTACAACTTTCTCACGTCCTTTTGCCAATTTCCGGCGCCGTTACCCGAAAGGGATTGAGAACCCGTTTAACACGTCGGGTTGCGAGTAGTTATTATTTGTGTGCAGGTGTTGTTTACTTAGTGTTGCTTGGTTCTCCTACTGGTTCGATAACCTTGATCTCATCACTGAGGGAAATACCTACCGTTGTTGTGCTACATCATCCCTTCCTCTTTTTGGAAATACCGACGTAGTTCTAGCAGACATCAAAAGGAATTTCTGGCGCCGTCACCGGGGAAACATCTGTCGCACCCTGGCTCAGAGCAACCGGTTTACCATGCATTGCCAGCCCAGAGACCATTTCTTCTGGCAACACACAACATCTTGGTACATAACACAACCGCTTTATTGATGCTAGCGGATCATAGTTTATATTACAACAGGTGGCGAGGCCAAGCGGCACACACGGTGTGGCTGAACAATATGTACATTATTTAGTGAACATAAAGGGGCCTCGATCATAATAACTACGCGGCAGCAGAACAATATCATAGCGGAACTCCATAGCACAGGGACACCGATATGGACACGATCTAGACTTGGACAGCACTCCTTTCCAACGAGACTTTCCTGAAATCTGGCATGACATGCCAGGTCAGTGCAATGAATGTACTTGAAAGCTCACAACAAGCATAAACATAATGACAAACAATATCATGCTATTTAACCAATTGTTCAATAATGCAACAGTATATCCAACATGATGTGATCATGCTCTTGTGATAAAAGCCCCTCGGACTTGCTTACCAATGGTGATCGCTCTTGGATCACGAATGGACCAACCTCGTGGTCTTAGATCGGGTTACCTCGTAACCAAATGGTGATCTTTCCGGTGATCACAACCATGACCAACACTTGGTCTCAAACGGTGATCCTTCCGGCGATCACAACCATGACCGACACTTGGTCTCATCAACAGTGCAAAGTTCATAACTTAGTGTGCAAAATTTATTAAACGTTGACCCATGGTGTGACCTACTTTCAAGCGTGTCCGTAAACGTGGACTCGGCTATCGATCGATTTAATACACTCTGCAGAGGTAGCACATTGTACCCACACCACGGAACCCATGGCCTCGCACTCCCATTCGGGTGGACCAATGGCATTCCGACGAAACCCCTCCATTGCCATGACACTCTCTCGACCACTTTGACTCACTCCCCACTGGGCTAGTCCTGGGTGGCCCCGTGTCTACCAAAGACACCAATGGTCACCGTCGTGGCAAAACATAAACGGTCCCAAACGGGAGCAAGGTACCATAACATCAACAACGGGCACACAAGGTTATGTCTGCTTACCGGGCCAGGGTACCGCACGCCCATAACCTTCCCTCATTGGAGGCACCCACCAGAGGCATGACAACGGACCGAATCAAGGCCTTCCCATGAAGGCAAATTTGGTTGCACCGAGAAAACTTGATTCAGTGGCACCATGACCTGGTCAACGGTATATTCAAGTTGAGTTATTATCAGGTTCAACTTAAAGTGAAGTTAACCGGTGTCATAATATGCCATGAAAATGCAACACGAATATATGCATCATATATCATCGGAAATAACTGGGTCAACTATATCCACACTAGACATAAACATCACAACTCATAACACTTCTCTGGTTATGATTAATCATCACTTTAAACAAAATCTTTACTTAGCAAATTTATCATTTTTCTCCACCAAGAAAATTACTCAAAATAATTACTTATATCCATAACCATATTACTTCTTCATAACAACTATTTCTTCTAGTTATTTAACCAACTTAGTTAGCTTCAAACTTCTGTAAACTAAGCATATCAACTTAAACAAGCAACCAACAGAATATAAATAATACATTAGTGATTTAAATGCATGGATTAAATCATTAATTCAAGTTGAAAAATCACAAATATTGTAATGGCACCATGAAAATGTTGTTGTGGCTTGCCTTAGTGCAGATGAGGTTCACAATCCTCCTGGTGATCCTCAAGACAAGCTTCTCTTTCTGAAAATATTTATAAACACAAAAAGAAAACATCAAGAACCCTTCTGAAATTCACCAGAAAATCTAGACAGCAGGGAAAAATCTAATTTCTGGTGAGCTGCTAGATCTCTTCACAAAGAACACAATGGAAAAAGAATCAATTCATTTGGACTTATGATTAAAAAGTTTGGCTGTTTGAAGCTCTCTGGATAGAATTAAATTTTGAATTTAAATAAAACAGAACTGGGGGGGGGGGGGGGGACGGCGAAGGCATAAACCTCGGGGGCGCCACCACTCGTACCACTTCACGCGCGTACAGAGTGGCTGACTAGCGGTCCCTGCTAGTCAGGTGAGAGGGAGGGGGAGAGGGAAACAGAGGGCAGCGTGCCTCCGCCAGAGCACACGCCGGTGAGGAGAGCTCCTTGGCCAGAACTTGAGGTAGTGATCGAAAGAAGAGACGGAGACACACTTGCCCGTACCAGTAGGTTAGCTAGGGGTGGTCGGATGGCATTGGAAACAACCTCTCTAGCGGAGACAGGAAGCAGAGGTCGTCGGAGATGAAGACGATGGCGACCAGAGGCGACACCAGGGGCTCCAACCGGGCGGAATGACACCACCGAGGCACGTCGGAGGCCCTCGAAGGGTGGCCCGGGCCTGGGAGGGGCTGGAGCCGCAGAGACAACCCGAGGGGATCGCCGGTGAGTTCGAGCTCGGGGACGGCGACCCGCGGCCTGTCCGGCCGGGCTACGGCATTCTACGAGATTGTGGAGTGTGTGGGAGGAGTGGATGATGCTCGCGGAGGCTGGAGAGGGCTCTATTTATAGCCGAGCGTCGAGAGGGGATCGGGCTCCACCGGAGGACACCTGGACACGGCGCCCGGTGATGAACGGCGTCAGTGAGTGAGGGGGGAGGCGACGCAGCTCACGCGGGAACTGTGGGCGAGCGGAGACGAGCACAGGGGCAAGAGGGTGACGACGAGCACAGTGTGCAGCGCACTGTTGCATTGGCCGGACCGTGCCCGTGCTCGCTGCGGTGAGCCCCGGCGTCGGCGAGCGCCAGGAGGGAGTTAAGAAGATTGGTACGGTCATTGTGGCGAGGTTTGGCAAGTTTAGGCAGTCGGGGAAGCGATCACGCGTGCAACAGAGCGCTCGGCGACACTCAGAGCGCGGCGACATGCAGGTTGGCATCATGCACACGCGTGGTCACCGCGTGAACTCTGACCTCAGGCCGACCTAAGCCCAAACTTCATGTCTGGCATGTAGTTCATGGTAGTTTTAGAGGTTACCACACTTGGTTTTGATCGCAGGCGCAGTAGAATGGATTTCAACTGCCTGGTAAGTTTCTGGTTAGTAACTTTGAGAGATTATTGTGGTCAAACTACTGAGAGTTGGGAGATGGGCTTTCGAGGTTAGCAATCATCTACTAAGGTGATGATGCACAAGAAAAATCAGCCACAATGGATCAAGTAAAATGGTAGTTGCTGTAGAAACTACCATTTCTGTCCAGAACAGAAAATATTTTCTGTAGCAAAAATATTCCAAAAAGTGATGAAATATTTTTTCTCAGGAAGGTGCCTTAGGGTTCAAAGAATATTTGGGAATTTTCTCAGATTTTTTTGGGCAAGAAAAATTGGGGTTGCTTTGGGGCACATTGAGCTAGCTAGGGTTTAAGAGAGGGAAATGAATATTTTCCAATTAAGAAAAATATTCAAAATATTATTTTGAGGTGAACCAGAGAGAAAATGATAGTTAGAGAGGGAAATGAGGCACTTGGGTGAAAGTCAAAGGGTACCCAAGTGTTTAAGTCCATATGAAAAGATTCAAAACTTCAGATTTCAAAACCAAATCAAATGAAAATCAGACAAAAGGGAAGACAACAAAAACCAGGCTGTCACAAACCTCCCCCACTTAGGATGAATGTCGTCCTCGAGATTTGGTTGCTTGGGAAAACCATTCTGGATAATGTGCCTTTAGAAATTCTTATCGTTCCCAAGTCTAATCTGCCTCGGTGTGATGCTCCCACTGAACTTTGTAGAACTTCCTTGCTTTACTACGAGTGACCCTTTCCATGTGATCCAAAATTCTGACTGGTTTCTCTTCATAGGTTAAATCCTTTGCCAACTCTATTTCAGTCATAGCAGTCTTTTTCTCAGGCGGCGATATACATCGCCTCAACTGTGAAACTGTTGGGGAACGTAGCAGAAATTCAAAATTTTCCTACGTGTCACCAAGATCTATCTATGGAGAAACTAGCAACGAGGGAAAGAGAGTGCATCTACATATCCTTGTAAATCGCTAAGCGGAAGTGTTCAAGTGAACGGGGTTGATGGAGTCGTACTCGTCGTGATTCAAATCACCGATGATCCTAGTGCCGAACGGACGGCACCTCCGCGTTCAACACACGTACAGCCCGGTGACGTCTCCCACGCCTTGATCCAGCAAGGGGATAGGGAGAGGTTGAGGAAGACTCCATCCAGCAGCAGCACAACGGCATGGTGATGGTGGAGGAGCGTGGCAATCCTGCAGGGCTTCGCCAAGCACCGCGGGAGAGGAGAAGGGAGAGAGGTAGGGCTGCGCCAAGAGGGAAAGGTTCTCATGTGTTGGGCAGCCCCAAAACCCCAACTATTTATAGGAGGATGGGAGGTGGCTGAGACACCATATAGGGTTCACACACAATGGGTGCGGCAGCAATAGATGGGACTTGAAGGGGGCGGCCAAAAGGGGGAGATAGAGGGGGCGCCCCCTAGGGTGGGCCTTTAGGCCCATCTGCGCCTAGGGTTTCCCCTCTCCCCACCTAGCTGTGCCTTGGGCCTTGTGGGGGGGCGCACCAGCCCACCTTGGGCTGGTCCCCTCCCACACTTAGCCCGTGCAGCCCTTCGGGGATGGTGGCCCCACTTGGTGGACCCCCGGGACCCTCCCGGTGGTCCCGGTACGTTACCGATAAAACCCGAAACTTTTCCGGTGACCAAAACCTCACTTCCTATATATTATTATTTACCTCCGGACCATTCCGGAACTCCTCGTGACGTTCGGGATCTCATCCGGGACTCTGAACAACATTCGGTAACCACATACAAACTTCCTTTATAACCCTAGCGTCATCGAACCTTAAGTGTGTAGTCGGATGTACCACGAAGTCAAGGACTCAGTCGATCCCGTATACAATTCCCTTTGTCTAGCGGTATTGTACTTGCCCGAGATTCGATCGTCGGTATGCCGATACCTTGTTCAATCTCGTTACCGGCAAGTCTCTTTACTCGTCCCATAACACATCATCCCGTGATCAACCCCTTGGTCACATTGTGCACATTATGATGATGTCCTACCGAGTGGGCCCAGAGATACCTCTCCATTTACACGGAGTGACAAATCCCAGTCTCGATTCGTGCCAACCCAACAGACACTTTCGGAGATACCTGTAGTGCACCTTTATAGCCACCCAGTTACGTTGTGACGTTTGGTACACCCAAAGCATTCCTACGGTATCCGGGAGTTGCACAATCTCATGGTCTAAGGAAATGATACTTGACATTAGAAAAGCTTTAGCATACGAACTACGATCTTTGTGCTAGGATTAGGATTGGGTCTTGTCCATCACATCATTCTCCTAATGATGTGATCCCGTTATCAATGACATCCAATGTCCATGGTCAGGAAACCGTAACCATCTATTGATTAACGAGCTAGTCATCTAGAGGCTTACTAGGGACTTGGTGTTGTCTATGTACCCACACATGTATCTGAGTTTCCTATCAATACAATTATAGCATGGATAATAAATGATTATCATGAACATGGAAATATAATAATAACCAATTTATTATTGCCTCTAGGGCATATTTCCAACAGTCTCCCACTTACACTAGAGTCAATAATCTAGTTCACATCGTCATGTGATTAACACTCACACGTCACATCGCCATGTGACCAACATCCAAAGAGTTTACTAGTGTCATTAAACTAGTTCACATCATCATGTGATTAAGACTCAATGAGTTCTAGGGTTTGATCATGTTTTGCTTGTGAGAGAGGTTTTAGTCAACGGGTCTGTAACATTCAGATCCGTATTTACTTCGCAATTCTCTATGTCATATTGTAAACGATGCTTCCACGCTCCACTTGGAGCTATTCCAAATGGTCGCTCCACTATACGTATCCGGTTTGCTACTCAGAGTCATTCGGATAGGTGTTAAAGATTGCATCGACGTAACCCTTTACGCCGAACTCTTTATCACCTCCATAATCGAGAAACATGTCCTTATTTACTCCAAGGATAATTTTGACCGCTATCTGGTGATCCACTCCTTGATCACCTTTGTACCCTCTTGCCAGATATGTAGCAAGGCACACATCAGGTGCGGTACACAACATAGCATACTATAGAGCCTACGTCCAAAGCATAGGGGACGACCTTCGTCCTTTCTCTCTTTTCTTCTGCCGTGGTCGAGCTTTAAGTCTTAACTTCATACCTTACAACTCAGGCAAGAACTCCTTCTTTGACTGATCCATCTTGAACACCTTCAAGATCATGTCAAGGTATGTGCTGATTTGAAATTATTATTAAGCATTCTGATCTATCTTATAGGTCTTGATGCTTGTTGTTCAAGTAGCCTAATCCAGGTTTCCCATTGAAAAACACTTTTCAAATAACCCTATATGCTTTATAGAAATTCTACATCATTTCTGATCAACAATATGTCAACAACATATACTCATCAGAAATTCCATAGTGCTCCCACTCACTTCTTTGGAAATACAAGTTTCTCATAAACTTTGTATAAACCCAAAATCTTTGATCATCTCATCAAAGCGCACATTCCAACTCCGAGATGCTTACTCCAGTCCTTAGAAGGATTGCTGGAGTTTTGCATACCTTTTAGCATCCTTAGGATCGACAAAAATTGTCTGATTGTATCACATACAACCTTTCCTTACGAAAACTGGTAAGGAAACTCATTTTGACATCCATCTGCCAGATTTCATAAATGCAGCTTATGCTAACATGATTCTGACGGACTTAAGCATCGCTGCGGATGAGAAAATCTCATCGTAGTCAACTCCTTGAACTTGTGAAAAACTCTTCGCCACAAGTTGAGCTTCATAGACGGTGATATTACCGTCCACGTCCGACTTCTTCTTAAAGATCCATTCATCTCAATGGCTTGCCGATCATCGGGCAAGTCCACCAAAGTCCATGCTTTGTTCTGATACATGGATCCTATCTCGGATTTCAGGCTTTAACCCGGATTGACTGGACCACCAATGACTTCCGAACATTGGGTGGTGAGGAGGAGGAAGTTGAACCGACGCCAGACGACCCATCTTCTTCATGTCAACCCGGCAATGAAGCTTAATCCGTCAAGCCGGTTGATGCATCAGAAGCTGCCTGTTATGACGCCGTTCCAAATTTTGGGCCTCTGAATGCCTTGTAATAGGATAGCCATCACTTTTGTTTTTAATATGCCTTCGTGCCATGGTGCGGACTCCTTTGATTGAATGATCGAAACCTTCAATTTAAATTGCCTACAACACAAAATCTTAAACTGCCCCTGATGCATGTCTGCCGCCGGCTTGTGACATTCATACATATATGAAATATGGAGGTATATAATCAAAATTTTGTGATACAAAATACCTGCCGTCGCTGGGCATGAAGTTGGCTTAGCCAATCTTGAAGCGGAGGTTGTATAAACCATTACCGTCAAAGGAGAGAACAACTCCTGTGTTTATACTGCCGGTTTAACACGTACACCGTGCCGGGTCATAATAAGCCCCCTGTTACTCCATAATAGGATGTTAACAGAAAAAACATCAAACCGGTGAAATTATCGCCGGATTAAATAAATTGACCGAATTCCATTAACTGACAGCTTTGAAAACGGTTTAAGAATGTTGTCGGTTTAAGAAACGCAACAAAAATCAAATAACAGTTATGACAACATGGGAGCAAAGGCAATGATAAACCGTTTGCAAAAGATAAAGCTGTACTGAGCCGATCAGATGGTGTTAGCATGGTCGGACACGACCAAGCTCCCTATAAGGTGTAGCCATGGTTCGAGTCAGCCAGGTCCCCAACTGAAACCGTGGCATTATGCCGATCAAGTGGCGTGGCAATGGTTCGGGTTCGACCAAGCCCCCAAGTGACTCTATGGCCTTAGGCCGATCAAAAAGCGTGAATGGTTCAGATTTGACCATGTCCCCAAGTAATCTAGTGGCTTTCGCCTATCAAAAGGTGTTGCATTGGTTCGGACACGACCAAGCCCCGAAGTGATATCATAAAGCTTTTTAGAAAGCAAACTCAAGGGGTAAACCGGAGGCCGCTTTAAGACAGAACAACTCCATGTAACCACACATGATGTAATGTAACAGATACCCGCTTTAGCCGAGGCTCCGGTTTATTACTTTATTCATAATATATACACTCTCATAATATATACATAAGTAGAGCCGATGGCTCGGTATAATAAGGCGAAGATGAGCTATGTTCCACGGCTGTTGGTCTCCTCTTCGACGTCGTGAGTCTTTATGCTCTCGAACATCGATCGAGATAAATGCGACCCGTTGTGCGATTCTTGTCGACCACGAAAGGTCCCTCCCAAGGTGGGGATAGCTTGTGCATATCTGTCTGGTCTTGGATGAGCCGAAGCACCAAATCTCCTTCTTGAAAGGTTCTGGTTCTGACCCAGCGACTATGATAACGACGAAGGTCCTGCCGAGCGAGCAGCTGCTATGTCACGCTCTTCATCCAGCCGATCCAAAGCGTCCTGTCGTGCTGTCTCGTCATCCGCTTCAACATAGGCTGCCACGTGAGGTGAGTCATGACGGATGTCGCTGGGGAGAACCGCCTCCGCTCCATAAACCATAAAGAACGGCGTGTATCCCGTGGATCTGTTAGGTGTAGTATTTATACTTCATAACACAGACGGTAGCTCTTCTACCCAACAACCCGACGTCCTCTGCAAAGGGACCATAAGCCGGGGCTTGATGCCTCTCAAGATCTCTTGATTAGCTCTTTCCGCTTGACCATTGGATTGTGGGTGAGCTACTGAAGAAATGTCAAGCCGGATGTGCTCACGTTCGCAGAACTCCTTCATGGCACCTTTGGACAAATTGGTACCATTATCTGTAATGATACTGTGTGGAAAACCAAACCGGAAAATCACCTTTTTGATGAACTGAACCGCCGTGGCCGCATCACACTTGCTAACAGGTTCTGCCTCTACCCACTTTGTAAATTTGTCAACCGCCACCAACAGGTGGGTCTTCTTGTCCTTGGACCTTTTGAAAGGTCCAACCATATCCAGCCCCCAAGTCGCAAACGGCCAAGTAATTGGAATCATCCTCAATTCTTGGGCCGGTACATGAGCACGTTTGGAAAACTTTTGGCAACCATCACATCGTCTGACCAGATCTTCCGCGTCAGCATGGGCAGTCAACCAATAGAAACCGTGGCGGAACGCTTTAGCCACCCAGGACTTTGAACCGGCGTGGTGACCACAATCTCCTTCGTGGATCTCACACAATATTTCGCAGCCTTCCTCAGGGGACACACATCGTTGAAACCCCCCTGACACACTGCAATGATGCAACTCGCCATTAACAATGGTCATAGATTTAGATCGCCGAATTATCTGCCGGGCCAACGTCTCATCTTCTGGTAACTCGCCCCGGTTCATGTACGCCAGATAAGGAAGCGTCCAATCCGGAATGACATGCAGAGCTGCCACCAACTGAGCCTCCGGATCAGGAATAGCCAAATCTGCTTCATCAGGGAGCTTGACTGACGGATTGTGCAGTACGTCGAGAAAAACATTGGGCGGGACCGGTTTGCGTTGAGAGCCCAAATGGCTCAAAGCGTCCGCCGCTTCATTCTCCCGACGATCCACGTGGTCCAATTCGAGCAACCCTTGAAATGACCTGCGACAACATCCACCTCACGACGGTATGCAGCCATGAGTGGGTCCTTGGAATCCCAAGTGCCAGACACCTGTTGAGCCACTAGGTCCGAGTCACCGAAGCACTTAACCCGGCTTAGATTCATCTCCTTAGCCCTTCGAAGACCATGGAGCAAGGCTTCATACTCAGCTGCATTGTTAGTACAAGGGAACATCAAGCGGAGAACGTAACAAAACTTGTCACCTCGTGGGGAAGTTAATACGACTCCAGCCCCCGAGCCCTCCAACTGCCTGGATCCGTCAAAATGGATGGTCCAATATGTATGATCCGGCTTTTCTTCAGGCTCTTGCAACCCCGTCCAATCATTAATGAAATCCACAAGTGCTTGAGACTTCACTGCCGTCCGAGGTACATACTTCAAACCGTGCGGCCCAAGCTCTATAGCCCACTTGGCAATCCGCCGATCGCCTCCGGTTACGTATGATATCACCTAAGGGAGCTGAATCACCACCGTGATGGGGTGCCCTTGGAAATACTGTAGCTTCCGGCTTGCCATAAAAACTCCATACACCAGCTTCTGCCAATGCGGATATCTTTGCTTAGATTCAATAAGCACCTCGCTGATATAATAAATCGGACGTTGAACCGGATGCTCCTTCCCTGCCTCCTTCCGCTCTACCACAATGGCCACACTAACCGCCCTGGCGTTAGCAGCAACATATAGCAGAAGCGGCTCCTTGTCGACAGGAGCGGCGAGCACAGGCAGGTTGGCCAATTGCCGCTTTAAGTCCTCCAATGCTTCATCTGCGGCTGGACTCCAGACAAACTGATCTGTCTTCTTTAGCATCTGGTATAAAGGGATGGCCTTCTGTCCGAGGCGGCTGATAAACCGGCTCTGCGCGGCAATCCGGCCCGCCAAACGCTGGACATCATTAATACACTTTGGTTTAGCCAGGGAGGTGATAGCCGTAATCTTCTCCTGATTAGGTTCAATCCCCCTGTTGGACACGAGGAAACCCAATAACTTGCCTGCCGGAACACCAAAAACACATTTGGCCGGGTTGAGCATCATCTTGTAAACCCACAGGTTGTCAAAGGTTTCTTTCAAATCATCAATCAGTGTTTCCTTCTTCCTTGACTTGACCACAATATCATCCACATAGGCATGCACATTATGGCCGATCTGTTCATGCAAGCAATTCTATACACAACGCTGATAAGTTGCTTGGGCGCTCTTGAGCCCAAAAGGCATAGACACATAACAGAAGGCTCCAAAGGGAGTGATAAATGTTGTCTTCTCCTGGTCCTTAACCGCCATCTTGATCTGATGATATCCAGAATACGCATCCAAAAAGCTCAAACGCTCGCAACCCGCAGTGGCATCAATAATCTGGTCAATGCGGGGAGGGCAAAAGGATCTCTTGGACAAGCCTTGTTAAGATCTGTGTAATCCACACACATACGCCAAGTGCCGTTTTTCTTAAGGACCAGCACCGGATTAGCAAGCCACTCTGGATGGAAAACTTCAACGATAATGCCCGCTGCTAAGAGCCTGGCAACCTCCTCTCCAATGGCCTTATGCCTCTCCTCATTAAATCGGCGGAGAAACTGTTTCACCGGTTTGTACTTGGGATCAACATTAAGAATGTGCTCAGCGAGTTCCCTCGGTACACCTGGCATGTCAGAAGGCTTCCATGCAAAAATGTCCCGGTTCTCACGGATGAACTCGATGAGCGCGCTTTCCTATTTCGGATCCAAGTTGGCACTGATGCTGAACTGTTTGGACGAATCGCCAGGTACGAAGTCAACAAACTTAGTCTCAGCTGCCGATTTGAACTTCAGGGCCGGATCGTGCTCTGTAGTTGGCTTCTTCAATGGAGTCATGTCCGCCGGATCAACATTGTCCCTATAATACTTCAACTTCTCGGTGGCACAAACCGACTCTGCGTAAGCCGCATCACCTTCCGCACACTCCAAAGCTATCTTGCGGCTCCCATGAACCGTTATTGTCCCCTTGTGACCCGGCATCTTGAGCTGCAAATAGATATAACAAGGTCATGCCATGAACTTGGCATAAGCCGGCCGCCCAAACAGAGGCGTGATATGGACTTTGAATTTTCACCACTTCAAACGTCAATGTTTACGATCTGGAGTCATGTTCATCCCTGAAGGCCACCTCCAGAGCTATCTTACCAACCGGATACGCTGACTTGCCAGGCACCACACCATGGAACACTGTATTGGACGGTTTGAGATGCTTATCTGTTAACCCCATACGACGGAAGGTCTCGTAGTACAGGATGTTGATGCTGCTCCCTCCGTCCATAAGCACCTTGGTGAACTTATAACCTCCCACCTGAGGTGCCACCACCAGGGCTAGCTGACCCGGATTGTCAACCCGGGGAGGATGATCCTCTCTAATCCACACAATGGGCTGCTCTGACCAGCATAGGTAATGAGGCACGGCCGGTTCAACAACGTTGACTGCCCGCTTCTGAAGCTTCCGCTCTCGCTTGTCCAAGCTGGTGGTGAAGACGTGGTACTGCCCACTATTCAACTGCTTTGGGTTGCTCTGATAACCCGACTGCTGCTGCTGCTGATTGTAACCACCCTGGTTATTCTGATTGTTCTGATTGTTATGTCCGCCCGGATTACCATTAAACCCTGAACCGGAATTTCCACCACCGTAACCCGGCCCGGATCCTGAACCGCCGCCAGAACCTTGATCATACCGGAAAGCATTAGAACTTTTGAACTCCTGCATAATGTAACAATCCTTCCAGAGGTGATTTGCTGGCGCCTCCTTCGTCCCATGCTTCGGACAGGGTTGATTCAACAGATAGTTCAAACGGTCCGGGTTGGATTAGGCGCTCCACCTCGATTCGGCTGTTTACCCTTACGCCGCTGGCCCTTGTCCTGCGCGCTGGTGTTGGCTACGAAGTCCATGTTGCCATTCGCTTTACGCTTGCCCCCACCATTACCTGTCGATTGATGCTGCTGGCTTTTGGAGTTGCTGTTCTTCTTTCCCTTCCCTGTCTCGTCATCATCAGACTCGGGATCCTTGGTACTATCAGAATCAGCATACTTCACTAAAGCGCCCATGAGAGTGCCCATGTCATTGCAAAACCGCTTCATGCGCCCCAGCTTTAACTTTAAAGGTTTAAACCGGCGGTTGCCCTCCAGGGTCAAGATCGCAGAATCAGCGTTGATCCGGTCTGAAGAATGTAATATTTCCGAAACGCGGCGTACCCAATGGGTTGTTGACTCCCCTTCACCATGGACACAAGCCGCCAAGTCCACCATAGGCATGGGCTGCTTATAGGTATCTTTGAAATTCTGGATGAAGCGGGTCCGCAACTGGGCCCATGAACTGATAGAATTGGGTGGCAAGCTTTTCAACCAAGTACGGGCCGTGCCCTCGAGCAACATGGTGAAGTACTTTGCACACGCGGCTTCATCCACATCTAGCATCTCCATGGCCATCTCATAACTCTCTATCCATGCTTCTGGAGCTAAATCGGCGGTGTAATTCGGCACCTTGCGCGGACCCTTGAAATCCTTGGGCAAGCGTACATTGCGTAAGCGGGGGCGAGGCAAGGCACCCCAAAGAGCTAGAGGTAACCCTGTGCTCAAAGATGGTCGGACCAACCGGCGTAAGCTGATAATCCCGATCTTTGTCTTGCTAACTCGGCCTCCCTGCGTGCCCGGGCCCGGTCCACCACCTCCTGAGCGTTGTCGAAACCACCTGCCGGGTTGTTGCCAGGAGGCGCACCACGCCGTGCATTACTTGATACGGCAGGTTCATCCACGTGCCTGCTATAGCTTCGGCTTGGGCGGGGGGTAGAGTGGATCCGGTCATGGCTGTACGAATACGCTTCTTGTAGGACTAGAGCTATCCTAAGGAGTTCCTTGACCCGGCGCGTCTCTACTGCCTGTGGTGAATTGCCTTCAATCGGAATTGCCTCCAGCCGTGCCGCAGCTGCGACAAGGTTATCCATCGGGTTGGAGAAATGACCTGGAGGTGCTTGCACAGCCTGAGGCGTGCCGGTATGATGGCGAGGTAGATCTATTACGCGGGGCTGAACCGGCGCGCCCGTCCCAGGTGCTTCCGCCCGGTTCACCACCGGCGGATTACCGTCCCTGCTCACCGGGTGTTGAAGAGATCTCTTCCCTCGAAAACTGAAGGCAAATGGGATCTGTATTTCCTCTTCATGACTTCATGCGACGCGTTCTGATCCAGCATGAGCCTATAAGCTTGCGCATCCAAAGCGGCCCGCTCTGCTGCCAGATCCGCTTTAGCCTGAGTAATTTGTTCCTTCACCTTCGCAATCTCCGCGTTGTGAACGTCCTGGTCCGCCGGGTTAACCTCTGCCATGAGCACGGCCAACGCATCAAACAGTTCTGATAAAACTTGAGCCGGCGGGCGCACAGGGTCTCCTGCCCCGGCTGCCGTCGCCGCTGTTGAACCGGCGACCATTGTCGCAGCGGTCGAAGAGTGAAGCATCGCTTGTGTACCGGCCATGAATATTCGAACCCGGTTGGGTAGATCAGAGGGGTCCGGAATACTGTCATCGTCGGAACAGCCCCCAATCCGGCCATCTTGCAGC
Source organism: Aegilops bicornis (assembly GCA_021605145.1). Classification (NCBI taxonomy): domain Eukaryota; kingdom Viridiplantae; phylum Streptophyta; class Magnoliopsida; order Poales; family Poaceae; genus Aegilops; species Aegilops bicornis. The sequence continues at coordinate 460,289,271 of CM038670.1, forward strand.
TGATATAGAGACTCAGTTTCTCCGGTCGACGACTCGTCATCAGAGTAGACGATGGTTTCGCCACCAGATTCTGATCCGTCCTCATAACTTCCTCCGTGGATGACTCCCACGAAAGCACGCTTGACGGCCGGTTTAGCCTGGGCAGGTTTCGCACGCTGAGCCGTCTCGACGAGGTCGGTGCAGATGTCCGGCTCAGGCCCTGGCTCACCGATCTTGCCGATGAAAACGTGTATGCCACCAAAGGGGACCCGGTACCCGTACTCAATCGAGCCGGCCTCGGGGCCCCAGCCTGCATCGTCGATGTAGAGCTTGCCGCGATGACTCTTGGTCATCCGCCCTGGCGTAGCCTTGAGTCCTTCGAGCTTGCCCTCCAAGATCATTACCCCGTCGCACGATAGCCCCACGGTGGGCGCCAACTGTCGTGGTTTTGTCACGGAAGATGTCCTCATGAAAGGACTTAGTCACGGAGCCATCACTAGAGGTTAACTTGGAGGGGTTAAAGCGGACGCAAAGACACAAGAGTTATACTAGTTCGGCCCCTTCGATGAAGGTAAAAGCCTACGTCTAGTTTGTGATGGGATTGATGTGGTCTCGATGACTAGGGAGCAAAATAGCTTCGCCTAGACCTCGAGTTGTTGTTGTCTGTCCTTGAGCCGCCGCCGGGTCGTCCCCTTATATACATGGGTTGACGTCCGGCTGGTCTACAGAGTCCCGAGGCCGACTCATACAAGTGTTCGGCTCGGTCTCTCCTTCCCTTATCTTACAACACAAGTTACATGACTATGGCGGTTTTACCATTATGGGCCCTAATCCGCCTTTGGGCTCCGGGCCTCTAAGTTTCATAGTAAAGCGCCATCTTCTGAGTCTTTGTGGGCTTCAATATAGTTGAGGGTGAACCGGCCCCTCCTGGGCGGTTTACACTCAGTAGTTATATCCCCAACAGTGACCTTACTAGGTCATAAAAATCTGGGAATTCTTCAGAGCCTTCAAATTCTCCTAGTCTTCAGAGTCTTCAACAGTTGTAGTTTCCATTTACACGGTAAAATCCTCTTCATTCCAAATGGTCTTAGTTGTCCTGATATCTTGTACTCCTTGGAGTGGTCTCATCAGTCGAATCTTCGAGTGGTCAAAAGGGAAAAGGGGTATGGTCTCACTAAAAGGGAATATTTGAATAAGCTCAGAAGAGAAGAGAGGTAAGAGATCCTTTTGAAAAGAAAGTTGTAGAGGAAAAATATTTCCTCTGGGCTTGTCAGTTTCCAGGGTCACGTCCTACAGTCAACATGTGCTCTGATACCATCTTGTAGCGACCCGACCCGAATGGATCAAGTCTCTGTGCTTAAGTGTCATCCCTGGATCGGTATGCTGACACACATAGTATGTAACACCCCGGATGTAACTTTCCATGTTTGTAACTCCAACTCTTGCCATTTTCGGCATTGTGATATGATATTCCCTCCGTGGTTGGGTTTTTCTTCTTTTTGCATTTTGTCCATGTCATGCATTTTATTATGTCATCATGTGCATCGCATTTGCATACGTGTTCGTCTCATGACTCCGAGCATTTTCCCCGTTGTCCGTTTTGCAATCCGCACTCCTATCTCCCCGGCGGCCCTTTTACGTTTTCCGTAATGCGGGTACTAAACCTTCTCGAAATGGACCGAGGTTTGTCTAGTGGCCTTGGTATACCACCGTAGACCACCGGTCAAGTTTGGTCATTTGGAGCTCGTTTGGTACTCCAACGGTTAACCGCACTCGCAAAGGCCTCTTTTAAGTTGCAGCCCAACACCCTCCAAAACAGCCCAATAACCCATCTAAGTCACTTCCATGCTCTCCGTCGTTCGATCACGATCGTGTGGGCGAAAACTACACCTCATTTGGACTCTCCTAGCTCCCTCTATGCCTATTTAAGCACCTCCCCTTTCCAATCCCGGATCATCCTCCCCGAAACCCTAGCAAATTTCCTCTCCGCACCGCCGGACGTGTCCGATTCGGACCGGACACGTCCGCCCGTCGCCGCCGGCCAATCACAGCGTGCCACGTCAGCCGTCCGCGCCCCACATCGCCGCACTCCGCGCCCATGAGGCCCAGAGCGGGCCCGTGCGAGCCGCCGCCCGGCTCCCCGCCTCCCGAGCCGTGGCGCCCGACCTCCCGGCGCCCGGCGACCTCGCCACGCCTGAGCTGCCCGGCCGGCGCCCATCAAGACCGCCGCCTCCGGCGCCCGTCGGCCCCGACCCCGGCCGCTCCTCCTCGCCAGGCTCCGGCGAGCCCGAGCCGCCGCCTTCGTCTGATCCAGCCGGCCCGATCCGGCCTCGGTTCGCGCGCCGCCGTTGACCTCTCTCCCCCTCACTTTTCTCTTAAGTTTTTCATATCTAAGAATTTTGTTGCATTTTCCACGGAGTGTATCTTTGCATCTATAGGTCCATTTTGCGCGTATAATATGTCAAAATGTTCGCCTCGAAGAGTAGATCTTTTCAACTCATTGCATCATTTTCATTTGTGCTCATCTTGATGCCCGAAATGCTGTTGGAAGAGTGCTACTTGATGTTAGTTTCTGTTTCTTAACAGAACTTGCACTTTTGTTATTTTTGCCATGATAAATGTGTGCACCCTATGAATTTGAGTCCTACATGTGTTTTGTAATATGCCATGCCATCTTTCCAGGGGTGTATGCCATGTATTTTTTTGATCTATGTGGTGACTAGCACAAGCATGCAAAGTAGGTGTCCTGATGTTGTTGTTTTCAGCCCTGTTTAGCTGATATTTTGATGCAATGTTGACTTGATGCTACCGAGAGATCCATGCATATTTTGGGATACTTCAGTAAGGATGTTTTGTTAAACATGTCTTGCTATATCCATCCATGCCTTTGTTTGCAATTATGGAGTACCATAGCTTGAGTCAATCGAGCTCTACTTTTGCTATAAAATGTTTCCTGGCAGATTGTTTACATGTTATTCAATTTTTTCAAGGTTGTTGTGGTTGATCCATGTATGCTATGTTATTGTTCTTGCCATGTATGTCTTCTATGCCATGTCTTCTTGATATATGTATGCCTAGTTTATCATATAAGGCTCTGTAGTGAGTGCATCGAGCTCTTAAACATGCCTACTTGTTATCAGTTTTTGACATGCCATGTTGCTGAATCTGTTAACGAAACATTCAATATTGACATGGGCGTTACTATATTTTCGGATCCTTTTTGGCCTATGGTCAGTAAGGGACTTTTGTTGTATGATTTGAGTAGATTAAATCCATGCCTTGTTTTGCTATTTTAAGTTCCTGTAGCATGTAGTTTTCTTGCTCTGAACATTGCAACCTGATGCTGTTTTTGCCATGTCCAGCCTGATATTTTGTGCTCTTTTGCCATGCTTGTTTGAACCTGTTATGATGTGATTTAGCCGTAGCTCAGTGCTCATCTTTTGTCAAGAATCTTGTGTAGATCACTGCCATGTGCCTTGTTGGTACGTTTGGGTGCAGTAGCTTAATTTATTGTTGCTTGCTAAGTGGCATCATGCTGTTAATGGCAGATTTGTGCCATTCTTGTTTTGCTTGTCATTTCCAAACCGTGCATCCGATTCCGGTGATCTTTATATCGATTTCAACCGAAATCATCTCATCTTTCCAGTGGCATACTTGGTTTGCTAAGTTGATGCCTGGTTCATCATTTTCCATCCGGGCGCTTTTATCGCATTGCATATCACATCTCGCATATCATGTCATGTTTTGCATCATGTTGATTGTGCATTGCACCGTGATTTATTGTGGTTCCTTTGTTTGTGTTGGTGCTTTGGGTAGAGCCGGAGGCGAAATGCGTGAACGAGGAACCTGTTGAGAACGCTACGAGGATCAAGCTTTCGACAACTCGAGAACATTGCGAGCAAGATGACCATACCCCCGAAATCACTTCTATCTTTGCTATGCTAGATGCTCGCTCTTTTGCTATGCCTATGCTGCGATGCCTACCACTTTCTATATCATGCCACCCATATTGCCACGTCAGCCCCTATCCATCCTTTCCTAGCAAACCGTTGATTGGCTATGTTACCGCTTTGCTCAGCCCCTCTTATAGCGTTGCTAGTTGCAGGTGAAGATGAAGTTTGTTCCTTGTTGGAACATGGAGATGTTGTTCCTTGTTGGAACATGTTTACTTGTTGGGGATATCACAATATATATCTGCTATAATTAATGCGTCTATATACTTGGTAAAGGGTGGAAGGCTCGGCCTTATGCCTGGTGTTTTGTTCCACTCTTGCCACCCTAGTTCCGTCATACGGTGTTATGTTCCTTGATTTCGCATTCCTTACACGGTTGGGTGATTTATGGGACCCCCTTGATAGTTCGCTTTGAATAGGACTCGTCCAGCAAGGCCCAACTTTGGTTTTACCATTTGCCACCTAAGCCTTCTCCCCCGGGTTTTCGCGAGCCCGAGGGTCATCTTATTTTAAACCCCCGGGCCAATGCTCCTCTGAGTGTTGGTCCAAACTAGAGCACCGTCTTGGGGCCATTCCTGGGCAACTTGGATTACGTCGGTTCAGACGCTTCGCTTATCCGGTGTGCCCTGAGAACGAGATATGTGCAGCTCCTATCGGGATTTGTCGGCACAATCGGGCGGTTTCTTTGGTCTTGTTTTATTCTTTGTCGAAATGTCTTGTAGTCCGGGATTCCGAGATTGATCGGGTCTTCCGGTAGAAGGAATATCCTTCGTTGACCGTGAGAGCTTATAATGGGCTAAGTTGGGACACCCCTGCAGGGTATTATCTTTCGAAAGCCGTGCCCGCGGTTATGAGGCAGATGGGAATTTGTTAATGTCCGGTTGTAGAAAACCCAAAGTTGACCTCAAGTTAAAATACACATCAACCGCGTGTGTAACCATGATGGTCTCTTCTCGGCGGAGTTCGGGAAGTGAACACGGTGTTGGAGTTATGTCTGACGTAAGTAGTTCAGGATCACTTCTTGATCGCTGCTAGCTTCACGACCGTGCTTTGCTCCTCTTCTCGCTCTCTTTTGCGAAGTAGCCACCATATATGCTAGTCGCTTGGTGCAGCTCCACTGTACTACTCTGTCCTTCCTATAAGCTTAAATAGTCTTGATCTTCCGGGTGTGAGATTGCTGAGTCCCCGTGACTCACAGATACTTCCAAAACAGTTGCAGTGCCCGGCGAAGCGGTCAGGTGACTCAACCGAGCTCAAGTGGGAGTTCGACGAGGAACGTGGTCGTTACTATGTGTCTTTTCACGATGATCAGTAGTGGTGCCCGATTGGGACGATCGGGGATCTGTGTAGCATTTGGGGTATCTTCTTTATTTTGGTTCCGTAGTCGGACCTTGAGTGTACTCTGAATGATGGATGTTTATTTATGTATTGTGTGAAGTGGCATTTGTAAGCCAACTATGTAACTCTTTCCCTTATGTATTACATGGGTTGTGTGAAGATTACCTCACTTGCGACATTGCTTTCAATGCGGTTATGCCTCTAAGTCGTGCCTCGACACGTGGGAGATATAGCCGCATCGAGGGCGTTACAAGTTGGTAATCGAGCCTTCCCCAACTTAGGAGCCCCTACTTGATTGTTTCTTTGGCGTTGTTGAGTCTAGAATGGAAAAATGTTTTGAGTCTTAGGATTATATATATCGGAGAGTAGGATTCTTTTTACTTCCCAGTCCCTTCGTCGTTCTGTGAGGTCTCCTGACGTAGAAGTTTTGACTCTTCTCTCCTCAAATTTCACTAAAAAAATTTTTTAGGATCACGTGGGTATCTTGAAATCGTTCCGATGGTTTTGTGACGAGAAAATTGTTCTTGGTGCCTCCTGACATTTAGGGGTTGTGGCAGTGTCCCGGGGAGTTGAGCTCCGAGGTGTTGTCGTCACAATTTTATCGTTGCAGTTCTGGAATACGAGTTTTGCCAACATCGAAATCTCTTTTGTGCAGTTGTTGGTGAGATAACCCGATAGCCCGATCTTGAGGCGAAAGTGCGGAGTATTGCCATGACTTGTATAACGGATGTTTTTGAAGGTCGAGGTACACGATTTCCGAGGATTTCTTGGTTATGTGTTGACGGATGGATACAGCTGGATCTAGGTATTGTTAGTTTGGGTGATATATTTTGTGTCCCGTGTATCCCCAACACCAGATTGCATAACCAGAAAGTTTCGGGAGTTTATAGGTGGAAATTCTAGTAGCTTACAGGATATCTTTCCGACAGATGTATGATTTGAGATTGGGGTTCAAAGTTTAGTGGTCCGCCCATTCACGGTCGATTTGATGGTCGCGAGGCGTCTTAAAGAATCCTTGGCTATGCTGATTCGGGGACGTCTTGTTTGTCATTCGTGACGGCCGCTATACGTCGTGCTCGTGTGGGCCCCACCACGAACACTTTGGGCGAAATCTCTATCATGTGTTTGTTCCGGCTCATTCTAGAAGCCAATCTTTTGTTTTCAGTTGTGATATTCGATTTGTTTCTAAGACAGATGTTGTTTCCATATCGTTTATCTAAGTGGCTTCTCACCTTAATGGACGTGTGATGATTAACTTTGGAAGTCATTCGTTCGTTCTTGTTCGAATGTTTTTTGTGAAGACTATATGTTGCAATTTCTATCCGTTGATTCAACTTATCTATTTGTCTATCAAAGGACTAACGGATGTCACCCTCTTCAGGATGGCTCCGCCAACGCGTCTGAATCCGGATCGCAATGATGGGGATCAGTCGAACCCTCCACCTCCACCTCCGCCTCCAGAGGCCTGGCAAGCTATCATGGCAGCCAGCAATGCCAATGCTCGAGATGATTTTGCAGCTCTTGCAAGAAGCGTACTCAAGGGCAAGGCAATCAAGGCAATCAGGGTCAAGGCAACAATCAGCCGCACTTTGCTACTCTCGGTCGGTTCCTCGCTAATCAGTCGAAGTCTTTCGGTTTACGTGTCGAGGCCACAGACGCTGACGATTGGCTTGTGGACATCTGCAAGCATTTTGATTGTAGCAATGTCGGACCTGAGGACTTTGTCAAGTTTGCATCGTCTCAACTCAAGGATCAAGCTGCGGAGTGGTACCAGCAATACAAAGATTCCGAGAGGAGGTCGTGTCATTACAGGATGAGTTCCGTCGTGATTTCGTGAGCTCATCACATTCGAAAAGTGTTGTTGAGAGCAAGCGTGAGGAGTTCCGCAATCTCAAGCGAGGGCAACATGTCTGTCTATCAATACAATATCCAGTTCGAAGCTCGCTCGTTTTGCTAAGCAAGACGTTCTGATGAAAAGAGTATGATCTATCAATTCAGAGGTGGTGCGAGAGAAGATCTGCAATTAGCTCTTGTGCTTTTTGAGCGGATAAGTATGATGATTTCTACAACATGGCACTGAAGCAAGAAGCTGCCCAGCTCAAATGTGAGGCTTCTAAGAAGAGAATCGGGGATGCGATTCAGTCTTCTTCTTCCTCTCAAGTGGCAGCTAAGCGAGAAGTTTTACCTTCCTCCTCCTCCGTTCGTCGGCCTTATCGTGAGAAGAACTCAGGTGGCCGTGGATCTTCCCACCCACCCAACCCAAGCTATCGTAACAAGTCTAATTCTCAAGCTCCAAGGTCAAGTGCTCCTTACCACCGTCCGCTCTCGAGGTGACTTGCAACAAATGTCGTGAAAGGTCACTATGCGAACAAATGTTTCAACCAAAGGCGCCTTCCGCCTCCTCCTCCTGTGAAATCTTCCAGCAATGCAGTGGTCAAGCATAATCCCAAGTCTGCAAAGGTGAACATGATGAATGCAGCTCAAGCAGAGGAATCTTCTGATGTGATAATGGGTAATCTTCCAGTTAATGATATTCCTGCAAAAGTCTTATTTGATACTGGTGCATCGCATTCTTTCATTTCAAGACCTTTTGCATCTAAGCATGAGTTGGTTTTCAAGATTTGCCTAAACCATTATCGGTTGTATCTTCGGGTAAATTCATGCATGCAAGCTCCATGGTTCGGATGTTTCTATCAAGATGGGCGATTATAGATTTACGGCTAAACCAATTTTTCTTGGTGACTCGGATATTGATCTTATTCTCGGGATGGATGGCTTTCTCGGCTAAGCTCGGCTTGATTGTGCTGCCGTGAAATTCAACTGACTCACTCTTCCAATGATGTGATCATCTATGCCGCTCGTGATGAAACCATTCGGTTGTTTTCTCTCAATGAGAAGGGCGAGTTGGATGCTATCTCTCAGATTCCAGTCGTTTGTGAGTACCAAGATGTCTTTCCAGAAGAGCTTCCAGGAATGCCTCCTCACCGGCCAGTTGAGTTCGTTATTGATCTTGAGCCTGGCACTGAACCCGTTTGCAAGCGTCCATACAAGCTTGGACCTAATGAGCTGAAGGAATTGAAGAAGCAGCTCGATGAACAAGAGCGTCTGGGTTTGATCTGACCGAGTTCATCTCCTTGGGGTTGTGGTGTTCTTTTTGTCCGGAAGAAGGATGGCACGGACCGACTTTGCGTCGATTACCGTCCATTGAATAAGAAGACAATCAAGAACAAGTATCCACTTCCCAACATCAATGAGCTTTTCGAGCAACTCAAAGGTGCTAAAGTGTTCTCCAAGCTTGACCTTCGTATGGGTTATCATCGATTCACATTCGTGAACAAGATATTTCCAAGACAGCATTCGTAACAAGCTTTGGTTCTTATGAATATCTTGTCATGTCTTTCGGCCTCGTCAATGCTCCTCCAACATTCTCTCGGATGATGAACTTCATTTTCAACCCCTATACCAATGAATTCGTCTTGGTCTATCTTGATGATATTTTGGTCTTCTCCAAGAATAAGAAGGATCATGCCAAACATTTGCGATTGGTGCTAGACAAGCTCGAGAGAGTATCAATTCTATGCTAAGTTCTCCAAATGTGAATTTTGGCTTGATGAAGTGCTTTATCTTGGTCATATCATCTCCGCCAAGGGCATCGCTCTTAATCCCGAGAAGGTGTCCGCAATTGTGAATTGGGAACCTCCTCAGAATGTCAAGCAGCTCCATGATTTTCTTGGTCTTGCAAGCTATTGCCGAAGATTCGTTGAGAACTTCTCCAAGATTGCAAAGCCTCTTTCCAACCTCCGCTAGAAGCATGTGAAGTATGTCTGGTCTCCTGATTGTGATGTTGCTTTCAATACTCTCAAAGAGAAACTCGTCACAGCTCCTGTCTTGACTCCTCCTGATGAATCCAAGCCATTCGAAGTTTTTACGTGATGCTTCTCTTCAAGGTCTCGGTCTTTGTGTTAATGCAAGAGAAGAGAGTTGTGGCTTATACCTCTACTTGATTGAAGCCCAACGAAAAGAACTACCCCACTCACGATCTTGAGTTGGCGGTAGTTGTCCATGCATTGATAACGTGGAGACATCTCTTTTGGGAAGGAAAGTGGACATTTTCACTGATCACAAGAGTCTCAAGTACATTTTCACTCAGCCCAACCTCAACCTCGAGGCGGACTTCGATGGGTCGAAATGATTCAAGAGTACAACCCAAGTATTGAATATACTCCTGCAAGGCCAATGTCATTGCAGATGCTTTGAGAAGGAAGGCTTACCATAGCAGTCTAATCCTCAAGCCCTTTCGGCGGATCTCTGTGAAGCTTTCCATGCTGAATCTTCAAGTTGTTCCTCAAGGCTTTCTTGCCAACCTCATAGTCTCTCCTACTTTGGAAGATCAGATTCGTGAGGCTCAACTTCTGGATACCATGGTGAAAAAGGTGAAACATGGTATTGACAAGGGCATTTCCAAGTACAAGTGCTTCCACGTTGATGACAAAGATACTCTTTTCTTTGAGGACCGGATTGTGGTTCCTAAGGGTGATCTGAGAAAAGTCATTATGAACGAGGCTCACAATTCGCTTCTATCCATTCATCCTGGACGTACGAAGATGTACCATGACCTCAAGCAGTCATAGTGGTGGACTCGAATGAAGCGAGAAATTGCTCAATTCGTGAATGAGTGTGATGTCTGCGGAAGAGTGAAAGCAGAACACCAAAGACCAGCTGGTCTCCTCCAACCTCTTGCTATTCCAGAATGGAAGTTTGATCATATTGAAATGGACTTCGTGACTGGTTTTCCTAAGTCCAAGCGTGGAAATGATGCTATCTTCGTTGTCATTGACAAACTCACTAAAGTGGCTCATTTTCTTCCTATCAAAGAATCTATCACAGCAGCTCAGTTGGCAGAGCTATACACCTCCAGGATTGTCTCCTTGCACGGCATTCCACAAGTGATCTCTTCAGACCGTGGCAGCATCTTTACCTCCAAGTTTTGGGATTCTTTTCAGAAGGCCATGGGCACCAACATTCGTTTCAGCACAGCTTTCCATCCTCAAACAAGTGGCCAAGTCGAGCGAGTCAATCAAATCCTTGAAGATATGCTCAGGGCTTGTGTCATTTCCCATATGCCGAGTTCTCCTACAACAACAGCTTCCAAGCGAGTTCGGGCAAGGCCCCATTCGAAATTCTCTATGGCAGAAAGTGTCGTACTCCTCTCAATTGGTCCGAGACAGGTGAACGCCAACTTCTTGGCAATGACTTGATCACGAAGCGGAAGAAATGTGCCAAGTCATTCGTGAGAATCTCAAAGCCGCGCAATCGCGCCCGGAAGAGCTATTATGATGATAAGCACCGTGATGTGGCTTTTGAAATCGGAGACCATGTCTACCTCGCGTCTCTCCAATGAAAGGCACTGCGTCACCCGGTATCAAAGGGAAGCTTGCCCCTAGATACGTGGGTCCTTTCAAGATAATTGGCAAAAGAGGCGATCTTGCCTATCAACTTGAGCTTCCATCCAACTTTGCAAGCGTGCGATGTGTTTCACGTGTCACAGCTTCGCAAGTGCTTCAAGACTCTGAACGCACTATCAACTTCAAGAGATTGACCTTTAAGAAGATCTCTCTTATCATGAGCACCCGTTGCTATTCTTGAAGAAACCGAGCGCAAGACTCGCAACAAGTCAATCAAATTCACGAAAGTGAAGTGGTCACACCATTCCGACCGAGAAGCTACACGGGGCCGAGGATCACCTCCGTTCCGAATATCCGGAGTTCTTTCAGTCCTAGATCTCGGGACGAGATCCTCTTGTAGTGGTGGAGTGTTGTAACACCCCGGATGTAACTTTCCATGTTTGTAACTCCAACTCTTGCCATTTTCGGCATTGTGATATGATCTTCCCTCCGTGGTTGGGTTTTTCTTCTTTTTGCATTTTGTCCATGTCATGCATTTTATCATGTCATCATGTGCATCGCATTTGCATACGTGTTCGTCTCATGATTCCGAGTATTTTCCCCGTTGTCCGTTTTGCAATCCGGCACTCCTATCTCCCCCGGCGGCCCCTTTTATGTTTTTCCGTCTGCGGGTACTAAACCTTCTCGAAATGGACCGAGGTTTGTCTAGTTGCCTTGGTATACCACCCGTAGACCACCGGTCAAGTTTCGGGTCATTTGGAGCTCGTTTGGTACTCCAACGGTTAACCGCACTCTCGCAAAGGCCTCTTTTAAGTTGCAGCCCAACACCCCTCCAAAACAGCCCAATAACCCATCTAAGTCACTTCCATGCTCTCCGTCGTTCGATCCACGATCGTGTGGTAACTACACCTCATTTGGACTCTCCTAGCTCCCTCTATGCCTATTTAAGCACCTCCCTTTTCAATCCCGGATCATCCTCCCGAAACCCAAGCAAATTTCCCCTCGCGCCACGGACGTGTCCGATTCGGACGGACACGTCCGCCCGTCGCCCGCCGCCAATCACAGCGTGCCACGTCGGCCGTCCGCGCCCCATCGCCGCCTCCGCTGGCCCTTGAGGCCCAGGCGAGCCCTGGCCGCCCGCCCAGCTCCCCGCCTCCCGATCCGAGGCGCCCGACCTCCGGCGCCCGGCGACCTCGCCCGCGCCCGCCCGTGGCCCGGCCCCGCCACCGCCGCCGCCTCCGGCGCCCGTCGGCTCTGACCCGGCCGCCCGCGCTCCTCCTCGCCCGGGCTCCGGCGAGCCGAGCCGCCGCCGCCGCCTTCGATCCAGCCGGCCCGATCCGGCCTCGGTTCGCGCGCCGCCATTGACCTCTCTCCCCCTCACTTTTCTCTAAGTTTTTCATATCTATGAATTTTGTTGCATTTTCCACGGAGTGTATCTTTCTATCTATAGGTCCATTTTGCGCGTATAATATGTCAAAATGTTCGCCTTGAAGCGTAGATATTTTCATCTCATTGCATCATTTTCATTTGAGCTCAGCTTGATGCCCGAAATGCTGTTGGAAGAGTGCTATGTGATGTTAGTTTCTGTTTCTTAACAGAACTTGTACTTTTGTTATTTTTGCCATGATTAATGTGTGCACCCTATGAATTTGAGTCCTACATGTGTTTTGTAATATGCCATGCCATCTTTCCAGGGGTGTATGCCATGTATTTTTGTGATCTATGTGGTGACTAGCACAAGCATGCAAAGTAGGTGTCCTGATGTTGCTGTTTTCAGCCCTGTTTAGCTGATATTTTGATGCCATGTTAACTTGATGCTACCGAGAGATCCATGCATATTTTGGGATATTTCAGTAAGGATGTTTTTGTTAAACATGTCTTGATCTATCCATCCATGCCTTTATTTGCAATTATGGAGTACCATAGCTTGAGTCAATCGAGCTCTACTTTTGCTATAAAATGTTTGCTGGCAGATTGTTTACATGTTATTCAATTTTGCCAAGGTTGTTGTGGTTGATCCATGTATGCTATGTTATTGTTCTTGCCATGTATGTCTTCTATGCCATGTCTTCTTGATCTATGTATGCCTAGTTTATCATATAAGGCTCTTTAGTGAGTGCATCGAGCTCTTAAATATGCCTACTTGTTATCAGTTTTTGACATGCCATGTTGCTGAATCTGTTAACCGAACTTTTAATATTGACATGGGTGTTACTATATTTTCGGATCCTTTTTGGCCTATGGTCAGTAAGGGACTTTTGTTCTATGCTTTGAGTAGATGCATGCCATGCCTTGTTTTGCTATTTTAAGTTCCTGTAGTATGTAGTTTTCTTGCTCTGAACATTGCAACCTGATGCTGTTTTTGCCATGTCCAGCCTGATATTTTGTGCTCTTTTGCCATGCTTGTTTGAACCTGTTATGATGTGATTTAGCCGTAGCTCAGTGCTCATATTTTGTCAAGCATCTTGTGTAGATCACTGCCATGTGCTTTGTTCGTACGTTTGGGTGCAGTAGCTTAATTTATTGTTGCTTGCTAAGTGGTATCATGCTGTTAATGGCAGATTTGTGCCATTCTTGTTTTGCTTGTCATTTCCAAACCGTGCATCCGATTCCTGTGATCTTTATATCGATTTCAACCGAAATCATCTCATCTTTCCAGTGGCATACTTGGTTTTGCCAAGTTGATGCCTGGTTCATCATTTTCCTTCCGGGCGCTTTTACGCATTGCATATCACATCTCGCATATCATGTCATGTTTTGCATCATGTTGATTGTGCATTGCACCGTGATTTATTGTGGTTCCTTTGTTTGTGTTAGTGCTTTGGGTAGAGCCGGGAGACGAGTACGTGAACGAGGAACCTGTTGAGAACGCTTACGACGATCAAGCTTTCGATAACTCTGAGAAAATTGCAGGCAAGATGACCATACCCCCGAAATCACTTCTATCTTTGCTATGCTAGATGCTCGCTCTTTTGCTATGCCTATGCTGCGATGCCTACCACTTGCTATATCATGCCACCCATATTGCCACGTCAGCCCCTAACCACCTTTCCTAGCAAACCGTTGATTGGCTATGTTACCGCTTTGCTCAGCCCCTCTTATAGCGTTGCTAGTTGCAGGTGAAGATGAAGTTTGTTCCTTGTTGGAACATGGAGATGTTGTTACTTGTTGGAACATGTTTACTTGTTGGGGATATCACAATATATATCTGCTATAATTAATGCATCTATATACTTGGTAAAGGGTGGAAGGCTCGGCCTTATGCAGTGTTTTGTTCCACTCTTGCCACCCTAGTTCCGTCATACGGTGTTATGTTCCTTGATTTCGCGTTCCTTACACGGTTGGGTGATTTATGGGACCCCTTCATAGTTCGCTTTGAATAAGACTCCGTCCAAAGAAGGCCCAACTTTGGTTTTACCATTTGCCACCTAAGCCTTTTCCCCGGGTTTTCGCGAGCACGAGGGTCATCTTATTTTAAACCCCGGGCCAATGCTCCTCCGAGTGTTGGTCCAAACTAGAGCACCGTCTTGGGACCATTCCTGGGCAACTTGGATTACGTCGGTTCTGTCGCTTTGCTTATCCGGTGTGCCACGAGAACGAGATATGTGCAGCTCCTATCGGGATTTGTCGGCTGTCGGGCGGTTTCTTTGGTCTTGTTTTATTCTTTGTCGAAATGTCTTGTAGTCCGGGATTCCGAGATTGATCGGGTCTTCCCGGTAGAAGGAATATCCTTCGCTTGACCGTGAGAGCTTATAATGGGCTAAGTTGGGACACCCTGCAGGGTATTATCTTTCGAAGCCGTGCCATGATTTATGAGGCAGATGGGAATTTGTTAATGTCCGGTTGTAGAAAACCCAAAGTTGACCTCAAGTTAAAATACACATCAACCGCGTGTGTAACCATGATGGTCTCTTCTCGGCGGAGTTCGGGAAGTGAACACGGTGTTGGAGTTATGTCGGCGTAAGTAGTTCGGGATCACTTCTTGATCGCTGCTAGCTTCACGACCGTGCTTTGCTCCTCTTCTCGCTCTCTTTTGCGAAGTAGCCACCATATATGCTAGTAAACTTGCTGCAGCTCCACTGTACTACTCTGTCCTTCCTATAAGCTTAAATAGTCTTGATCTCGCGGGTGTGAGATTGCTGAGTCCCGTGACTCACAGATACTTCAAAACAGTTGCAGTGCCGACGAAGCCGGTGCAGTGACTCAACCGAGCTCAAGTGGGAGTTCGGCGAGGAACGTGGTCGTTACTATGTGTCTTTTCCTGATGATCAGTAGTGGTGCCCAGTTGGGACGATCGAGGATCTGTGTAGCATTTGGGGTATCTTCTTTATTTTGGTTCCGTAGTCGGACCTTGAGTGTACTAATGATGGATGTTTATTTATGTATTGTGTGAAGTGGCATTTGTAAGCCAACTATGTAACTCTTTCCCTTATGTATTACATGGGTTGTGTGAAGATTACCTCACTTGCGACATTGCTTTCAATGCGGTTATGCCTCTAAGTCGTGCCTCGACACGTGGGAGATATAGCCGCATCGAGGGCGTTACATAGTACTCGAGGATTTATAACAGAGGTAAATCACATGTATAAAGTAACGTAAATACTATTACCTCAATCCAAAATATAGCGGAAGCAACAAGGTTGTGGATTCCCATCAACACCAACGGCAAAGTTGAGTGTAGAAATCGTAACCCTAACGTATCACTTACTGCGTCGTTCTAAAAGTCTCAACATGAAAAGTTGCAGCCGAAAACGGTCAAGACATGGAATATGTTGGCAATGTAACACATAGAGAGTAATGAAAGAATAAGCTATACTACATGCATATATGGCTGGTGGAAAGCTCTATGGTTACAGTTTTTGCGAAAAGCCAATTTTTCCCTACAACAAAGGAATAAGTTTTACTTTAACTATCATGGTGGTTGAAACATCATTGAGAAGGTATAACCCCAACTCAATCCCAATTAAGGTACTTAACATCCCAGCAATATTAATTTAGAGTGATGAGATACATGTGAATACTCAAATACTAGATACTCAGAATAGTCCATAACCGGGGACACGGCTAACCATGATTAGATTGTACACTCTGCAGAGGTTTGCGCACTTTTCCCCACAAGACTCGATCGCCTCCGTTGATATCTCGCCGCATGGTGTTTGAGAAGCGGATGACCGAGACACGATCTTCGTAAACATTAACTCTCTACTCGGGTAGACCATACCAAACCTCCAAAACCCACTACCTGGCGATCTACCTCTTCAAGAGCTTCACGTAACTTACTCAACTATGCTAGAGCCCATAATAGCTTGTGGCTGCACACGGAAGTTTCTAGCATGAATAATCTCAGTTCCCTTTGAGCCTGGGTGGCGGTCCATAGGAAGATCACATGGGTACCCCGGGATTTCCAAAACAAAACAGACAACACTGGGTTCCCCAGGCGCCTCAATCCACCCAGATGTGTATTAAAGTTGCAACCTTAAAGTAAACCATTAATTAACAATCTCACATCTGTCATGAATGACCCTCAAACCCAATCCACGTCTACGAGCATAGCATAGAAATATAAGCAACACGTAGAAGTAACTCCCAAGGGTTTGATAGTAACAGGGCAATAGGTTCCTACCTCATCATCTACTTCCCAACCCACAAATTAATGACATCCTAACCATGCAATGTTTGAGGGTTGAAACTAATGCATAAAAACTAGGTATGAAATGAGTATGATCAAAGTGTTACTTGCCTGCAATGTTGATGAAGATGATTCGCACTCAAAACTCTTGATAGGTCTACTCGTCACACTCCGGTCAATCTATCGTAAGCAATCAATAGTAACCACACATAAGCAATCACTCAAAAGATCGGAAAGATCGAAGAAAACAAGTCAGAAAACATCAAAACCACGCAAATAACTCTTGCAACATAACCCAATTTCTAACAGTACCAAAATTATGTGAATTTGGCCTTTTCAGAAAGTTTAGGTCAAGAGCTTTGATTTGCAAAAAGAATCAACTAAATCGGAGTTACGAAACTCAAGTTATGATCAAACGAAGTTTGAATTCAAATCTGATCTAATTCAAAGTTTAAAATTTCAAAAACATGTTTGAGTTGGATTACTGGATAGAGGAGATCGTAACGAAGAAGTGGGCGTTGGTTTCGTTGGATTTGGACTAACGAGTAAAAAGTTATGAAGGTTTGAAAATCAGGGGCTAAACGGTAAAGAAAATAATTACGGATAGCTCCCTGACTAAAATAAAAAGAAAAAAATTCTACCGAGCGAACGCCCGCTACAAAAAGCTAACGAACGAACTCGTTCACTACCGGACCCTAACTAATGTACGCTCGCATACTAAACTATTCAATAAAACCGATCTAGAACAATAAAGAAAAACCGGGCGGGTTTTAGCGGTTGTACCGGCTCGGGCGGTTCTGAGGAGAAAAACCCGGCGGTGGCGGTTTGGATCGAGGCGGCTTCGAGTCTGCGGACTCGGCGAGTCTTGGCAGGAAGCTCTACTTGGCAGGCAGCCGAGGCGGGAGCGAGGCGAGGAGGCGGGCGTCTGAGGCGGCCAGGCGCTGGCAGCGATCTCGGGCTCGGCGACCAGCGAGATCTGGCGAGGAGAGAGAGGAGAGGAGGCGGGGCCGGGCCTCCGGATTTATAGGGAGGGAGGTGGTGGCGTGGAGGAGGCAAGGCGGGGTGGCCGGGTCGGTCACGACGTCCATGGCGGCGCGGCGGCGGACTCGGGGGGGAGTCCCGGTCGGGGACGGGAGCGAGGCGGCGCGCTGGGCTGGGCCGCGGCCTGGCCTGGGAGCTGGGCCGGCCCAGTCGGAGGAGGGATTTTTTTTAAACAAAATCCAGGCAAAGTAAATATAATAAAACCAAATAAAATAAATATATTATATAGGCATATAATATATCAAAATTTTCAGAAAAAGATTTTCTACAACATAGACATTATTCTAGCTTCAAATGAAATACACAAAAATTCAAATAATTCAAACAGTGCTGTTGCCCTAATAAAATCCACTGAAAATCATTTTAAAAATACCAAAATGACTTCAAATTAATTTCTCTCCAATTTTTTGATGTAGGGAATCATGTTACCCTATTTTGCATATATTTTATTTTTGGAGAAAAATAATTTGAATAAAACTCAATTAACTCTAAATTGAAAATAAATTCAAAAGAACTTTGAATTTAATTCTTTGAAACTCCCAACTCGTATTTCATATAATTTGAAGAAGTCATTTTATCTTCTCTCATGAAAACCATTGAGTTGCCTAAAGTTTCAGAATTGGGAATATTCTCAAATGAAATTCAAATATTTTCAACACCCTTGTCATTTAAATAAATGGAAGAAGTCATGTCATCTTCTCTCCAGGGTTTTGTGATGAAAAGAATTTGAATTCCCAAAGATCATAAAAGCAAAAATGAAAGTTTGGGAAAGTCCTTTTATTCCCTCTCATTTAACTTTCAAAAAGTTTCAAATTCACTCACTTTCAGTCAATCAATCAGACAATCAATCAAAACTATCTATATATTATAACATTCCAAATTTTAGAATTTTGGGATGTTACACAATCACACACTTATTACATCGAGTGTCTCCAAAGAGAACTTATTACAATAAATATGGCTTAAGTCCATCTAACACGATAACAGCGGAAGGCTTGGAAGATAAAGTGAGTCCATCAACTCCAACGGCATAGCTGAGTGCATGACAATGACCTATCGCACCTTTACTCGTTGTCTGAAAAGTCTGCAACATAATACGTTGCAGCCCGAAAACGGGTCAGCACATGGAATATGCTGGCAATATAACACAGTAGAGCAATGAACAGATAAATGCTATAACTATATGCATATATGGCTAGTGGAGGCTCTATGGTTATATGATTTTGCGAAAAAGCCAAATTTTCCCTACGGCAAAGGAATAAATTATATTTAACTATCATGGTAGTTGAAACATCATTGAGAAGGTTCCTCCAACTCAATCCTAATTAAAGGTAATTATCAACCCAACAAATTAAATTCGAGTGATGAGATACGATAGGATAATCCAAGTACTAGATACTCAAGATGTCCATAACCGGGGACACGGCTAACCATGATTAGATTGTACACTCTGCAGAGGCTTGCGCACTTTCCCCACAAGACTCGATCGCCTCCATTGATTTCTCGCACTGCATGGTGTTTGAGAAACGGATGACCGAGACAAAGTCTTTCAGAAATATTAACTCTTTACTCTGGGTGGACAGTTACACCTACTTTCCCTCTACATCTGCTAGCCCACCACTGAAAGAGGTCATGCAACATACTCAATTATGCCAGAGCCCATAATGGCTTGTGGCTACACACGGAAGTTTCTAGCATGAATAATCATATGATCCCTTTGAGCCTGGGTGGCGGACCATAGGATGATCACACGGGTACTCCGGGATATCCTAGGACAACACTGGATTCTCCAGGTGCCCAAACAAGCAATCCACCCATACGTGTATTAAAGTTGCCACCTTAAGTTGAACCATTAATTAAAAACTCACATCTGTCATGGATACTCTCAAACCCAATCCACGTCTACGAGCATAGCATGGAAATAAGCATAACGTAGAAGTAACTCCCAGGGTTTCATAATTAACAGGGTGTCACATCCCTAGTTCTGGTATGACCTAGACTAGCTAGTCAGTTGTGCATCATGTTTAAATTCCACTTAATTTTGAAATGGGGATTTGTGAAACCCTCAGAATTTATTTCTGGAAATGACTCAGATAAAAAGTGCTCCCAAAAGGTCCAAGAAAATGTTCATGTTGCTCTCTGAAAATATTGGTCAGAGGTAAAAATCAAACCAATATTTTCAGGAGCTCACAAATATTTATTTTTGGCCATTTGGAATTAATCCAGTATTTATTTGCATTGGATAAATATTTTTATATATACAAAATATTGTCCAATATTTTCTGAATTTTGGTGAGGGGCTTTGGAGTGGTCCAACTAGTCCCTACTAAAATTTACAGAATAAAATAAGTTGATTTAGTATTTTACTAAATCAGAACAAATGTCAAAAAATTAGAAAACAGAAAACAAAAACAGAAAAGCTTACCTGGCGCTTACCTACAGCCGCCTGGCGCCTCTGGTCGGCCCGTTTCGGTTCTGGCCCAGCACACCAGGGGCATAGCCGTCTTCCTCCTCTTGCCAGTAGGCAGAGGGGAAGCGGTGCCTGACGCCGAGCGCGCCGGCACGCAGCTGCCTACCTAGCGTCCTCCTCGATGCCCTGGAACGCCCAGACGACGCCACGCGCCCCCCGGACCCTCTCACTCTCTCTCGTTCCCCTCTCCCTCGCTCTCTCTCTCACAGTCGAGCGCCACCGTCGCCGCCGTTCGTCGCTACCGTAGCCACCGCCTCCCCCTCGCCTCTCCGACACGCGCAGGAGCTCCGCCTCCTCGTTCTGAAGATCTCCGCCGAGCCACGCAAGCCAGAGCGCCCTGGAACGCCGTCAACAACGTCATCTTCGACCCACGGCCACCGAGATTGCCGGCGACCTTATGTCGTCACCAGCCCCTCCCCGAGCTCGCCGACGCCTCGTCCGAACCACCATGAGCTTCTACGCCGTCCTCCTCTCTCCGTTTCTCCATTCTTGCGCTGTAGCCCCCTTCCCCCGCCATGGCCGTAGCTCCTCGCCGCCGTCCATGTCGCCGCCGTCGCCCTGGCCACCGCAACCCGCAATCGAGCACGTCACCGTGCTCCTGGTGCCACGAGGGTGCCGCAGAGCCCCTCGGGTGGCCTCCTCGTGCCCCACAGCCTCTCCCGCTCGAAGCCCGTTCTCCGGCCGCCGCCGTGAGCTCTGCTCCGGCGAGCTCCGGCACCCCCACGGTCTCCCGCGTGTCCGATTGGATGAGCGCGAGCCTGGGCTCCACGCAGATGGTGTCCGCGGTCCTTTTGGTCGCCGGATTCGCGGCCCCGAGCCCCTCCGCCGCGTTCGGCCTCGCCGGCGGCTAAACGCCGGCGGGTTTGACCGCTTTGATCCCGCCGGCCTAACCCTGCTTAGGTTAGTGCTAATAACCCCCCCCCCCCCGGCTAATTAAGACAGGTTAGTATTAACTAAGCTAGGTTAGTTTAGTTAGAGGCTGACATGTGGACCCCAGCGTCAGGTTCGACCTGGGCTAACACTGTTGACCTGATGATGTCACACATACATCATGCTGACGCAGTTATTCATCTTCCAGATTTAAAATTAATCAGGAAAATCCAAAAAATGATCCTAACTTCAAAAAATCATAGAAATTCAACCGTAGCTCAGATTGAAATAATTTATATATGAAAATTATCAGGAAAATGCAATCTATGCATCTGTTCTAGTTTCATGCATGAAAAACCAACTTATACCTGCTGTATAAGTGAAACACTAAAATGGCTTATATAAAGAGCTTCCTTTGGAAATGCATTTGAATCTTTGGTTCAAGTGGACTTCAACCAAATGAACTCTAGCTGCATTAGCTCAAACAACATCACATCTACATGCCATGATCATGCATCATATTGTTGCATATGTTGTGTATTGATTGTCGACACCATTCCTTCTCGATAGGTCCTGCTCCGGAGACCGTACCAGAGTACCTGTCTGAGAAGCAGTGCCCCCCTGTTGATCTACCAAGCAAGCAAACCCCCTTGTTCATTCCGATACAATCCTACTCTCTCGCTCCTGCTCTCAGTTATTGCATTAGGACATCAACCATTCATCTGCTACTTTGTGCTGCGGTAGTTGAACCCATTCCTCTGCATGACATGTCATTGCCACAGTATATAGTTGAAACCCACTAGCATGTGTAGGAGTTGATTGAGCCATGTTTTGTTCCAACCATGCGATGCCTGCTATTGCTTAGAGTTGTGTCAGGTCTGATTCATTGGGAATGAATTGGAGTGTTACGATATGTTACGATCTTTGAGAGTGAAGTGTGTGAACACGATTTGGTAAAGGTAGCGGTGAGAGGCCATATAGGAGTACATGGTGGGTTGTATCACTTTGGAACCGTCCTTAAGCATCGAAGTTCTATGTATGTTGTCCAATGACTCGATACTACCACACATTGGGTTCCGGTAACTCGGCCCCTCTCGACTTATTAACCAGCTTGGTCTCTGTCCAGGAGTTGCAACTAGTTTCTGGTGTTTGTAGGTAGTGCTATTTTTCTGCCAAGTGGCACCCGGCAGGGTGGGCTTGGGACAGACTAGGCATACGTGGCCTGGTGTACCAAGTGGCACCCGGATGGTGGGCTCGGGAACCCTGCACACATCATTTGGGGCCGTGAGCGACACCCCGGCCGGATCTCCTTGTGGATGGAACCTGAATAGGCGATAAACCTGGACTAGAGTCTTGTGTGGTTAGTCAGGTCGTGGCCGACACCCTTGCCAACTTCCGCTTGAAGGTTGCCAAGATACATGACGTGTACATGGTGATAAGTGGTGAGAGCGTGTGTGAAGAAGTACACCCTGCGGGGTTAACACGATCTATCTGAATAGCCGGGTCAGCGGTTATGGACTTCTTGGATGCTTACGTGGTACATAGATAACTTGAAGTGGATACTCTAAAATGCTCAAGACAAGTGTGAGTGCTATGGATGGCCTTCTCATAGGGAGGCGGGGATGAATCCATAGTAGTGTATTGTGTGGTGATTAGTGGACTCGTGTGCGCCATATCACCTCAAAGAAGTTCTTGTAGTCGTAGAACGAGATAGCCACTGAGTCAAAGCTGGCTTGCTGCAACTAAACCCCACATTACCCTCTTGATACTAATGCATGTATAGTAGGATCTGATGTAAGTCTTGCTGAGTACCTTTGTACTCACGTTGCTTTATTTATGTTTTTGCAGCGGAGATTTCGGTCCTACTAGTAGTTCCGCTTGGACTTCGACGAGTAGCTTGTTACCTCAGCTACGATCTTGTACCCTTGGTAGGGTCTTGTAGATAGTCAGGCTTCTCAGCCCTTTTCTTTTGTAGTTGTCTGTACTCAGACATGTAATGCTTCCGCTTGTTGCTTGATTGCTCTGAGTGTTGGGTCATGTGACCCTGCTTGTAATAAATGCTATGATGGGTCTTCTGGGCCTTTATCTATATGAGTTTGCATTATGTTGTGATGCCATGTTGTACAGCACATACTTGCATGTTATGCGTACGTGTAACGTGTATTGCTATGTGTGGGATCCGACAACCTAGTTGTTTATCCTTGGTAGCCTCTCTTATGGGGAAATGTAGTCTTGTGCTTCCAGGAGCCATAGTAGTCCGCTACAGCCCGGTTCACCGGAGTCCTGCTAGCCCAGTACTACTCCGGAACACTAGACTGGCCGACATGTGATTCACTTGCTCGATTGTACGTCGCCTTCGGGAAATGTCACGCGGTGAAATCCGAGTCTGCCTTGCACTGCTACAGCCGGGTTCCCGAGTCCTGTTAGCCAGTGCTACAGCCCGGATTCGCACGCTGCTGACCGACATGCTCGATGTTGATTCATGTATGCATGTCCCCATAAGTTAGTGCCACTTTGGGTTCACGACTAGTCATGTCGGCCTGCGTTCTCCTTCATATGGATGCTAGTGACACTATCATATACGTGAGCCAAAAGGCGCAAACGGTCCCGGGCCATGGTAAGGCGACACCCGTGGGAATACCGTGCGTGAGGCCGCAAAGTGATATGAGGTGTTACAGGCTAGATCGGTGTGACTTAGAATCGGGGTCCTAACATCTTTGGTACCAGAGCCTGACTACATGTAGGATTACCAAGCCAACCTGGTCGAAGTTGAGTCTAGAAATTCTTTAGCTATATAGGGGAATTGATTGTGGAAGGGAATGTAAGGCTCTTTTTACTCCTTATACCTCATGGCCTTCTGATCCGAGTCATCCTATCTTTCCTATGGGGTTAAGGAACTAGGCTTCCTCTTCCGTCTATCAGGATCACGTGTTACTACTCTGTAGTCCCATAGGATTGGTTGATCAGAGTCATACCCCAGTTTTCGAGTACTTCTAGTGTAGCCTGTTTAGCATTATCCCAGAGCCTTGAGTGATGATGTTGAGTATGTTACTACCCCATTTTAGCAGGATGTCTCATTCTGAGCATTTTACTGCCGTTATGCTGCCGGAATTGCCCTAGGAGTCCGAGAGATACTAATTTCCTTGTCCTACAATCTATAGCTTATAGTTGATGCTGATTCCGTCCTTGGTTTCGTTTCTCAGGATGTCATCAGTTAAGCGAAGTTACATTGCTCGTGGCCGTAACCATGGAGATGGTAGGGATGAGGATCCTCCCGACCCACCTTCGTTGGCAGAGTTCATGTTAGAGATGGAGAGAAACAAGCGTGAGTCTAACCGCTTGTTGGCACGTATCGAGGAGAACACCGCACATCAGTTCAAAGGATCTGTGACCATTCATGGCTTCATCCTCTTGCACCCACCCACCTTTCATCGTTCCATTGAGCCACTTGATGCAGATGACTGGCTCCGTAGCATCACTAATAAGCTGCGTTCCGCGAACATAGCTGAAGATGACAAGGTCACCTATGCCACATACCACCTGGAAGGTCCTGCTAGTCTTTGGTGGCAGAACTATGAGGCTATGCTTCCAGGTGGCCAGATTTCTACCTGGAGGGATTTCACTGAGGCTTTTCGTGAGCATCACATACCTGAGGCCCTCATCGATCGCAAGAGAGAAGAGTTCTGTAGTTTCACCCAGAGTAAGATGGTTGTTGATGCTTACAGTAGAGAGTTTGAGAACCTCGCCCGCTATGCTTCAGAAGAGGTGTCCACGGACGCCAAGAAGCAAGCTAGGTTCCGGAAGGGTCTCAACCCCAAGTTGCATCGTGATCTCCACCTACATCATTGTGATACATTCCAAGCTCTTGTGAACAAGGCCATTAATGCAGAGACAACTCAGCTCACTTACGAGGAGTCTCGTAAGCACACCCGTGAGTTGGGATCTTCTTCCGGTTCTAGTTCTCAGAAGCGCCGAATTTGGATTCCGAACTCTGCTCTTCCACCCGGATATTCACCGAGGCCATCCTATGTGGTCCCTCCCCCAGCTCAGTCGTGTGCTCCACCCAGGCCTACTGGTAGACCGCTTGTCAGTGCGGGTCCATGTCCAACTTCAGGGACTTTCTTCACATGTGGGAAGCCAGGACACTATGCACGTGACTGCTCTCAGACCAGTTATGCTCCACCCAGCCCGAGAAGACTGTTGGATGTGTTAAGCCATCAAGCAAGGCGTTCAGTGTCAAGTCAGCTCCCACTGAACATGGACGTGTGCATCACGTCTCAGCTAAAGACGCTCATGATGATCCGGATGTCGTTCTTGGTGCACTCCTTGTCAATTGCCATCCAGCATCGGTTTTGTTCGATACTGGAGCATCCCATTCTTTCATCTCTGAAGGCTATGCTCGTTTGAACGACATGTCATTTTGTGATATGCCAATTCTGCTTGAAATCCAAACCCCAGGGTCTAGATGGCAAACCACTAGAATCAGCTATGGTAATGAAATCCTTGTTGATAGACTTGTATTCCTTGCATCACTTGTAGCCCTCAAGTCCTTAGATATTAACATCATTTTGGGTATGGACTGGATGACAGCTCATCATGCCAAGATTGATTGTTACACCAGGTCTGTTCAGCTTACACACCCATCTGGCAAGATAGTCATTGTCTCCACTAGATTTGCAAAGCGTCAACTCTATTCTCTTAATGCCAGCCCTCTTCCAGACCTTGAAGATATCCTGGTAGTCCGTGACTTTCGGATGTCTTTCTAGAGGAACTGCCAGGTGTTCCACCTGACAGAGATGTAGAGTTTGTCATAGATCTTATTCCAGAACCGCTCCAATCTCTAGGAGACCTTACAAGATGGCACCCTTAGAACTAGCCGAGCTTAAGAAACAACTTGATGAGTCCTTGCAAAAGGGTTTCATCCGTCCTAGTTCTTCTCCTTGGGCTTGCCCCGTCCTCTTTGTCAAGAAGAAGGATGGTACGGACCGGATGGTTGTAGATTATCGTCCCGTTAATTTGGTCAAGATAAAGAACAAATATCCGCTTCCGAGGATCAACGACCTGTATGATCTGCTCGTTGGATCCCCAGTCTTCTCCAAGATGTACTTGAGGTTAGGCTACCACCAAATCAAGATCATAAATGGGGACATTCCTAAGACAACCTTTGTCACTCGTTATGGCTAGTACGAGTACACCGTCATGTCCTTTGGACTAACCAACGCCCCAGCTACATTCTCCCGCTTGATGAACTCGGTATTCATGGAGTACTTGGATAAGTTCGTCGTGGTTTACCTCGATGATATTCTTATTTACTCGAAGAACGAGGAAGAGCATGCCGAACATCTCAGACTTGTGTTAGAGAAACTCAAAGAGCACCGCCTTTATGCCAAGTTCTCCAAGTGTGAATTTTGGTTGCCAGAAGTGACCTACCTAGGCCACGTAATCTCTGGTAAGGGCATTGCTGTCAATACCGAGAGAGTTAGGCCGTTCTTGATTGGACTCCACCTGAAACTGTTAAACAAGTTAGGAGTTTCCTTAGTCTAGCCAGTTATTGTCGCCGCTTCGTTGAAAACTTCTCCAAAGTGGCTAAACCTCTCACGGAACTTCTCAAGAAAGATAAAAAGTTTGAGTGGTCCCCACAGTGTGAATACAGTTTTCGAGGCCGAAAAAGGCGCTGACTTCTGCTCCCATACTTGTGGCACCGGATTTCACGAAGGACTTTGTTATCTACTGTGACGCCTCACGACAGGGACTAGGTTGCATTCTTATGCATAATCATCATGTGATTGCATATGCATCTCGTCAGTTGCATCCACATGAGGAGAATTATCCTACACATGATCTAGAGCTTGCAGCCCTAGTCTATGCACTCAAGACCTGCCGACTTTACCTTCTTCGTTAACGCTGCGAGATCTACACCGATCACCAGAGTCTCAAGTATATCTTCACCCAACCAGATTTGAACCTTAGGCAAAGACGTTGGTTGGAGTTGATCTCAGATTATGATCTAGGGATTACCTACACCCCAGGCAAGGGCAATGTCATGGCTGATGCACTAAGTCGTAAATCCTATTGCAACAATCTCATGTTGCAGCAGGGTCAACCACTTGTCCATGAGGAATTATATAAGCTTAACCTTCACATTGCTCCTCACGGATTACTTTCTACCTTGGTGGCGAAACCTACTATTGTAGATCGTATAATAGAAGTCCAGAAGCATGATACGGGAATCTCCCGAATCAAGAAAAATATCTCCAAGGGAGTAAATGGTTGTTTCTCTATGGATGAACGAGGTGTTGTTTACTTTGGGAACCGCTTGGTAGTTCCCAAGAGTCGTGAATGCAGCAATTGATTCTTAAGGAGGCGCATGAATCAATTCATCCCGGTAGTACTAAGATGTATCAGGACCTACGCCAGAGGTTCTGGTGGACTAGGATGAAGAGAGAAATCGCCGACTTCGTTGCTAATTGTGACGTTTGTCGTCGCGTTAAGGTTGAGCATCAAAGGCCTGCTGGCACCCTTCAGCCTTTAGCTATTCCTGAGTAGAAATGGGATAAAGTTGGTATGGATTTCATCGCCGGTTTTCCCAGGACCAAGAAAGGGAATAACGCTATCTTCGTAGTCGTTGATCGTCTTTACAAAGTGGCTCACTTCCTTCCTGTTCGAGAGAGTATCACCACTAGTCAGCTCGCTGACTTATATATTTCTCGAATAGTGTCACTCCATGGTGTTCCACTAGAGATCAATTCAGACCGTGGCAGTCTTTTCACTTCTCATTTCTGGGAGAGTTTCCAAACTGCCATGGGAACCCATCTTTCCTTCAGTACCGCTTTCCACCCTCAATCAAGTGGTCAGGTGGAAAGGGTCAACCAAATTCTCGAAGACATGCTTAGAGCTTGCGTTATCGCATTCGGTATGGATTGGGAGAAATGTCTTCCTTTCGCCGAGTTTGCTTATAACAATAGCTATCAATCCAATCTCAAGAAAGCTCCTTTTGAGATTCTCTATGGACGAAGATGTCGAACACCTTTGAACTGGTCAGAACCGGTGAAAGACAATTCTTTGGACGGACATGATCCAGAGGCGGAAGAGCAAGTTCGCATCATTCGTGAGAATTTGAAAACGGCTCAGTCTCGTCAAAAGAGCCAGTATGATCGTCATCATAAGGATATGACTTATGAAGTTGTCGACAAAGCTTACCTTCGGGTTACTCCTTTGAAGGGTACCCATAGTTTCGGTATCAAGGGCAAGTTGGCTCCTCGTTACATGGGTCCTTTTCGCATTCTCGCTAAACGAGGAGAGGTTTCCTACCAGTTGGAACTACCCCCACATCTTTCTCGAGTTCATGATGTCTTCCACGTCTCTCAACTCAGGCGTTGCTTCTCGGATCCCATCCGCGGAGTGGACCATGAAACACTTGATCTCCAAGATAACCTCACATACCGAGAGTACCCGGTTCGCATTCTTGATCAAGCAGAGCATGTCACCCGATGTCGGAACATCAAGTTTCTCAAGGTTCAGTGGTCTCATCATTCTGAGAGAGAAGCTACTTGGGAGCGGGAAGATCGTCTTCGACTGGAGTACCCCGCCTTCTTTCCGTCGACCCCTGAATCTCAGGACGAGATTCTTTCAAGTGGGGGTGAGTTGTCACATCCCTAGTTCTGGTATGACCTAGACTAGCTAGTCAATTGTGCATCATGTTTAAATTCCACTTAATTTTGAAATGGGGATTTGTGAAGCCCTCAGAATTTATTTCTGGAAATGACTCAGATAAAAAGTGCTCCAAAAAGGTCCAAGAAAATGTTCATGTTGCTCTCTGAAAATATTGGTCAGAGGTAAAAAATCAAACCAATATTTTCAGGAGCTCACAAATATTTATTTTGGCCATTGGGAATTAATCCAGTATTTATTTGTGTTGGATAAATATTTTTATATATACAAAATATTGTCCAACATTTCTGAATTTTGGTGAGGGGCTTTAGAGTGGTCCAACTAGTCCCTACTAAAATTTACAGAATAAAATAAGTTGATTTAGTATTCTACTAAATCAGAACAAATGTCAGAAAATTAGAAAACAGAAAACAAAAACAGAAAAGCTTACAGGCGCTTACCTCTGACCGCCTGGCGCCTCCCAGCCTGCGTTTCAGTTACGCCCAGCCCACCAGGGGCATAGCCGTCTTCCTCCTCTTGCCAGTAGGCAGAGGGGAAGCGGTGCCCGACGTCGTGCGCGCCGGCACGCAGCTGCCTGCCTGGTGTCCTCCTCGATGCCCTGGAACGCCCAGACGACGCCACGC
This sequence comes from Aegilops bicornis, assembly GCA_021605145.1. Lineage (NCBI taxonomy): Eukaryota > Viridiplantae > Streptophyta > Magnoliopsida > Poales > Poaceae > Aegilops > Aegilops bicornis. The sequence goes on from CM038670.1 coordinate 460,318,250, forward strand.
GCCCCCCCAGACCCTCTCACTCTCTCTCGTTCCCCTCTCCCTCGCTCTCTCTCTCTCATGGCCGAGCGCCACCGTCGCCGCCGTTCGTCGTTACCGAAGCCACCGCCTCCCCCTCGCCTCTCCGACACACGCAGGAGCTCCGCCTCCTCGTTCTAAAGATCTCCGCCGAGCCATGCAAGCTGGAACGCCGTCAACATCGTCATCTTCGAACCATGGCCACCGAGATCGCCGGCGACCTTACATCGTCACCAGCCCCTCCCCGAGCTCACCGACCGCCTCGTCCGAACCGCCATGAGCTTCTATGTCGTCCCCCTCTCTCCATTTCTCTGTTCCCGCGCTGTAGCCCCCTTCCCCCGCAATGGCCGTAGCTCCTCGCCGCCGTCCATGTCGCCGCCGTAGCCCTGGCCACCGCAGCCCGCAACCGAGCATGTCACCGTGCTCCTGGAGCCACGAGGCTGCCGTAGAGCCCCTCGGGTGGCCTCCCCGTGCCCCATAGCTGCTCCCGCTCGAAGCCCGTGCTCCGGCCGCCGCCGCGAGCTCTGCTTCGGCGAGCTCCGGCACCCACACGGTCTCCCGCGTGTCCCATTGGATGCTTGTGAGCACAGGCTCCTCGCAGATGGTCTCCATGGTCCTTTTGGTCGCCGGACGCGGCCCGAGACCCTCCGTCGCGTTCGGCCTCGCCCGGCTGACTAACGCCCGGGTTTGACCGCTTTGACCCCGCCGGCCTAACCCTGCTTAGGTTAGTGCTAATAACCCCCCCCCCCGGCTAATTAAGATAGGTTAGTATTAACTAAGCTAGGTTAGTTTAGTTAGAGGCTGACATGTGGACCCCAGCGTCAGGTTTGACCTGGGCTAAAAACTGTTGACCTGATGATGTCACACAGACGTCATGCTGACGCAGTTATTCATTTTCTGGATTTAAAATTAATCAGGAAAATCCAGAAAATGATCCAAACTTCAAAAAATCATGGAAATTCAACCGTAGCTCAGATTGAAATAATTTATATATGAAAAATTATCAGGAAAATGCAATCTATCCATCTGTTCTAGTTTCATGCATGAAAAACCAACTTATACCTGCTGTATAAGTGAAACACTAAAATGGCTTATATAAAGAGCTTACTTTGGAAATGCATTTGAATCTTTGGTTCAAATGGACTTCAACCAAATGAACTCTAGCTGCATTAGCTCAAACAACATCACATCTACATGCCATCATCATGCATCATATTGTTGCGTATGTTGTGTATTGATTGTCGACACCGTTCTTTCTCGATAGGTCCTGCTCCGGAGACCGCTCCAGAGTACCTGTCTGAGGAGCAGTGCCCCCCTGTTGATCTACCAGGCAAGCAAACCCCCTTGTTCATTCCGATACAATCCTATTCTCTCGCTCCTGCTCTCAGTTATTGCATTAGGACAACAATGATTCATCTGCTACTTTGTGCTGCGGTAGTTGAACCCATTCCTCTGCATGACCTGTCATTGCCACAGTAAATAGTTGAAACCCACTAGCATGTGTAGGAGTTGATTGAGCCATGTTGTATTCCTACCATGCTATGCCTGCTATTGCTTAGAGTTGTGTCAGGTCCGATTCATTGAGAATGAATTGGAGTGTTACGATATGTTCTGATGCTGAGAGTGCAGTGTGTGAACACGATTTGGTAAAGGTAGCGGTGAGAGGCCATGTAGGAGGACATGGTGGGCTGTGTCAATGGAACCGTCCTTAAGCTCTAAGTTCTATGTATGTTGTCTCGATACTACAACACATTGGGTTCGGGTAACTCGGCCCCTCTCGACTTATTAACCAACTTGGTCTCTGTCCAGGAGTTGCAACTAGTTTCTGGTGTTTGTAGGTCGTGCTATTTTTCTACCAAGTGGCACCCAGCAGGGTGGGCTTGGGACAGACTAAGCATACGTGGCCTGGTGTACAAAGTGGCACCTGGATGGTGGGCTCGGGAACCCTACACACATCGTTTGGGGCCGTGAGCGACACCCCGGCCGGATCTCCTTGTGGATGGAACCTGAATAGGCGATAAACCTGGACTAGAGTCTTGTGTGGTTAGTCAGGTCGTGGCCGACACCCTCGCCAGGCTTCCGCTTGAAGGTTGCCAAGATACATGACGTGTACATGGTGATAAGTGGTGAGAGCGTGTGTGAAGAAGTACACCCCTGCAGGGTTAACACGATCTATACGAATAGCCGGGTCCGCGGTTATGGACTTCTTGGATGCTTACGTGGTACATAGACAACTTGAAGTGGATACTCTAAAATGCTCAAGACAAGTGTGAGTGCTATGGATGGCCTTCTCATAGGGAGACGGGGATGAATCCATAGTAGTGTATTGTGTGGTGACTAGTGGACTGCGTGTGCCTATATCACCTCAAAGAAGTTCTTGTAGTCGTAGAACAGGATAGCCCTTGAGTCAAAGCTGGCTTGTCGCAACTAAACCCCACATTACCTTCTTGATACAAATGCATGTATGATAGGATCTGATGTAAGTCTTGCTGAGTACCTTTGTACTCACGTTGCTTTATTTATGTTTTTGCAGCGGAGATTTCGGTCCTACTAGTAGTTCCGCTTGGACTTTGACGAGTAGCTTGTTACCTCAACTACGATCTTGTACCCTTGGGAGGGTCTTGTAGATAGTCAGGCTTCTCAGCCTTTTCTTTTGTAGTTGTCTGTACTCAGACATGTAATGCTTCCGCTTGTTGCTTGATTGCTCTGAGTGTTGGGTCATGTGACCCCTGCTTGTAATAAATGCTATGATGGCTCTTCTGGGCCTTTATCTATATGAGTTTGTGTTATGTTGTGATGCCATGTTGTACATCACATACTTGCATGTTATGCGTACGTGTAGCGTGTATTGCTATGTGTGGGATCCGACAACCTAGTTATCTATCCTTGGTAGCCTCTCTTACGGGGAAATGTAGTCTTGTGCTTCCAGGAGCCATAGTAGTCCGCTACAGCCCGGTTCACCGGAGTCCTACTAGCCCAAAGACTACTGCTCTAACGATGAGATCGGCCGGCATGTGATTCACTTCGTTGATGTATACGTCCCTTCGGGAAATGTCACGCGGTGACATCCGGAGTCCCGCCTAGCCTGCTACAGCCCGGGTTCCCGGAGTCCTGTTAACCCAGTGCTACAGCCCGGATTCGCACGCTGCTGACCGACATGCTCGGTGTCGATTCATGTATGCCTGTCCCCGTAAGTTAGTGCCTATTTGGGTTCACGACTAGTCATGTCGGCCCGGGTTCTCTGTCATATGGATGCTAGCGACACTATCATATACGTGAGCCAAAAGGCGCAAACGGTCCCGGGCCATGGTAAGGCGTCACCCGTGCGAATACCATGCGTGAGGCCGCAAAGTGATATGAGGTGTTACAGGCTAGATCGGTGTGACTTAGAATCGGGGTCCTGACATAGGGCAATAGGTTCTACCTCATCAACTACTTCCCAGACCCACAAATTAAGAGATCCTACTCATGCAATGTGTGAGGGTTGTATCTAATGCATAAAAACTGGGTATGAAAGGGTATGATCAAAGTGTTACTTGCCTTGCTGACGATCCACAAAACCTAGTGACTCGTAGTAGAACGCTTCGCACTCCGGGAATTCTACCGCAAACAAAAAATGACATACATAAGCAATCAAGCAATGATGCACGGGTAAAACTCAAATAAGAAGATCTAACCAGAAAGTTCAACTTAATAACTCCGGTTTGCAAAAAGAATCAAATCAAACGGAGCAACAAAACTCAAACTGCGAAAGAAACAAGATCCGATTACTAATCTGGACTAAAGTCAAATTTTACAGTACCAAAATCTTGTTCACCTTCATTAAACAGAAAAAGGTCTTCGATACGAAGATCTAGGCGCTTGAATCGCCTGATTCTGACAAACGAGCGAAAAGATAAACTAAAATGAAAATCGGGTCAGAAGTCGCGATCGAAAATAATCACGAAAAACCCTGGAAAAAGAAAAACTAACGAACAGGCTAATGAACGAGCGTTCGCTGTCTGTAAATAACGGGTGAACGGCGTTCGTTTAATGGAACGAACGGACGAACGTCCGCAAAATAAATAAACCGACAGAAAACCGATCTAACAAAATAAACCGAAAAAAAAAATAAAAAAACCGGGGTTAACCGGAGAAAACCGACCGGTCAACGGCGAGATCTGGCGCGGCTGCGGCGGCGCAGCTGCGGCGCTAGGGTTCGGCGGCGGCGGCTTGGTGGGCTGGGGCCTCGGGGCGGCCGACTTATAAAGCCTGCCCCGGCTGGAGGAGTCCGGGTCGGATACGGCCCGTAGGTCCTTTGACTTTTTTTAAAAAATAATACCATGCAGAAAAACGAAGAAAAAGAATAGTAAATGGACTCCAAAAATCCCGAAATAAAATTTCCCCGTCCTCCAAAAATAAGCCGGACAAGGTGAACATTTATTTGGGCCTACAATGCAAATTTGAAAAACACGTATTTTTCCTAATTCAAATAAAATTGTTAATAAAATTCGAATAAAATCAAATATTTGATTTTAATATTTTTCCTCCAATATTTCATTTATTTTGGAGAAGTCATATTATCTCCTCTCATATATTTTAATATGAAATATTTTCAAAGAGAAAAATAAATTAAAAGCAAAGTGATCCTTGTTTCAATATTTGATAAAAGTCAAATATGAAAAACGTGAAATCCCCAACTCTCTCCGAGGGTCCTTGAGTTGCTTAGAATTTCGAGGGTCGCAAACGAAAATGCAATAAAATATGATATGCATGAATGACCTATGTATAACATTCGAAATTGAAAATTTGGGATGTTACACTCGTCTCCGTGACCTCTGTGCCTCATCCGCGTCCTCCCTCGTCGTCATCCCGCTCCCTTCTATGACTGCTGCTCGTCGCCCGAGCTTCGGCCGGACCCGAGCAGCGGCATCTAGCTCAAACCGACTTGCCCCGGCTATAAGTAGCCCTCCCCGTGGCCTCCCGAGCTCATCCCCCGCCTTCCCACACTCCTCTGGCCCTGCCCAGCCTCTTGCTCGAGCTTGAGGAGCCCTCCTGTCCTCCCTCTGCTACCATGGCCACCGCCTCTCGTCGGCTTAAATCCGAGCCACCCCGAGATTTTTCTTCGGTTCCACAACCTCTAGGGACCTCCACCACCCCTTTTTAACCCCTCCAGCACCTCGCCTCCTCCTCTCCCACATCGGAGCGTCGTGCCCATCTCCACCCGAAGACCCCTCCGCCATGAGCTCAACTGCGGCCGCAACAGAGCTCGCCGCCGATTTCCAAGGCCGGGAACGGATGCGTCTCGTCCTCCTGAACATCTGGACAGGTCGCGCGTTTCCTGCGGTGGCCGGACTCGCCATCCAGCGCCGTCGGGGTGGGCCTCTCCCCTCGGCTAGGAGCTCACCGAGCGAGAAGTTAAAGACGGTGTGGCCAGGCGGGCCCCATCTCCCGCGAGACCCCCTCATCAGCGACCCAGCGCGCGGCCCGCCCTGCCACGTCACTTAAGTGGACGCGCCAAGTCCCAGTGTACGTTTTCATTTCCCCGAAAACGTAATCTCATATGTTATGCTTTCTTCTTGTGAAAGCGTATTTTCCCTCTCCTTCAGTCCAGAATACGTTTTCTTAGTCAGAAAGCGTATTTCTAATTTTGCGCATCTGTCTTATCTACTCAGGGACCCGGCTGTGAATAATATTTTTTACAGAAAAGTCCCTGATCTTCTACACCTCATAAGTCCACAACCGTAACTCCGAGTGAGGTGAAACCAATGCTCACTTCTTCGTCTCTTCGAGCCCCAACTTTTGGTACCATTTTACCCTAATGAGCCTCCTCAGGGAGAGAATCTTTTTCGGTGAATCTTTCCGCGGCTTCACCGCACCTCTTCCCAGAGCCTCCTTCATCCCCAGGCAAGCCACAATCACCATTTGCATGATAGCCATGCAGTAGCATTGGTTTTGCTACTGTTGTCGTAATTTCGGTTATGCTTATGGATCAGTGGTTACCGTCATGCTATGTTTCTTGCACTCTGTTATTATGTTCTTCATGCTAGTATTACTTTAATATTGGTCATGCTCGGTAGTAGTACTTGTTGGTGATGGTCTTCGATGCATGACTATTGTCTGTTCTGAGTACCATGGTTGCATGTTCCTTTGCATCCAGTTGGTTAAAAGCGTGCATGGTAGTTTTATCGTTATGTTCTTGCATGATGTTTATTGTTTATGCTAGTGGTCATGTTATGCTATAAGTAGTGTTATACTTGTAATATTCATGCTTGTCATTATGCCATGCTTAGTTGGATATGATTCATTGTAGATATGGTTGGTAGTTATGTTGCACCCCCATGCTTATGTTGATATCATGCTCATGCATTGTAATTGCATCATGTTATTTTATCATGACTCAGCATATTGCATTCAAGTTTAACCGGATTAAATTGAACTTGAACAACTGTTGGCTGAGTCATGGTGCCACCATATCGAGCTGACCAATGCAACCATGCTTACCTTTGTGGGAAGGTCCTAGCTGGGTCTATTGTCATGCCTCTGGCTGGTGCCTCCAACGAGGGAAGGTTATGCGTGGGCGCTACCCTGATCAGGTAGGATGGCATAAGCTGTCGGATGTTGGGTTCCGGCAGACCCTTAAGGTTCGAACTCTGGGGTGCGCACGAATATCTCTCCCCTACCGATCTACGTCTGATCGCCTCGCGAGATCTAAGCTAAAGATGATGAACAACACAAGGGACACAAGATTTATCTTGGTTCGGCCTTTGTTGTGGTGTAATACCCTACTCCGGTGTGTGGTGTGCCGGATTGCCTCGGGGGCTGATGATGAGCAGTCTGAGAGTTGTTCTTGAGCTGGTGCGATGAACTGCTTGGGTGAGTTCGATCGCCTCTCTCTCTCTCTCTCTCTCTCTCTCTCTCTCTCTCTCTCTCTCGCTATGATTATATCTTCTGCCCTCTACGGTGGTGGCTAGCTCTATTTATAGAGGCACGGGTCCTCTTCCCAAATATTGAGCGGGAAGGGCGCCAACAATGGCCATTTCGAAGGGGAACATCTAGTACAAGTTATCCTGACTAAAGTTAGTCTTCGGCTGCCAAAAGCGTTGGTGATGACGTCGTCTTGGGCTCCACGGTGACCTCCATCCTGCCGCTCCGCTGGTCTTGGTCTCGTTGCACTGAAATGGCAACCTTTGCCTGATGCCTCGGTACTCCACGTCTGAGCTTGCCCCCTTTGCACCAAAGAGGAAACAAGGACACTGCGCAGGCCGGCGCCCGCCTGGCGCCCGCCTGGTCTCGATCGTCATGGCTTGCGTCAAGAGTACCTCGCGAGGTACCCTGCCTTTATCTCTCCGCCTCCTCACGACCCTGCCTGGCGAGGCCGTCCCTGAGGAAACCTTGCACCGTCCGCCCCGCGAGGCTTGGCCCCTCGCGAGGGTCTTGAGTCTTGTGCTGATGAAGATGGGCCGCGCTGGGCCACCACTTTAGCCACGCCGCAGGCCGCAGGCAGGCAAGTCTAGGGACCCCTGTTCCCAGAACGCCGACAGTAGCCCCCGGGCCCAAGGACCGCTCGGACTTGGCTTAGTGGAGAAGCGAAGGGGCAAGTGCGGAGTGCCGCGGACCCCATCAGCCTGCGGCATTGGGCTCCGTGTGGCGGTCGATAGGGCGTGGGCATCTCCGCTTCCCCACGCTCCCTCATTATGCGCCTGGCTAGGTGGCCACGAGATTTGCACACAGTTATCTTCCCTTTGCAGCCTGTGCACTTCTTGCTTCTCTTTCCTCCTCGAGCCTCTGCTCCCGCCTCCGATCCATCTCGAGCTCTTCCCCTGTCCCACTGCTATGGCGCCGACGAAAAAGGACAAGGGGAAGAAACCTGCGCCCTCGTCCATCACGCCTCCAGCAACAGCTCCCGCCGTCGACAAATCGCTCATACTCAACCTGGAGGCCCTGGAGAAGTCTGCTCCATGCTTGCCTCCAGCTTCAATGAGTGTGGGAAGATGATGGCCTGGCCCGCGTCCCACGCCTCCTTCGACAGGGTCGTCACAGAGGTCCAATTCTTCACCGATGCCTTGTGGGCAGGCCTGGTTCCCCGCTTGTCGGTGGGAACGACACCTATGGGATCACAAGAATCCCTACTACGATCGCGGGGCGTGGGGTCGTGAGAAGAGCGGATCAAACAGATAGCACATGGTTTCCTTATCCAGGTTCGGGCCGCGAGGATGCGTAAAACCTTACTCCTGCTTTGGTGGTTTGTTTATTTGTGTTCTTGAACTAGCAATGGGGCGTGAGGAGCTCCAAAAAGCTGAATCCTCCTCCTGGTCGCCTTGGGCCTCCTTTTATAGGGAAAGGGGTTGCCACAGTGGCACACAGGAGGTGGAAAGTGTACAGTGATGCGAGTTTATATCTCGCATTACATGACAAGGCGCCTTTAATGCATCTTGCTTAGGTGTCCTTGCTTTATCGGGACGGGGGAGAGCCCTGTCTCATCCGTCGCTGCTCCCTTTCGTGTCGACACGCGCCCTGGCCAGCGATGCCCGTGGTGCCATGTAGGCAAGCAAGCAGATGAGGTGGCACAGTGGCGGGTCTCCACGAAGATCCGCTGGCCGCCATGCAGGTGCCTGCCCAACTGGTTGGGTCGGCAGCTGCATGCAAACGGTGGTGGAGGTTTGATTGGCGTGGGCCTGATGGTGGCCCTACGGCTGTTTTTGGCAAGGGCCTCGTCGTAGCCCCGGCAAGGGTCTTGCCGTGGCGGCTGCTGTCATCCCCGGCAAGGCCCTTGCTGGGGGCCTTGTGGTCCTCCTTGGCTGGGATCCCGCCAAGGGTCGTCATCTTCTATGGTGCGTATCTGATCTTGAATGTCTTCACAAAGATCTGCATGCTACCACGGGGATGTCTCCCGAATCCTTGCCCCATGGGGGCAGTGGACTCAAGGGTGATTCGCTCCGTAGGTGTGGGGCGAGCTGCCACGGCAAGGGTCTTGCCGTGTTTGCTAAAACCGACCCCCGACAAGGATCTTGCCGGGGGAGTCCACTTCGTCCCCTTTGCTCTTTGTGGTCTTGGTCTTGGCGTCGTTCTGCTCCTTTCGAGCTTCGACCTTACCTTGGCTCACCTCCCTTGCTTGCTCAGTGCGGTGGTGCCCGCGGCTCAGACTGCCCGTGCACAGTTATAGGGGTACAAAAAGTGTACCCCTCTTTTTGTACACCGGCAGGAGCCCCCGGGCATGGGCCACATGTAAGCGCAATCGCGTCGTTGGGCTAGGCCCAAAAACGGTGCGCGGGCAGGCGGGGTGGTTTTTACCACGGTAAGTCTCTTCGCGCACTACGCTTCCCATGCCTCCCACACGTGGCTCGGCGTGGGGAGGCGTGCGTGACGTGGGCGGCATGCGTGGGGCTGAGCTCTGCGCGGATGCATCACGTCGTAGTAAACAGGGCGGTTCGCGCCTTCCCCATACACGAAGGGAGGCGTGTAGGCACGGCCCATTTACTGAACGTGGTCGAGGGGTGGTCTTCAAGGCATCCACTCCCCACGATCACGGGGTGGGGAGAGGTCGCCTCACCCCTCACCTTGGTCCCGCACGCCTGCCACGTGGTTCTCAAGCGCTTGGGGTGGCGAACGGTAGAGGCGGGAAACCGGGCCTTCGCGGGCTGGGCAGCGGGTTGGTCCCAGTTCGCTGCGCCTTCCGCATCTTGATTGGCTGAGCGGGGCGGCCGAGCCCCCTCCCCGTTCCTTTATAAAGAGCGGGAGGGGGGATGGCGTCCCGCATTCTTCCATCTCCTCCTTCAGCTTCTGCTCCCCCCTCCGTCCGCCATGGAGAGAGGGAATCCACAGCCCTCAACGGTGGCGGCGAGGGTCGCCGCCCGACAACGTCCTTCCTTCTCCTGCACTGCGGTGGCGCGAGCCACCGCGAGGGAAGGGGATGGGCGAGGCCGTGGGCGAGGCCGAGGCGCTCGGGGAAGAGGAGGACGGGGCGGCGCGCCGGTCTCGCCTCCGCCAGTAGTTCCTCCCCCCATGGAGGGCCATGTTGGGGATGACCCTTGCGAGTTCTTCGTCAGGCTGCGCCGGCCGCCTCGCCGTCGCCTTCGTCTCCCGACTCCATTCGTGCGGGAGATGGAGCTGGATCCGCCGGAGTCATTGCGGCTGCACATGAGGGGTTGTGGGATCAGCGGTACGCGAGTTCGCGTCGACTTCCCAGCCCCTCACGTGATGTATCTTCGCCGGGGATGGAATACGTTTGCTCATATCCACCGCTTGACGGAGGGGCTCACTCTCCATTTCAAGCTGATGGAGGGCAGCCTCCTCTCCGTCAAGGTCTTTGGGCTCTTCGGGACCCGGGCAAGGTGCTGCGTGGAGAGCTCTTCTGATAGCGAAGACCCCTCCTCGGGCGGGAGTGGCGAGGAGGACAGCGGCAGCGACGACGAGGGTAGCAGGCGGCAGGATGACGGGTCCGACTAGGTATCAGGCGCCGCTCCGTGCGGCACCGGCGACCCCATCATCCGTGTCACCGGCTCCCTGAACTTCTCGGGGTCGTCTCCTTGGGTGGCTGGCGTTGGGAGGCTGCGGAAGAGGAAGATGGCGGGCGGCAAGGCCGTCAAACCAGAGTAAGCAGGCACCGACGCCTTTGACGCGTGCTGACGTCCTGCTGACTCGTCTTCGAGCTCTGCTTCTGGCGCCGCCATCACCATCCATCTGTCGGACGGCCACCGAGATGTTCTCTTGGTGTCTCCTGCCACCCGTAGCTCTCCTAGGCGCCCCTTCTGCCCTTTTCGCCTCCTTGACCCGACTCCTGAGAAGAGGGAAAAGAAAGGGGTTACGGGCACCTTATCTTTTTTTAGCTTGTAAGCCTTTGGGCCTTGGCTGAATTTAAAACTTGTAATCCCATCATTCATGTTTTTCATTCCCCATGGGTTGTACCTGAGTGGAATGTTTTTAGTGAAAAAGGGATGCTTGTCGGGTCATTTGTTTGCGGGTAGAACCCACGACAAGGAGTAAATCCTTGATATCCCTAAGATAAACATTTCCTTGCCCGGCAACCGGCCCTGCCATCTTCCCACTTCGCTCGACCTTTCTCACGATTTTGGCGGAGGAAGGGATGAGGTGGGTTCAGGCTCGTCGTTTCATCCTTTTGCTGCCGCGACTACGACCAAACCTGGCCCCAGGAACGAGCCCTAGGGCCTAGATTTTTTGGGGAGCATGGTAGCTTTGGGAAAAAAACGAGGTTTCACATACCTCAGTCCATAAGGGAATGGATGATAAGGGATGAAGAACTTATCTGAAGCTGTAGCCCCCGGCAACTCTGGTTTGCCGTGGGTGAATCTTTGCACTTGCAGCCCCCGGCAATACTGGCTTGACGGGGTCTAGATGCCGGTCTGTCCCTCTTCTCTTTTTCATCCTCAAGTGATCTGGCAAGGATATCTGTGAGTCCTGTGAACCAAAGAAGACAAAAGAACGGCAAAGAGACGCACAGTCGACCTCTAAGGTAGGGGTTAGTCGCCGCTAAGCACTATCAACCCTAACCAAGGATGAGACTCGACCTAGCATGCATGTTATAACTTAGGGCGCCAGCGCTTCATTTATTTATGCTCGTGGTCTGCTGGCTTTGTACAAAGGGTTACATGCATCATCGGCAATGCTTGTACAAAAGGTGGCTTGCGGGGGCCCGGCAAGCCGCGCCTCCTGAGTAAAACTTGCGAAGATGCTCAATGTTCCAGGAGTTACTCACGGAGCGACATCTTGATCTCCAGTGGGCTGCGCGGGCACGGTGACTCGTATTACCCGATAAGGGCCTTCCCACGTTAGCGTCAACTTTTTGGAATCCTTGGCGATTGAATGCGCGAAGGACAAGGTCGCCTTCCTCAAGGCTTGGGCATGAACCTTGCGGCTATGGTAGCTGCGCAAGGCTTCTTTGCTAGCGTCTGCTCTCACATTACCGCCGAAGACGATCTTCCTCAAGGAGCATTGCGTCATCTTGGCGCGATTGCTCTTGCTCAAGCTCATCATAAGCGAGCACTCGAGGTGACCCGTATATGAGTTCATGGGGAGAACTGCTTCACGCCCGTATACTAGGGCAAAAGGTGTCTGGCCGGTGGCTCGATTTGGCGTCGTCCTGATCGACCAAAGAACCGCCGACAACTCATCAATCCAGCGCCTTCCACTCTTGTGCAGCCTGTCAAAGGACTTGGTCCTTAAGCCTCATAGTACTTCAGCATTTGCCCTCTCAGCTTGACCATTGCTTCGCGGGTGAGCAACGGAAGCGAAATAGACTTTGCTGCCGAGGTCTTGGGTATATTGCATGAAGGTGCGTCTTGTGAACTGTGTGCCATAGTCGGTGATAACCTGTTGGTACGCCAAAGCGGCACACTAGTCCCTTGAAGAACTCGAGGGCTGACTGAGCTGTGACCTTCCTCACTGCCTCCACCTCCGGCCACTTTGTGAACTTGTCGATTGCAATGTACAAGTACTCAAAGCCCCGGACAGCGCGGGGGAAAGGGCCCAGTATGTCGAGCCCCCAGACCGAGAAGGACCAGGAGAGAGGAATGGTTTGAAGGGCTTGAGCTGGTTGATGAAGCTTCTTTGAATGGAACTGACACGCTTCACACCTGGTGACTAGTGTCGTCGCATCCTGGAGGGCGGTGGGCCAGAAGAAGTCTGGCCGAAATGCCTTGCCGGCAAGGGCCCTTGATCCAATGTGGGATCCACATATGCCTCTGTGTATCTCCGCCAACAGCTCTAGTCCTTCCTCTCGAGGGATCCACTTCAATTTCACACTATTCGGCCTCTTTCTGTACAGGACGTCATCGACGAACTGGTACATGGTAGAGCGACGGGCTACTTTTTCCGCTTCTTCCTGCTCCTCAGGAAGTTCCCTGTTGGAGGAATCGGGACGGTATCTTTGTGCCCACGCTGGAGCCTGGGGCTCGACGGCGAGGACTAAAGGCATTTCCTCCGCTATAGGAGAGGCTGTCTCGACGGCAAGAGCTTGACGCTCCGCCGGAGCCAGTCGTCCCGTGGCGGGCTCAGTATCTCTGGCAACATCCTTGCCGGCGGCTCTAGGGAGCTCGGCGGGAAAGTACTTGCCGGGCCCTGATTTCCTCCTCTTATTCTGCTCTGTTGATGGATCAACGGATGGCTGAGTTAGCTGAAGCACAAAGGTACCTGGTTCCACAGGTAGCTTGAGGGCAGCGTGTTTTGACAGGTAATCAGCGATATAGTTCTCCGCTCAGGGAATGTGTTCAGCCTATACACCGTCGAAACGCTCTTCCAACTATCTCACTTCATCGACGTAGGCCTTCATCAATGGGCTCTGGTAATCCTTGTTGACTTGCTTGACGACAAGCTGCGAGTCTCCCCTGACGATGAGTTTCTTGATTCCAAGGTCCGCCGCGATCCTAAGGCCGGCAAGTAGCCCTTCGTACTCTGCCGTATTGTTAGTTGACACCTCCCTGGGGAAGTGCATCTGGATCACGTACTTGAGGTGCTCTCCGGTGGGCGCGAAAAGCAGTACGCCAGCCCCGGGGCCTTGTAAGGAGAAAGCTCCATCAAAGTACATGATCCAATCACAACTTGCCTCCTTGCCGGGGAGACCAGTCTCTTGGGCTTCTTTGTCAGGCGTTGCGGTCCATTCTGCAATGAACTCCGCTAGGACTCGGCTCTGAATCGTAGAAGTACTTTCAAACTTGAGGCCAAAGCTGGACAGCTCCAGTGCCCATTCAACAATTCCTCCCGTTGCATCCGGATTGTGCAATATCCGTTGCAGAGGGAGGCGAGTGACGACAGTGATCTCGTGTGCCTGGAAGTAGTGACGCAGCTTCCTCGAGGCCATAAGAAGGCCGAAGAGCAGTTTCTGCACGCCGGAGTAACTTGATCTAGCACCCTGCAGGAGGGAACTAACAAAGTAGACCGGGTGCTGCATCATTTTCTTCTTCGGCGGCACTTCAACTGGTTGTGTCGTCTCTGCATTGGCGGTGTCGGGCTCTGCCGCTGCCATTACCTCGTCGTCAACCTCTCTCTGCGCCACTAGTGCGGTGCTGACCACCTGGTCCGTTGCCTCCAGGTATAGCAGCAACGGCTCCTGTGGCCTAGGCGCAACTAGTATTGGCGCGGAAGAGAGGTACTTCTTCAAACCTTGCAATGCTGCTTCGGCTTCTAGCATCCACTCCATCGGGCCCGCCTTTTTTAGGATCTTGAAAAAGGGGAGGGCGCGCTCGGCACACTTGGAAATGAACCTGCCCATGGTGGCGACACAACCAGCAAGCCGACGCACATCCTTGATTCGCTTGGTTGCTTCAATATGCTCTATAGCTTTGATTTTGTCTGCATTGGCCTCTATCCCATGCTGTGACACCAAGAACCCGAGAAGCTTCCCGGACGGGACGCCAAAGACGCACTTCTCAGGGTTCAGCTTGAGATTGATCTTGCGCAGGTTTGCAAATGTTTCTTGCAAATCTGGTATGAGGGTTGCCCTGTCCTTGGTTTTGACCACTATGTCATCCATATAAGCTTCCATATTTCTACGGAGCTGGGGTTCAAAACCAATCTGGACCGCCCTTGCAAATGTCGAACCAGCACTCTTCAACCCGAAAGGCATCCGCATGAAACAATACATACCGCATGGGGTGATGAATGTTGTTTTCTCTTCGTCTTCTCTTGACATGAAGATCTGGTGGTAGCCGGAGTAGGCGTCAAGGAATGACAACATATCACACCCAACCGTGGAGTCAACAATCTGGTCGATGCGCGGCAACGGGAAGGGGTCTTTAGTGCAAGCCTTATTGATATCTGTGTAATCAATACACAGTCTCCACTTCCCATTTGCCTTGCGCTTTTCTGACCGGATTGGCCAACCACGTTGGATGGAGCACTCCTCTTACCAAACCCCTGTTTCCGGTTTCCGGATCTCTTCTGTGATGAACTCTTGTCGTTCCAAAGCTTGATTTCGACCTTACGCTTGGCGGGCGCGCATGAGGGCGGACAGCAAGGTGGTGCTCAATCACCTTCCTGGGAACACCGGGGATGTCGGAAGCTTGCCATGCAAACACATCGACATTCGCCCGCAGGAAGGTGACGAGCGCGTCTTCCTATTTGTCGTCAAGGGTGGAGCTTATGGTAAGAGCTCCTCCCGTGCCGTCCTCATTGACAGAAACCTTCTTGGTTCCCGTTGGTATGGCCCTGGGCTTCTTGTTTCCGCCGGTGGAGCTCTCTGGCACGTCCTCGACGGCAGCGCTACACTCCGAAGAGGTGCGCTTGCTGGAGTGGCTGTCCGAGGTCTCACCGGTCTTCTTCTTCTTCTTCCCTCCGGGGTCCCGGTGGCGAGGAGCAAGTGCCATAGTAGCGGCAGCTGCTGCTGGCTTCTTTGGTATAGTTGGTCGGCGCAAATCAGCGCATCATTCTTATCGGAGGGATGGTGATGATCGTCACAGGTCTGGCATCTTCGTGGTGTTGTAGGCGTAGTGTGGCGCCGCCATGAACTTGGCGGTATTTGGGCGGCCAAGGATCCCGTTGTAGGGCAAGGGATCTTGGCAACATCAAACACGATCCTCTCCGTCACGTAGTTCGGTCGCTTCCAAAAGTCACGGGCAGCGTGACCTTTCCCTTGGGTTGGCTTCTTCCGGGTTGACCCACAAGCGTGCCCGTCTCTTGAGGTCTCCATCAGAATCTGCAGTATCTCGATCACGGCAGGTGAGATCAAGTTCAGACCGGCCCCGCCATCGACTAGCATCTTCATCACCTTGAGGTTGTGTATTGTTGGTGAAACCAACAATGGCAAGCACCCGACCGCGGTAGTACGATCAGGGTGATCCTCAGTGTCAAAAATGATAGGTGTGCTGGACCACTTCAGCGACCTTTGGGCATCAAACGACGGCTCTGTCGCTGTAATCTCTCGCGCCCACTGTTTAAGCCGGCGGTGAGAAGTATGCAGCGGCGCCGCCGTCGGCCTTACATGGCCTCTGTAGCTTTCTGAAACTCTTGGTCGCCGGATTCGTCGTCCTCTTCGTGATCTTCGTCTTCTGGCTTTCTGTTGCAGCCCCGGGCGGGCCTCTCCTGTTGTTTATCCTTGCCACGACGGCCCGCCTGGCCGTCACACTTCTTGCCGGACCCCTCAGCACCGTCTGGGCCCTTCTCCTTGTCCCGCCTCTCATACTCATCCCTCTGCTTCTCAGCGAGGAGCTCAACCTGTTGGCATTCTTGGAGAGCATGGCCTTTGGTGCGATGGATCTTGCAGTATCGCTTGTCGGAGTTTCCTGGCTTCTCGGCAGGCGCCAAGGCCCGGCAGGCGACACATCCGGCAACTTCCTTGCCGGGGTCATCTGCCTTGGTTTTCTTGGTGGAGCCGGCGTCATCAGATCCCTCGACGGCAAGCACGGCTTTACCTTTGCGCTTGCTGTTGCGGCGCCGACTTTCTTCGCCGGGCCGGCAATATCCTCATCTGAGGAGTCGGTTTCCACGCCGGCATCTTCGCCGGGGTACTTCCTTCCCTCTTTAGCTCGGGCACATCATCGGCAAGAACATAGAGTTACGCTACATCTTTCACCTTGTGCATTGCCGGCTCTTGGCGCATCTTGCGATTACGCGACGCGTTCGATGGAACGCGGCGATGATGGCGGCGAGGTGAACATCGAGGATATTATCTTGTATCCGGCTGAACCTCTGTATATACTTGCGGAGACTCTCGCCTCCCTTCTGGGGAATGACGTGTAGGTCGCTTTCTTGGCCATAGGCTTGGTGGCCTCCAGCAAAGGCGCGCACGAACTCATGGCACAAATCCGACCAGGAGGAAATAGAGTCTACCGGCAAGTGCATCAACCATGACATGGCTTTGGGTTTAAGAGCTAAAGGAAACTAATTCGCAAGAACCTTATCGTCGCGGGCTCCGGTAGCTTGCATCGCGATGGTGTAGATGCTGAGGAACTCGGACGGGTTGGTCTTGCCGCTGTACTTTTCGCCCACGTCATGTTTGAAGGTGCGGTGAGTGGGCCACTGGAACTGCCGCAGCTCATGGGTAAAAGCCGGACAGCCTACCCCGTTAGGTAGGCCCCCAGGGCTCTCCGGTGCCGGTTGGCTCACAGCAGGACCTGCTCGCCTGTCTGATTGGTGGCGCGCTCCGCGCCGGCGCTCGATAGTGGTTCGAGCGTCTTCATGTTCTCGTTCCCGGAGAACTTGGCGCTGGTCGCCGTGGGCCCGCGGGTCGGACGATGCTATGGAGATTTCGTCGCCCGTAACATCACGACGGGTTGGCGTCCCCGGTACCGGGCGAGGAGGAGGTGAGTGCACCGTAGTCGCGGCGCCGCCGACTTTCCTGCCACTGGTGCGTGGGACTCCGTCGAAGCGTCGACCTGGGGGCTGCACCGGACTCGGTTCGTCTTTGTTGGCCACCGCAACAAGGCTTAGGATAGTGGCTCTCCATTCGTCGAGTTTCCCCGTAGTGGGAGGAAAATCGAGGAGCAACTGAGCGCGCGCCAGGGCTTCTGCTGGCGTTGGTGGCAGCGAAACCTGCATGGATCGTGACGCGCTTCGACTTCTGACCATGTCAGAAGGAGCTCTATCACGACCCCGCGGTCGCATGCCATCTTCACCAGCGCCTCGGCGAGCGGGCAGGTCTTCTAAATCCCGGGAGTGGCGCTCGGGGCTCTTTCCGCGGCGACGCCCGGGGTCCTCGGCGTGATTACGCCGTTCGTCGCGCGCCGCTTGAGAGGAGCGCGCCGTCGGCGCCGGCGTGGGAGTCTTGGAAGCCCTCGCGTCGCCTTCGGGCGGGGTGGCAGCGATCTTGGAAGGCCCCGCGCCACCCGCGGAGGGCCTGGCTCCGTCTTTGGATTTGGCGGCGTGCGGCCCGTTACCAGGCGCACGAACATCGCCGCCTCTCAAACTTCGCTCTTTGGGGCGGTGTTGGTGTTCGAAACGGCGCCCGGAGTCGTTCTGCGACGATCCGCTGCTTTCGCTGCATCGGGGCGGGATGTTCGGCTTCGGCAGACCCAACCGCCACCGTCATCTTCTTCTTGGGGGCCATGACGATGAATAATCGTCGAACTAACTGCTAGAGCCGATTCTCACAACTGTGCCCCCCTACCTGGCGCGCCAAAGATGTCTGTGGGAACGACACCTATGGGATCACAAGAATCCCTACTACGGTCGCTGGGCGCGGGGTCGTGAGAAGTGCAGATCAAACAGATAGCACGCGGTTTCCTTATCTAGGTTCGGGCCGCGAGGATGCGTAAAACCCTACTCCTGCTTTGGTGGTTTGTTTATCTGTGTTCTTGAACTAGTAATGGGGCGTGAGGAGCTCCAAAAAGCCGAATCCTCCTCCTGGTCGCCTTGGGCCTCCTTTTATAGGGAAAGGGGTCGCCACAGTGGCACAGTGAGGTGGAAAAAGGCTACTGATGATGTGAGTTTATCCCTCGCATTACATGACAAGGCGCCTTTAATGCGTCTTGCTTTGGTGTCCTTGCTTTATCGGGGACGGGGGAGAACCCTGTCTCATCCGTCGCCGCTCCCTTTCATGTCGACACGCGCCCTGGCCAGCAATGCCCGTGGTGCCAGGTAGGCAGGCAAGCAGCTGAGGTGGCGCAGTGGTGGGTCTCCATGAAGATCTGCTTGCCGCCACCCAGGTGCCTGCCGAACTGGCTGGGTCGGCACCTGCATGCGAACGGTGGTGGAGGTTTGATTGGCGTGGGCCTGATGGTGGCCCTACGGGAGTTCTTGGCAAGGGCCTCGCCGTAGCCCCGGCAAGGGTCTTGCCGTGGCGCCTACTATCATCCCCGGCAAGGCTCTTGCATGGGGCCTTGTGGTCCTCCTTGGCTGGGATCCCGCGAAGGGTCGTCATCTTCTATAGTGTGTATCTGATCTTGAATGTCTTCACAAAGATCTGCATGCCCCCACGGGGATGTCTCCCGAATCCTTGCCCCATGGGGGCAGTGGACTCAAGGGTGATTCGCTCCGTAGGTGAGGGGCGAGCTGCCACGGCAAGGGTCTTGCCGGGTTTGCTAAAACCGCCCCCCGGCAAGGATCTTGCCGGGGGAGTCCGCTTCGTCCCCTTTTCTCTTTGTGATCTTGGTCTTGGCGTCGTTCTGCTCCTTTCGAGCTTCGGCCTTACCTTGGCTCACCTCCCTTGCCTTGCTCAGTGTGGTGGTGCCCGTGGCTCAGACTGCCTGTGCAAGTTATAAGGGTACAAAAAGTGTATCCCTCTTTTTGTACACTGACACCCCTTTTCCGCCTTTTTCAATGCGGTGCTTTCCCATTACCAGATCTACATGATGCATCTTGGCCCCCAATCCATTGCTCTGCTTGCTGCCTTCGCCTTCGTCTGCGAGGCCATGGTGGGGATTCCTCCTTCCGTTGCCCTTCTGTGCCACTTCTTCTCGCTGCGCTTGACCGATCCTTCCCAGTGTTCGGGGTGCGTGAGCTTCCAGGCCATGCCGGAGACGGCCGCCTCGGGGATCGAGTTTAGCCTCCCCCCTTCCGCGAGCGGGTTCCGGGAGCGGTGGCTGTACGTGGACGTTGGGGTGCCCAGCCCCCTGCTCGCGCACCCAACGCTGCCTGCTATTCCCAACCCTGGTTGGGATCACGAAGAACTCACGAGCCCCCAATTTGCCTTCGTCTGGAGTCGCTTCGTGAGGTTGAGGGAGCTCGAGGTGACGGCGCCCAAGGTGGTGAGTTCCTCCATTGTCGCATCGCTCCTCTCCAGCGCCATTCCCGCCCAATTTGGACTTACATTGGTCGCCAGGTCCGTATGAGGCTCCAGGAAGGGGATCTCGCGCCGGAGACGTTGAAGAAGGTGTTGGTGATCTTGACGGGTGACCCCTCTCCTGGCAGCGCTGGCCATGGGGGCGCCCTGCTTTATCTTTGCAGAAACAAGGACGACTTCGCGAGGTAGATGCCTCGTTTCGACGAATGGGGGCTGCGCCAAGCCAACCTTGTGGGACCTCGCGAGAATCCGGTTGTCGTGGTCCTTCCCCCGGCTGCCCGCGCCGACCTCGCCTCGGGAGTCATTGCAGGGAGGCAAGGATTGGCGGGAGCCAAAGGGCCTGATGTCGAGGTGCTGATGTCACGTGGGGCTCCCAAGGCGCCCCCCTCCGGAGCTGATGGTACCCCTCGTGAGGTGGTGGTTGACGAGGGAACGCGGCCTTCCGCTCCCGAGGCCCAAGCCCCCGAGACCCCATCAGGCCACTAAGAGGTGGTGTCTGACTGCTCCCCTATGGCTGGTGCTCCTGATGAAGGCCGACCTGATGCTCCGGCTCCTATGCCGCGCGCCGGCCCTCATGTCGTGAGCTTGGGCCAGTTCCGCATAGACTTCGAGGCCCTTCGCAAGAGGAAAGAGGCTTCTGGTGGTGATGAGCGCCCGCACCGCCCATTGAAGCACAGGAAGTACTTCGCCATGGACGAGTAAGCCTCTCCTTCTCACGGTTCCTTGTCTGCCCCTCTTTTACTGACCATGGCCTTTCAGGATTCCCTCCGACGAGCTCGCGGAGCCAGCTGAAGAGCCACTCCCTCAGGCTCCTCCTCCGTCACCAACCTCAACTGCCTCGGGTTCGCGCGCCGCCTCGGGTGCAAGTTTGGCTGGAGAGGCAGGCCGTCCTGCGGTGCGTCTTGATCCTGTCATCGCGCCGCTCTTCCCTTGTGAGCCCTCCGTGGGCACATCTAGCTTGCCCAAAGCTCCTTCATTGATCATCAGAGGCGAGTGGCTGAAGCCGGTCTTCGGGTCCCCCGCGGGAGGTGGATTGACGCCAGGCTGGGTCTCTCACGGTGACCGCCCGGTGATTTCAGGGGCACCAGCCCCCAGCCCCCTACCGAGAGGGGGCGAACCGCCCCAAGGCCCTCCGCCGGCATCGACGGCGGAGGATGGTGTCGATGATGTGCTTGGACGTGCGTGGGAGCGCCGAGTTCTCTGCCAAGATTTCCTTTGAAGGGCAGCTCGGCGCAGAGCTGGCAGCTGAAGATGCGCGTCTCGAAGCTGAAGGCTTGAGGCTGGTTGAGGAGCGGCGCAAGCTGAAGGCGGCTGTTGGTCTTGCACGCCACCAGCGTGACCTCGAGAATGCCAAGGCCGAAGCGTCCTTGGCGGCCTCTCGGGAGGCCTGTGCCCGGGCCCTTGAAGAGGCTCGGGAGGCAGACAAGTGACGCGAAGCCACGGAGGAGCGCGTGTGGGAGCTCTAGGACTAGTGCAACTCCCTGGAGCAGCAGGTGGAGCTGCGCCGATCCGCCCTCGTACCGCTGAAGGGAGGGCCCGCTGAAGAGGAGGAACTCCGTAGGCGTGAGGAAACACTGACGCTGGAGACTGACAAGTGCAACCTCGATCTGGAGCGGTTGGAGACGAGGCAGCGCCAGGTTGCCCAGGCGGAGGACGACGTCGGTGCGTGGGAGGCCCGGATCCAGGAGGAGATCGATCATCGCGTGGCGGAGGCTCGCGCCGGTCTTGAGCGTTAGTATGCAGAACGGCTGGAGTTGATCAGGGCTGAAGCCACGGGCAGGACTGCTGCCCTCAGGACCAGGTTGACTGAAGCTACACAGAGAGCTGAGGCCACCGCTGCCGTGCTAACCTCGGCGCAGGCCGAGCTGGCCTCCTCCCGCGCCGAACTGCTTCTTCTTCAACGGCGGGTTGATGATGCCGAGGCCGTCGTGGAGCGGAATGCGGACGGGATCCGCCAGCGGCAGACATTGGAACACATGCACGACCCCATGCTCCGAACGCTTAGGGAAATGGCGAACATGTCCTTGGGCAACATCTGCGAGGCGGCCGCCGAGGAGCCGCATGTGACCAACTACACCGGCAACCTCCAGTTCTTCACAGACGTGGTGATGCATCTGGAGAACCGATCTGAGAGGTCTCGCCAGCTGGTGGAGGAACGGAGCCGCGGCCTGCTCACACGGTCATTCTCCCGCGTCCTCAGCCATCTTCAAAACCCCGATCCCCTCTTCGACTTCGATGCCGCCATCGCCCCAGTGCCTGAGGCCGTTCGAGGCGACGTAGCGCAGTGGGTGGAGGACAACGTTGATGCGCTCATCCGGGCCTTCACTTCCGACGATGACGGGGTGATTGTTGCTGCCAATGAAGGCGCCGTGGTGAACGATGGTGGAGAGGGCGCCAACAACGGTGATGAAGAGGCTGGCGATGACGAAGGTGGTGCCAGCGACGCCTCCATGGATGCCCTGGGAGACGCGGCGAGCGATTTGTCCGACTGACCCCGTGCTTCCTCCCACTGCTAGCCCTGCGCATGAAGAGACTTGGGCGTGGCCCTGAAGGCTGTGAGAGCATTTTTGGGAGGGGAAGCCCCTCATGTAAGAAAATTGTCGCCTATGCGTTGTCAATATTGGCCCTGTGATTGTCGTGTTGAATAGGTTGTTGTGGTTTTACCTTTGTCTTGGCGAGCCTTGAGTGGGCTTGTGGTGTACATTCGAGGGCCCATGGGGGTCCCATTTGATCATGCGGCGAGAGCCTGGCTGGAGCAAAAACCGGTAGCGGGATGGCGGGCGCACGTGCTGGGCCCTACCCTACTCGTGAGGGGCCCGCGAGAGGGAGGCAACTAGTGTGAATTCCAACTTGAGCGGAAATAGGAGCACGAGAAAGCACGCGAATAAGACACAACACCCCATCCCGCATACGCAAACACAAATTCAACTTCAACTTAGATCTGAGGCAAGAAAGCTTGTTCGCATGAAAGGAGAAAACAAGAGCAAATGGCTGCGTCCGGCACCTAGTCTAGTCTTCGACGTCTTCTCACCAGCGCGGAGCTAAGTGCTACCACTGGGCATGGGAGGGAGCCCCCGAGGCCCGAGGACGGCTCTCCGGAGACTCCGGGGCGTGTACAACCCCAACTCATTATTACATGAGAGTGTCACGGGCGGCGAGCTTCACAGGCACCGGGCCTTCTTCACAGGTACTGGCCTTTCTTCATATCGCCAGATGAGGGCCCCGCCTTGCGCCACCCTTGACCCCACCGATAGCGATCGGAAACTAGGATGACGTCAATGGGGAAAAGGGGACACCAGCGGTTCCCCCGATGACTGCAGGTCCTCTACCGGGGCAGTCCCTTGGGCACCTCCCCGGCAGAGGGCCTACCTCCGAAGAACTCCTTGCTCCGCATGCCGTGGAGGGGCGCCTGGCTCCCGACCCCCCTCCTGCTTCCCCCAGTGCCCTCCTCCTGAGGGGAAGGAGACTGCCGCACTGGGGCAGCCATCCGCTGCGGTGTCCTGAACCTCCTGTGACCCATGGTTAGCATAAGCCTGCTCCTGAGGAATTAGTGGTACCCGATAGTTGTCGAGGCTCCCGTGAGGCTCCTGAAAGAGCTCGGCTTCTAGCGCCTCCTCCTCCCAGCCTGACCCGAGGAACGAGCCGTGGTCTTCCTCCAGCGTGTACCCTCGATCCACCATGTGGGGCACGTAGGCCTACGGGGCCACCACCCCAAAGGCCTCGCCGTGGCGCTCCGCACGCCATGCAGCTTCACTTGAAGCTCCATCTTGGGGACGGTAAGGTGGCGGCCCATTGGGACCAGAGGCAGCGTTGCGCATGCCCTCGCTTACAAGGGGCGGCGCAGCCTGCTGCTCGGCACTAACGGCCAGGCCGGTGCTGATGAAGCCTTGAAGCGTGTTCGGGGGCGCGTGGGCGCGGATCGGCCCGCCTCGTGATCCTCCCGGGGCCTGAGGTGGAAGTTGGACGCGGAACGGGGGAGCTCTTGACGCAGCGGCATCCAGGAGCTCGGCGACACGTTCCAGCAGCACGTCGCGGCCGCTTTCTTGCAATCTACACCGTAGCAGCTCTCGCGCCATCGTGAGCGCGGCCTTCATTTTTGCCTGCTCCCGTCGGGTGTGCGGCGCCATGGCCACAGCGTGGCTTGAGGCCATTTTCTGCCGATCGTACTTGCCGTGGAGTGAGGGCAGGGGACGCCCGATCGCGCCGCCCGCGTCCTGCAGCTTTCTGCGGGGCGCGGGCTGCCTGAGGTGCGGGGTTGAGGTCACCTTGGCAAGGTGGCACGGCATGGGCAGGCCATGCCGCCCAGCGGTCGGAGTTGGCCGTCGGGTCGCCGGACAGGGAGGCGGTGACACAGAGGAACGTAGGTCGAAAGAAGGGAGATCCCGGCGCACCCCTACCTAGGGCACCAAATGTCGGATGTTGGGTTCCGGCAGTCCCTTAAGGTTCGAACTCTGGGGTGCGCACGAAGATCTCTCCCCTACTGATCTACGTCTGATCACCTCGCGAGATCTAAGCTAAAGACGATGAACAACACAAGGGACATAAGATTTATACTGGTAAGGGCCACCGTTGTGGTGTAATACCCTACTCCAGTGTGTGGTGTGGTGGATTGCCTCAGGGGCTGATGATGAACAGTACAGGGGAAGAACAACCTCGCGAGAGGTGTTCTTGAGCTGGTGCGATGAACTGCTTGGGTGAATTTGATCGCCTCTCTCTCTCTTTCTCTGGCTAGGGTTCTATCTCTTGCCCTCTACGGTGGTGGCTAGCTCTATTTATAGAGGCCCTGGTCCTCTTCCCAAATATTGAGCGGGAAGGGCGCCAACAACAACCATTTCAAAGGGGAACATCTAGTACAAGTTATCTTGACTAAAGTTAGTCTTCGGCTGCCAAAAGCGCTGGCGATGACGCTGTCTTGGGCTCCACGCTGACCTCCATCCTGCCGCTCCCCTGGTCTTGGTCTCGTTGCACTGAAATGGCAACCTTTGCCTGATGCCTCGGTACTCCACGTCTGAGCTTGCCCCCTTTGCACCAAAGAGGAAACAAGGAAACTGCGCAGGCCGGCGCCCGCCTGGTCTTGATCGTCATGGCTTGCATCACGAGTACCTCGCGAGGTACCCTGCCTTGATCTCTCCGCCTCCTCGCGATCCTGCCTGGCGAGGCCGTCCCGGAGGAAGCCTTGCACTGTCCACCCCGTGAGGCTTGGCCCCTCGCGAGGGTCTTGAGTCTTGTGCTGATGAAGATGGGCCGCGCTGGGCCACCACTTGAGCCACACCGTAGGCCGCAGGCAGGCAAGTCTGGGGACCCCCGTTCCCAGAACGCTGACATAAGCCTTGTGTGCCCGTTGTTGAGTATGGATCCTTGTCCCCGTTTGGGACTATTTTGCCACGACGGTGGCCATTGGTTCCTTTGGTAGGCACGTGGCCACCCAGGACTTAGCCCAAAGGGGAGTTGGTCGAAGTGGCCGGGAGAGTGTCATGGCAGTAGATCGGTTTTGTCGGAACACCGTTGGTCCACCCGAATGGGAGTGTGAGGCCATGGGTTCCGTGGTGTGGGTACAATGTACTAACCTCTGCAGAGTGTGTGTTAAATCTATCGGTAGCCGAGCCCGCGGATAAGGGCCCAGTTCGTAGTTGGTCACACTATGGGTCAACAATAATAATAATAATTTTCTTAATAACAACCCTGGTTCGATGATGAAAGAAGTTGGTTGATATTTATGTGATCGTGAGAGGATCACTGTGGTATCATGGATACCGCGTTGTGGATATTTGTGGTGTTATGTGAGAGTCAAGGGTAAAAGTCAAGCTCCTTGTGGTCATGAATGATTACTATGGTATTGTTAATACCAAGCTTGATTGGATCCTAAGATGAACGTGTGATGTCCGTGATGGTAAGTTCGTGCAGGTGATGGTTACGAGGTAACCCGAGCAGAGTAAGTTGGTGCATGATAGCGTCATCATGTTGCATGCTAGTATTATCATGTTCATATGTTCATATCATGCTCGTATTGTTCTAGTTGTATCATCTTGTTCATGCTATGATTGATCTGATAGTATCATGTTAATCCTTGTTAACATGTAATTGCCATGCTGTTGTTTGTCTTGATTGTTTTGGTTGCTGTGAGCTTGCAAGTACATTCAATCTACTGACATGGCATGTCATGCTAGTTTGCAGGTCATGCCGGATTTGATTGCTTGTTTGCCCTGGATCCCTTGTTTGCGAGCTAGTATAAGCATTCCAGCCAGAGTCCCTGCGGAGTAGAGTTCACCACCTCCGTCACTGTTCCGCTGCTAGAATTATTCCGCTACTTTGTGTTGTTCTGCTGCTTGCATAGAGCAACCATGGCAGGTATAGTGTCGCCGTGCCGATGTAATCCCCTTGTACCCATATAGATTGTAATGAAGAGTTGATTTGTTATATGCTAAGCAGTGCCGTATTCCAGAAGACTTCTCCTCGATCTCTGGGCTGGTATATGGGGCGTTCCGGTTTCTCTGAGCCGGGGTGCCACACCTAGGGGAGTCAACGAAAATCAATTCCAGCCGCCGCAAGTCCCAGAACCTCCAGATCCAATCTAGACACCATCACGGAGGGTTTCCTCATGTCCACTGGTGCATCTCCGATGATGCGTGAGTAGTCTTTTGAAGACATACAGGTCCATAGTTAGTAGCTAGATGGCTTCCTCTCTCTCTCTCTCTCTCTCTCTCTCTCTTGATTCTCAATACAATGGTCTCTTGGAGATTGATATGTTGTAACTTGTTTTGCGGTGTGTTTGTTGGGATCCAATGAACTTTGAGTTTATGATCAGATCTATATTTTTATCCATGAAATTTATTTGAGTCTGCTTTCACTACTGCAGGATGGCCCAAACGCGACACTATGATCAGAGACCCTTCGACAAAACTGTGTGCAATGCCATAATCGCAAACGGTGGTGTAAAAAACCGTCAAAAAAGGTGCAAACGTTTGCGATGACGGATGCATCAAACATGGTTCAGAATTTAGTTGCGTGTGCGATGCATGGCATATGGTTCTGCTGAATTAAGTATTTGGGATGAGGAGGAACAAAAGAAACGGGCAGCAAGATGAAGGCGTGTGCGATATACAGCATACGATTCACTGGGATGAACTTTGTGTGATTAGGCAACACAATGGAAACGGTTCAACTAAACAAGATGTGTGTGATACGCGACAAACAGGTCCGTAATCAGAAATGTGGGTGAAGACCAATAATAACACAAACAATTGCTGCTAATAAGCCGTGTGAATTGCTCTCTACAGTAGAATAACATGTATATATATAACTGAAATAAACATCCAATTACATAAGTGACTATACAAATCATTCGCACACACCTCAATAAACAATTGCATGCATTCTAAAGTAGGAGAAACGATCGTCTAGTCATCTACTTCTTGTGACGCTCCCGCCACTCATATGTGGTTGGATCCCTCGTCTGGGTCAGGAAGAAGATAGTTCCTCATTTCAACGATCCGCATGTACATCTTGTAGCTTGTGTACGCGTCCATGGCCGCGTACTTGACATGTTGTTCATCCAGTCTCTCATGCCACACACTGTGCCAGTTGTTCTTGTCTGTATTGCGCTCTTAGGGGTCGATGATGGCTGAGGCAAGGTCAACCATGGAGTTCAGTTTGTTTTTGTCGCTGCCCCGGACCTTGTAGTGGCGCTGGATGTTGACAAGATTCAGGCATTTCAAGCCCGAAACCTTGAGCCCTTTTAGATCGTTGGTGGTGTCCACCGCAGTGAAACTGTAGTCAGAGCTGTTGATAAACCTGGAGAAATGCTCGCAAGGTGTTGTGGCCTGGTGGTAGTGGTAGATGAGGACGTCATGTCGCACACACAACTGGGTGACGGCAACCTTCTGATCGTGCCCGGCACGACCCATGGTGTACTCGAGGCGGAAGCCGACCACTTGGTACTTGTCCTCGGCAAGGAACTGCTCCATAGTTTGGATGGAGCTCCCCACCTAGACCGGATAGTTAGTGTACACCACCGAGAGAGGCTTCCCCCTCATGTGGGTCTCCACAACGTGTTACGTGGTGAACTACAAGCCGTTGTCGTCGTCGGCCGCTGGGAGCGCCATTGGAGCCACGGGGAGCGCCATTGGAACCATTGGATGTACTCTCTGCATGTGTCCTCGTGGATGTGCTTATTGTGTCATGTGAGACGCGAGATGAAGGTAAATGGCTGTAGGAATAAAATGGGGCTAGGCGGCGTGGATTCCCAGCGCATCTGCATGGCAGTTTTTGCAGCGGGTAACCGCATCGTCGCGTCGCGCCCGGCGCAACCCCATGCACACGAACGTGCGTGATCATGCGCCGGCCCCAAACACTAGCAGCGCGCGTGGAGGGACGAGGGCAGAGCACCCGGAGGGACGCGAGAGCAGAGCGCGCGCAGCGGGAGGCGAGCTGAGCGCGCCGCGAGCGCCTGAAGCGCAAGCAACCACACAAATACAGTAGTTGAACACACAGGAAATGGTCGCCCACAAGCCGGCCGACAATTGCGTCGCTGTGTAGAGATCGGCCATGTGATATCACCTCCGTCTACTCTATAGTCTCCTTTATATTCTGTGCCATACTTTGCCCTCAAATTTAATCAACAAAATGTTAGTGCGTGTTATAAAAATTGTATATTTGGAAACTATGTTCAAATACAAATCCAACTATATAATCTTTGGCGACATGCATTCATATTTTATACTTATAAACCAGGACGGTGGTATAGTAGGTAATTAAATCGCAAACGTTTTTTTATTAACCGTATGTGTATGTGGCCTTTCGTCCTCCTCTCGCACTTCTTGTCACCCCGCTGCCGCAAGCGGCTTACGGCGCAAGCTTGCGCAGCGTGCGGGGCGTTCTTTTGGCCAAACGGTTGCACCCATGAATCATCGGTGAGCCCGTTCCCACACAACCTCGCAGGTTCCTGCGCAAGCTTCCCGCCTGACTCGGTGAAATCCCCCAAAATCCCAATGCATACCGGCCTGCTATAAAAACCCTCACGGCCTACGAGTCATGCATCGCATTTCCCCCTCCCTCCCTGTAGCTTATCTCGTCTGCTTCTCCCACAATCGCTAATGGCACCTGTCCATCATCGTCGTTCAGCCACTCCGCCGTCATCAGAGGACAGCTCCAGCTCTGCATCGACGGCGCAGTTCCCGTCGTAGTGTAGTGCGCGTGGCGTCCCTGTTGGGTGTGCACGGAACAGCCACCACACGATGCGCCACCGCTGCCCATCGGCAGTTGTTGCTGGCCACCGTTGCCGCCACACCAAAGCCGAAATCCAAGGCCATTGCCCCGCTATGCCACCGCGGCCCGAAGGCGGCAGGTGGCCGTCGTGGCCGCCACCCCACTGCCGGCCGCTGTGGCCATCACCCGCTCTGCCCCCGTTGCTCGAAGGTGGGAGATGGTGGTCGTGGCCGCCACCCCATCGTCAGCAGCTGTGGCCGCCAGCCCACCGTCGACCGCTGGGGTCATCACCCGCTCCGTCACCACCGCCCGAAGGTGGTAGGCGGACGTGGATGCCCGCACATGCGTCAGCGACCATGCGCACTACACCGAGTTCTTGTGGGAGGAGGAGGAGCGCCTCGTCGAGCATGCAAAGAGCCTTACCACCACCGTGGCCACGTCACACGCCGCCTCAGAGGCGAGGAATCAGGCGATCTACAAGGAGAACCACCACTTCGAGAGGGGTCGTCTCGAGCGGCAGAGGGCATTCGTGGTGAGCGTCGCTGAAGCTGCAGCAGCGGCAGGCACCGTATTGTGGTTGCCCAACTCGTCGGTAGGCTCCTCCTCCTCCACCTCATACTGAGCATGCTCGGCAGAGGAGAGGCAGCCAGAACTAGTACAAAGACACTCCACAGTAGTAGTAGTACTTAGGGGCTATTTTGTTCAGTTCATCTGACTATAGATGTGGTGGAACTGTACAACGTACTTAAAATTAGCTAGTATATATAGTTGAACTAGCTATTTCAGTGCGTGGTTGGCAACAATTGGGGAAAAGTTTGATCGGTTCAAGTGTCGAGTTGAACTGTTTGTATAAACTAAGAACAACTGCTTAATCTATGAATGAAATCTATGCTTAATTACTAAATTTTAGTTGCAAATTAGATAGTGCTAGTGATTTTTAGCTGCATATTTTGACAAATCGCAGTGTTACAAGGATTGAAAAATCTTAGCAAATTGTTTGTACGTGGTTGCACACGGGTCATCCAAAACAACCGTTTGTGTTGAAGGGATGCACAAATCCTGTGTTGCTCTCACTTTGCATACGGGTATTCTATCTAAAACGTTTGCGATCAAGACATGCAGAAATCCTGCTCGACACATCTTCTCTTGGCTTCCTGGGGAAACTGTCGGTTTGCGTACGGGTGTTCTAACTAAAATGTTTGTGATGAGTGTTTTATATTTAAAAACCAGATTAAACTGCGGCTTGGGCGCCATTAATGGAGAGGATGCGAGCAAGGTGGGCGGCCATGGAAGTCAAAGGGCTCGCTTCCTAGTGAGCCTGCGCAGCGTACGGATCGCACACTTCCCGGTGAGCCTGCGCATTCGAGGACAGCTCGCAGGCCTCTCGGTCAGCCTGCGCACCGGACGGTGCTCGCACGCCTCCCGTTCAGTAAGGTCAAGCAGCTGTCCGCACGACACCTCTTACAACATTAAAACCAAGACACATGGAATCACGCGAATGGTTAACAGAAAGCACACGGTTTGAATTACACAAATGTTAGAGATATTAAAGTGGCAGCTATTTTTTCAAAATGCCTTTGTTGGCTGTCATTATTCTAGTGTACCTTCTCTCAAAATGGACATAAAAAATACCACAGCATGTCGGGTGCCATTCCATGATAGAATGCCAAGTTTCATGAATTTCAGACGAGTTTTAGATTTACTAGAATTTAAAAATAAAGTACTCAATGTTTTGCCGGCAATCAACGGTGCCCTGGTGTTTGAAATTCATTCCCATTTCTTGCATGGGACCTAATCATGCACCCAATGACACATATTTGATTTTCAACCAACTTATAAGCACTGGAGCATGTGCATGTAGTCCAAATTTGAATTATGCACATAAATGTATTGAAAACTCAGTTAATACATAAAAATGTCCAAACGAGCCCCAAAAAATCACAAAAATTGACACAACACTCCTGTTGTTCTATGTTGACACGAGAAAAAATTTGAAAGCAATAAGAGGCAATGGATATCGTTTCGTCCCCAAAGGTGGGACGTTCCCTATCGAAACCATCGTGCTTGTTGTGAGAAGCTCTGGTTTGTGAGAAGAATATACCCAAACCTGCCCCGAATGGGACAAAAAATTTACTACGACATATTGATGCCGCTCCATGATAACATGCCAAGTTTCATGAATTTCAGACGAGTTTTGGATTTACTAGAATTTCAAAACCAGGCATCTAAATGTTTTGCTGGCAATCAACGGCGCCCTGGTGTTTGAAATTCATTCCCATTTCTTGAATGGGACCTAAGCATGCACCCAAGGATACAGATTTGATTTTTCAGCCAATTTATATGCACTGGAGCATGTGCATGTAGTTCAAATTTGAATGATGCACATAAATGCATTGAAAACTCAGTTAATGCATTAAAATGTCCATACAAACCCCGAAAAATCACAAAAATGGACACAACACTCCTGTTGTTCTATGTTGACATGAGAATTTTTTTTGAAGCAATAAGAGGCAATGGATATCATTTCGTCCCCAAAGGTGGGAAATTCCCTACCGAAACCATCATGATTGTTGTGAGAAGCTCTGGTTTCTGAGAAGCATATACGCAAACTTGCCCCAAATTGGACAAAAAATTTACCATGGCATGTTGATGTCGCACCATGATAGCATGCCAAGTTTCATGAACTTCAAACGAGTTTTGGATTACTAGAATTTAAAAACCAGGCATCTCAATGTTTTGCCGGCAATCAATAATGCCCTGGTGTTTGAAATTCATTCCCATTTCTTGGATGGTACCTAAGCATGCACCCAAGGACACAGTTTTGATTTTTCAACCAATTTATATGCACTGGAGCATGTGCATGCAGTTCAAATTTGAATTATGCACATAAATGCATTGAAAACTCAGTTAATGCATAAAAATGTCCAAACGAACCCCGAAAAATCACAAAAATTGGGACAACACTCCTGTTGTTCTATGTTGACACTAGAAAAAATTTGGAAGCAATAAGAGGCAATAAATATTGTTTCGCCCCCAAAGGTGGGACATTCCCTACCCTAACCATCATGCTTGTTGTGAGAAGCTCTTGTTTGTGAGAAGCATATACCCAAACCTGCCCCAAATTGGATAAAAATTTACCACGACATGTTAATGCCACTCCATGATAGCATGCCAAGCTTCATGAATTTCAGACGAGTTTTGGATTTACTAGAATTTGAAAACTAGGTATCTCAATGTTTGCGGCCGAGTGACGGTGGCAGGGTGTTTGACATTCATTCCCATTTCTTGTAGGGAACTAAGCAGGCAACCAAGGACATGGGTTTGAATTTTCAACTAATTTATATGCATTAGAGCATGTGCCTGTAGTTCAAATTTGAATTATGCACCTGAATGCATAGAAAACTCAGTTAATGTATAAAAATGTCCAAGCGAACCCCAAAAAATCCCAAAAATTGACACAACACTCCTGTTGTTCTATGTTAACACTAGGAAAAAATTTAAATCGAGTAGAGGGAACGGATATCGTCTCCTCTAGAAAGGTGAAACATTCCCTACTGAAACCATCACACTTGTTGTGAGAAGCTCTGGTTTATGAGAAGCTTCTACCCAAACCTGCCCCAAATGGGACAGAATTTTTACCACGGTAGGTTGATGCCGCTCCATGATAGCATGCCAAGTTTCATGAATTTCAGACGAATTTTGGATTTAATAGAATTACAAAAGCAAGTACGTCGACATTTGCCGGAGAGCCACGGTGCCGTGGTGTTCGAATTTCATCCCCATTTCTTGCATGGGAGATAAGCATAAACCCATGGACATATATATGACTTTACAACCCATGTTGTTGCACCGGAGCATGTGCCTGTAGTTTAATTTTGAATTGTGCACCTGAATGGCTAGAAAACCAATTTAATGTATAAAATGTTCAAATGAACCCTGAATAATTCCAATTCTTTTACGACACAAATATACTTGCATGTTCACTCCAGATAAAAGGTCTAGCAATTCAAACACTGTCCATTGCCGCTGTGACCCCATTATGTAATTCAAATCAAGATGAAAAATCAAGTAGATCGCACACAGTTTATTGTCACCAACCGCGTGAGATGCAGCACAAAATATCCTGGAGCACCGTTGGTGTATAGTATGCCTATGGCTTACGCAAGAAGGTGCGTTGGCTATAGTCCACAGCCAGCGTCTCAAGCACACTAGCTCACTCCCCAAATAAAATTTCACTGTTCAATCATCGACGGTGAAAAATGGGCATGTGGACCCGCTTCGTGAGGGAAACTTTGGTGGCCAACTCCGGCGAGAGCACGGCTGCAGCCGCCATGCGCGTGCTAACAAGGTGCATGAGCACGGCCACGATCTACGACCGGCGGCAAAGGCAGCCCAAACGGCAGCTGTTGCTTCTCAGGTGGTGGCAGCAACATCTGCCTCGGGGATAGCAACTGGCGAGAGCGGCACTACAGCTATCCGACCCGCAGCGGTGGCCTTAGCCCTGATGGAGGCCGCCCACGACCATGTCGATGCCGCCCACACCCAGCTCCTGGTGGTCACCGCACAAAGCGAACAAAGCTTCTCGGACAACGGTCAGCAACCCACGACCGAAGAGCTGGCAATCGTCGAGAGTGTTCGAGCAGCCTTCCATTCCTCCGCCGCATACCTTGCGACGACGGAGACTGTCCAAGCCCAGATCGCGTCCTCCCACGCCCAGCTCATTGCAGACTTTTCCAAAGAGATGGCGGACGCGGATGGCAAGATGCTTGCCGAGTATGGTGTGATGAATGCCATGGAGCCCCTTCCCCGGGAGACAGTTGGGCGCGAGCTAGACATGGAGGCGGCGGCGGAGATCGACGAGCGCCAGCCGTAGTAGTACTCTTTGTTTTGTTTAATTAAGAGCGCCGGTCTTTAATTTGTTAGAGTAATGTTTAGGTCAGCTAGCTCTGTTTAATTGCTGAACTTGCTCGATTAAGAAGTGTGGGTGTGCTGTAGTCTCCTTTGTGTACCCAAATTATGCAATGACGTGGATGACCACTATAGCCATGGAAATTCGAACCAAAACTTTTGACGTTCAAACTCATCACACACGGGTTAAGCTATTTGAATCATTTGTGATGTCCACATATCATACACAGTTCTGAATAAGGGACCATGTCTGATGACACTTTGCGCGCCAGTTTTTTGGTTGAAGCGATTCCAAATTTTCGGCTTCCACGGAAATATCTACCTCCCCGCCCCCTCCCCCTTACCAAAAGCCACATTTCCCCTCTTTTCGCCTTACTTTCGAAGTTGAAACCTTCACTCCTTGCTTGCAACGCCGCCTCCTCATCAGCGACCCTCCTTCACGCTGTCGGCCTCATCTATCCAAGCAGGTAATCCACGCCCGACCCCCATCCTCCTCCTCCATCCACAACCCACATACCGCGACCACCGGCAGGAGCGCGACACCTTCCACCCAAATCACTAACCCCTCCACGAAATAAGCACCACCCTAAGCCATGGTGCATGTAGTATAGCCAGGATCTCAAGGAGCATTTGGCACCGGAGAAGCAAATCGCGGCCGCACGCGCGGATGAGGTCGTGATGGCTGCCATTCGTGCCGACCCCCAGATCTTGGAGGAGCACCTTGCCATTTGCTAGCTATGCTGGTTAAGCATGCTCGGTTTACCCGTTGCATGTGCTTCTCCTGCCTTTCCTTCACAAATTACAGAAAATTGTGCTATCTAATTTTACCATGCAATATGTTGCTCTAGTGTATATTTTCTATATGTCATCCAGTGTGGTGCTCACTTATTAACTATTTTGTTAATTAGTTGTCGTCTTCAGTTAATTGTTTGGTTCAATTCTACAAATGTGATGTTAAACTCTCCAGGCTGCAATTTTGTATTGTCTTCCTTGTGAGAAATAAAGCAAATTTATCTTTACAAAATACATCAGGAACGAATACAATTGCTATATTTCCAAGTTGTCAAGCATGCTTGGTTTGGTTATACATTGTGCAATGTGGTGCTCAGTTAACGTTTGGTTCATTTGTGTTGTGGTATTTAGTTAACTGTTTGGTTCAATTCTGCAGTGCGATGTTCAATAGTTGTGGGTGCATTCTGTTATTGTATACCATGTGAGGAATATATTGAATTTGGTTGTAGTAAATACATGAGAAACAAATACAATTGCTATGATTGGTTGTAGTTAACTGTTTGGTTAACTGTCTGATCTTTTATTAGGAGTATGTTATATTGTGCAATGTGGTGCTTTCGATTAATGTTTGGTTCATTTGTTGTGGTGTTTAGTTAACTGCTTGGTTCAATTCTGCAATGCGATGTCCAATTATCGTGGGTAGAATTTTGTATTGTTGTCCATGTGAGGAATAAATCGAATTTGGCTGCACTTAATACATGAGAAACATATAAAAGTGCTATATTTCATAGTTCTTAATCATGCTTGGTTTGGATAAATGGGTTTTCCGTGTGACTTGAATTAATCGGATGAATCTGCAATGTGCTTATTTTTCATCAACATATTTTACTGATAGGATGCGAACCCTTACTTAACCTGATGGCTAACTACCTTATATGTGTTGCAGGGAAACAATGGGAAGCACTGAGGTTTACAATCGAGGTTAGCACGTGCATGGTCAGTTCTCTAATAGCACATTATTGTGCAATTGCAGGAACCATTCTAATGTTTTTGTTTTTAACGATTTGGTCTTGCACATGTAGGTCCTGCTGTCAGAGGTTTTGACCCACTGTTCGGCCCTTTTTGCATATGGGGAAATTAGTTGTCCATGAATATCAAACAAATCAAGAAACTCAGAAAGATTGTTAGGATAAATAAATTAGCGACAAAAAACAAGATCTTTGTCTACACAATGAAGAAGACATCTGTTCACTACAAGATGGTACTAACTATTATACCTTGCCTTTTTATTCCTTTGCCTCATTTCCAATATAGAGAAGATATTTATGCACATCCTTGTTTTCAAGCCTTTCCAAAGCAGTTCACTTATGATTACCTCTCAAACCACCTCTATGGTCAGGTGGCGAGGAAGGTTTTCATACAACACCCACGGTTCAATATTGAAGTGTTCCTGAAGAGGACGAAGGACGGACGGTCAATCATCCATAGGCACTGGCATAAAGTTGCGAAGACCTTCAACATGAATAGGGGCTCAATATTCGCATTCCGCTTCAGGAGTTCTCCAGATGAGATGCATCTGTTTATATACCGTCAATGATGCTAATTTTGAAAGGTTCTACATGTTGCATGTGAAACTTGGTGCTGGTGCACTTGTGTAATGGGGTAGCAGAGTGCTGAAGCTATATCATGTTGTACTGTGATGTATTTCAATTATGAAATTCTACTTCCTTAATATGGAAATGAAATATATTGTTTGATTAATATGAATGTCAATTAGATTAATAAATGGATTATTAATAATAGGGCAATTAGCCTCCTAATTGGGTTTTGCTATTGCAAACGGTTATTGAAAAAATACCATGGGCGATGACCTCAGGCAACGCACACAGTTTCTAGGAATAAACTGTGTTGGATCAATAGACAATCACACACGACTTTCTCTTGAAAACTGTTTGCGTTAGGCCACCTTGTGCAAACGTTTACCTCATAAAAACTGTGTGTGATGGACAACCTTTGCCACACAGTTTCTTCTATGGACCGTGTGTGATACATTCAATAACGCAAACGATTTAACGGGAAAAATTGTGTGTGATGTACCTGTGAACGGATACGTTTTACTTCAAGATACTGTGTGGGATGTACATACGAATGGAAAGGTTTAGCGGGGACTGACTGTGTGGGATGTACTTGTGACTGGAAAAAATTTCGCCTGTATAATTGTATTTTTTAGCTCTACTATATGTATTTCCGTATTTGAGCGCTCGCCAGTCACACACAACCTCATTTTGCCAAGCGTGTGTGCCAGGAGGTCATATCCCCGACGGTTTCTAGGTCGTGTGGGAAGGACCCACCTATCGCCGACACTCACTTGGCGACGGTTCCAAATGTCGTCGCGGAAAGTGGTTAAAAACTGTTTGTATAGCACTGACGCGTACCAGTGTTTGATCACTTATATGTATGATTGCTTATAGCCTCGTATTTCTTCTCCGATATTTGGGTTTTGTTTGGCCAACTTGATCCATTTATCTTGCAATGGGAAGAGGTGCTTTGTGATGGGTTTGATCTTATGGTGATTGATCCCAGTGACAGAAGGGGAACCAACATGTATGTATCGTTGCTATTAAGGATAACAAGATGGGGTCTATTTCTACATAAATAGATCTTGTCTACATCATGTCATCGTTCTTATTGCATTACTCTGTTTCTCCATGAACTTAATTCACTAGATGCATGCTGGATAGCGGTCGATGTGTGGAGTAATAGTAGTAGATGTAGGCAGGAGTCGGTCTACTAATCTTGGACGTGATGCCTATATAATTATCATTGCCTGGATATCCCCATGAGTATTTGAAGTTTTATCAGTTTCCCAACAGTAATTCGTTTACCCACCGTTTGCTATTTTTCTCAAGAGAAACCACTAGTGAAACCTACTGCCCCCGGGTCTCTTCTTTATTATATTTGCCTTCACGGTCTATTTTTATTTGCTTTTATCTTTAGATCTATTAAACCAAAAATACAAAAATACCTTGCTGCACTTTATTTCATTTAGGTTCGATCTATCAATTTATTACAACATTTCTCATGTCCTTTTGCCAATTTCTGGCGCCGTTAACCGAAAGGGATTGACAACCCCTTTAACACGTCGGTTGCGAGTAGTTGTTATTTGTGTGCATGTGCTGTTTACGTAGTGTTGCTTGCTTCTCCTACTGGTTCGATAACCTTGGTCTCATCACTGAGGGAAATACCTACCATTTCTGTGCTGCATCATCCCGTCCTCTTTGGGGAAATACCGATGTAGTTCTAGCAGACATCAAGACCTCCCTTGCTAGGCAGGCGAGCTCGATAGTGTTAAAGCTACGCTTGCGGGCCAAATCCAAAGCGCCCCGGAAGCCAAGACCACAAGACAGAGCCCGGCAGGCTCCGTGCCAGTCACTAATAGGTGTGGTGTCGAGCTCACAAGTGGCTAGGTGGAACCCCTCGAGTACGTGGCAAGCTACTGGAGAAGAGATTAACTTTATTGCACTACAAAAAAAGACACATCTGTGACATTTTGGGCGAACGAAATTTTTTCTGTCATGCTTATGGCACTTCCATAACAACAATTGTGACAACACCCGGTATCATCATAGATGTGGTGGACTCCTACTTCCATGACAAAAAATCATGAAAGAAAATGACTTTTTGTCCTGGGTGGCCGAAGACGCAGCTGCATGACATTGTTTGGGCCGTCCATGACAGAAAGAACCGTGGTAGAAGCAAGGGCGAGGAAATATGGTGGAGTTCCCGGTTACGGTGGGTAGTCGGGGGCCGAGCGATGTGCGTTTCTCTCGTACACGTATGCGCGTGGGTGAGAGGCGTTGGGCTCTAACTGAACCCGAGCGAGGCGTTCGCCTACTGACCCAAAGCGATTGCACTGCAGGCTACAAGTTACTGAACCCGAGCGATCGATCGATGACTGTTAACTGAACCCGATCGAGCGATTTCTTCACTACTGCTTTTAACTGAAGCCGATCGAACCTGCTGCCTCCTTCCTTTGATGAAAAGTGAGCGTTGTTGGGGAGTTGGATGAACAGTTCCTGGTCGGGGGTTGGATGAATAGGACCCAGTGGTGTTGCCGCTGGATGAACAGGACCCCGATCGATCGAGCCGGTTGGGGGTGGATGAACAGGACCCCGTGGAGGGCTGGATGAATAGGACCCCGTGGAGGGCTAGTTGAACACTAGCCAATGGAGGGCTAGTTGAAAATTAGCCGGTGGAGGGCTAGATGAACAGTAGCACGTGGAGGGGTGGTTGAACAGGACCCCGTGGAGTGGGCTAGTTGAACAGTAGCCGGTGGAGGAGCGCGCGGTGGAGGCTGGATGAATAGGATCCCGTAGATGAATAGTCGCAGGTGGAGGCTGGAGGAGGTTAATGGTGGATGAACAGTAGCCCGTGGAGGCTGGAGGAGGTCGACGGTGGAGATTAACAGTATCCTGTGGAGTCCCATTTTGCGGTGCGCCACACTCCTCCCGATGAACAGGACCACCGTTTCGACCGTAGCGCTCCAACACAAGTCCATTTCCTCCGTTTTACGGTACGCCACACCTCTCCCGATGAACAGGACCATGTTTCGACCATAGGAAGTCCAAAAGAAATATGTTTACTCCATTTTGCGGTAAGCTAGACCCCTCCCAAGGAACATGATCCCGTTTCGACCATGGCTGGTCGAACACAAGGCCGTTTCCTCCGTTCTGAGGTACGCCAGACCTCGTTTCGATCAGCTATTCCGTCCAAGCAGCTTGGCTCCTGATGAACACGACAACGACGCAGTTGCTCCGTTCCGACCCAGCCATGTACACGAGCCGTGACAGTACGTATGCACGAGTAGGCGTTCGAGACCACGGCCGTATGTACGTACGTGGCCCTATTTACTTTCTTGCAACATGGTTGTACGTACATGTACATGCTACGTCCGCACCTCTATTACGACACGTGCCCTTCCTTAAACAGCCATGATTCATCGCTGCAGCCTGCAGACAGATCGATCGCATGTACCTACACGTTCGCGGCCAGAATTACAACACTACATACGCTTCAACTAGGTGGGTCCCGACTATCAGGAACTTCCTTTCGTGCGAAGATGTAGCTGGTGGGTCCCAGCAGTCAAGGAGGAAACATATTTTCGTGAATTACGGTGGTCCGCCCGATGGGTCCCGGCTGTCAGGTGGAGCAATCATTATTTTGCGCGTAATAAGGAGGCATTTCCTTGTGTGCGGCCATGGACCCAGCAGTTAGCCTCTCCACGTACAGTCCACTTCTGATGGATGTCGTTCGTTGACCACGTTGACCACGCGGCGCCGAGAGCACCAGGGTGGTGGACACGGCGAGGCCTCGGAATGGGACGACGCAGAGCCGGGGAAGACGCGACAGTGGATGCCCACGCAGAGGGGAGTACGAGCGCTGACTGGTCGGCTGCGGGCTAAGGATGACGTCGGCGGAAAATAACATGATGTGCGGGTGGGTAGAGGGATGGCCTGGAGGCAGGACAACCGGCCATGAAAGGAGAGAGCAGGCAGTCCCGCCGGCGCTGGTTTGGACGGCTGGAGCAGGAAGATCAGAGATTGAAGAAGCACGGCGGCCGTTGGATGGACATCCAGTAGTCACTGCTCTGTGTTGACTAAGTTGACAAAGCCTTGTGTACGCGTCAAAAAAATTTAGGACATCATCATCATCAACCTTTTTTATTAGAGCGTCATCATCAACCTAGTAGGCCCAGAAGTCAGCCTCCAAATCTGTGGAACACAACATACAACCCATTAGCCATTATTTTCAATAATTTACAACCCATTTGCCAATTATTAAGAATATCTTGAAGCCCATATTCTTTTTATTAGCATTATAGACCATATATTCTGGGCATTGCTACAAAATTCAACGAAATTTTGCATATTTTGGTGGGGTCCGAACTCTTTTAATCACGAAATTTTGAGTCTCGTTAAAAATAATTTTTTAAAAATATATCAAAATAAAATTCAAAAAAAATCTCCGCAAAAAATGAATGAAATATAAAATATTTACTAGCAAGATGCCTGTGTGTTGCACGGAATATGAAGATGCATTTGTATGAGTAGTTTATCTTGTGGGAGAAAAGCATGAACGAGGGAAGGCCGTATCTACAAATGTGGAGAGGAGTGCGGGTAAATTGTCATAGTTTCCCTCCTATCCGTTAGATATAGATTGAACGGCCTATATTGCAGGATGGCAGGCACACCATCATCACCAACTCTGCTTTTTATAAGAGTAGAGAAATCCTGAAAAATGATATTTTAATGTAATT
Source organism: Aegilops bicornis (assembly GCA_021605145.1). Classification (NCBI taxonomy): domain Eukaryota; kingdom Viridiplantae; phylum Streptophyta; class Magnoliopsida; order Poales; family Poaceae; genus Aegilops; species Aegilops bicornis. The sequence goes on from CM038670.1 coordinate 460,359,076, forward strand.
ACCGGTTGGCTTTGGTTTAAAAACTTACAGACCATTTCTTACAACTTATAGCCCATTTTCTCGGGAAGCCCATTTCTTACTACTTCTCCCCTCGTCTTGAAAGATTTGCAGCCCACCAGGGGTGAGAAAAGAAAGTAGGCCGCGGTTGGGTATTCTCCAAACAAGAGAACCGGGCTAGCCATTTTCAGAAAGAAAAAAGATATCAACTGGGCTTGTCATGTGCTTAAATAAAAGCGTAAGCATGGGCTAGACGGGTCACAGCCCCCGCACAGCGCTTAGTTGAGCTCCGTTTCTAAAACTAAAAAACATCTGGGCGAGCTACTGCGTCCCTGGTGTTATCCGCTCGTTCTGTAATTTTCTCGTTTATTGACTACATTGACAATGGCGTGGGACCTAGTTGTCAAACAATTAGGAGGAAGTATTTTTTTGGCTTGTAATAATGAGGCACCTTCTTGCGTAATGCAATGACCCTGGTGGGTCCCTACTGTCATCTCCTGATTCCTTTCGGTTGTTGACCATGTTGACAACTCCATACGACGGCGGGCACAACGAACGAACCAAGGCAGAGAGCAACGGGGAGGCCTCGGACGGGAACGAACAGAAGCAGTGGAAGGTGCAGCAGTGTAGTGGCAGGCGGAGGGGAGTACGAGGGAAACAACATGCAACTCGAGCTTACAAACGGTACAAAAAGCCCAAGGATTAATTGTTCATCAAATTTAGACAAAACCCAGATTGAACATGGCAATAACATCTAACCCAACCACTCTTTTTTGCAGTCACATACAAATGGGTCGGGTTGATCCATAAAATCAACATCATGTGCAAAAAAAATTTATTGGAGGATGAATAAAAGTTGTTGTAAATAGAAGCTGAGCATGTTCAGAAGCCCATTTGTCCACCTGAAACTTCTTTTTTTTGTTGTTCAATATGTCCGTCCGTGAGAAATCTCTTGCTGAAAAACTTAAGCCTCATGGACAATAGTAACCTCTGTCGGTGTTCTGGGAACGGGGGTCCCCAGACTTGCTCGCCCACGGCCACACAAGGGTTAAGCGAAGGCCGACGCCCATCTTCGTGAACAAGGCGCCCAAGACCCTCGCGAGGGTCCAAGCCTCGCGAGGCGGACGATGCAAGACCTCCTATGGAGTGGCCTAACCAAGCAGGCTAACGAGGAGCGGAGATATAAAGGCGAGGCAGACCTCACGAGGCTCTCGTGACGTGAGCCATGACGAACGGTACCATGCGGGTGCCAGGTGTGCGCCAGTGCGCGCAACGCCCCTTGTTCCCTCTTTTGTTCTAAGGAGGCCAGCGCAGACGAAGATACCGAGGCATTAGGCAAAGGTTGCCATATTGGTGCAACGAGACCAAGACCAGGAGGACAGCAGGGCGGAGGTCATCGTGGAGCCCAAGACGGCGTCACCCCAGAGCTTTTCGCAGGCGAATACCCCTTTTGTCAGGATAGCTTGTACTAGCTGTCCCCCTTCAAATTTTCCCGCCGTTGTTGGCTCCTTTCCCGCTCAATATTTGGGAAGAGGACCAAGGCCTATATAAGTAAAGCTAGCCACCACAGTAGAGGCATCGAATCCCCACGCCACAAGTTCATACACACAAGAACACCTCAACCTCAGGAGGCTGTTCTTCCCTTGTACTGTTCATCATCAGCCCAAGAGGCAATCCACCACCACCACACTGGTGTAGGGTATTACACCACAACGGTGGCCCGAACCAGTATAAACCTCGTGTCTTTTTGTATTGCGAGTTCGTCGAGTTCGTCCGCGAGATCTTAGCGAGCTAGAGCGTAGATCGGTAGGAGGGTAAGACTTCGCGCACACCCCAGTGTTCGAACCTTAAGGGTTTGCCGGAACCCCACATCCAACATTTGACGCGCCAGGTAGGGGTGTGCCGGAGCTTCTTCTGTTCCAACCAGCTCGCCGACGCTCCCCAGCAACGATGTCTGGCGATTCAAGGGCCGGCTCCGACCGCTAGGCAGCCTGGCCAGCCCGGCCAGCGCCGCCTACCCATGAAGGTCTCAACCCTGCACTCCAAGCGGCGCCGGCGCTGCCAAACCCTGCCTGGCGCGGTCAGCGCGGACAGGCGTCATCCACCCTCACCCCACGACAGGTACGAGCCGTAGCGAGAGCGGCGAGTCATGCCGCAGCAACGGCGCCGCACTCACGGCGGGAGCAAGCAAACATGCGGGCATTGCTCACCGTGGAAAGGGAGCTGCTGCGATGCAGGCTGATGGAGAGCGGCCGGGACACGCTGCTTTAGCGTGTAGCCGAGCTGCTGGACGCAGCGACGTCGGGAGCACCACCCTTCTGCTAGTGACTTCCTTCCCAGGCCGCTGCAGGGCCGCGCGGCGAACCTCACCACGTTCACGCGCCATCGACTACGCCCGGGGGCTTCATCAACATCAGCACGGCCGGCAGCGTAGGGGGCTCCAGCTCCCCCATGCCGCCCTCGACAAGCACAAGCGCAAGCGTCGCCCCCCATGGTCCCGGTCGGATGCTGTATTGTCATCCCGAGGACGCCGTCATGGGCGGGGCAACATGGAGCGTGGGGCACCATGGCGAGGTGTTCGGGGTGACGGCCCTGGAAGCCTACGTGCCCCGCATGATGGACCAAGGGTACGCACCAGAGGACGACCTCGGCCCATTCACTGGAGAAGATTGGGGAGAGGGGGCGCTAGGAGCCGAAGCCTTCCAAGAACCAACGGAGAACCACAACGATCGCGCCGGCAGCGGCAACTACAGGGTACCGCTAGTCTCTCAGGAACATGCTTATGCTAACCATGGACTACAGATGAATCAGGTTGCAGCGTCGATCGACGACCCAGGCACGGTGGCACCCGTCCCAACAAGGGAGACACGCTGGGGGCCACTAAGAGGGAGCCAGGGGCAAGGCCCTTCCTTGCGGTGCATGACGCCTGACGACACCCGGAGGTAGGCCCTCTGCCGGGGAGGCGTCGACATCCCTTCCCCCAGCAGAGGACCTGTGGTCGCCGAGGGAACCACTAGCGTCCTCTTTCCCTCCTCTGTGTCGTCCTGGTGACCGGTCGGCTCAGAGGAGGTCAAGAGTGGCGGAAGGCAGGGCCCCCGTCTGGCGATATGAAGCAAGGCCGGTACCTGTGAAGAAGGCCTAGTGCCTGTGAAGCTCGCCGCCCGTGACACTCTCACGTAATAATGAGTTGGGGCTGTACATGCCCCGGAGTCTCAGGGGTGCCGGCCTCAGGCCCTGGGGTTCCCTCCCACGCCTAGTGGCAGCAATTAGCTCTGGCGCTGGTGAGAAGACTTGAAGACCAGAAGACTAGACTAGGTGCCGGATGCCGCCTTTTGCTTTGGATCTCTCTTCTGTAGCTTTGCTTTCTGGATCTGGATTTGAATTGAAGCTGAGTTTTTATTGACGCGCGTGGGGAGAGCCTTTTCTCGTTTGAGCAGTTTCTTGCCTTCTGGATTTTGTTTTGTTTGGGACCCATGTCCGTCGGCTTTCCCCCATGAGCCCCTTGCGAGCGGGGCTGCGGGAAGCACGCGCGCACCAAGCACGCGCTAATGCTACAACTGGTGCTCACCTCACGTGGGGCCCCTTCCGACAGGGCAACGAGCCCCACAAGGTTCTTAGGAGCTCGACACATCGCAGCCCAGCTCAAAGCTGGCGCTGACTAAGGTAAACCAAGATAGAAAACTCGCATCAGGATTCACAAGTTCACGAGGACACAAATTCACATCGCAAGGAAAAGTAAAAACTGCAATTTGCTTACATGAGGGGCTCCCCCTCGCAAAATGCTCTTCCAAGTTTCCAAGGGCCACGTCCGAGTTTGTGCGTAGGAAGAAATGACAGGAGAACAAGGGATCAGCCAGAAATGCCGCTCGCTCGTCACCCACAGATGCATCACTCACGTTGTCGTCGAATTCATCGGCATCATCGCCGCCATCGGTGATGCCCCTGTCATCATCGTCGACCATGTCGCCTTCATCTGCGACGACCACCACCGCATCATCCTCCGAAGCGAAGGCTCTGACCAACGTGTCCACATTGTCCTCAACCTAGCGCGCTAGGTTGCCCCGGACAGCCATGGGTACGGGGGCGATGGCGGCGTCGAAGTCAAAGTTGCGGTCGGCTTTCTGGAGGTGGCTAAAGACACGAGAGAAAGCGCGCTCGAGTAGGCCATGCCCCCTTTCCTCCATAAGCTAGCGAGCTCTAGCAGATCGAGCCTCCAGGCGCATCACCACCTCGGTGAAAAAGGTCAGGTGGCTGGCATAATCATTTGAGTGAGGGATCGGCGCCTCCACGTCGCAAATATGGCCCAGGGCGATATTGGCCCTGTTCCGGAGATCCTGAAGCATAGGGCCATGCTCGCGCTCCAACATTCGACGTTGGAGCACCTCCTCCGTGTTTTTCCTCGCGACGGCCTCTGTGTGATCAACCCGCCTCTGGAGGGAATGCAGCTCGGCGCGGGCGGAGGCCAAGTCCTCCTGCGTCGTGACCAGGGCGGTGGCCATGGCTTCCGCGCGCCTCTCAGCCTCGTCCAACCTGGGCGTGAGGGCAGCGGCCCTGCCCTCATCCTTGACGCCCGCGAGCTTCAGCTTCAGGTCGTACCTGCCCTCCAGATCCGCGTGAACCACGGCCACCCGGCGGTTCACCTCCTCCTCAACTCCAGCCTCGCGAGTCCCGACGGCTTATTCTGCTTTAGCAACTAGATGTTCCCTCGTCTCCAGTTGCTCGAGCTTGCAGCTACGCTCCATGGCCTCCAGGCAGCACCTCCTCACGCTTCCGGAAGTCCTCTTCCTCTGCGGGCGTCGGCCTCAGCTGCGCAAGAGCGGTCGTGCGCGCCTCCACCTGCTTCTCAAGAGACGCGCTCCAGGCCTGGAGCTCCCACGCGCGCTTCTCCGCAGCCTCGAACCGGCGATCAGCCTCGCGAGCCTCTTCCAAGGCTCGTGAGCGGGCTTTGTGGGAAACCTTGAGAGGTGCCTCGGCCTTAGCGTTCTCAAGGTCACGCTGATAGCGGCCGAGGTTGATGGCCACCTTCAGCTTGCGCCGCTCCTCCGCCAGCCGGAGACCTTCAGCCTCAAGATGCGAATCGACACTCACGAGCTCTTCACCAAGTCGGCTCATCACGTTCCTCGCCTCCTGGAAGAGCTCATGGCGAACCACGCTCCGCCCGCGCTCAAGCTCGAATGCCCGGCCTTCTTCATCTTCCACCTCGGGGGCTACGGGCAGGGCACCAAGCGGTGCGCCACCCCTCGGCATGGGGATGGGGGCTGGCGCCATACCCGACACCAGCCCGTCCTTGCGAGAAGCCCAAGCGGGCCGGGGCTCACTGCTTGAGGAGGAGCCGAGGATCGAAGCCAACAAATTACCGTCAAAGACCAGCGAAGGAGTCTTGGGCACGCCTGCCAGGCTCCACGCTAGACCAAGGGGGAGGGGCGACACATCTGCAGGTTCAGCATGCCAGGAAGGCAGGAGCGCCCCTTCGACCAGCCTTGCTCCAGGAGAAACCAGCGGACACAGAGTGCTCGTGGCCGGCGGAAGAGTTAAGGAAGAAGGAGGTCGCTTCTCAGGAGGTGCGGCCGCCTCGATGGAGGGAGCCCTGAAGAACTGACGTCAGGAGACGAAAAAAATAGTACACAAGGAGCCACAGCGGTACGATACTTACACGTCGACGGCGATGTACTTCCTCCGCTTCAGCGGTCCAAAGATGCTGCTGCTGCTAGGGGATCCCTTCCTCTTGCAGAGCTCTTCGAAGTCCACACAAAGGCGACCGAACCGCTGGACGTGATGGCCGGTGCGCAGCGGCGCCGAAGAAGAGCTCGGAAGAATATATTCAGGGGTGCCCGGTTGTGGCGAACAGCCGGGCACTGGTTCACCACGACCTCCCGATCCGCCTGGAGCCTTGGCCTCGGGAGTCAAATACAGCGTCTCCTCAGCAACCGACACCTTGGGAGGGGAGTGGCAGGCTCCTGAGGATGATGCCCCAGGATCACCACTTGGCACGTGCTCCTCAGCACTCGAGCCGCCGGCCTCCGCCTGAGCTCGCCCACCTGCACCGTCACTTGGGGCGAGCTCAGCATCAGGGGCAAGGAAGGGAACCACGACGACGGGGTTCTCACGAGGCCCCTCCAGGCCGATCGGCCGCGGCCCCCATTCATCGAAGAGAGGCATGTCCTTTACAAATTCATCCTTATTCTTGCAGCATTACAGCAAATAGTTCTTCCTAGGCAGTTCGGCCGGCAAAAAGACACCCGTCAGAACCTTGAGCACTGTTCGCCGCGTCCCAAGGAGGAGCCCGGACTCCTGGAACCTCATGTGGTCCTGGCTGCTGAGCAAGGTCCACATTGGGCGAGAATGGAGCTGAAGCGTAGGACCCGGCGTTGGACGAATTCCTTAACCACCATCAGTGTAGTTATCCCGCGATCCTTGAGCAACCTCAACCTGAGCCAGACGTCCGCAAGGCCGGGGCTCACGAGCCGCTGATGGCTCCAGCCGGAGTTTGGAACAGCGGGCCCCGACGGAGCCTGGAGCAGAGGACAGAGCACACCGGCATCGACGAACACCCATCGTGTCTTGAATTCGCTCGTGGATGGAGGAAGCTCGAAATTGATCCCCTCGCCCGCCGTCGCAGCCACGGCCTGGAAGCTCACGCACCCCGAGCATTGCCGAGGGTCGGCCAGATGCAATGAGAAAAAGTGATGGAGGAGAGCCACTGAAGGAGCGATGCCCACCATGGCTTCACACACGAAGGCGAAGACAACAAGAAGAGTCACACACTGAGGGCCAAGATGCAGCAGGTGGATCTGATAATGCTCAAGCACAACATTGAAGAAGGCGGAGAAGGGAGGAATCAGGCCAGCCCAGAGGGCATCTTTGAAGATAGGGACCTCGGTGGCCGTCTAAGCCGTGCGAGTGCGAGACGCGGGCCAAGCCACCATCTCCCCCCACTCATTGAAGGTGGAAGCAAGCATCGGGCACACCTTGTCCATGGCCTCGTCGTTGAGCAACCGAGAACGGCTGAGCGCCGGTGCAAAGGACGGAGGCGCAGCTGGGAGAGATAGAGGACTCTTCCCCTTCTCAGCTTGTTTCGGCGCCATGGCGATGGAGCAGGTGGAGCGCCAGTCAGATTGGAGAAGAGAAGCAGAGCCACAAGGAAGCAGGGTAATTGGGGAAGCGAGGCGCAGGAGGCGGAGGAATAGCTGTGTAGGCTGTAGGGGCCGCATAGGCAGGCGGATTCAAAGGCAGCATGGGGAAGCGGAGACGCCCACGTCCAATCAGCCGCCACGCGTCGACCGAGGCCGCAGGCTTTTGTGCCCCGCGGTGCTCCGAACTTGACCCTTGGCTTTGCCGCGAAGCCAAGCCCGAGCGCACCTTGGGCCCAGGGGCTACTATCGGCGTTCTGGGAACGGGGGTCCCCAAACTTGCCTGCCTGCGGCCCACGGCGTTGGCCAAGCAGTTGGCCGTACGGCCCATCTTCATCAACAAGGCGCCCAAGACCCTCGCAAGGGTCCAAGCCTCGCGAGGCGGACGATGCAAGACCTCATGTGGAGTGGCCTAACCAAGCAGGCTCATGAGGAGCGGAGATATCAAGGCGAGGCAAACCTCACGAGGCTCTCGTGATGTGAGCCATGAAGAACGGTACCAGGCGGGTGCCAGGCGGGCGCCAGTGCACGCAGCGCCCCTTATTTCCTCTTTGGTGCTAAGGAGGCCAGCGCAGACGAAGAGTACCGATGCATCAGACAAAGGTTGCCATATTGGTGCAATGAGACCAAGACCAGGAGGACGGCAAGGCAGAGGTCATCGTGGAGCCCAAGACAGTGTCACCCCAGAGCTTTTCACAGGCGAAGACCGCTTTTGTCGGGATAGCTTGTACTAGCTCCCCCCCCTCAAATTTGCCCGCCGTTGTTAGCTCCCTTTCCGCTTGATATTTGGGAAGAGGACCAGGGCCTATATACGTAGAGCTAGCCACCACAGTAGAGGCATCGAATCCCCACGACACGAGTTCATACGCATAAGAACACCTCAACCTCAGGAGGTTGTTCTTCCCTTGTACTGTTCATCATCAACCCAAGAGGAAATCCACCACCACCACATTGGAATAGGGTATTACACCACAACAGTGGCCCGAAACAATATAAACCTCGTGTCTTTCTGTGTTGCGAGTTCGTCGAGTTCTTTCGCGAGATCTTAGCGAGCTAGATCGTAGATCGGTAGGACGGAAAGACTTCGCGGGCACCCCATTGTTTGAACCCTAAGGGTTTGCTGGAACCCCACATCCGACAACCTCGCATTCAACAGGAAGAATGTGACAAAGCTTCTGTTTGCCTGGTTGGATGCATATCCTTCCATCGTTATTGTCCCCAAGCGAATGTCACGAGAACTGAGAAAATCCTGGTGCTTATTACGCCACTGATTGGTTATAAGTTTTTCTCCATGTATTAGTGCCTAAGTAGACATGAAGATTGAAAACAATTAAGGTCTGAAAAAGAGTATGTCGAAAGAGCCACAACTGAACGGTTAATTCTAGTACAATATATATGGTCTTTCGATGTGCATGAAATCATCGCCTTTATATATAAATTCTCGAAGGATAGAAAGCATGGCAGCAAGCCAATAATTATGTTCAGATCATAACGAAACATTCTGATATATAAGATCTTGACAGAATCCAGCAGCATTGATAGGCTATCCATGGATGAACTCTTCATTGAGCATATACCATAATATTAGTACCCAAAGTGTACTCCAAGATGATATAAAACTTATGCGCACAAATGAAAAATGCAGCTTATGATTACAAATGTGTAGATGATAATATACGGTACCTGAAAAAGTGAGGACCTAAACACCAACTTCTTGTGATCATTAAACGAATCATGAATTACACCCAAGGTCTCCAGTTTGGGTGCAGAGACGACAGTTATTTGCGAAGGTTTATAACAATAATGAAGGAGCAACCTTTGAAGTCAAGGGGCATCTTCGATGATGAGCTGTTGTCCTTCAAAACAAATTCCAATGCTTTTAAGGTGAGGCGACTTTATTTGGAGACAACTAATAGGGATTTCTACTCCCAAAACAGTCAGCAAGTGCTCCAGGGCAGGGCAACTAGATTGGATGATACTATGCAGTGAGTCCTCCGACAGATAAACTACAAAAAGAGAAAGTTTTTTTAGCAATGGGAGTCGAAGCATTTGTACCAGATCGTCTAGTAGATGGCACTGGGCGAAGGTGGCGGTGTGGAGAGAGGAGGAAAACCACGAGATGGACAACGGTGGTGTGCGCACAAATTCTTGGTGTTCGGTTCGTGGTATGAAACTCTCGTGGTAATCGTATAACTCAAACTACTGGAGTTTTTCAAATTCAGGGGATGTCAGTCAAGCGTCCACCGTGCCTGGTATGGATGGCAGGTAGCATGTTGGGATGCAGAGGCGTTGAATGGGGCCCTACTGGTGAGAGGTGACGATGGCTCTGAGGAGATCAAATTCAGGAAGGAAAGAAATCTGACAACAGTCGAGATTGAGGGGCGTGGTGTGCAATAGCGGGCGCCACCGAGTTGGGAGGACCTGTGTGCGGTAGCAATCCTTAGTGGGGAGAAGCGAGATGATCTCCCCAAGGATGTCATTGGGAGATCGTTGATGCGGTCCACCGGAGATTCTACGGGTTACTCAGATCCGGGTGGGGGGGGGTCGCTGCTTCTCCCCGCGCTGCCGGGTGCGGGATCTACAACCGGCGTTGCCGCCGGCGGGAGCCTTATCTTCTTGGCGCTGGGGCCAGTCGGTTCCATTTTCCTTGTGGTCGTCGCGCCGAGCTCACGGGTTTGAGCAGAGTAGCCAGGGATGATCCTAGTGGCAGTGCGAGTGGGGAAGAAGGAGGGCTAGGGTTTTGTGTTGGAGTGGAAGAAGAGGACCAGGCGTTTTCTATACGAGTGAGGAAGAAGGTGAGCGGGGGTTTTCTGTACGAGTGAGGAAGATGGGGAGAGGGGGGGATTGTGGGGCGACGAAAGCGGGAGAGTCCAGCGAGCTGCAGTATAAGTGGAAGCGAGGAGGAACGAGGGTTTTTCTGGGATCTCCCCCTCTTCAAGAAATATGGGCTTCTCGTCACAAAAAAAACAAATGGGCTTTAAGATGGATAGGCTTTTGTATCGGCCTAGTCGGTTGCCCGTGTTTCATACTGGAGGGCCTTAACACTAGAGGCAGCCCATTAGATACACTCTCCAGCTCGAAACTTATAGCTCCTTTTCAGGCCGGCTTGGCATCCACCAAATTAGAGGATGGTGTACTGCATGCAGACACTCACACTGGTCGTAGCGCGGCAAAATGAGGGGTCAACTAACATGCCCACATTATACATAGATTAACAGGGATTGTGGGGGATTAAATCATGTACAAGCCAAATTCCCCTCCATTCCTCTCCAAACCCCTTGGGAGGAGGTTGAACCGAACAAGGCCTAAGACTAACCACAGTGGGAGTAACTTAATTCCATACGGTATCATTATAATATGATACTCAACCCTCTCTTTCTTCATTTAGTTCTATGCCACCTCATCAAATTTGCCTACTACTAGTTAGCATGCATGATACTACTTATGATACTCCCATTACAACCAGCCTGGTAGAATTAATATACCTAATCTAAATGGTCGCCGCCCGATCTCTTTGTCCTCCTCCAGCATCCGGCAGAAGAAGAATCATGCAAGACACCGTATGTATTCGCCGGCGTCGCCTCGGCGGCGGCCTTCATGGGATACAATCGGCGGCGGCCTCCCGTGTTCTACTTCTCCTCGATGATGGCGGCGGGCGGGGAGATGCTGGCCATCACCTCGTCGACATCCGCGGTGGCTTCTTTCTCTGACTGCATGTCACGGCCACGCACGCGTCGACAGTGGATGGCTCAGTCGCAGACATTGGAGGCGATGTACGACACGGCGGCGTCGAGGGCAGCGACGATGCCCGTGCCGCCGTGCTCCCTGACAAGCCAGCATGGAGCAAGTCGGCACTCTTCCTCGAGTCGTGTTGGAGAAGCCAACTGCAGAACCATGCGTTGGCTTAGCGCGGCAACTGCCTCCGACGGGCTAGGCGAGGTAGGTGGAGAAGCGAGCTGCCTCGCTCATAACAGTCGGGCTCAGCGGGCCACCCAGACAGCTTTTATGCCGGAGAATTGCTCTTCCTGCTCGTTGGATGCCGCCAAAAAAGTGGACAAAATGGTGGGAGGAGCTTGGCCGGCGTCCTGGTCCTGAACGGACGTGTGTGGTCGGAGTTGGTTTCTCGCATTCCACGCGTGTTTAAATGTAGGTTTTTGAATGTGGCGGGGAGGCAGGTACAACTGGGAGTGCAGTGGGAGGTGCCCTGAGCCGGCGTGCTGCTTCAAATGGCGGACGCAGTGAGAGGTTGCGTCCGCCCTGATCCCCTTGACCGTGGACCTTGACAGTGTACATCACCTTATGTCCAAATCTCAGATGCCACGTGTACCAGATGAATGACTCCAAGTTTGACCACCGTGATGCTACTAAGTGCGAGCCGAGGAACACTGTTGGAGACACCCCCCTCATAATTTTCCTACAGATAAATACACTGATGGTCACTGAAGTTGAGGTCGAAGCACGATACAGTCATTGGACTTTAGAATACGCTCAATGCAATCATTAAATATGAGTTACAGTAATTATATGGTCACTGGCTCGCCATAGAGCTCCATATTTTGTCCAGTTGACTTGTCAAATTTGTATACGTGGAACCTACTATTGCATTGTCATTACTACATTATGCCTGTCTCATGGGTCCCACCTGGCAACTGATGAAATAAATAAACATGTAAAAAAACAAGGACTATGCACGCAGAATCCGGAATCTTCGGCGTGCTGATCACATAGTAGGCTAATTATTTGAATCAATACACTTGAATGCTAATGTACAGATCTTTTCCTTTTAAATAATACCCATGCATGCACACATGTCGCACACCACATCCGCACACAACACATGGATACCCGTGCCTGCCTTCTCGTTCTCCATCTGCGGCTAGGTGGAAGGAGGATGCGTATGCATGCCGGACGGCCGCAACCACACATAGCCAATCGCGTGCTCTGTTCTGCTTGACCCATCGTGGAGCACCACCATGGCCACCACACACAGCAGTAGTAGCCAACAAGTAAGGAGACCTCTTCGCGCGCCGCTGCAGCAGCTGATCGCACGAGAAGGCAAGCACCAACCATCATGGCCTTCACTGTCCGGTTCATCGCGCTACAGCCAAGCTTGTCCAAAACAGCACCCTGCTGTGCCATCTCTTGTAGCACCTCTTTGTCGTCGTTGCTTGATGACCAAATGGAGATGAAGGCAAGGCGGTGACGGTGTCACGCCCAATATGCGATACTATCCTAAAGAGACTCGAAGGTCCCACCAAGGATAGAACCGCATATTGAAACGCTTTTGCAAGGTGGATATCATTACATCAACATTACATAATAGTGGGGATACATACATAAGGCATACAATGCCACACGAATACAACAATACATCATATACAAGATCAACATCCGACTACGGATGAAACATAAACGTAAACTCAAACGACATCCACCACCTTTAGCCCAAAGGGCTGCCGACCAGGAACCTAACCCAAGATCGACGAAGAAGCAGAAGAAGAACTCCAAAACAAGCACACATCGCTCTCGCGTCAAGATCATCGCATAACCTGTACCTGCAACTGTTGTTGTAGTAATCTGTGAGCCACGAGGACTCAGCAATCCCATTACCATGGGTATCAAGACTAGCAAAGCTTAAAGGGAAAGGAAGTGGTGAGGTTGCAGCAGCGACTAAGCATATATGGTGGCTAACCAACGCAAATAAGAGCGAGAAGGGAGCAAGCGGGCAGTCGTCAACTAGTAATGATCAAGAAGTGATCCTGAACTCCTACTTACGTCCGACATAACCCGTAAACCGTGTTCTCCTCTCGATCAACCCCGAAAAGAGACACTCACGGTTACGCATTACCGGTTGGTGTATTTTAGAAGAGTTTACTTCAAGTTTACTACAACCGGAGATTAACAAATTCCCATCTGCCACATAACCGCGAGCACGGCTTTGAAAGTTCAAACCCTGCAGGGTGTCCCAACTTAGCCCATGATAAGCTCTCGCGATCAACGAAGCATATTCCTTCTCCCGGAAGACCCGATCAGTCTCGGAATCCCGGCTACAAGACATTTCGACGGCAATAAAACAAGACCAAGAAGATCGCCGATGCTACCGACAATCCCGATAGGAGCTACACATATCTTGTTCTCAGGGCAACACCGAATGAACACTACGTACGGCAACCGACGATACCCCAAGTTGCCTAGGGGCGGCACCACAAGTGGCTCTGGTTTGGACCAACACTTAGACAAGCATTGGCCCAGGGGGCTGAATAAAGATGACCCTTGGGTTAATTACTCCCAAGGGAAAATAGGTGGTGGTGAGGCAAATGGTAAAACCAAGGTTGGGCCTTCTTTGGAGGAGTCTTATTCAAAGCGAACTGTCAAGGGGGTCCCATAAATCACCCAACCGCGTTAGGGACGCAAAGTCCGGGAACATAATACCGATATGACGGAAACTAGGGCGGCAAGAGTGGAACAAAACACCAGGCATAAGGCCGAGCCTTCCACCCTTTACCAAGTATATAGATGCATTAATTAAATAAGAGATATTGTGATATCCCAACATAACATAATCCAACATGGAGCAATCTTCATCTTCACCTGCAACTAGCAACGCTATAAGAGGGGCTAAGCAAAGCGGTAACATAGCCAAACAACAGTTTGCTAGGAAGGGTGACAAAGGTTAGAGGCTGACATGGCAAATTGGGAGGCTTGAGCAGCAAGTGATAGGTAGCGCAAAGCATAGCGAAAGAAACGAAGCAACTAGCATAGCAATGATAGTAATGAGATCCAAGGTGACGGTCATCTTGCCTGAAATCCTGCAAGGAAGAAGAACGAGTCCATGAAGAAGATGAAGCCACGAAGACGAACCAAGCGTAGACGAACGAATCCTCACGATCGCAACAAAACGGGAACAATCGAGAAGAAGCACACAACATGGTAAACACACCACACATGAACAAGACATGATGCACAAACAAGCATGATGGACTACATGAATCTACTCATGGCAAGATATGATGCAAACAAGAGCAGCACATCAAAGCAAGTTTAAATGAGGCCGGGAACAACATATAACAATTCCGGTAAGCCCTCATATGCAAATTTCGAAATTTGTCCACATCTGAATAAACCTTATGTTCAAGTTGTTAAACAACAAGTTAAGATGCACCACGATGATATACACGAAATTCTAGTCAAGTTACATATAAAGTTCATTAAATTCGGAGCTACAGCCTAGAAAATATGAGCAAAACAAGATAAGCATGGCATTGATACAAAATGCATCCAAACATCACGCAAACACCTCAAAACAAGTATGCTTCATGATAATATGAAACTACATGCAAAATCAAGCAAGTTTCATATAGAGCACACTCAAAACGGAGCAACGGTTCAACACATACACCCTATACAAGTTATGACAACAATCTGTCGAAAACAGCAACTAGGCATATTGCAAGCATCAAAACAACATGCTACAGCACCTTAACATGATAACAAAAGGCCTGGGCATGAAGTACAGGTAAAGCATAACAGAACATGAACACTGAGCTATCTCTATAAATCACTAGAACATGCTCAAAAACACATGGCAAGATTGCAAATAATAACAGTTTCAGACTTATCAGGAACCTTCTTCACTCACGCGATATTGCTGGATCGGGCTAACATCAGGTTGTAATGTTTAGCGCTATCAAACAACATGTTTCAGCAAGCTAGCATGTCAAACTATAGCATGGAATGAACCTACAAATTGCATAGAACAAATGTCCTTTACTGACCATGAGCCAAAAAGGATCAAAAGATATGATGGCACCCATGTAAACATGGCAAATTATATTACAGATTCATACATGGCAGGAACATAATTATGAAGGCATGTAGATGAGTTTGTGCAACTCTCTATAGGGTAAAACATGGCATGGAAAGGCACCCAACAGTAATAAGACATATTTGTGAAGTTAAGCATGGCAATATCAAGGTCATAGGGTGCATGGAACACTAGCAAAACACATGGGAACAACTGAACTTAATGTTAACAGGCTAACAACAACATTATTTAGAAATTTGAGAGCAATATTACAACAAGCTACAGCAGGCTATAAATGCAACCAGGGGCATGGGTGGATATAGCAAGACATGTATAACAAAACATCCTTATTGAGCATCTCCAGATTATGCATAGAATGACTTGTAGCAGCAGGTTAACATGGCATCATAATATAACAGAATCAGCCAAGCAAAACAGCAATAGAAAGTACCCTACTTAACAAGCTCGATGCACTCACTACAAAACCCACAAAAATCCCTGGATGGCACCACTGTGAATATGGCATGACATAGCACAAAACACATGTAGAGCTCATGCTCATAATATGCACACATCAAATGCAACAAAAATGACAAATCATCAAGTTATAACAGTTTCAGCAGATTAACATCATATAGCAGTCTTGCAACGATGATTCAGGCATCAATATGGACTCGAATGAACATGATGCAATGGAATGAAATGAAGTACTCGTTGAGGCGAACAATTTGACATATTACACGCACGAAACGGAGCAGTATGCATGGAGTTATGATGCGATAAAAATGGCCACATCAATCTGGAAACTTAGAGATGAAAACGACCTCGGGGAAAAGTCAACGGTGGATAGAGAGATTCGGGACGAAGGGAACTGGGACGCTGGGGCGCTGTTTGGATCGGGGGACGGGTGGATCTGGTCCATCTTCCTGGATCCGGCGAACTCCGGCGAGGGCGAACTCCGGCGAGCTCCTTTCGGCGCGGGGAGGAGCGGGAGGTGGCCGGCGACGACGGGGGAGGACGGATCCGGCCGTATCCGGCCCGGATCCGGCCGGAGGCGAGGAAGATGGCGGCGCTGATCCGACGGCGCGGCGCTGGAGGCGCGCGCTGCGAGGTTCTTGGCCGGGCGCGGCGGAGACGCTGGAGCGGGCGGGAGGCGCCGCGGGCGGCCGGGCGGAGATCGGGCGCGGCCGACGAAGCGGCGCGGAGGCGGCGGGCGGCGGCGCTCACGCGCCATGGAGCTCGGGAGGCGGAGGCGGGCGCCCGACGGGCTCGGCGCAGCGTCCATGGCGGGCGGGCGGCGGGCGGCAGTTCGGGCCGGGCGGCGGGCCGCCTGGGCTGGCAGCGCGGACGGACATGTCCGGTGCGGTGGGAGGAGAACGAAGCTAGGGTTTGGACCCAGAATTTCGGGGGAGAGGGCATATTTATAGATAGAGGGAGCTAGAAGAGTCCAAATGAGGAGCGGTTTTCGGCCACGCGATCGTGATCGAACGACCGGGAGCATGGAGGGGAGTTTGCTGGGTTTGGGCCACTTTGAAAGGGGTGTTGGGTTGCAAGGAGAAAGGGGCTTTACGGTTACCCGGTTAACCGTTGGAGTATCAAACGACCTCCAAATGGCACGAAACTTGACAGGCGGTCTACCGGTGCTATACCAAGGCCGCTTGGCAAACCTCGGTCCATTCCGAGACCGTTTAACACCCGCATTACCTAAAAGAGGCAAAAGGGGGCGCCGGGGGACATAGGAGTGCCGGATTGCAAAACGGACAACGGGGAAAATGCTCGGATGCATGAGAAGAACATGTATGCAAATGCGATGCACATGACGACATGATATAAAATGCAGATGATGACATGGAAAAGTGCAACACGCAAGCACATGACATGGCAAGGACGGCAAATAACTGACGGACACCTGGCGCATCGAATCCGGGGCGTTACAGACGGCTTCGGCCTTAGAGCACCGGCGAAATGCAGGTGCGCACACATGGACATACATACATTGGAGCACAGGCCAACCCCTTCATTGCCCTTGACATGCTCATGTTTTTCTTGTGCTCGCTGTGTGCTACGGCCGACGTGCTCCTGCATGACATGCTTGGCGTCAATGCACTCCTCCATGGAGTCCTGCTCGCGCGTGAATCACTCTTGATCACTGTTGAGTACCATTGTTATATTAGAAATATAGGATAGACTAGGAAATATTCTGACTTGCCGTGTACTCCAAGATGGCCATGTACTCCTATATATATGCCCACGAGGCTCAAGCAATACAATCAACTATTCCATCAAATCCCTCTCTACCTTCTACTAACAATCACCATGCCGTATCAGCCCCCCGGAGAACCACATCGCATTGCCACCATGGGTCCATGGCCCTAGCTCCTGCACTGCATATTGTGCCTCCTGCCATCGGCCGTCTACTCCGTATCATCATCATCTGAGTCCTAGAAGATCTCACCCACATCATCATTAGGCATGCAGCCGCCTTCATAGACAACGTGCGGAGAAGGAGTAGAGGCGACTGGGGACACACCACGTCGTGGGCACTCCGTACGTGCTCGTGTGCGTGCAGCGTGCGTGCTTTTCCATCATTGCTAGCTCTAAGGCCGAGGCTGCGGTCATCTTCGTCTCCGGCTAGTTGTTGATCAACGACAACAAAGAGGTGATGCAAGATATGCGCAGGCGCAGTTGTGTGCTAGCTTCACCGTAGCACACAAACCGGACATCGCTGCAGATGGCGCACGCCTCCATGTAGCCGAGTGTGTGTGCATACATGTATTATTCATGTACATTCTGCTACCGAGTGTGTGTGCATGCATGTGTTGTGTACGTGCGTTGTGTGCTCTATGTTGTGCGCGTATGTGCATGAGTTAGTGTGTTGGCATGTGTACATGCGTGGTAGCATGCATCCTATACATGCGTGGCTGCTTGCGTGGTTATCAATATAAAATATAAAATATCTTCAACTTAGCATCATGATGTATAGTCTGTAGTGGTTAGCGAATAGTTCATGTTCTTTTATTTGTTTATTCTGCTAACTGACTTGTGGCACCACAAGGCAGAGAGAGGACATGCTGTACTAGGCGCCACATAGACTGTTTGACCAGTCAACAAGTGCCATACAGATATGATACCGAGCTATACGATGAACCAATGACCGTACAATCATCACAACTCGTATTCAGTGACCGTATTGAGCGTATTCTGAAGTACGATGACCGTAGTGTGCTTTGGCCTCAACTTCAGTGACCGGCGGTGTATTTATCTCATTCTCCTATTCCTACTTTTAAGTTCCTACGAAGATAGACTTGTTCGGTTCAACCGCCTCCCTAGGTGTTTGGAGAGGAACTGGCCAGCGCGAAGCGGTTCTATAGGTGGGCAGGCGGCAAAAAAGGGGAAAACGCGTGAGGTTTTGCAGACACTCCACCACGAGGTTCCTTGCTCCTTCTCGGTCATCGGGAATCTATGTTCTTCCACTCTTTTTCTTGACGTGAGCTTTGTTCATCCTTTTGCCAACACACGAGACATCTAGCATCAAGGTGCACGTGTCATGCAAGAAAATGCAGATAATCAGATAAGCAGTGTGTAAGTGAGTCGTGCACTTCGATGGCACCTACTACGCATTATTTTTTCTCCTCGATGGCATGTGACTAGTACACCTACTCAACGACGGAGCACGGGATGGTAGCCATGACATGGTCAGCCCTTTTTTGGAGAGAGTACGTACTAAATAACTTTGATGTGTCCCGTCAACTCGCAGAACGATGAGAAGCTTGCTTACTACGCGTTCTCCCTCGCCAACGCGTGCGCGGTGGCTCGTAGCATGACGAGAAACTTTTGCTGACAAGTGGTGGACATGCAGCAGTTCATTTGGTGTCAGATTGCCAGAAGTGCTACTGTAGTACCATCATTATTGTTCGACTTCTAGAAGAGGTGAAGAGACAAGCGCAAGGTCACCTACTAACCTTAGGCTAGCCATAGTGGGAGTAAAATATGTTTACATAAATCCATATGTTTTAATCCACTTCTGCTATGCATGATACTAGTATATGATACTCCCCATAAATTAGTAACATAACGCATCCCAAGACATATATGCTTATGTGGCATGGAGTTAATGAGGGGTAATATGTTACCGTAAAATAATGCACCCCAATGCAAAATGAGTCTACAACATAATAACTGAAAGCTTGCATGACACTACATTTATGTTACTACCCACTATGATGATAGTAACATAAATTCCTTCCCGGTTTAGAGCAAGTATAATAGTCTTACTCAGTAGGCTACAAGCGATTCCACCTCAGCAAAATTCTGAGCTGGAGGATAGTAAATACATGAAAGAGAAGAGAGCGAGCGCTTCCTCAGTCGTCGGCTACAGCACAGGACGCGAGAAATGGCCACTCGCTTGCAGCAATAGCCAGCACTAGCCCTGCTGCTCACAGTCCCCTATGTCTCACAATCCAATCAATTGTATTTTACTTTCTCCCCATGCATGCAAGCATTGATTAGTTTGGTCATGCAACAACTCGTATAGAGCCAGCATATTACACGAGCTAACTTTTACAGAGGCTATTGTTGACATGGCACATGTATACAGCCGGTAGCCGGCGTTTCTATCAACCATGCTTTTATAGGGCTTATCTCAAAATTTTCGGTTTCCCATTTTATAAGTCTCAATTTGATTGTTCCCCGTCACATGCTCAGATTTCAAGGTGCATTAAATCATTGCATGCAGGGATTATGAGAAACTTGACCAATGCATGTACTTCATGCATGCATGCATTGCAACTAATGCATTGGTAAACAAAATTCTTTGAGGAAAACGAGCGGATTAATCGAGTGCTTTCACAAACCATGAAAATTATTCCACCACTCATCATCTACCTTGGTTGGTGAGATTTTTGAATTGATCCCTATAAACAGGAAAGGAGGTAACATGGATATGTTACTAGTCTAAATTACTGCCCACTATGACTAGCCTTAGTAGGTGACCTTGCGCTTGGCTCTTGGCCTCTTCCGGAAGTCGAACAATAATTATGGTACTATAGTAGTACTTCTGGCAATATGACACCAAATGAACTACTGCACGTCCACCGCGTGTAAGCAAAAGTTTCTAGTCGTGCTGCGAGACACCGCGCATGCGTTGGCGAGGAAGAAGGCATAGTAAGCAACCTTCTCATCGTTCTGCGAGTTGACGGGACACATCAAAGTTATTTAGTACGTACTCTCTCCAAAAAAGGGCTGACCATGTAATGGATTCCATCCTGTGCTCCGTCATTGAGTAGGTGCACTATTCACATACCATCGAGGAGAAAAAATATTGCGTAGTAGGTGCCATAAAAGTGCACGACTCACTTACGCACTGCTTATCTGATTATCTCCATTTTCTTGCATGACACGTGCACCTTGATGCTAGATGTCTCGCGTGTTGGCAAATGGATGAACAAAGCTCACGTCAAGAAAAATAGTGGAAGAACATAGATTTTCGACGACCGAGAAGGAGCAAGGAACCTCGTGGTGGAGCGTCTGCATTCATAATATTTTACATTATTCAGAAATATAAAATCAACCAATCATCTCCACAGTATACTGGAACAGTACGAAACACGGCAGCCCAGTGTAGTTACATCATACATGGCCAACCCACGCTATCACCATATTTCTTGGCCTCCGTGTGACACCTAGCTCTAGTAATCTACCAGCCCGTTTCACTTCTTGCTCCTCATCTCTCTCAAAGTGCGGCGGGCTGGCGTTTTTGCAGTCTATTGAGGTCGGTTAACTCATCACATGTTAGCAACATGCCAAGAGCATTCTAAAAAAATTACTCTACTCTATTGTTATGCCAAGAAGAGGAAGCGCTTTGACCGACAGACCAAACGAGACAGGTGTGTCGTGCCGTGAGTGGGTCCAGTTTCTCATATTGAACTTGTTTGGTGTAGTAGTAACACTTGGTTTTGACTATTGATAAGATTTTATATGGGGCCTAACATATTCTTCAGGGTTGACTTTGACTATTGATAAGATTTTATATAATTTGAAAATGATATCATTCGAAGATCCTTTCACGTTCCGTCTAAAAAATGATCCTTTCACGTACGAATTTGATGGTATGCTTTGAGCAACTTGCATGTCCTATACTGCTCGTGTTTGGATACTCTAACTTAGCTAGAGGTTAGACTAACCCCTGACTAACCCTGAACTAACTATAGCCAAAGAGGTGTTTGGATGACAGGGTTAGATTGACAATAAATGCACTTGATGGAGAGAGAAAAGTGATTTTTAGTGGTCCCCATGGTAACTAGCTCCAATTAGCACCACTTGGCTGGTGGGACAGAGAGAGAAAAGTGATTCTTCAATGGGCCCAATGAGAACTATCTCCAATTAGCACCTCTTGGGTGGGATCATTTTTTTGGTGGGTTTGGTGCAACTTGCTCCACTTTAACCCTCACGTTTGCATACTTTGGGGCTATTTGAGCCCCAACTAGCTCAAACTAACTCTAACCCATGGATCCAAACAGGGCCCAAGTTAGTCTCGGAAAACTCATTAAGCCCTATATACATGGACAGACGGAGTACATGATACTAGCAAACGCTCACCAGTAGTAGTAGTTCATTGGTTGGTTTCGATCTTTGATTCAGTTGTTGTGCTGCTACCGTCCAATATTTGCGTGTGGTTGTTTTTAGAATAAAAAAGGAGGTACTCCCTCTGTCTAGGTGTATTATCATCTTAGGTTGTGCATCACGACCAAGGCGGATGGGAAACCGAGAGAACTTAATGTTTTTTGCTAGTTAGCATTGCATTCAATGAATTAACCACTACATTTCATGTTTGGTACTAGTCTCAAGTAATTGAAAGCATGCACGGTCCACATCTCTTATTGGTTCATATGTCACGAAACAAGTGTTTTGGGATTATCTGGTTTTCGTAAGGTGACTTACACACCTAGACGGAGGGAGTAGTACTTACTGTGGGAAAGCTGAAGTGATGGTTGCTTCGCCCGAGCGACTTAGGATAGTCATAGTGGGAGTAACTTAGGTAGTAACATAACATATCCCAATACAAATTTGCTTACATGGCATGGAGTTAATGAGGAGTGAGATGCTTGTGGTAACATAATATGTTACTGTAACATAACACACCCCGAGGTAAAATGAGTCTATATCTCAATTAATGAAGGCTTGCATGTTACTACCACCTATTCCCTCTGTTCGGAAATACTTGTCATAAAAATGGATAAAAGGGGATGTATCTAGATGTATTTTAGTTCTAGATACATCTCATTTTATCCATTTTGATGACAAGTATTTTTGGAAGGAGGGAGTATATGTTACTACCCATTATGAAGGTAGTAACATGGACTAGTAACACATGCATGTTACTAGTCTAAATTACTCCCCACTATGACTGGGAATATGTGAGTACCAGCGGATTCAATGAACAGAGAAATGATGGTTGCTTCGTCCGAGCAACTTACTGTGGCAAAGGTGGGGCTCTGTGATTTGACTGCTCACTAGTCATTACTACTGCGGCGCAATGACCGGGGTGAATCTTTCCCTGCAGTTGTGCACTCAATATTGTTGCATTATAGGTGGAGCCGGATGAAGGATGTCCGACATGTCAGCGAAACGAAGTTGAATTGTTTCGGGCATTGCTATCAATCTTTCAAGATTTGTTTATATGTACGCATAATTTTAATGAAATTATACTGTGATGCTATGAAGGTTTCAACTTTGGTTCCCGCAGGAAAAAAAAGGTTTCAACTTAGGATTCATGTCTCCTCTTGCCTCAAGATTGTCTCGTTACAACATTTCATCAAATACAAATGATACTACCATGGCTGGTAATGCATCTCAATGGTTCACAGATCAGCGCCAATATTCACATCACAACTGAAGGCAAAGTTGTGAGAAGGTGTGCAAATAAAGAAAAATATATAATTGATCGCTGTTGTTCGTAGGCATGGCTCCATTTCCTGGGCACAGTGCTCGTTGGTTGGCAGCTAGTTTCACCCAGCTCTATAGCAAAAAAATAGGTGTATGGAGGACATCACAATCTGATTTTGTGCAGCTCCACTAAAATCGAGCTAACCATCCCTATTTGCAAAGATATCCAATCAGTGTGATTACAATAATAGTGGAACTAGATGATGAAACATAACACACACAAATAGAAGCCGATCACCTCTGTGATCTCTCTTTAGGACTAAGTACTTGTTGGACAATATTAGGCACGGAGTTAGATGAGGAGGATAGCAAAACCGATCTCCCTTTCTGCAGTCCCATAGAAATGGAAAAACATTGCTCATGTGACATTTTGGCGGAACTGCACAAAACACTCTTTAAAAAAAGTGATTTGTGCAGTTCACCAAAAGGTCCCAGTAGCAATGAGGTGAAATGGATAACCCTGTTTGCAAAAGGAGGTAGAAAGGAAACAATTACTGCCCAATAACATGAGTAGAAGACACATACGCCAACAAAAAAGAAGCATATTCCATGTAACAAGGAAAAGATAGCAGCATGGTGGTTTATCAAAAATGGTTTCTGGACGAGATTGCAAGATGGAAAGTACGCCGGCAGAGATATGATTTAAGCAAACAACTAAATAAGATCCACATGCAGGATTTTCCACATGCAGCATTGTGGGAAGATAGGCAGTTGAGCAAGGCCGTAGGAAGCTGTACCTGACGGTCATCAGGATCTAACTAGGAACGCGTCGGCGGCCGGGATCTGCCCATACTGGGGCAGCGAGCAAGTGGCGATGGCCCTACCGCGCCGGAGCTTGGTTAGAGAGAACGGCGGGTACCGCAGATCGGGACATGCTACCTCAATGCCGTCGAACGGAGAAACGATGCGCATCCTCCCTTTCCGCCGACGGATGGGATGCAGCCGGATCACTGACCAATGGTGAGAGAGAGGCCACCGCCACCTTGTGTGAGATGGTGTGACGAGAGACAAACCCTGACAGGCAGGCTCCATTGTATATAGTGGAGCAGATTTTTCTTTTTTCCTGACGACAATCGTTTTATATTCTGTACATGCCATTTAGGAACATAACTTTATTTAATACTAAAGCATCAAGTCAAACTTTGTTCCGTCTACGCGTGGTACACGACCCTCCTTCGAGTAAACAACCGCTACATGCGTCAAATTATCATGTGGGCTGCCTTTTCGTACGGAAATGAACTCCACCGTGTACCCACGCGGGTGTGGCCGGGAACGAGACATGAGTACGTGTGTCCTGCATGCAACTCTTCTTTAGGCGCAGGTACGTACGTGGGCGGGTGTGAGAGAGATGGTTTGTGCAAAGCAGAGGCAATGTGTCGATGCTATCTCAAACAAAAAAACGTAACATATGCAATGTGTGTGAAATAGAGTCATGGATATATCATATATAGAGGGAGCGATCCACGAGAAGAGAGTGGAGGGATCATCGGCATGAGATATCAATAGAATCAAAAACATGGATGAATTGTGTGATTGCGCAATCGATAAAGAGGGCCATCAAATTTGTGTTTGCCCACGTCAAAGATACAGGACGGCTGGCCTACTGGAATTTGAGAGGGCGGAGGTGCAGTTTTTCTGTGTGGCATGGATACCTACCTACAACGTTCGACTATCGGTGTGTGTGTGTGGGGGGGTGGAGGCAGAGACCTAACTTTAGAGAGGTAGATCGACTAGTATATGTGTGGAGAAGGAGAGAAACCTACCTATGTATTGAGGGAGATCGATTGGCATCCATGCATATGGGTATCAGAGTAATAAGGTTGGGAGAAAGACAAAGTTAGAGTGTCTGATGGTTGGTGGTGGAGTTGCTTCTCATAAATGGTGGGAGAGACCTGCTAGACAAAACGAAGGGTACGAGTGCAATATGAATAAGAGAGGGTCGGGGATGTCTGCATGTCTATGCACGTGCGTGTGAGAGATGGGTCGGGAGGTATGCAAGGATGATGAGGGGGACGATATGGTTGTGGTAAGCAGACATAACTACATAGGAAGATCAATCGTCATGTCTCCGAGAAAGGGAGAGACATAAATAGTGAGGTAAGTCTATCGGTGCGTGTGGAAAAAGAATTATAGTCGACCTAGCTATATGTAGGGAGATCGGTACGTATACATGCATGCATGTGTTAGAAGCAAATAAGGTCCGGAGAGACGGACAGGGGGAGGAGGGGTGCGGCTAGGAGGTGGTGCGAGAGGCCTACTATGTCGAGGGGGGAGGAGTGTGCGAGTATGAGATCGATGAAAAGAGGGGCGGGAGTGTGCACCAGCATGGAACCGTATTGGATGGTGAGAAGAGAAGAGGGGAAGTGTGTGTTTGTGGTAAGCACACTTGGCTAGAGAGGTATATAGACCGATGTGTGCCAGAAAGAAGGAGCCGGGGGGGGGGGGGGGGGCTACACGCACCGTGCTGATACGTCTCCAACGTATCAATAATTTATGAAGTATTCATGCGATTATATTATCATTTTGTGATGTTTTACAATCATTTTATAGAAACTTTATATCATTTTTGGGACTAACCTATTGAACCAGTGCCCAGTGCCAGTTGCTGTTTTTTGCTTGTTTTTTACATCATAGGAAATCAATATCAAACGGAGTCCAAACACCGCGAAACTTTTTGGAGATTTTTTATGGACCAGAACACCCATGATGGGCCGGAGAAGCACGTGGGGCTGCCCCAAGGGGGGCACGACCCACCAGCGCGTGGCTGGGGACCCAGGCACGCCCAGGTGGGTTGTGCCTACATCGGTGGCCTCCCGCACCCCCTCTTTACCCTATAAATTCACAAATATTTCAAAACCCTTCGGGTTAACCTAGATCAGAAGTTACACCGCTGCAAGGCTCTATAGCCACCAAAAACCAATCCAGACCCTTTTCGGCACTGTCATGGATTTGTCACGGCAGATGTCTAAGTGTGAGGACTTAGTCGTGAGGCCAATGCTATGTGGTAGCCTGAGAGGGGTTGAGCGGAATCGAGAGACGCGAGGCAATCAACACACAAGACAAGGATTTAGACAGCTTCGGGCCCCGGGAAACATCATCCGGTAATAGCCCTACATGTTGTTTGCGGCTAGGTCTCATTATCATCACGAGGGAGTCACCGGTAAACCGGATCTTTGTGTCTAGCCCTAGAGATTGTTTCTTCTTGCCTGTCCCTCTTTGGGGAGCGCTGCCCCTCCTTATATAAGTTGAAGTGGCGGGTTACATGTGGAGTCCTATTAGGATTAGGACTAGTCTAGCTTTTAATACAAACCGGATACAAGTCCGGGTCTTAACTCGTTGTAAGGTAAATATTCCTTATGGCTTTCCTTGTAAACCAGCCCACCATAGTATGAACCGGCCTTCTGGGCCTTGGGCCTTGTCATCCGTCTGGCCAGCCCGCTGGGTTATCAATGAGTCGCCAAGTCCGGCCGGGTTATACTTCGTGCCTGGTTACGCCTCGGGGTATATCCCTGACATTAGCCCCTAGTTTAATTTGGATTTATCCATGTTAAACTGATCTGCAACATAAACACAAGAACAAATTTGGCGGGTTGTGCTCCGCTTTAAATATTCTTAAACCGGCACCTGATTAGCCTTAAACCCTTGTCATTTCCTCCCTCTAGAAAATCCGGGTCAGTAGACCAGCTTCATAATCAATTTGCTTGTAGAAAAAATGTTGTAAATAAAGAATCCATTTGACTCGGCCTTCAATGCTCTGACTTGACAAAAATATTGGTCTTCAAATATTCAACTGATATTCAGCCGGCTTGAAAATATAGAACTTGCCGATCTATGATTTCCAAAATCGCCGGGTTATAAAGACTGATAATTCCGGGTCATGATTGTTTCCAACACCGGTTCATTATTGTTGCCAACGCCGGTTCATGATTATTGATGACGCCGGGTTATGATTGTTGCAGACACCGGGTCATAATGACTGGTGATGCCGGGTCAATCTGGTTTGCTCAAAACTGAGAACTGGAAGATATTTCTCCCTTATATCCATATTACCTGTAGCCCCAAGTCTTGAATAGAACAAAGTGATGATTTGAGACTTGTTTCCATATAATTACTGCCACTTTGAAGAAATCCATGTTGTCCATCTCAGTCACTAGTAAAAACTGAATACTCCATATATGTAGCCCCCAAGTGCCGGGTTGTCATGCTTACAGCAACCTGGGACTTGAGATTGCCTTATGCTTATAAAAACTTCAACCAGTGTAGCCCCCAAGGGCCGGGTCATTATGCAATAATGAGCAGGGACTTTGTAAATATAATCATGTATATTTGAGCAGTGATGTGTAGCCCCCAAGGGCCAGGTCATTATGCAATAATGAGCAGGGACTTGATATATACTTCAATGAAAATAACATCTTATAATGTAGCCTCCATCGCAGGGCTTGAACCCACATCCACAAGGTTAAGAGCTTTGTGCTTCATCAACTAAGCAATGGACCCTTCAATATAATGGATTTAACTTGTGTACCTTGAATTGTTGATAGGAGCAATTGGTAGCCCCCAAGGGCCGACTCATTACAATGTGATGAGTCGAGTCTTCAATAAGTTGATAAAAAATTGACTTTGCATTAGCCCCCAAGTTCCATGCTGCATGCTGGCAGTGACATGGGACTTGCATATTTGATGTAATCTCAATTTGAATAATGTAGCCCCCAAGTGCCAGGTCGTAAGCCTGCAGTGACTTGGGACTATTCCTTCCATTGTCGAATAAATCATATCCATCGATAAAATAATATCCATTGTGCTAAAGCGACTTTGAAAACTTTAATCATAATACTGGTTGTTGATAACCATAGTAAAAATCCAGCCATGTTGGCTATTAAAGATTTGAATAATATATCCAATGATTTATAAGCGCATGATTCCAATCGCGCAATCAAAATATATACTGGCGACTTATAGTCCAAAGCCAGGCCGGTTTAACAAACACCGGATAATTTCTCATCATACACTAGCGACTTATCGTCTTAAAGCCAGGCCGGGTTAATAAACACCAGATATTATTTTATCTCATATTGGCGACTTATAGTCAAAAAGCCAGGCCGGGTTAATAAACGCCGGTGATTTATAATTATGCTTTATTCAATCTGTGACATTGAATCACATCGTTGGTTGGTCAACTTTATTGTAGTAAGGGTGATAACCCCAATCTTGGGTACTGATAACTCCTTCCATATTGTGCCGGTTTATGATAAAACCGTACCGGGTTGTGATAAACACCGGATTAACCATATATAATACTGGCGACTTATAGTCAAAACCAGACCCGGTTAATAAGCGCCGGATTATAACTGATCAGGTACTGACAACTTGTAGTTGTAAGCCAAGCTGGGTAAATGAACGCCGGTTTATCAAAAACATTATAAATCTCATCAAAGGAGAAAAAACTTGGCAAATAAAAGCATATGAAAACTTGTAGTCGAGGCTTTTCATGGGCTGCCAGGCCCCAAATCAAGACTTTTCATGGGCTGCCAGGCCACTGAGTTAAACCATTTTGCAAAGCCTTTTAAGATGGACCTCAATCTTTAACCAATCATCGTTTTAACTTTGACAAGTACAGGGTCTATGAGATTGACTTGTCAAAGTTTGGCGGGTCATACCAGGTTTACCTGGACGGAGTGGCTGACTTAAATAGGCAGGATAACCCGGGGTTTTAGGGGAATACACCCGGCTTCCAAGCCGTGGCTTGATAGCCTATTACAAGTGTGGATTCTTTGTTCATTGCGAAGCAAAGAATCCTCAAGCAATATTTTAAGCTGTGCTCAGTGGGTGCCTATGTTTGAGCTGTGCTTTTGCAACGCTCTCTTTGGCCCCTAAGTAATTTTCTTTTGGACTTGAGCCGATCAAGAGGTGTAGCTATGGTTCGAATACGACCAAGCCCCCAAGTGATTTTCCTTGTGGCCTTCCGCTGATCAAGAGGCGTAGCTATGGTTCGAATACGACCAAGACCCCAAGTGATTTTATATATTTCTAAGCTGTGCTTGCTAGGTGCCTATGTTTGAGTTGTACTGTGCAACAAACTCTCTTTGGTCCCTTTAATTTTTCCTGAGAACTCGAACTTGTGAGAGATTATCCTTTTGAACTGGATTAAACCGGATATTGAGAGCTTCAATGCTTTGGGGGAAACATCGTTCCCTTGAACCGGATTTTAAACCGGAATCTTCATTTTCAGCCAGAAATTTTTTAACAGCCTTTAAACTCAAACTTGCGAGAAGTTAATCCTTTTTTGAACTGGAATTTCTTCAACCGGATTTGAGAGCTTCAGTGAGACTGACTTCCCTTGAACCGGATTGTAAACCGGATGTTTGAGAGCTTCAGTGAGACTGACTTCTCTTAAACCGGATTGTAAACCGGAATCCTCTCTGATGACCCAGAACTTCTTCATTGAGCCAGGATTTTGTAACTGTCATACACTTTCTAAGCCGGAAATTTTCTGACGACCTTTAAATTTCCATAGATATAACAGTAGCCTCCGGGACCGGGTTATCTTTCCCTCCATCGTCCTAGGGTTCTTAAATTTGTTGAAACCGGCAAGATTTGCTGAGTCATGTCATCGTAGCCCCCGAGTCTCAAAGTGACTCAAGGAGTTGGCTTGAGATTCTCCATATTTGACCGTGATATAAACCGGCATAAATTGTATATCTTTGGTGTTGATAGCACGATGTGAATCCACAGAATGCCGAGGTGACTGTGGCGGGTTATAAATGTTCCCATATGAGCCGTGTCAGCAACTCGGCCAATGGTTCTTCCAACCGGCTCCTTGAAGTTTAACCAAACTGTAGTGACGGCGACTTGTGTGCCTGTCCATTGAGCCATCCAGTGCAGACGGCGGTTGATAGTATATGATAATTTGCCTTCAATTTGTTGAAAGAAAACCGGGCTACCCAAGACGTGACTTGTTTATACTCAATAAACAGCTCAGGCAGACAGGTGCGGCCTGGTGTGTTGATGTAGACCAGACCGCAAGGGCGGAAGTGTAATCTCTTCCGTTGAGCAAGGCAGGATGGATAAATGTTAGTGCAAAATGATGATGCTAGGCACTCCATATCCGCGATATAACTCCACTTCGGCGGTGAATAATTGTCCTGTTATGTTAGGCCAGAAATTATCTGTTGCAGAGTTGATGATCACCTCGGTGACACTAAAACCAATCACGACCGATTCGGTCGTGAGAGCAGACAGATGAGCCGGCCGTGGCGTTGTAAGCCGGTGCGGACGGGCGAGTCAACCGCAGGTGCGGCAAGCCGTGCGGGCAGGCGAGTCGATTGCCGGCGCGGTAAGCCTCATGGACGGGCGAGTCAATCATCAGTGTGGACAGTTGAGTTGATGTAGATCGAGCTGCACGGGCGGCGGCTTGCGCATATGTTCGTCAAGCATCATAGCACGGTGAGATGATGGCGCATCATAATAGTAGCGCGAGTTATATATCCATTATCCCTACTATTGCAATGAACAATTGTCCTATATACAAAAATACAAAAACGAAAGTGATTGTTCTTTGACAAAAGGAATATGTGCCAAAATTATACTTAGAGGGATATCACCTAATTCGCCCGGACAACAGATGAGTCGGCCGTGGCATTGTAAGCCGATGCGAATGGAGGAGTCAATTGCATGCACGGACAAGTGAGCCAATCACAAGCGCGGTAAACCTCGCGGACGGCGAGTCAATCACATGCGCGGTCCTGGCAAAACTGCAGGGGTGGCGACTTATACACATCCACTGAACAAGCTCGTATGAGCGGGCGCGGTCCCGGTGATTCAATGTAATCCGGGACGCATGGGCGGCGGTCTTTGCGCACGCCCGTGAAGCAGCATGGCATCGATGAACATCAGTGCGAGATGATGCTGGCACGCGCTCCATATCCGCGGTATAAAAACCCCTTTGTCATCAGTAATTATCCTGCGTAAAAACTATTGCAAGTCCAAGTAATTGTTCTCAAACAATTTAATATGTACTCATAAAATACATAGAAAGGATAACACGTGCTAATTTGTTGGAAAATCTCAAATGAAAAAGATAATCGGATGGATGCACGTCTGCTGTGGCACCAGCGCCCACGTGGGTCTTCATTTGTCTTTTCCTCCTTTTTTGAGTACTGATTGCCTCTTTTCTTTTATACGATGACAAATCAGCGGTCAGGTACGTAGTAGATGCAAGATTGTCCATTGGGATTTAGCCAAACTTTGACCGCTGGTATCTTTGAGTATTTAACTCAATAAGAGTCGCGCAAGGGGCGATCCCTTGAAATAGACACGTCATCGCAGGCGCACTATTCGGGTGGCCAATTGGTATTGAGCTTTGCGCTAGCCAATCGCGTTCGTCGGAGCAGGTTCTTCTCTTCTTCACGCGACCTCTCGTCTCATTTTCTTTGCTGCTAAGAAAGGAAGAGAGAAACTGGCCAGATTCAGCAGCCTCCTCCCCTCCGCGTACTTGCGCCGCCGCCTCTGCCACTTCTCCCGCGTCTTCTCGTCCCCGTTCCTCTCTCCATCCCTGCTTGTCCCCTCCCCCTTGACCGCCTCTCTCCTCCTCTGAAGGAGCACGAGGCATGCCGATGATCCTGAGCCGCCTCCAGCCTACACCCCACACCCCTTGTCCAATCCCTGGTGCTCCTTCGCCACCTCCTTAATCCACCAAATCCACCCCGTCCACATCCGCTTGATTCACTCTGTCGAGGTTCTAGCGTGAGATGATCACGGGCAGAGAGGGAGAGGATGAGTCGTGGGCGGCATTGAGGCATGATCTGGCGGATGCGCGTGATCTGGAGAGCCAGTGGGTGGTGGTGTGCGATCTGGAGAGCCGGTGGGTGGTGGTCGTCGCAGATCCTCATCGTTTCTTTGGGAGAGGAGCTCGTCGAGAATCCCCTCTTCTCCATGATGTTTGCGATGGAGGTGCTCGGTGATGATCTTCTTCTCTGGACGCAATGGAAATCGTCAAGGTGCGCCCCCACTCCCCTCCTCCTATCTAGGTATGCTAAATTCATGTTGGTTGATGGTTTGGCATTTATTCTTCGGAATCTCGACTCCTTGTCCTTGTCAACATATATGGTGGCTGCGTTGAAGAAAAGGGACCAAGGTACTGCCCAGCAATTGAAGAGACAGTGTTATATCATGAACAATTTTTTGCTTTGTTACGTTGTTCCATATAACATTATATTTTTATCTATTATGTGTAATCGACCTGAACTTGCAAAGATCTTGGAAAGAAAATTTAGTTTCGGTATATGGAATATATTATTTGCCAATCACATATGAAATATGAACGGATATTTCTTTGTTGCGGATTGTAAGGTTCAAAGATAAGGAATCTAATCAGGTGTTTTTGAACCATATGGTAGAAATTTCCCTAAGCTATATCTACAGGTCTCTAGCTATGCTTCAGTTATGCATATTTCATCATTTTTCATTTTTCACCAATTGTTCTCAGTCTGATACTTTAGTATCAGTTGCTCTCATCTATGCTATTTCATGTGTAAAAATCATATCTTCTGCAATAGTGTTACTCAAAACTTACAACCTCATGGGTTCCTTTTGTTAGTAAATGTTGTGAAAACATTGAACTTTATGATGGATCGGATGCACTAGAATTTTTTTTGTTCATGTTTCTTCATAACTTTTAAAATATGGTGTCCAGGTGTAGTTCAGTAATTTTGACATGTATATTGTTGTAGGTTGAGGCTGTATGAACTAAGTGAGCACAAGGTAAATGGTGAGGGAAATTGTCAGTTAGTACTTATAAGTGCCATCCTCACCTGAATACTTAGTTTTGTTTTGTTGAGATGAGCATTATAGCCTGCATTTGATCATAAACATGTTCATTAGCTAAGTCTATTTCATATCGGGTATTGTCTCATTGATATTCTCCAGCAGTGATGATATGTAAACAAGGTAAAAGGTGATGGCTTCTTACTGTATATAAACAAAACTTTCCTCCATTCTTATTGGGCATGATGTAACTATGTTGGCCTAACCTTTCTTTTTCTAAAACTTCAATGCTGAAAAACGTTTCGTGCAACATTGGAACAGAGTCCGGGCAGATAGAAAGTGTTGGACAAAGGGCAGGCACAGGAGGCCATGGCGAGCCCGATGCCCGTAGGCGGAAGCAGCATGAGGTGGTGGAGGGGCGGATGAGGGCGGTGTCGGAAGTTGAGGGAGGCTCGCCGACCTGTGTGACATGAGTAGTCAGGGAATCGCATCGCAAGAGGCTGCTCTCCTCTGCCGAGGTTGCTCTGCCTCTTTCCATTGTTTTCTTTTGTGCTGTTAGGTTGTTACTCGTCACTTGTTCATACATATGCCTGCGGGCCTATGTGTTTCTTTATAGTCAATATCATGTGATTCACAACCTGCTATATGTCACAGCCCTAGAGCTTGCTTATAACTAGTGGCATTGCATCCATGCATCATGTTTAATTTTCATGAAATTTGAAATGGGGATGACAAACCCTAGCACTAAATGAAATGCATTTAGGATCAAAATAAAAATATTTTCAATGAACCCAGAATGCCTTTAGAAAAATTCATTATTTTTATGAAGGTGAAAACCTCTGCCAAAAAATAATGCACTTATTTTAGGCCACTCTGGATTTTTAAATTAACTCATATTGTATTTGAATTGGGGCCTTTAAATGCTATATATATATTTTAGATGCTCCAAAAATGTTGGAAATTGTTAAGGGTCCCTGAAATAATTCAGAAAGCACCCATAACTGTTCCCAGGATTTTATGAAATGGTTTGGTATTATTACTAAATCAAAACAAATAGCAAAAACTAGAAAAACAGAACCGAAATAAAACAGAGCAGGGAAACTTACCTGGCGCTCACCTGCAGCAGAGCCGGCCCAGCTTCCGTTCTGGCCCAGCCCACCACCGCAAACTCCCTCACCCGGTCGTCTACCTCTGCCTACTGGCAGAGGCGTGTCGCCCGCACGCGCATCGGACGCCACCTCCTGCTTCCCCGGTCCTCCTAGCGACGCCACGACGACGCCCCGTGTCCCCTCGCTCCTCTCCCTCACTCGCTGCTCCCTCTCTCCTCCCCTGGCTCTCTTCCCTGAGCTCACCCGAACGGAGCCGCCGCCACCGACGAGCTCCACCACGGCCGCAGCCACTCCCTCGATCTCTCTCCGCATCCCTAAGCTCCGCCACGACCCCGTGGAGCCACACACCCGACGCACGCGACCAGAGGATGCCCCAGTTGACCGGAGCATCGTCGTCTTCATCTCCGGTGCCCGGAGATCGACCCCGTCGATCCGCCTCGTCCAGAGCGTCTCTAAGGCCGCTGACCTACCCTGCCGCATCCCTGTGAGCTCCTGCTCTTTTCCCCCTTGCTCGCCCCTCCATTCCCGTCCCCTAGCCCCGTCCTCCGACCACGGCCGAGCTTGCCGCCGCCGTGCCATATCGTTCTGCGTGGCCCACGATCGCCCCGCCCTTTTTGAAGCGTGTCTCCGTGCTCACCGAAGCTCCCGGAGCCGAACCGACCAACACCCGCCCTGCCGTGCACCGTAGCTCCTTCCCCCTCCCGAACTCCGGCCGCCGCCCAAGCGGAAGCCGCCGTCGTTCTAGGCCACCTCCAGCGAAACCAATGGCACTAGTCGATGCGGACGAGCACGGGCAACACGTAGATGGCCTCCGCCGTTGGTTTGGTCGCCGGAGACGCGATCCCGCAGCCCTCCGCCGCGTCTGGCCTCGCCGGCGTCACGATGCCGGCGCGTTTGACCGTTCGACCCGGGGTTTGACCTCCCTGGGATCATTACATGTGGTCCCCACTGGTCAGGTTTGACCTGGACCCGGCTTCGTTGACCTGCTGATGTCACACTGATGTCAGGCTGACGCAATAACTCTTTTTATGGATTTATTATAATTCAGGAAATTCCAGGAAATAGTCAAAACTTCTAAAATTCATAGTAATTCAACCATAGCTCAGATTGAAATAATTTATATATGAAAAATGATCAGAAAAATCTAATCTATCCATCTGTACAATTTTCATGCATGTTGGAAAAACTTAAAGTTTCTGTTTAGGACATTTCAATTAAATGTCATTTGAATTTCACATATGGAGTTTGAATTTGAACCCTTGGTTCAAACCAACTTCATTTAATATGGTTGCTAGTTGCACTAGTTCACTCAACAGCATATTGCCATGACATTATCATGCATCATATTTGTGCATTGCATTGATTGCGCTTCTTCTTTTTTTGCCGGTGCTTGTCCCCTCTCAGTAAGACGTGTACCGACGACGTGATCGATGACACCGATGAAGAACTATATTATCTTCAGAAGTGCCAGGCAAGCAAAAAAAACCCTTGTTCATTCCGATATAATCCCACTCTCTCGCTCCTGCTCTATTTTACTGCATTAGGACAATAACGACTCATGCGTTACTTGCTGCGGTAGCTGAACCCCTTTATCCTCTGCACGACCTGTCATTCCACAGTAATTAGATGAAACCCACTAGCATGAGTAGGAGTTGTTTGAGCCCTGTTGTGCCTACTCATTCATGCTTGTTTGTCATGCCTGCTACTGCTTAGAGTTGAGTCAGTCTGATTCATCGGGGATGAGTCGGAGTTGTGTGAACATGTCCTCATCGTGTGTGAGCTAAGTGTGTGAACACGATTTGGTAAAGGTAGCGGTGAGAGGCCATGTAGGAGTACATGGTGGGTTGTCTCATTGCATCCGTCCTCAGGAACTGAGTTCTGTGTTTGTGATCCGTGAAACAGTTACTACCACACATTGGGATCCTTAATTGACTCTCTCGGCTTCTTAATCACCCTTGTCCTCTGTCCAGGAGTTGCAACTAGTTTCTGGTGTTTGTAGGATATGTGTTGGAGGCCGTGCGTGGCTGACCCTAGGGGTGGGCTATGATGCGGTAGATACACCGTGGCCGGTGTCTGAATGCCCGTTTGGTATCTCGGGAACCCTGCACACACATCGTTCGGGGCCGTTAGTGGAAACCTCGGGCAGACTCCCTGCGGATGGAACCCGAATAGGCGATAAACTGGACTAGGGACTTGAGTGTTTAGGTAGGCCGTGGCCGACACCCTCGGCTGGGCTTCCGCTTGAAGGTTGCCGAGTACATGTCGTGTAAACGGCGATAAGTGGTGAGCGTGTGTGAAGAAGTACACCCTGCAGGGTTAATATGATCTTTTGAATAGGCTGTGTCCGCGAAAAGGACTTCCGGGTTGCCTATATCAGTTCATAGACAAGTGAAAGTGGATACTCTAAAATGCGCAAGATAAGCGTGAGTGCTATGGATGGCGTTCTCGTGAGGGAGGCGGGGCGGATCCATAGTGGTGTATTGATATGGTGAATATGCGGACTCGTGTGCGCCACCTCAAAAGAGTTACTTGCGATGTAGTTCGGGATAGCCACCGAGTCAAAGCTGGCTTGCTGCGGTCAAACTCCACCACCCCTTTTGATAATGATGCATATGTAGTTAGTTACGATGTAAGTCTTGCTTTGAAATGCGTTTGTACTCACGTTTTCCTATTTTATGTTTTTGCGGAGAGACTTGATCTCGCTAGTAGTTCAGCGTGGACTTGACGTTTAGCTTTTACCTCAGCTACGATCTTGTGCCTCGGCAGGATCTGGTAGATAGTCGAGCTTCTCAACCTTTTTCATTTGTCGATGTCTACGTACTCGGACATGTTAAGTTTCCGCTTGTGCTTTGACTTGTATGCTCACGAGTGTTGGGTCATGAGACCCATGTTTGTAATATCTCGCTCCTCGGAGCCTAATGAATAAATATTTGAGTCGTAGAGTTATGTTGTGATGCCATGTTGTATTTACACATATTGAGCATATTGTGTGTATGTTTGAAATGCTTGGTATGTGTGGGATCCGACAATCTAGTTGTTTATCCTTGGCAGCCTCTCATATGGGGAAATGTAGTCTCGTGCTTCTGAGCGATAGTAGTCCGCTACTGGACCGGTTCACGGAGTCCTGCTAGACCAGCACTACTACTTTGGACACTTGGTAGCGGCATGTGTTTCACTTCGTTCCTATGTCATCCCTTCGGGAAATGTCACGCGGTGATATTCGGAGTCTGCCTAACTGCCTGCTACAGCCCGGGATAATGAGTCCTGTTAGCCAGTGCTACAGCCGAATTCATACGTTGATGACCGACATGCTCGATCACGATTCATGTATGCCTGTCCTCATGGGTTAGTGCCACTTTGGGTTCACGACTAGCCATGTCGGCCGGGTTCTCTGTCATATGGATGCTAGCGACACTATCATATCGTGAGCCAAAAGGCGCAAACGGTCCCGGGCCATGGTAAGGCGACACCCGTTGGAATACCGTGTGTGAGGCCGCAAAGTGATATGAGGTGTTACCGGCTAGATCGATGTGACTTGGAATCGGGGTCCTGACAGCGTTGGTATCACAACTTTGACTGCACAGCAGAGGATTACCAAGCCAAACTGGTCGAAGTTGTCTCTAGAAATGCTTTAGTTATGTAAGGGAATTGATTGTGGAAGGGAACGTAATGCTCTTTTTACTCCTTATATCTCATGGCCTTCTGATCTGAGTCATCCTCTTCTCTTCTACGGGGTTTAATAACTAGGCTTCTCATCTATCTATCAGGATGACGTGTTACTAATCCATAGACCTTTAAGATTGTTGGTTTTAAGCCCAGTTCAGTTTCTGCTATTTCTGTATGTTAACTGTTGATCTCGGAACCTTGATATGATGTTATTGAGTGGTTATGCCACCATTTTGCATGATGTCTCAAATCATTTTGAGCATTTACAGCCGTTATGCTGTCCTAGTCATCCTAGGTCTCTGAATAGTCGGATGCATTTGCAAAACCTTCTTCCGATCCCGATGTCCTTTTTGGTCAGAATAAGCACACTAATCGGTAAGTTGAGGTACTTTGTTGCCTCGGCGTAGATGCTGGAGCTATTATTATGACCCTAGGTGTTTATGAAGTCACCTAGTAAACTAGCCATGTTTTGTGTTCCCCAAAGGCGATGATTCTGTCCATTATTCTTGAAAGCATCCCGTGATGTTATTAGTTAGTAGGCATTCTATTCCTGGGTTCTTGAACCCGAGATTCACCCTACTTCATGTTGTTAATATTTGCTATTTCCTTTAGGATATTAGTAACTTTGCGATAGTCCTCGAGGTCCATGGTATTTCCTTCTTCCAAATACCATGAACTAGTTAAGGCAGAAATTCTTTGAATTAAAAGATCACAATCAGAGTAATCTTGAGGAGTTCTCCATTCATAATTGTGACTCTGCCAGTTCTACCTTCTCCGCATGGGTTATCCGGAAGAAATATTGAGCTTTGCTCGACATACTAATCTATGCATCCACAACTCAGAAAATTATATGTTCCTTTGAGTTGCTCTCTTTAGTTGTATCCCGACCACCCTCTATCAGTTGATAACCAAGAGTATGTGTGCATTCGTTTATCGATGTCTATTATCCTTGTGGTCCGTCAAGCCATTCTATTTGAATGACTAGGAGAAACAAACTCGATGCCTCATCCATATCTAGGATTGGGTCAAAGCAGTTGTATTCCATGAGATCAAATGCAATCAAGCTTTTGATTCTGTTCTATCCTGAAGTATTACCCACTTTATGTCCGGAGCGTCATGAGAATTGCACCTTCTCTTATGAATTCTTGGACGATGATACTTCTCGCCATCATTATTCATTCCTCGGTCCCGAGTTGTTGTAACCGGAATGCCAACAAGTGAATTGTGATGTGTGAAATCAATACTCCGAGCAACTCGTTGCCTGGTAGCTAATGGACAATATTCTCATTCTTAGCGTGTTGGTTATTAAATCATCATCCTAAGATTGATCGTGCTACCTAGTCCTTATTTCTGGTGCACACTTCGATTGATGAGTTAGGATTTCGTCAATCCCTCACTCTTTTGATCATATCATCTTGCCCTGAAAAGCAAGATTGCTCTCGAGCTTAGTAACATACCGGTGGTTCGTGATATTCTGAATATCTTCTCGGAAGTATCACCAGGTTGTCACCTGACCGCTATGTTGAGTTCGTGATCAAGTTGGTTTCTTGTGAACCACCCTTTCTCCAAGAATGTGTGTTGGTTATCCCTGAGCTAGTTGGTTAAGCTAGACAACAACTTGGAAAGTTGGAAGATAAAAGCTTGCCTAACTTAGTTCATTCCAAAGGGATATTCTTGTGTAGTGTGTGTTGAAGAAAGATGATATCTTCAAGATTGGTCCCTGTGATTAGTTGCTGGACCTATTGTCTCATCAATCCTTTGATTTGAGTGTGGGCTATCGTCAAATCAAATCAGTAACAACGATGCTCGTAATGTTGTCTTACTCGTGGTTGATCCCTCGCGCATACACCATTGCATCTTTTGGTCTGACCAATGCTATCACCGTGTTCACATGATGGTGGAAGTCCAGTGATATGGAAATTCTGATGAGTTGTTGTTGAGCCCATCAGCAGCATTTTGTCTCCCCCATGATTCATGTTGAACATCAACCTAGTGCTGGAAACTTTGTAAGCATTACCTTCGTGCTTCGTTCATGAAGCCTATGTTTGGATGAAAGAAGTGACTTCCTCTAATTCACGTGCATTAGGTGCAAGTTGCCGCCATGAATTTGAGAAAGGTTTGTTTTGTTTCCCTGTGAATCATCCCAAGTCAGTCATGCATATGTGTGAAGTATTCTGTAGTCTGGAGACTTGCAACCTTCATTCCATATGTATTCCTAGCACACCAAGCCACTGATTGAATTGTTCAAGGAGAAGAAGTTCCTTCTTAAGAGCATGCCTTATGCAAGGACTTTGATATCCTCGACGATGGTTCCCAACCAGAATTCGATAGTATTTTATTGTAAGACTACTATGTGGTCATTCTTGTCTTGGACAACATGCTCACATGTATGTAGCAGAACCGGCTCATGTTTTGGAGCTTGCTATACGTAGTTCATATCCGAGAATCTCGCAACGTCATCTTGTCGATTTGTGTTGCAACCTTTCCTTTTCAGACATGCTGTCTGAAATGTCCCGTTACCAACCAGATCTAAATCTCAGGCAGATATGATGGTTGAAACATTCCCAGCATTTGCGTTATGTTTCTAGCTTGCACCCCAGCAATTGTTGCCTAGGATCATCTTCAAAAGCGGTCCTACCATGGGTCCCATCCATTCCCGGTGATAAGTAAAAATCATCCATTGTGTTGTCTTCAACAAGGTAGTCCAATTCATCCATTCTAGTCTGGGTATGCCATTCCTTTGCACTCCACCAAACGATCGTTTGTGATGGCCTTAGGCTGGTATAAAGAGTTTCAATGATCTTTGTATCAAAAGTAATTCTTTTTGCCACTTAAGGGAATAATTCTCTGAGTCACCTTTCCTAAGGTCTCCCATTATGGAATCATGGCAATCATCTCCTTGTTACTTTGAAACCATGCACCATTTTACCTAAGCGTGGAATGGTTGCCTACCAATTTGAACCTTCGTCATCCGTTTCTTTTGCATCATTCCTAATGTGTGTTTGGTGTCTCAACTCAAGAGATGTTCTTACGTCTCACCCCATGAACTGATCTTGAGTTGCTAGATCTTCAAGAAGATTAAATCCTGTAGGGTTTCCCCCTCTTTACATTGTCGTGTATTAGTGAAGATCTCGAAAGCAAAGACGTCAAGACCAAGATGATGGAATGAATCAACATCCTCGAGAAAGACATCAGGATCGTGAAGTTTGTGCTAGCTTGTGTCCCCTCTATCTTCTTACCTCACGTCTTGAATCCCGGGACGAGATTCTTGTTTAGTGGGGGTGAGTTGTCACAGCCCTAGAGCTTGCTTGTAACTAGTGGCATTGCATCCATGCATCATGTTTAATTTTCATGAAATTTGAAATGGGGATGACAAACCCTAGCACTAAATGAAATGCATTTAGGATCAAAATAAAAATATTTTCAATGAACCCGTAATGCCTTTAGAAAAATTCATTATTTTTGATGAAGGTGAAAACCTCTGCCAAAAATAATGCACTTATTTTTAGGCCACTCTGGATTTTTAAATTAACTCATATTGTATTTGAATTGGGGCCTTTAAATGCTATATATATATTTTAGATGCTCCAAAAATGTTTGAAATTGTTAAGGGTGCCTGAAATAATTTAGAAAGCACCCATAACTGTTCCCAGGATTTTATGAAATGGTTTGGTATTATTACTAAATCAAAACAAATAGCAAAAACTAGAAAAACAGAACAGAAATAAAACAGAGCAGGGAAACTTACCTGGCGCTCACCTGCAGCAGAGCCGGCCCAGCTTCCGTTCCGCCCAGCCACCACCGCAAACTCCCTCACCCGGTCGTCTACCTCTGCCTACTGGCAGAGGCGTGTCGCCCGCACGCGCATCGGACGCCACCTCCTGCTTCCCCGGTCCTCCTAGCGACGCCACGACGACGCCCCGTGTCCCCTCGCTCCTCTCCCTCACTCGCTGCTCCCTCTCTCCTCCCCTGGCTCTCTTCCCTGAGCTCACCCGAACGAAGCCGCCACGCCAGCAGGCTCCACCATGGCCGCAGCCACTCCCTCGATCTCTCTCCGCATCCCTAAGCTCCGCCACGACCCCGTGGAGCCACACACCCGACGCACGCGACCAGAGGATGCCCCAGTTGACCGGAGCATCGTCGTCTTCATCTCCGGTGCCCGGAGATCGACCCCGTCGATCCGCCTCGTCCAGAGCGTCTCTAAGGCCGCTGACCTACCCTGCCGCATCCCTGTGAGCTCCTGCTCTTTTCCCCCTTGCTCGCCCCTCCATTCCCGTCCCCTAGCCCCGTCCTCCGACCACGGCCGAGCTTGCCGCCGCCGTGCCATATCGTTGCCGTGGCCACAGTCGCCCCCGCCCTTTTTGAGCGTGTCTCCGTGCTCACCGAGCTCCCAGGAGCCGAACACGACCAACACCCGCCCCTGCCGTGCACCGTAGCTCCTTCCCCCCTCCCCGCCGAACTCCGGCCGCCGCCCAAGCGGAAGCCGCCGTCGTTCTAGGCCACCTCCAGCGAAACCAATGGCACTAGTCGATGCGGACGAGCACGGGCAACACGTAGATGGCCTCCGCCGTTGGTTTGGTCGCCGGAGACGCGATCCCGCAGCCCTCCGCCGCGTCTGGCCTCGCCGGCGTCACGATGCCGGCGCGTTTGACCGTTCGACCCGGGGTTTGACCTCCCTGGGATCATTACATGTGGGCCCCACTGGTCAGGTTTGACCTAGACCCGGCTTCGTTGACCTGCTGACGTCACACTGATGTCAGGCTGACGCAATAACTCTTTTTCTGGATTTATTATAATTCAGGAAATTCCAGGAAATAGTCAAAACTTCTAAAATTCATAGTAATTCAACCATTGGTCAGATTGAAATAATTTATATATGAAAAATGATTAGAAAAATCCAATCTATCCATCTGTACGATTTTCATGCATGTTGGAACAACTTAAAGTTGCTGCTTAGGACATTTCAATTAAATGGCATTTGAATTTCACATATGGAGTTGGAATTTGAACCCTTGGTTCAAACCAACTTCATTTAATATGGTTGCTAGTTGCACTAGCTCAATCAACAGCATATTGCCATGACATTATCATGCATCATATTTGTGCATTGCATTGATTGCGCTTCCTCTTTGTTTGCCGGTGCTTGTCCCCTCTCAGTAAGACGTGTACCGACGACGTGATCGATGACACCGTTGAAGAACTATATTATCTTCAGAAGTGCCACGCAAGCAAAAACCCCTTGTTCATTCCGATATAATCCCACTCTCTCGCTCCTGCTCTATTTTACTGCATTAGGACAACAACGACTCGTGTGTTACTTGCTGCGGTAGCTGAACCCCTTTATCCTCTGCATGACCTGTCATTCCACAAGAATTAGATGAAACCCACTAGCATGAGTAGGAGTTGTTTGAGCCACTGTTGTGCCTACTCATTCATGCTTGTTTGTCATGCACCACTCTTTGCTTAGAGTTGAGTCAGGTCTGATTCATCGGGGATGAGTCGGAGTTGTGTGAACATGTCCTATTGTGTGTGAGCTAAGTGTGTGAACACGATTTGTTAAAGGTAGCGGTGAGAGGCCATGTAGGAGTACATGGTGGGTTGTCTCATTGCAGCCGGCCCTCGAGAACTGAGTTTCGTGTTTGTGATCCATGAAACAGTTACTACCACACATTGGGATCCTTAATTGACTCTCTCGGCTTCTTAATCACCCTTGTCCTCTGTCCAGGAGTTGCAACTAGTTTCTGGTGTTTGTAGGATATGTGTTGGAGGCCGTGCGTAGCGCTGACCCTAGGGGTGGGCTATGATGCGGTAGATACACCGTGGCCCGGTGTACCGAATGCCGTTTGGTATCTCGGGAACCCTGCACACATCATTCGGGGCCGTTAGTGGAAACCTCGGCGGACTCCTGCGGATGGAACCCGAATAGGCGATAAACCTAGACTAGGGACTTGAGTGTTTAGGTAGGCCGTGGCCGACACCCTCGATGGGCTTCGCGAAGGTTGCCGAGTACATGTCGTGTAAACGGCGATAAGTGGTGAGAGCGTGTGTGAAGAAGTACACCCCTGCAGGGTTAATATGATCTATTCGAATAGCCGTGTCCGCGGAAAATGACTTCTGGGTTGCCTATATCAGTTCATAGACAAGTGAAAGTGGATACTCTAAAATGCGCAAGATAAGCGTGAGTGCTATGGATGGCGTTCTCATAGGGAGACGGGAGA
The DNA here is from genome assembly GCA_021605145.1 of Aegilops bicornis. Taxonomy (NCBI): domain Eukaryota; kingdom Viridiplantae; phylum Streptophyta; class Magnoliopsida; order Poales; family Poaceae; genus Aegilops; species Aegilops bicornis. The sequence goes on from CM038670.1 coordinate 460,402,706, forward strand.
GGATCCATAGTGGTGTATTGATATGGTGAATATGTGGACTCGTGCGCGCCACCTCAAAAAGAGTTACTTGCAAATGTCGTAGTTCGGGATAGCCACCGAGTCAAAGCTGGCTTGCTGCGGTCAAACTCCACCACCCCTTTTGATAATGATGCATATGTAGTTAGTTACGATGTAAGTCTTCTTTGAGTACGTTTGTACTCACGTTTGCCTATTTTATGTTTTTGCAGAGAGACTTCAGTCTTGCTAGTAGTTCCGCGTGGACTTCGGCGTTTAGCTTTTTACCTCAGCTACGATCTTGTGCCCTCGATAGGATCTGGTAGATAGTCAGGCTTCTCAACCTTTTTCATTTGTAGATGTCTGTACTCAGACATGTTAAGTTTCCGCTTGTGCTTTGACTTGTATGCTCTGAGTGTTGGGTCATGAGACCCATGTTTGTATTATCTCGCTCCTCGGAGCCTAATGAATAAATATTTGATTCGTAGAGTTATGTTGTGATGCCATGTTGTATTTACACATATTGAGCATATTGTGTGTATGTTTGAAATTCTTGGTATGTGTGGGATCCGACAATCTAGTTGTTTATCCTTGGCGGCCTCTCATATGGGGAAATGTAGTCTCGTGCTTCCTGAGTGATAGTAGTCCTCTACAGCCCGGTTCACCGGAGTCCTGCTAGCCAAGCACTACTGCTCTGGACACTTGACTGGCCGGCATGTGTTTCACTTCGTTCCTGGTTCTGTCCCTTCGGGGAAATGTCACGCGGTGATATTCGGAGTCCTGCCTAGCCTGCTACAGCCCGGGATACCGGAGTCTTGTTAGCCCAGTGCTACAGCCCGAATTCATACGTTGATGACCGACATGCTCGATGTGATTCATGTATGCCTGTCCCCATGGGTTAGTGCCGCTTTGGGTTCACGACTAGCCTTGTCGGCCCGGGTTCTCTGTCATATGGATGCTAGCGACACTATCATATACGTGAGACAAAAGGCGCAAACGGTCCTGGGCCATGGTAAGGCGACACCCGTGGGAATACCGTGCGTGAGGCTGCAAAGTGATATGAGGTGTTACCGGCTAGATCGATGTGACTTGGAATCGGGGTCCTGACACTATAAAATTTTGTATGAGTTCCACTGTGTAGGAGAAATATAAAATAGAATCAATTTGAACTAGATATACATAGTATACTGCCTGCATCGCCTTTTATTAAACAAATTATATAACATTGTGATGTTGTAATGACAATACTGAAACATCTTCAGCTGCCATTATCTATTTTGTGGGATCATCAGAAGGTGAAACTTGTGTACGGTTCTATCATCCTGGTCACTAATTTGTTGGCATTTAGCTGATGCAATATTAGTTTGTGTGCTTGTGTGTTGCTATTTTTCTGAAATAAGTACTATTATTGCATAGGTATCATTTATCACTATTGGAGTTGCAGTTTACCTCTTCCATGTAAATACAGTTCTTACCTGAAATTGGTAAACCATATGTGTTCTCACCTCAAATTGGTGAACAATATTACTTGTATTATTTCATAGGTTATCATTCTATGAAGTTTAGTGTTGTCTTAAAAATCATTGACACCTCATTCTATTACAGGCTCAGCAAGAAAGGTGGCAGCTAACGGATGGAGGTCACGACCAAGAAGACCGTGGCCGCATCGACGGACTCAGGTGCATGAGCTCGTTTGTGGTTTTAGTTTCACAATCCTCGTTACATCTAGCCTCTGTTCACTCAATCTCTGAGAATTTCGCATGTCATTGCATTGTCGAGTATGTGCAGCAGGATGAAAATCACTGAGTAGCAACACTTCATCAACCGAAGCGGCTGGCATGGGGCTAAGCTTGTTGTCGGGCATGACGAGCTTGCCGGCGTCCTGCTACGAGCTGTCCGGGCATGGCTGCTTGCCGGAGTCTCATGGGATACTGCCTTACAGCATTCTCAATCCCGGTACGCTTGTTGTTGAGGCTACTCGCCGGAGTCTCATGTGATGCTGTGAGCATGCTTTGTCGCAGCAAGCTTGTCGACGTGGCTGCTGCTGCAAGCGGGTGCTACGGGCCGGCGAGCTGGAGCCCCCACAGATAGAGGCGCTTCTGCAGGAGATGAGAGAACAGCTGCAGGCACATGTTAATATCTATGAATCCTAAGGCTGATGTATGAGTGTTGCATTTCAAGTGTTCTCTCTTATTTTCAATGTGGACCATTCAATTATACTAAAGTACACCCAGCAACGTGAAAGGGGCGTGCCCAAGCTGGCTCCGCCCCATCTTCCTTTCAGGCGGCGCGCCATGGGCGCGCCCCAACCACTAGTCAATTTTAGAACATCTGGACAATACCCCGGCTCCTTGGACTTCACGTATGGCCATCCATTAGGACTAGTGTTTGTCGAATCTTGATTCCCGTGCCAATAAACAATGTGCTAAAGTTGTTTTCTCTTTCCTGTCTTCCATGCATGCGCTTGACCGAAGCGCTCTTTGTTTTTCTCTTCCAACTACATCCATCAGGCAACTCGAAAGCAAGGGCACGCGGGCCACACCAGCGCGCGGTGACCCCGTAGAGGCGGGAGCAGAGGATAAATGCCTGGCCAGATCAGAGGCAGGAGCTCGGCACAACCATGGCGTGAGGCCTCAGCCGGGAAGCGGAGACGCGAGGTGAGCCGCGGCCAAAAAAGCACCGGGCGGAGCTACGCGGGAGACGGCCACAGGTGAAGGGCAGCTAGGCAGCTAGCGGCTCTCCCCGACTGCAGTTTTGAGGCGCGCGCCCGCTGTGGCTCAGATGAGGCAGTTGAGGTGAAGGGCAGAGGCGGCTCGGAGCGGAGAAAAGCGGAGACCGGCCATGGCTCGGAGGCGGGCGAGGCAAGACTGCACCCGCGACCCAAACCGGGTCATGGTTGACCTACTCTTTCCTTATGGTGCACAGAGTAGTAATCGAACTAGTGCAGCGGAATTTCTTGATCGTCTCTGGTTGCCGGCTTGCAGCGGTTCTTCGAAACAATCTAGCCGGGCGGATCACTACGGCGCCTGCGGCGGCCTATACAACCCTAGCTTGCCTCAATCTCAAATCTTGTGTATGCCGTTTCGACTACTCATTGTTGATGTAGATCTGATCACGCCGGTTCTTCTTCATCCGGTTAATTGCGAGCTTCTTGATCCCTACAGAGTTCCCTCCAAAAACTAAACACCACCGTGTGCAGGCCCCACGGTGGGCGCCAACTGTTGTGGATTTGTCATGGCAGATGTCCAAGTGTGAGGACTTAGTCGTGAGGCCAACGCTATGTGGTAGCTTGAGAGGGGCTGAGTGGAATCGAGAGACGCGAGGCAATCAACACACAACACAAGGATTTAGACAGCTTCGGGCCCCGGGAAACATCATCCGGTAATAGCCCTACATGTTGTTTGTGGCTAAGTCTCATAATCATCATGAGGGAGTCGCCGGTAAACCAGCTCATTGTGTCTAGCCCTAGAGATTGTTTCTTCTTGCCCGTCCCTCTTTGGGGAGCCTTGCCCCTCCTTATATCACTACAAAAAAAATACACTTCCGTGATTATACGTGTTTGTCACAGTAGGTCGCGTTTTTTTGTCATGCATGTACATCCATGACAAATTTATGACAGAATCAAGATAGTCATACACGTCTTTGTCGTCGATAAATCCAGCGTCCACGAAGTGCTTTCGTCAAGGGTGACCGACACGTGGCATCCACCATAACGGAACGCCGTTAAGCTATCGGGTCGGGTTTTGGATCCGATAACCCGTTGACAGCCCCGACCAATGGGGATTTTCCACGTGTAAAATCATCATTCGCTAGAGGAAACATGTGTCGGCTCATCATTGGGACAGACGTCATACACTCATTGGACAGAAGGCGCCTATGATATGTCGACACGTGGCGCGGCCCAACAGAGGCCCATTCCTGTGAAAAGGCCGGCCCGTTTGACTTGGTCAATAGGTGGCGGGCCGACCCGTGGAAGCTTGTTAACGTCTTGTTCTCATATAGCCCATTTACAGCCCGCTAACACAAGGCCCATTACGCCCTATCCGAATTAGGCCCAGTAGCTTCATCTGGGCCACCCAATATGATTCCAGCTCGTTTTCACTTCTGGCCCATGTATGGCCCATGAAGTCTTTCGGCCCAGATGAGGCCCTATGTAACTCTTGGCCTATTAACTGCCTGTGGTGAAACTGGCCCGTAATGAATAGTGTATCACTTTACACCCATTAACGGCCCGTGGTGAAACTGGCCCATAATGAACAGTGTAACACTTTATACCCATTAACGGCCCGTTATTCCATTGGGCCGTTTAGCCCATGTTATCTTCGGCCTTCTCGAGCCCATTTATTCTTGGGCTCATTTCCCGATTCGTTTACTTACGGCCCGTTACTGTCATTTTCTGCTTGTGGGCCAAATTCAGCCTGTGGTTACAGTCGGCCCGTTTGTGGTCCGTTAATACGTTAGGCCATTTTCATAGCGTCATGAAATACGGCCTATTAACGATGGCCCGTTATGGTCGGCCCATGAACGGACGACTCCAACTCTAGCCCGTTTACGGCTATAATGCGGCCTGTTATTGGCCCATGTTATCATACTACCCGTATAAGGCCCATTGATGATACAGCCCGTAGAAGGCCCATTGTTTCTACGGCCCGTAGAAGGCCCATTGTTTCTACGGCCCGTAGAAGGCCCACAGTTTCTACGGCCCGTACGAGGCCTAGTGTCACTACAGTAAATATTAGCACATGGTTATTGTAGCCTAGTTTTAAAAAATAGCTTATTGCAGCCACTAGCAAACCGCGGAAAAAGAACTGCAATGACTACAAGCAAACAAATAAACAAGACAACAAGGAAATAAATAAGCAAGAAACTTACTCTAGGCTATCACGGCTATCACATATTACATCCACTGGGCATCAAAGTTCGCCACCAGTGCAAATAAACGCACCGACAAAAGAATATACAAAACTGAGAGCACTTCAGAAGGCACTAGGCCTGGCAATCTCGGGCCCCGCAAGCAGCTGAAGAAGCTGAGTAGACCTCAGTTGTGTCAACGATAGATGAATCAACACTAGATTTAAGGCATGATGGTGCACGCGACAGTCCTCTGACATCTTCATTGCATCTTTGACTTCAAGTCGGAGCTAAGCTGAAGCAAGCCTTTCCGCTTTAAGTTGAGACTGAAGAAGTCGAACTGATTGAGGCAGCGACTGCACAGAGGTTGTCTCACACCTACTGGTGAGTAGCTTCAACTCACTGTCTTCATCAAGACAGGACCTTGGGGTCATCTCGCTGTCCTCAAGATGGTTTGGCTCACTATCTTCCCTAAAGTTCTGCCTGGAGTAAGAGATATGACTCTGAAAGAGAAACAAGGAGACACGTAACAGGTTTCACAATTATATAAGCAAATAAATGGATATGTTCTGCATAAGGAACATGTTTTTACAACTACAATTTGAAACTAGTAGTTGTTGCAAACATCCAATCAGATGGAAACAGCAATGCAAACAGTAGTGGAGGAAATGATGCCTATCCAAATCTATACTAGAACAAAGTTTGAAGGCTTGAGAAGGATGAACTTACATTACAAGTTAACACGGGCTGGACAAAGCCCTTCTCCATGTTGATGGAAGGATAATTCAATAAATTCCTCAAAGAAAATTCTTTATAAGCGTTGCCATTATTCTACATTTTGCAAAGAGTAAATATAGATCAAATAATATTGGAAGAAACAGAGGATAATGAAGCTCAGTGCATCGATGATACATAATCAAATAGCAATTTATTAAGTACAGCGTTACAAGGCAAAAGTGAGAGAGGTAATCTTGACAAGAGCAATGCAGAGCCCATTATTGTTTTGAGATCGTATGATCCTTTGAGCAAGGAGATTCATCTGAAATTAGTTTTCATACAAGAGAGAAGGTAAGGCACAAGCAGAAATTTAGGAGTTCAAATTTTGAATTGATATCATAGACAGTACCTGACGCTGGGCTCCCTGCAGTTCTAATAGGGGTTTGGCCACTGGAGTAGGGGTAAAGTGTGGTACAATTGGGCCTGTGTTTTCTGTGGCTGCTGATCTATCTGATTTAACAGGTATCACTACCTTTTCCAAATACCTAGTTTGTACTCCTTGAGGATCTGCACTCACCCTCTTCCTTTTGGACATCTATTACGAAAGAACAACATTTGACTGGAAAAACTAGTGTGACGACACATGGGATAGGTACAGAAAATGGATAGGTATGGCATATAATCATATATGATGCTTAAACGAAGCAGATGGTGTAACAAAGTAGAAGTAATGCAAGAGGTCAGATGCAAAATATGTGCGACCAATACAACTTTGCAAAGTTAGAGCAAGCACCTTGATGGGTGAATAAGATAGGCCATCCTCCACCATGCCAAGTTTGTTAGCCAAGAGATCGTTCATAATATTCCTCTCGTATGCCCATTCTCATATTCATTTTGATAATGTTCAATATCCGACATGCATGTAAACATAAAAACAAGTGAGATTTTCTTTGTAATGCGAAGTGATTCTAATCCAATCGCCTCCTGTAAACCCCTTTGTGCTATCTCTGCAATTCTTTTAAAAGATGCCATGCATGTTGTAATTTGTTGTGTGCATTAATATAATGTAGCCTACTACTCAAAATATGAGAGCTCCTGAAGTGATGACACTTCGCAGATGATAGCTTGAACATATAGTAAAGAAGAACAAGTCGACCTGACCTAACAGATTCAAAACATACTAAGGGAGAACAACTCGACCTGACCAGTCGACCGCAAGAGAAGAGTATCATCTTAAAGAAGAGCAGAAGAGCAAGTAGATTGAAGATATTAAAAGTCTTTCAATACAATGTCGGTTGGACACCCATGATGAACCAGAGTGCACAGAGAAATACTATTCGTTCCGGTCTCTCCATATGTGGCTCACATGCATTTCGAAACTAAAGTAGGAACATTTAGCTCACCAATTAAACATCTCTAAGTTTTACTAATATCAACAATAATATCATATATGAATTTGTACAACTAAGCTTGTTTAGCTCGATGGGTGGAGCAGTGCTATTACGACACGAACCACGTAGCTGATTGTGGTCATCATAAAATGGGGAAAACATAAGCATGATGAGTACAGTATTGACCGTGGCAGTTAGATGGCAGATCTGAAGCTGCAAACCGCGCAAAGGGTAGTTAGCAACCGATCACTACTGGAAACTAGGAATTTGCCATCAGCCAGCTCTTTGCCATCTGCCAGCTGATGGCAAAGAACATCTTTGCCATCTGCTTATAAAAAACAGATGGCAAGAACCGGCAGATGGCAAAGAACATGGTTGCCATCACCAATTCTTTGCCATCGCCACCGATGGCAAATAATCTTTGCCATCTGCCGGCAGATGGCAAAGAGGTGGGTAGGGTCCAGATCTTTGCAACGGCTGTCAACCCACCTCTTTGCCATCTGCCACAGATGGCAAAGTATCTTTTCCTTCTATTGGCAGATGGCAAAGAAGTGGGTGGAGCCCAATGGGTAACGGCGTTATAACGGCCAGTAGCCCCACCTCTTTGCCATCTGCCAGCGGATGGCAAAAGCCCATATCTGTGCCATCGACCGGGTGGCGGATGGCAAAGAGGTCGACCCTCTCTCCCAGCCCGGCCCCTCTCTCTCTCTCTCTCTTCGGCCCGGCCCCACCCTCCCACTCTCTCCCAACCTCACCCACCCACCAGCCAACACAGCCCAGGCGACCCAGCAGCGCCCCAAGCGACCCAGTAGCCGCCCACTGCCACCCGCTTGCCCGCCCCTCCCGCCACCGCAGCCCTCCTCCGCCCCTCCCCGCCACCGCAGCCTCCCCGCCACTCCCGCCCTCCCCGCCTCAGCCTCGCCTCCCCGCCCCTCCCGGCCACCGTGGCCCTCCCCGCCCCTCCGCCATGGCCTCCCCGCCCTCCCGCCTCCCGGCCACGGCCCTCCACCGCCCTCCCGCCCCTCCCGCCACTGCTGCCCTCCCCGCCCTCCCGCCTCCCACCACCGCCCGTCCCTCCACCGAGCCGGACCTCCCCGCCTCCTGGCCACTGCAGCCCTCCCGGCCACCATGGCGTGCCCATGACCCGCCCTCCATCGAGCCAGAGCCACGGCCGCCCCCTTCCGTGGCCCTCCCTCACACGGCGCCCGCCCTCCATCCGCTGTGTATGCCCTCCATCTGTTTGGATCATTGCCCGAGATGCCATGCCAAAAATTTGGTCGTTGACCCAGCTTTGGTGCTCATTTGGTTGTTGGCCAAAAATTGCGCGCCACAGCTCCATATCAGGCTTAGGGGCTGTTTGGATTACTACCAAAGGTAACCATACCAAAAATTGGTTGGCCCATGTGATTTGGCTGTTGTTTGGATTGCTTTGCCAAAATATAACTGATTTTTGAAGCTAAGAGAGATGCTCGGTTTGATTTTTGAAGGGATGCAAGATGCAATTTGTAGGATAGAACTGATTATATTAGTTCTAACCGCTCCTCGCTAAAAATTGAACACGTGGGCTTGGGCGATAAAAAACTGCATGCAACGTATCTTTAAAAAAATTACCTGTAGTAGGGTGCTGTGGAAAGATTAAGGGGCTGTTTGTATTTCAGCCAACAGCCGCCATGCCAAAACATTGGACGTTGACCAGGTGATGGGTACTCGTTTGAATGATGACCAAATATTTGGCACGCCCAGGCTGCACGGGCATCTCCAGTTCATTTTGTTGCCAACTCTTGGCAGGTCATGGGCGGCTCGATGCTTCGCCAAATTTTGGCTCGCCCACAATTTGGTAGGGCTGGCCAAGGCAGCATCCAAACAGCCCCTAAACACCCCAAGGGCTGGCATGTCATTCTTCGGCGTCTTCCTTTTTCTTATTGACCGCATCTAATTTTTCACGCTATATACCTTCTAAATTGTGGGAGTATAAATTAGATGCAACTAATAAGTTTAACAAAAGTAGATGTAACCAAATATTTTCTCATTATGCCACCTGGTCACAAACCAAACAAAGGTCTTTTTGCCAAAACATTGGTGGGTGTTTATTGGCCACAATCCAAACATCAACAACTTGCCAAATTTTTGGTCATGCCCTTGCATTGGTCATGCCAAAATTTTGATGGGGCTAGTTGGGGCACAAACCAAACAGCCCCTTAGTTCAATTCGTAGCCAAATTTTTGGCAGGGCATGGGTGGCCAAATCCCACGCCAATTATTTGGCAAGCCCAGGATTGGCAAGGCCGACGCAAGAACCAAACAGCCCCTAAGGGGCTGTTTGGATTGAGCCCAATCTTGCCCTACCAAATAGTTGGCAGCACTCATTTTTAGATCAGACCATGATATAAATAAGAGAAAAAACTACTAAGAACTTACATTGAGTCTTTGCTTTTCTGACTCAGAAAGTGTGAATGTGAAAGTGGTTCTGTCAAGGCCATTGCCACTATTGGCCATGGCACGACGCACCCAGCCCCACTTCTCCTTGCATTGACGATAGTGTCAATCCACTTGGGTCTGAGCGACACCAAGCGAAAACTTGCCATTTAGAGCATCAACACATTGCAAGTGGTGTTGTTTCTTGAACTTGAAAGTTGCAGGTTTGTCCTTACGAAGGTCGATATACCATTCAAGCATAAACCTTGTCGCCTCGTCAGTCTAGGTTATGTACTTATCACGAGGATTGGAGTCCCCCTCGGTCTTGAGTGAGCTTATGCTTCCCCAAAATACGGGTAGAATCTGTCCGGGCTGCTAGTGATTTTTGTGTGTGTGTCCGTTGATCTAATGTAAATGAGATCACGAGCATGTAAGTGTTGCACAGGGAAAAAACTACAAAAACTATGGTTTTTCTCAATTTTACCAAAACTACCTAGGTGTTTGGCTGGTGTTTCGCCGGGTGGTTTTTCGGTCATATATTTGTGAATTATGAGTTAGGTCATATATTTTCCAATTTTGTTATGAAAAACATCATATATATTTGCGTTGATCGGGTGGATTTAAATGTGCGGTTGTTTCATCGCTGTGAGGGTGCAGTGTTCAACAACCTCCCCGTGCTCGATTTAGCTCCGCCCTGCGTTCGTGGGTGAGCACAAATGACATCTCCTCCTCCCCCCCCCCTTCATTTGCTCTGTTCCGGTCTTCGTGCCGATGAAACTTGCTAGCTATAGGTGTATTCAATCATCAGTATGCGTGACCACTATGCGTCTCCCGTTCGAAAGGGTTACATCTATAAATATGCATTCGTTTGCATATTTATAACCGTAATTCTTTCGAATTGTCCAACATTATCCATGGACAGCCCGAGTATGTGTAGATTGGGTTCGTTTTCCCATAATGCTCTGCTCTGGATCTGATGCGGAATTTCGTCAGTGCCTCCCTGTTGTTCTCTGGGTACACATCCTCTCTGCTTATTCAAACGTGTATCGCCAGAACAAATGGGAGGTGCTGCCGAAATTTTGCGTCGGATCCGGAGCAGAGCATGGGAAAACGAACCCAATCTACAAATACTCGGGTGGGATTAGGACCTATCTTTACCTATTAGCGTCTAGGTTGCATGGACGTAATAAAAGCGAGAAACTTTATTAAGCGATGAATATGGTTTGCTGAGTTATGTGTGTATTTCTTGTGTGTCCAGTAGCTAGGCAAGATGAGTGATCGTGCGTGGATGTACACGGTCACCCTAGTCGTAAAGACATGACCCCTGAATGGATGACAAAACCAAGGGGTTTATCAGAGCCGAATTTGCAAATGGACAAAAAACAACCTGGTGCCCCTGTTTCGAGTGCGACAACGATCGTAAGATGTCAGAGTTTGAAATGATCAAACACCTGCAGAAGTGGGGTTTTACGCCCGGTTATACGATGTGGACATTTCATGGTGAGTCTGCCCAACGTTCGAGCCGAGGAGGGCCGTCGCGCACCGCAGAGCATGGTACCGGGATGGAAGACATGGTGCAAGACTTTGATGATGCTCTCGGGATTCGGACGATGAGATGGAGGAATCTGCAAAGGCCTTCAATGATATGTTGGAGTCTTGAGCGTCCTCTCCATGAGCACACCGAGCTTTGTCAGCTGGATGCCATCGCACAAGTAATGGCTCTGAAGGCTCAATTCAACTTGGGCAGAGAATGCTATGACGCGATAGTGACACTATTTCATGGTGAGTCTGCCCATTTACGTTGTGTTTTCTTCTTTGATTGCATACCTTCTACATGTGTTTTATTGTTTGATTGCAGACCTTCTAATCTGTGTTTTCTTGTTTGATTGCAGACCTTCTACAGGTGTGCTGAGGGACAGGAGGAGGCGGCGGCTCGGGTTATCGACGCCGAGTGCAGGCGCCTACTTGGAAACTTTCGGCACGAGGCTCGGACGCAGGCTGTTCGAGACTACTTAGCACAGACTGGTATTAGGAGGAGAAAAGAGAAGTGTCGGGACAAGTATCTGAGTAAGGAGAAGTACATGAAGGTAATTACCTATTTCTTAAGGCCTTGTACTTAGTTTCCTTGATTTGATTCAGTAGGCGTGGCGCTCAAATTTCTCTTGCTTAACTTAGGTGCCTCCGAGATGGTGTCCAGGACAAGATGGACTGCTGGGAGGTGTTGGTGGATGAGTGGTGCTCTCCCCAATGGCGCGTCGCCCACAACATAGCAAAGGAGAAGCGTTTCAAAATGAAAGGTGTGCCACACCATCTAGGCAGCGTCGACCTACATGGAGTGCAGGGAAAAACTGGGTATGTGTGGTTTGCTTCATGATTCATGCAAATTCATTCTTTGTGCTAGCTTGAGTCCTTAACTAATACTCTGTTCCTCTATTTTAGTCAAAACACAACAAGGCTCCGATTGCGAGCTGTTCGACCTCTATGGCATGTCCAATATTGCACCGCATAAGAAGGCCAAGGCATTGTCTGAGTCTTACCTCGAAAATGCAAAGAACTTCAGCAACGAGGCCTCCCACCACAAGATGGTGCAGTACGTTAAGCAGGGGAAGGCGAGGAAAGGGCCGGACTTTAACCCGAGCCAGCCTCTTGATCCAGAGCTGGTGATGATATCTGGTGGCGGGAGGTCCCATGGCTCGTTAGCCATTGGTAATGGACTGATACGTTGTAGTAGCACTCTCCCGCAGATCAAGAAGCGCCAGACCAGCTCTGATCCTGAGATACCGCGTCGTTTACGACCAGTGGAAATCAAATTCCAGGTTTGTTAATTATACGGACTCAGTAGCCTTTCCTCCATTACATTGTGTTTGCGGTCGTCGATGATTACAATGCTAACGAGTGGTGTTGCAGGCTGCTATTGAGGCAGAGAGTGAAGACCAGGCTGCTTTTGAGGAGAGGGACCGGCAGTTGGCGGAGAGGGACCGGCGGCGGAGAGGGACAGGGAGAATGAGGAGAGGACGGCTAGGCTGTTGGAGGAGGAGAGGAACCGGGCCATGTACGAGCTCTTCGTGGTAAGTTTCTTCTGCATATTAGCTAAATCATGCACGCAATGTTCCTTTCATTAGTAACTAATATGACTGACTCGTCAAAACCAAATGTGCAGTCCATGTGCGAGAAGAACGGCGGACCCTCCGCCGATGCCGGTCATTGCTCCGGTGAACACGGTGAGTTTCATTTGAACGGTCATTAGTTACTAGTCTTCACATTTGAGTTGCATCATGCTAACAATACATTGGAAATAATCTTTGGTGCAGCATAACTCCCGACAAGCATCTACCGATCCTTCTCCGTGCCACCGGGCGCGACCGGGTCCTACACCTACACCTACACCTACACCTCCGTGATGACGGTAAGTGTCCCAAGTGTTTTGCTTAATAGAGTTTTGTTGTGATGCCATGTTGTATATATCTAGACATATCGTGCATAATGTGTGTATGTTTGAAATGCATTGTATGTGTGGGATTCGACACCTAGTCGTGTGCCTTTGGTAGCCTTCCATATAGGGAAATGCCTCCTAGTGCTTCCATCGAGCCATGGTAGTTCGCTCTTGCTCCGGAACACATGGATTGACCGGCATGTGTCCTTCTTTGCTCTGTGTCTGTCCCTCACGGAAATGTCACGCGTGTATCACCGAAGTCCTTGTAGCTTGCTACGACTTGGTTGCACTCGCTGATGACCGACACGTGCATTGCTGGGTCATGTATGCATGTCCCTATACGTTTGTGCCACCTTGGTTCTATGACTAGTCATGTCGGCCCGGGTTCTTTGCGAAGTGTTTTGCTTAATAGAGTTTTGTTGTGATGCCATGTTGTATATATCTAGACATATCGTGCATAATGTGTGTATGTTTGAAATGCATTGTATGTGTGGGATTCGACACCTAGTCGTGTGCCTTTGGTAGCCTTCCATATAGGGAAATGCCTCCTAGTGCTTCCACTGAGCCATGGTAGTTCGCTATTGCTCCGGAACACATGGATTGACCGGCATGTGTCCTTCTTTGCTCCTCAGGTTCCGTCTCACGGAAATATCACGCGTGTATCACCGACGTCCTTGTAGCTTCCTTACGACTTGGTTGCACTTTCACGATGACCGACACGTGCATTCTTTGGGTCATGTATGCCTCGTCTCCCTATACGTTTGTGCCACCTTGGTTCTATGACTAGTCATGTCGGCCCGGGTTCTCTGCCATATGGATACTAGCGACATAATCATATACTTAGCATTTTTTCCTCCAAAATGACTGAATATATGCTTACCTAGCTCAAAAATGACTTAATATGCTTAGCTAGCATAAAAATGACCTATACTTAGCATCTTTTCCTCAAAAAGACTTAATATGCTTAGCTAGCTCTAAAATGATATAGTATGCTTAAGAAATGACATATTTTAGGTCCTAAATGACTTCATATGCTTAGCTAGCTCCAAAATGACATAATAACCTTACTTAGCTTCAAAATGACCTATTCAACCTAGGCTAGCTCTAAAATGACCTATACTTAGCATTTTTCCTCCAAAATGACTTAATATGCTTAGCTAGTTCAAAAATTACATAATAAGCTTAATTAGCTCCAAAATGACCTATTTAACCTAGGATAGCTCTAAAATTACCTATACTTAGCATTGTTTCCTTCAAAATGACTTAATATGCTTAGCTAGCATAAAAATGACCTATTTAACCTAGGATAGCTCTAAAATGACCTATACTTAGCATCTTTTCCTCAAAAAGACTTAATATGCTTAGCTAGCTCTAAAATGATATAGTATGCTTAAGAAATGACATATTTTAGGTCCTAAATGACTTCATATGCTTAGCTAGCTCCAAAATGACATAATAACCTTACTTAGCTTCAAAATGACCTATTCAACCTAGGCTAGCTCTAAAATGACCTATACTTAGCATTTTTTCCTCCAAAATGACTTAATATGCTTAGCTAGTTAATATGCTACCACTTTCAACCAGCCCTAGGAAGAATCTATTGTACAAAAAATAGCAAAAACATACCCAAAATTTCTTAATCCACGCCAAAAACTACTACCTAGTACTCCTACCGATTAGGTTCGTTTAAACCCATTTATGACTGGGTTGGTCCATACGTCCGTGCTGACGAGGCAGCTTAAACCAACACATTTTGTTTGACCGTTGACACGAGGGACCACATCTGACCTTCTATCCTGTTATTCCCCCTCAAATCATTATTTTTCCTGAACATTACTTCAAACAAGATTGATGCGTGTTCGTGGCGGGCGCCCGGTGATGAGCGAAGTTGGTCACGCTCACGGACAGGCCGGACGCCGCTACCGCCTCCGCACGGGTTGGCAAGCTGGCCCGAGCGTGACCCACGAGCGAGCAAGCTGCCGCGCTGGCCTTCGCTCGAGCCAGATGGCTGGCCTTAGCGCGGCGCGCACGACCAAGTCGTCGCGCTGCTGTGCCAATCTAGCTAGCAAACCCTGCAGACAAGCAGTTGGACGGAGCTATCTTGGCTATCTAGTGGCCGCGAGCGCCGGACGGAGCTGGCATCCGGGCTGCCGCAACATGGGCTCCGCACCGCCGGCGGTTTTGACCCCGCCGCGGCGGTAGCTGCATCCCATGGCCGAGGATGACTAGGTGGACGGGCCGGAGGTAGGAGGTCACTCGAGGATTTTTTTTGGTAAGAACATGTACAATGGTTGATAAGGTAGACTTATCTTAAGTCTGCCACGTATGCAAGTGGTAGTTGTTTCTTGGCATTTTAGTGGTTTCTTGCATTATTAGGGGTTTCTTGTAAGGAACAATGTACGTACTACTAGCGACAAAAGGCGATTCTAGGTTGCGTTGTACTCCAACAAGTACTACTAGTGGTCGCGGGAGTGTATACCTCGTTTTATGTGTTCGATCCCCGCCGAGTGCATGTCGGCGTTTTTTTTAAATAGTACTACTACACTTCGCTGCGAGCCAATATTTTACACGGGTAGTTTGAGTTTTGAAGTCAAAGGGACGTGCGGCCCCATAATCTGCATGCACTGGACAGCCTAGCCACGTGAACGGGCTTTCCTTCCCAGCATCCCGTGGCTTGCGTGCTCGCCCTAGCCGCACCTCGCTTGCAGCTTCGTCATCATCTTAAACTAGCGCCTCCCAATTAAGCCCGAGGAGCCGGAAAAGCCTGGCGGGGCATTGGGAACTGTGCAATATGGCTATGTATGTAAAGTGCTCTACTACTACTCTGTAGTTTGTGGCGTCGCACGCATGGACTTCACGCCATTATCGGCTCTACTATAAAAGAAATTCCTCTTGACGTGTTTTTTTTGAAATGGAGGCAAAAGCTTTGCTTCATCTCATTCATAAAGAAGGAACTACTAACAAAGTTCGATGAGATCCATTACACCTCCACAAATGGAAGCGAAACTCCTAGTCTCGCTGTATCAAATAACTCAAATGTTCTGCCTTGATGTAACCGTCGCTGATAAACAGGCTGCTAGTGTGCGTGAGAGGAGCGGCTGAGTAGGCCAGCTACGTGAGAGGAGCGGCTGAATAGAGCACCGAGAGCACCCACTAGGCCACTACGCAGGTGTACTTCCCCAGCATTGATAGTACAGCGATGGTTCTAGAGAACAGTAGTACCCTCCACTTCCAACTGTAGCTCCTTGGCCCTGAGATTCAAGAGTTCAAAACTGGTGAACTATACTATACTAGACTAGAAGTACAAGACATCGCACTACTAGTTGAGAAAAGTAGTACTAGTATCTGCTACAAGACGAGTAATGCATTCCTCCATCACATAATGTAAGACGTTTTTTGACACTAGTTGGCGTGTACCAAAAAATGGTAAAAACATACCCAAAATTTCTTAATCCATGCCGAAAACTACTACCTAGTGCCAAAAAATTTCTTACTAGTGCTATTATTTATAGTATAATGCAATCCCATAACGTTCCTAATGCTAGTACTTAGTAGTAAATAATAGCCTCGCCCCTTCGCTGAGGAACGATCTACAGTTGGAAGGGACGAGGCCCTGCGGTTACTACGCTCTTATCTCCTCCTCGCCAGTTCCCCTCCCCCCGAAGAGAAGGCAGTTCGTCGCTGCTTCCATGGATTCGCCAGGAGGTTCTCCTCCTCGTCGGGGCTAGGAGACCTTGGACAACGATCTTCTGGGAGAAATCGCACGCCGCTCCGACGTCCTCACCGCCGCAAGACTCGGTGCTTCCTACACCAACTTTTTCAAGACGCTGCTTAAACATGCTTGGGAAAAGGCCATGCTTGTTGGTCTTCCATGCGTCCTCGAGGAGAAGGTTCTTCTATGGGACTATCCTTCGAACAGTCCACCGCTCCCTAGCCATGGTTGCATGTTGACTCCACTAGAGTTGCCGACGTTGAGAGGTAGTCGGATTTTGTCCGATGAGCAGGTCAGTAATGGAGTTTGATCATGTAGTACTTAGTTATTCCATTTCCATCCCGTAATTTCTCTGCTGCCCACCGTCTTATATATAGGTCTGGGTCGGTGCCAACAAAGATTGGCTTGCATACCTCCGGCTGGATACCACCATCATTTTGCACAACATCCACAGCAGTGCGGCCGTTCCGCTAGACCCCTTCTCCACCATTGGGATCGGCCTTCCGGACTGGCTGGTCTTGAATACGTATGATGATGTCTACATGATATTGAAGAAGATAGCAATTACGGACCCGCCGACAAAGCGACGCGGCTACGACGATTACTATCTCATCGCGGTGTTCGACATAAGGATTGCCATCAATGCAAGAGGCAGTAACGGCAGAGGCTGGCGCATGTTGGCGGCGGCAGATTTGTACCCCTACACGTTCGAAGACGCCGTGCGCCATCTAGGCCGCATCTTCACGGTGACTATCTAGGGGACTTGTTTCATCTGGTTCCCATCCTACGGTACGGGAGATTACAGATGGAATGCACAAACCATCATTTGCATCCCTAACGGTACTCCATTATTTTGCAGGGACCAGTCATCCCCCGATCAAAATAAGATCGCCGATCCTGGATGTGCATTTGCATCCGCTATTCGGTCTAACCTGGAACCTTGTAGCTGACTTTGGCATATTGGGATCAACTATCTTAGCAGTCGTTACCCATGGTACCACTGATGTGCAACATGGTCACACAATCTACCACGATCGAACCGTCACCATCTTCCCAGGTATTCCATTTTTTAACCCTCTCGCCTTCTCTTTCATTGTTGTAGTAGTAGTATACTTAGTAGTACTAGTAGGAGTACTTTTTACCATGGAGGACGCGTATAGCTAGCTAGGCCCTTGAAGACTTGAACCCACTAGCTTCTACCATTTTTGTTTTTCCATGTCTTACTATCTCATCCATGTAGCCAAGAGTGGCTATATATAATAAGCCGATTATTTTACTTCCTCTATACCGGAGTAGTACTATTTGCTGCACAAGACATCGACCGCCATATTTGAGCACCACATTATTATGCATGGACCTTGACTATGTACCTCACCATGTGTCCAGATTTGGGATGCCGCGTGTACCAGATGAACGGCGTCGAGTTCGACCCCTGTGATGCTACGTGGGAACCGAGCAATACTCTTGGGGAGTACTCGCTTTTCATTGGGGACAGCTACCCCATTGTGAAGAGGATGCCACCTTCCGTGCACGACACGGAAGGCCTGCCGTTCTTGAAGCATGGTTGTGTCTTCAACGCATCACGGATGAGCGACATGTTGGGACACGCTATCCTCGATTTATGCCGCTTCAGCTTGGATGAGTCTCCATCGTGTGGAACCGGACTAGAAAGCTGCGACAATGATTCCCGTTGCCCACCGCTATGGATCGTGCCATCCATGAAGAACACCTGGGACTGGAACCTAGAGGAGGACATGTAGCCCATCTATAACGTGGAAGTGGAGTACGGTAATTGTGAACGGTAGCGCTGTGAATATATATAGACTAGTCGTGCACAAATTTATCACATGAATTGGAGATGAACTTGTGTGGCATACTGGCATTTGTCCTTTAGAATTTATTACTAGTAAATGTGTTATGTGTACGTGCAACTTGTGTGGTTGTTGCACGGGCTCCAACACGCTCTTTGAGAAAAAAGGTGGCACAACTCTGGATATACGTGACGTGGAGGCATCATACAGTAGCATCGTTTGCTATAGTTGTAGTACACTCCTACTAGGACGAAAACTCCTATAAAACCCTGCGCTTGGCTCTTTGCCTCTTCGAGAGGTTCAACAGTTCGTACTCATGTGAACCTTGCACGTGGCTCTTCGCCTCTTCGGAAGGTCCAACAATGATGATACAACAATACAATATGCTTCTAGCAATGTGACACTGATTGAACTGTTGCGCATCCACCGCGAGGGCGAGGGCGAGGGCGAAGGAGAGGGAGAGGGAGAGGGAGAGGGCGGAATAGTCAAAACACTCTCCTCGTCCTGCGAACCGCAGCGCGCGTTGGCGAGGGAGAGGCGTAGTAAGCAAGCTTCTCCTCGTTCGACGAGTTAACGGGACACATCAAAGCAGTACTAGTACTAGTAGTAGTCCATACTGCATCCTTTCCGATTAATATGGCTTAATTTGAAACGAGAAAAATACATCAAGCGGTCAACGTATGTAACGATGCACGCTCTTTACGGTCACTATATATAGTTTTGCGTCGATTATACGATAACTAGCACATCGTATAGCACCCTACTGACCGGCCACATAGTCGATGTGGCACTTTGTTGACTGGTTAAATTGTCACCTGGTTTCTGGGTCCCACCTGTCAGTTGGTAGAGCAAAGAAATCAGTTAAACAAAACTTTACGTAGGCGCGACATGAGTCCAACCCTTGCGCCCGAACGGCCCTGGCTGTGTATGTTAGTGCATGCATGTGTCCTCCCTCGGTCTTCCAACAAAGTGTGTACATCGGCTATAAAACAAAGTGTAGTAGTATATGATGTACATCTACACTTCCAATGCATTTAGCCTTTAATCTAAATTGATATTGATTGACTAATGCACCAACTTGTGTTGTAGGTATAGGCTACATTTCTATCCTTAATTACAGCATGCAACGGCCTTCATTTAATCTTCTTATCTCAATGGTCGCATGCACACATAAGTCTGCTACTTTTGGGCGTTAATTATACCCTGGTCAATGTGTAAATCCCTAAATGTACAGTCTTTCACGGATGTAGGGATTAGGTTGAGCACATGAGCGTGAGCGTGTGTGTTGCGTCGTGTGTTGTGTGTCACATGGGTGCGTGAGTGTTGCGTGCGTCCATGTGGAGTATGTGTGAGTGTTGCATGTTGCATGCATGCATGCATGCATGGGGCTTACTCCCTCCCATTGACATGTTCATATTTCAAGCTTCCTATGTTCCCTCCATATGGTGATACTCCCTCTGTTCCCAAATAGTATGGAGTAAAAGCCTCCCTCTGTTCCCAAATACATAGTATTTGTCTTTCTACAGGTACGGAGCAAAATGAGTGAAGTGAGCGTAGAGGCATAGGGATACTGTAGAAAGGAAGTCCTCGCGATCCTTTATTCCCATTCTTGGTCAGAGAGAACTATTCAACTAGTCTTCGCAGTGAAGTGACAATACACACTGCAGCAGATGGGACACATAATTAATAAGCTGAACCAGCGTGTTGGTGTTACTAAATCAGCCTTACCCAGCACCGCCATCATGTTTGCCAGTAGAGCACGCTTCCGCAAATACGCCTACGCACCTCTGTCCTCCATTAACTGACATATGGGCCCTCTGTGACACCCCAAAATTTTAACCTTGTTTTATTAATTAAAAATTTTCCAGGAAACTTAAATTTGTTTTCTGGATTTCCTGTTGATTTCAGAACCTTTCTTTTCTTTATTATTATGGATTTTTTATCCCAAGTAAAAAACTTTTCAATCATTACTGGACTTATTTACCCTCTCAAATAAAACAATTATTTTATCAGTGGGATTATTTATATAATAATTATCCCCTGAGCTTTATTTCTCTAATTTGGTTTTTCGTAAGTTTAGGGTCCCATTTGCACTGCAACCCTTTTATAAATTCATTTAAAAATCCCACCAAAATTTGGAAATGTCATGTGATGTTTTTAAAACACCTTTATGCAAAAATATATTTCATTCCTTGGATATTTTGAGTGCTACACCAAGTTTTCAGATCTGGTCAAATTTCACTTTTGCACTACAACCTATTTAAATATTTCTTTAAAACTTCTACCAAAATGATGGGATGTCAGTAGTAGCATATTATTCCACTTTATGCAAAAATCCAGCTATGTTCTTTGAAAAATTTGAGTGAATCAACCTCATTTCCTTTCTGGTCCAACTTGATGATTTGCACTATAACTATATTTTAACTTGCTCCTTTTGCTGTGATTCCTTTTCCTACTTGTAGTCCTCCCTGCTAAACCCTTAATACCAGGAGCATGAGCCCATTGAAAGATTTTTGGCCCAGAAAATGACAGCCTCTAGTTTCTGCCAAAAACTGATTTTCTCAATTAATTGCACTAACAAGTTTCTACATTTGGCAAACTAACCTCACCACCCTCTCATTCATCTAAAGAGACCCCACTCTGGAAGATTTGGCCACTCCAAGAAATTCCTAGGTGCATGTGGCATTATGTCAAACACTTTGTGGGCATGACCAGTTCTGACATGAGTTTTAGTTTGCACTATGAACTTGCTTCCCTTGCCTAACCACCTTGTCCAATAAACTCCCAGCTACTCCTAACCTAGGTCTGCTAAACCCCAACCTCACCCAAGACCTCTAGCACGCCCTGGCATTTTGTCGAGAAGGTCCCGTGCATGCTCTGGGCGCGAGCAGAGCACGCGTTTTGCACGTGCCGCGCCCGAGCCGCCGCGTCGCGCCCCTGGGTTTTGCCCACTCTGCAGAGCCGCGCCACTCACTCGACTGCTCACCGCATCATGCCAAGCAACCCTGGTGCCCCACAGCACCATCGACAGAGCTTACGGCACGCTTGGCGTCCGTCAGAAGGCGTCTCTGCTGCCAGTCGGCGCCGCCCGAGTCAGCTTAGCGCCGCCACCTACCCTCTAGAACAGTCCAAGCCTATCCCCTCGCTCGTCTGCAAGCGCTCGTCGCTGCCACCTCCTCCTGCAGCTACAGAACGGCTGTTCGCCGGCGAACCTATCCACGACCGCCGCAAACCGACCTCGTTGCACTATAAGAAGAGGCCCCGAGCACGCCCCTGCTCCTGTAGCCTCAAAACACTCCCCTAGTTTCCCCGTGGCAGCCAATCGACCCGGGGAGGTCTTCTTCCCCATCTCCGGCAGCCGCAGCCGCCGCCACTATCCCGGCCATTCTGGCGCCACCAGAGCCTCCCCCTCTCCACTCTCTTCACCAGGAGCTCCGTCTCCCCCTCGTGAGTCCCTCCCCCTGCTTAATTTTGATCGGGACTCGCCACGGGAGAAAACCCACTCTGCCCGACGGCCACCGTCCGCTGCGAAGCTCGCCGCCGGCAGCTCCCTCCACCCCAGAGACCAAACCGACCACCGGAGTGATCACCTCGACCCACTGAGCCCGCGGATGGCCTCGGTTTCCCGAACGGTGCCGCCGTTCACCGGCGAGCATCGCCGGAGTCCCGCCCCCGCTCGGGAAGAGGAAGAAGGAGGGAGGTCGGCTAGTCAAACCTGACCAGTGGGCCAGGCGGGCCCACTGTCAGTGACACACCGCGTCGTCCACGCTGGAGTAAGTGACACAACTTTGACTGTGCATAACTTTTTAAATATAACTCCAAATGAATTGATTCTTTTTCCTACCTCTCTCAAATTTTGTCTAGTTTATTTTAAGATTTATTCCAAAAAAATTCAGACAACCTTTTGGTACTGTTTTTGAAACGATATATTGATCCAAATATTTTTTAAATAGGATTTTTGGAGAAAGGAGAAAGCTTTCAAAAGTTTTGGAGTGCACCCTACCTTTCCACACCTTGAAGGCAAGCATTCTGAACTCTGGCATAATATTTTATGCGTATGCGTTGTTTGACACGATTATGACACCACCTCCGTACTTAGAGCTCGTTATTTTATGTGGTGACATGATCATTTGCATGAATGCTTATTGGAAATTCCCTTCATCGTTGGAAATGGACATGCTTGTGATAATGATCATCCTCAGATGCCTTTCGTGCCTACCGGAAGGAAAATGGGAAAGTCTCCGTCTTGGGTAGACCCGAGCTTGTCCCTAGTTCCTCGTCGAGACGAGTGTGTCCGGCATGGCATGAGGGGTATGATGAGTGGTGATTCTGTTTGTTGGATGAAATATATTCGTATGCTAATCATGCAGGGAATACTTAAACCTCCTGAGTCGACCATAGATCGAGTCTTGTTCCAGTAACCCCCATACTTGTTTCGTACTACCATTTGTCTCTACAACAAGTAGGGTACAGTTCAGTAAGTCGTCAACCCCTTTCTAGCACACACCATACAGAGAGGCCATGGTGGAAGATACCGGTTGTAGCCGATAGGCAAGCCACCTGGTCCGGGGGAATGGGTGTTTCCGGTTGAGACCGAGAGGGGAGGCCACCCCTTAGAGCGCGCGATATAAATTTGATCCCATGCCACGCGAGGTTGTAGCCTCCCCACTTAGAGTTTTGCTTGACAGGCATCGTGGGTGATTCCGGACACCGTAAGTTAAGCCGGTGTGCGCAAGTTAGGTGTGTTTTCAACTAAAAGGTCAGAGACGGAATTAGTCCGATGGACTAAAGGAATCCATTACTCGTGGGTAAAGAGGACACCTCTCGCAGAGTTTAAACCTATTCAATAGCCGTGTCCATGGTTAAGGATTACGATGCAGGATGGGTCAAGTGTTGGTCTTAGTGTCGGTCTTCGGAGGAGAAACTGTTAAACCAAACATGGATACTGACTTGTGACTTGTGAGGACCATGATTAGTATTTTGTTATGGACTAACCCATTATATTATTCGAATTATCGAGTATCCCTGGGATGGTCCTACCTCCTGGATATTCACTGTGTTTATTTATAAGCCCTTTATGTGGTGTTGCTGAGACGCCCGACTGTGGCATGCTTGTTATTCATTTACTTTAAAAACCCTTTATGAGGTGTCGCTGAGACGCCCGACTGTGGCATGTTTGTTATTCATTTACTTTAAAAGCCCTTTATGTGGTGTCGCTGAGACGCCCGACTGTGGCATGCTTGTTATTCATTTACTTTATAATCCCTTTTTGTGGTGTCGCTCAGACGCCCGACTGAGGCATGCTTGTTATTTACCATCAATTCGAGACGTCACTTCAGACATCTGAATGGTGCATTTTATTCCTACTCTGTCATTACATATTCATTGTTACATATTAATAACCTGCTTGCATGCATCAAGGATATTAGTTTATGACTGACGTTGTGATCATGGAATGTTTTCAGAGCATGATTATTGGTTGTTATATTATACATGTGTTCTTAATGATTGCGAGTACATTCAAAGTACTCACTGGCTTGTCCCTGGTTATTGTCTTGGCCAGATTTCTTGCGTGGAGAGGAGCGTTGCGATGACAGCCCAGAAACCTACGCAATGGTGATAGCAGCCTCGCGAAGATAGGAGTTAACCTGGTCAGCTGTTCCTGTGGGAAATGGAGTCCCATAGACGCTGATGATCCACAAACCGCTTCCGCCATCAACCACTAGAAACCATTTGTTGTACTCACAGGCCAGAATGGTCTTGTACTGCATATTTTGTATTTTTGCTTGGAATTTCTGTATCAAGTTGGTGCCTCATCAGCTAACAGTAATCCGGGGGCTGGTGAGCACAACGACTACTTTCTGGAATTTAATACCCGGAAAACCGGTCGTGACAAACTTGGTATCTGAGCCAGGCTAACCATTGGCTAATCCTATCTTAGCCGGGTCAATAAACCTAGGTAAGCCAACCCACCAGACCTTAACCTAAACCCAGCCAAGCTTCTCGTGCAAGACAGCCACACAGTGACCCCGACACTTTTGGCAGACGGTGCCCAACCTATCAACCCAGCCTGTCGATCATGCGCCAGTGACCGACGCCTTTAATGTCTCATTCGCAAGCGTGGGAAGGAAGACTTCGTCCCCTTTTTCTATAAAAAGGGCATGCTCGCCTCAACCCAGCACAACACAGCCTCTACCCCAAAACCGAGCCATAATGCCTGGCCCCGTAGTGCATAATGAGACCACAGCAACCAACCTTGGAGGTTTTGTGACCATACTCGCAAACCTCACCCGTCGTGCCTATGCGTTAGAAAAGCCCCCAGAATATGTTGTGTACCAAGGATCCATGAGCGGCGAGCCGCCAATTTCGGGCCATCAGGCACATCTACGGTAAGGGTCTGTCGCCGTAACGCCCCTACAGGTTCATCGGAAGGACAACTTCCTTCGAGCCACAAGCCATCCAGCTAGCTGCTCGAGAGGCTATAGTTCAACTCCGACAGTTGTCGCCCAGAGTTAACTGTCGCTCGTTCTACTACTACCCCAGACGCGAAGGGTATGGTAGACCACCCCAAGTTGCCAATGGAGATCACGAGACGGATACTGCATTATTGCACCTAGTACGCTATGTAGGAGCACTAGAGGAACTGTTCGATCAAATCACCATTGATCTGATCGCAGCTCGTGGAGAGCTGGTTCGTCGAGCCCCGGCGAGAAGACAAGACGAGCCCGACGCCGACAGCCGTCGTGCTGTTCGAACAACCAATCGAGACTTTGAGGTCATCCCCAGCCATCAACCAAGGCGCTTTGATGACCCCAGAAGTGCTTCATCGCCTTTTGGGAGCACACTCCAACGAGATTGTGGCCAACAATCCCCGCGATGGTCATCATCGCTACCCCGACCCTGCAGCCCCTCCACCATCTCCGGCTAATCTCGACAGTGAGACCCGTGGAGAAGCCTCGTCGTCCTCAAGACAGGCTCGTTTAGATATAAACGAGGTAGACTGAATCACTCGAGTAGTGCCGAGTCACAGTGTATCCTCGCATTGTAATCGTGTGACCTTGTAAATTAACGCAGCCTGTTGTTGTGCCTCTGTTTTAATTGTCACCTTACATAATTATGTCAGCACGCAATTGCATTTTTTTTCAGGCACAGCTACCAAAACCACCCCGACAACACCCACAGTGATACGTCACCTTTGTGAGATATGTATCTATGGCTTTGACCCGACCCTTGGAGCTGAGCTGGCAAATTAATTACCTTTCACCACGGTAAAATGACCCAGCTCTAGTGCTATAAGAGGGCCACCTCGTGACCTTGCCAAGCACCCCTCACCATGTGCACCATCCTCACAAACATTTCTTGCCATGCCGAACCCTAGTATTTATCTGAGAACCCCAGATGCAACCCCGGGCAGCTTTGTCAAAATATTGTGGGACTTTACCTGCAGTACCATGAATTCTACCCAGCCACCCCAGTACGAGCTGTTCAAATCGAGGATCACCCCATCCACCTCGAAATATTGGGCAGTAGTACACATCCCTCCCGTAAATCCAAACCAAGACCCAACGGTAGTTTCCTTGGTGGGGAAATCTATGCCAGCTCCACTAATGGCCATAGAAGCGGCAGCACACGAAGCACTTGCCCGCCTTTGATTTGCGGTACCCTATGCCAGCGAAAGAGGATATTATTACTTTCCGAGCCGGGCAGCACCCGGAGAAGTTACATCTTTTCCCGGTTGACGGATTGAGAGAGACCCCGTACTGGCCAACCTGGTCCAGTACGTCATAGCTCAAGAACGTTTGACCCAGCGAGTAATGGTTTATCTCCAGAGTCTCGCAGATTTAAATCCTCAAATCGCCATCGGCAGACCACTGAGGCCCGACCAGGAGAGACACATTCATCGGATGGTCAATCTTCTTTCCCAGGTAGAAGAAGAGTGCATCCCAGTACCAGAGACATTTTCTCGGGACCCCGTCCAGCTACCATTTGCATTATAGACGTCACTGCTGTGTTTATTATTGCAACATTTATTTATGCATTGTAACTTATGCGTGGTACCCCAAGTTTGCGCGGCGAGTAAATCTTTTAGTTTCTATTAATGTGAGTAGTTTTGTTGCGGTTTGACTCTAATATATTACTATTTTCTCTCGCGAAAAATCCTGGAGTGCGATTTCTTTTCCTGAGTTGCTGCATCGTATATCTTCTCACGACATGGATTATTTTATTCACGCAGCACCACAACCGTTCAAACACATACACTACTTGCAAAAAACACGTAACCGTGGAGTATTTGTTTTTCAAAACAGCTCTTAACAAATCTCGAGGACGAGATTTTTTTTTTCTTAAGGGGGGTAGTGTTGTGACACCCCAAAATTTTAACCTTGTTTTATTAATTAAAATTTTTCCAGGAAACTTAAAATTTGTTTTCTGGATTTCCTGTTGATTTCAGAACCTTTCTTTTCTTTATTATTATGGAGTTTTTATCCCAAGTAAAAAACTTTTCAATCATTACTGGACTTATTTACTCTCTCAAATAAAACAATTCTTTTATCAGTGGGATTATTTATATAATTATTATCCCCTTAGCTTTATTTCTCTAATTTGGTTTTTCATAAGTTTAGGGTCCCATTTGCACTGCAACCCTTTTATAAATTCATTTAAAAATCCCACCAAAATTTGGAGATGTCATGTGATGTTTTTAAAACACCTTTATGCAAAAATATATTTCATTCCTTGGATATTTTGAGTGCTACACTGTCGGGGAGGCTGATCGTACCCACGAACACCTATGGGGCCGGCGGACCAGGCCCCTTTGTGGTTCGGAGGGGGGCGGAGATCGCACGAAGAGCGGATCGAGGCGAGGCACACGAGCAGTTTACCCAGCTTCGCAGCTCTCCGGAGAGATAAAACTCCTACTGCTGCTTGTTTGAGGTATTGTGTTCTTGCTAGGGAGCGATGCGGGCTACAAAACCTAGCGTGAGCGTATCTGGTCCCTAGTGAGTCGAATGAACCGAACCTCCAACCCCCTCTGCTATGCATGGGCCTCCTTTATATGCTCAAGGGTCTCCGGCAGGTGGCAACACAAAGTAGGGTACAAATGTAAAACAGGAGTTGGTACACCTACTCAACAGCGATTATGCAGGTGCAAAATACCTAACTTTCGACGGCAAGGGACAAAGGCAATAAATGCCCATCGCTGTCGCCCAAAGCGAACAGAGACCGTCAGTGCGCCACCGCCGCCACGATGGCAAACTTGTCGGCGCCGCTTATCGCTGCTCTCCGCTGGCTGCACAGCCTCTCGACACAGCGCATGGAATGGCCCCATGGCGACCACGTTGCTGGATGAGCTGGAGCGGAGATGGAGAGAGGTTGCTTGTCAGCGACAAGCGCCTTTGCCGCGGTCGAATCCTTGTCGCGTCCGGAGGCTTGTCGCGCCCGAGCCTTCCCGGCAAGCTCCTCTTGCCGGGCCTTGTCTTCGCATGCCTTGAGTGGCCTTCCCGAAAGCTCCTCTTGCCGGGCCTTGTCTTCTTAATCAAATACTTTGTTCTTGAATGGCTCCAAAGGAGCCATGGAGGATCTTGGCGGTGACGAGGCAAACCTCGCCGCTGGATGCTACAACTGTCTGCAGGCATCGAGTACGGGATACTAGGGTACCCCTACTCTAGTACACCGGCAGAGCCCTCGGCTCGGCCTCACACGGTGCCGAGCGCCGTCGGGCTGGCCCAAAATAAAGGCACGGTCACACGCCGCCTCGACCACGCCGCAACTCGCCCGGACCCACCACTTGACCCCCACTAACGGCACGCACCGAACGTGGCATCGCGGCGAGAGATCGTGGGCGTGGTCGTGTGGGTTTCTTTATTAGGAAAAGCGGAACGTCCGCCCCCTCCCCCTCTTTATAAGCGGAGGAAACAGGGGCAGGCCGTCCACTCCGCCATTGCTGTCTTGTCAAGAAAACCACCGCCGCTCCCCCCTTCTTCTCCAGTGCGAAGAGAGCAGCGCCCCGCCCCCTTTCGCCACAAGCGCGCTCACCGCTGTCGGCCTCCTCCGCCGCCCTCGCCATGGCTCCGAAAGCCGACAAGGAGAAGGGCGTCAAGTCGGCCGAGGCGCAGCGGCTCGCGGCGCTGCGCAAGGAGCGGGCCATCTCCCCCCCCCCAGCTCGGCGCAAGGGAGCTGCGGGATGTCTTCTATCTCTTTTGGTCGACGGAGACGCGTGCGCATCCGCGCACGAAGGTAAACCCCCCCGCCGCGTCTGATTTGGCCCCAACTGGTACCCTTCTTTGCCCTTTTCTTCTATTATGGCTTTGCCCGCCCTTCTCCGAGTTCTTCTGCGATATCATGAACACATATGGCCTCCGCCTCCTTGATTTCACCCCCAACGCCGTCTTGACCATGGCAGTTTTCGCGCACCTTTGTGAAAACTTTGTCGGAGTCCACCCAAATGTGGCACTCTTCCGCCACTTCTTCGTGCCCTGCGTCGAGAGAGGAGAGCCACTTGTCGGAGGGATAGCTTGGGTCTCCAGGATCGGCAAGAAAGAAGCCTATCTGGAAGGAGAGTTCCGCAACAAGTGGGAGGAGTGGAGAGCCAATTGGTGTTGGGTCGTGAGGAGAACCATGCAGCCCTTCATCGCTGCGGCGCCAAACCCCAATAGTGTGCGGCAGAGATTGGAGTAACTTACGCCGGAGGATGCTAGGTTGAAGATAGTTGTGACCGGATTTTGCGCCTCAGCTTGCCGGACTAACTGTGAGGCGCAGTTTGGCGCAGACTTCCTTTGCCGCCAGATCGCTTCCCTTGCGAGGAGAGGAGGAGGCCTGCTTGGGAGTTCCAAAATGCGGCGTATATTATGAGGTTGCGCCGGCCTGAACTGGAATTTCACTGCCTTGGAGTTGGATGCGATGCTGCTAGAGCTATTCAAGAACGAATTTTACCACCCCCGAGTGGTTTAGGTTGCCGATGGGGTCGCCCCATTGTGCAACAACTCGGCGCCGATCAAGCATCCGCGCCATGATGCGTTGCCAGCGATTCCCATGGGATCGTTCCACCTGGCAGAGCCCCCGACGAGGTCGCGGCAGCAGTTCTTCGACGACTTGGAAGAAGTGCCGATCCGCCCGGACGAGCGTAAAGGCTCACTCGCGACACCACCGGCGAGAAGATGGCGCGTATTGCCACCAGGGTGGAGGAGGCGGCAGCCGCTGCCGCCACCGAGCCTTCGGGTATACCGTGGAGGAGGCGGACGCGAAGGCGGCAAGCCTTGCCGAGCGAAGGGAGATCGCCGGTGAGGACGAGCTTGTCGAGCCCGAGGCCGGGTCGAGTGGACCCGCCGAGGGCGCTTCTTCTCCACCACCCAGCGACTTGCCGCCAGCGGAGCCCCCGGTTCCGCCGAAGAGGCGTCTCCGCAAGGCCGGAGACGAGTCGGGGCGGCAGATCGCCCACAAGAAGCAGCGCCACATGACGCTGCTCTACCAAGGCAAGAGAGGTTGCCGCTGAGCGCCTCACACTGCTGCGACAAGCTGGGCGGGATCTTCTCAGGCCACCGCCGACGCCCGCCTAAGCGGCCAAGAGATCCCACTCCCCGCCTTGTCGCACCGGAGGCGAGCCGAGTTTGACTTCTCCGCGCCAGCTCGAGGAGGAAGGCGAAGAGTAAGCTCTTGAGATTGTGCTTGTATTTCTTCAATTTTATTGCTTCATCTTGAATCTGATTTGCTTGCTTTTGGACTCTTTCCTTTTCAGGACGCTGGCCCAGAGCGTCGAAGAGGGCTAAGATCCCGACGGTCGTCGTTGAGGACGATTCTCCTGCGGCAACAGGGACGCGTCTGAGACCCCTTGCCGGACCGGCAACCCTTCCTCAGAGCAGCCCCCAAGACAGCCCCCAAAGTAAGTGTGTGCGGTTTCTCCTTACTATTAGGTGTGCAGGGGTGCTCCCTCTTCGTTGATACCTGATTGTTTGCTTGTGTAGGAGCAGAGCAGCCTCATCAGGAGGGCTCGGAAGCCGCCCCCGAAATCCTGCCTGCTGCCACTACGCCGCCAAGGGAGGATTCTCTGGCAAGGGAGCGCCCTCCAGGCAAGGGAGGCCACTCCACAAGGGAGGCCACCCCTGCAAGGGACAACGCCAAGTGACCCTCCAATGATCGAGGCCATGGCTGCGGATCCCGTTCTATGGTAATTTCCTTACCGAAAATTTCCCTCGGGCTTGCTTTCTTTTGTTTCTCTTTTGAACATTTGCTTGATCGCTCTTTCTTCGTCTGACGCAGAGCCGATGGAGGTTGAGGCTGCCGGCGAGGAGGAAGCGCGCAGCAACACCGACGAGGCCGCCGTCGTGGAAGAAGAGGTCGTTGCTGTGGAAGAAGAGGCCGTCGCCGACGAGCCTGTTGGCGAGAAGGCCACCGAGGCTGCCGACACAGAAGCTGGCGAGGGGTCGGGCGATCGCACTGACGGCCCTGAGGCCGCAGGAGCGCCAGGCGCTACACCAACAGCCGACTCCCCTGCCGCTGCTGCAGCGTCAGGCTCCGAGGAGCCCCAGCCCGGCGCCTACCAAGGCGGCGAGGGTGTCTTCACAAACTCCCCCGGGAACCGAGCTCAGGCGCCGGGTCGAAGGAGAGACCTTCAACGGCGAGCTACTACGCCTCATTGGGCTGATGTCTGGTGGATGCGCCAAGCAGCAGCAGCGGGCGAAGTCTGAGGAGGAGCAGCTATCGAAGAAGCTGTTGTCGCCTATCACACGGCAAGCCAAGTTGGAGTCCCGGGAACCACTTGTCGCGAGGGCAGGAGCGGACATGGAGAAGCGCGCAGAAGAGCTCCGGAGCGCTAACCAAGAAACTCTCCACGACGTAGCAGAAGCTCGGGGGCAACTTGCAAAAGAGCGCACGGCCTTCATCCTTGAGAAGGCCGCAGCTGAGGAGGAGCAGCGGCTGGCTGCCGAGAAGCTCTCCAGCGGAAAGCGAGCTGGCGCAGCGGAAGGTCAACCTGGACAGCCACGAAGAAGACCTTGCCGCGCGCGAGGAGTCACTTGGCGGGGCGCTTAAGGAAGCGAAGGATGCTGCCGCAACCGCCGAGGCCGCCAAGGAAGAGTTGAAGGCGAAGGTGGCACAGCTGGAGGCCAGCCTCAAGAAGAGCGGCGAAGAGCTTGCCGCGCTCAAGAATGAGCGTGAGAAGGACGCCTACACTCTTGGCGAGCTGCAGAGTCGTCTCGCTGATAGGGGCAAGGAGCGGCGCCGCCAAGGATTCCAAGGCGGATCTTGAGCTGAAGCTGACCACTCTGACGCAGACGTTGGACGGCGCCAGGGAGCGGGAGGTGGGCTTGTTGGAGACGATCAAGGCCAGGGAGGAGCTGCTAGCGAATGCTACCTCCACCAGAGCATCTTGAGGGAGAGCGTGGAGCACTGGACTGAAGGTCTTGTGGACACCGCCGCCGACATCCACAACGAGCTGATGGAGCTGGGGATGGCGGACCTTGCATACTCCTCCGATGAGTTGATGGTGTTACGGTTGGTTGAGTCAGCTTGAGCACGAAAATCCCTGGTTCCACTGGCAACTTAAGTGCAGCGCACTTTGACAGGCCGTCAGCAATATCATTCTGAGCTCTTGGAACATGTTCCATTTGCGGGCCGTCAAAGTGCTCTTCTAGCTTCCTCACTTCATCAACGTAGGCTTCCATCAACGGACTCTGGTAATCTTTGTTGACTTGGCGGACGACAAGTTGCGAGTCACCCCGACAATAAGCTTTTTGATCCCAAGGTCCATCGCGATCTCGAGACCGCAAGCAAACCTTCATACTCTGCGGTATTGTTTGTTGCTTGCTCCTTGCGAAGTGCATCCGGACTACGTACTTGAGGTGCTCTCCGGTGGGTGCGATATAAGACGCCGCAAGACCGGGCGCTTTGCAGCGAAGGCACCATCAAAGTACATCAGCCACTCTTTGCTTGCTTCTTTGACAGGAATGCTCGTCTCGGAATCTCTTCATCCGGCGTTGGCGTCCATTCTGCTATGAATTCTGCCAACGCCTCGCTTTGGATAGTTGATGTGCTTTCAAACTTGAGACCAAAGCTTGACAGTTCCAATGCCCACTGACAATCCTGCCTGCCGCTTCCGGATTCTCGCAGATCCTCTCAGCGAAAGCGAGTGACAACTGTGATCTCATGTGCTTGGAAGTAATGGCGCAGCTTTCTCGAGGCCATGAGGAGACCGAAAAGCAATTTCTGCACACCGTAGTACCTTGACCTAGCCCCTGCAGGAGGGAATCGACAAAGTAGATCGGGCGCTGCACCATCCTTTTCTCGTGATCTCGTCATGTGTCTGCGCTGGATTCGTCCTTGTCGGGACCAGAGCTTGTCGGCGAAGCCCCTACTTGTCGCTGGATGTGCTTGCCGTGGTTGCCGGGTTTCGTCATCCGCCTCCCTCTCCGCTACTAACGCAGCACTAACAACTTGATTGGTTGCTGCTATATATAGCCGCAACTTCTCTTGTGGTTTAGGTGCGACAAGTGTTGGAGTGGAGGATGTATCTCTTTAAGTCCTGCTGCGCAGACTCCGCTTCGGAGTCCATTTCATTGGACCTGCCTTTTTCAAAATCTTGAAAACGGCAGTATGCTGTTCAGCAGACCTAGAAATAAACTCCGCCGAGCAGCCACGCGAACCGCAAGTCTTCGTGACATCCTTGACGCGCTTTGGTGCTTCAATCTGCTCAATGGCCTTGATCTTGTCGGGATTAGCTTCAATCCTCGTTGAGATTGACGAAGAACCCGAGAAGCTTGCCGGAAGGAACTCCAAACACGCACTTCTCGGGGTTGAGCTTGAGGTTGATCTTGCGCAGATTTGCAAAGGTCTCGTCAAATCTTGAACCAGAGTTGCTTTGTCCTTGCTTTTGACCACTATGTCATCCACGTAGGCTTCTACATTTACGTGCATTTGCGGCTCAAAAGCGTCATGGACTACCCTTGCAAATGTTGAACCAGCATTCTTCAAACCGAAAGGCATCCGTATGAAACAGTATGTGCCACATGGTGTAATGAATGCGGTCTTCTCCTCATCTTCTTCAGCCATGAAGATCTGATGGTATCCTGAGTATGCATCAAGAAACGAAAGCAAATCACATCCAGCCGTGGAGTCAACAATCTGGTCAATGCGCGGCAAGGGAAATGGATCTTTGGGACAAGCTTTATTAACATCCGTGAAGTCAATACAAAGTCTCCATTTTCCATTTGCTTTGCGCACGACTACAGGATTGGCCAACCACGTAGGATGGAGCACTCCTCTAACAAGGCCTGCTGCTTCCAGTTTCTTGGCGTTCCACTGCTTGCTTCCTGACTTTTTGCTTGACGGGCCGTGCATGAGGACAAACGGCTAGGCGGTGCTCAATCACTTTCCTGGGAACACCGGGGATGTCAGACGGTTGCCATGCAAACACGTCGACATTCGCCCGCAGGAAAGCAACGAGCGCGCCTTCCTATTTAGGGTCGAGAGAGGCACTGATGGTAAAGGTACCACCAGTGCCGTCCTCCTTCGCGGGCACCTTCTTGGTCTTTGGCGGAGCTATCATCTTCTTGCACTTGCCGGTGGAGCTCGATGGTGCGTCCTCGACGGTAGCGCAGAACTCCGAAGAGGTGCGCTTGCCGGAGTGAGCATCAGAGCTCTTGCCGGACTTGGACTTTGTCTTCTTCCCCCCGGGAGCTTCAGCGGCAAGTGTTTGGCAATCTGCGCGGATGCTGCATCCCGGTAGATCTTGTCGGCACAGATAAGGGCATCCTTCTTGTCGCCATGGACAGAGATGACGCTTATCGGGCCTGGCATCTTGAGTAAGTTATAGGCGTAGTGAGAGGCTGCCATGAACTTGGCGAGTGCTGGACGGCCAAGTATCCCATATTGTAAGGCAATGGGAAATCGGCAACGTCGAATGTAACCCTCTCAGTCCTAAAGTTCAGCTCGCTGCCAAATGTTACCGGCAACGTAATCTTCCCCTTCGGCTTGCTCCTTCCCGGATTGATTCCTTGGAAGGTGACGGTCTCTTCGAGCTCGCTGTCAGGGATTTGAAGCTTCTGGAGCACCGCGGAGGAGATCAGATTCAAGACGGCCCCGCCATCAACTAGCATTTTGGTGACCTTGAGGTTGCGGATGGTTGGTGAGACCAACATCGGCAAGCACCCGACCGCAGTTATGCGATCAGGGTGGTCCTCAATATCAAAAACGATAGGCGTGCTGGACCACTTCAGAGGCTTGCGTGACTCTACGGATGGTTCCGCTGCATCGACCTCCCGCATCCATTGCTTGAGTTGGCGGTGGGAGGTATGCAGAGAAGCACCTCCGTCAACGCAGAGGACCTCTGTGGCTTTCTGAAACTCCTGCTCATCGGTGTCGTCATCTTCCATATCTTCGTCGTCGTCATCATCTTCATCCTTGTCGCGGCCGCGGGGAGGTCTGTCTCCTTGCCGTTGCTTGGCTTTGCCGCGGCGTCCTCCCCGGCCGGGACGTTTCTTGCTTGTTCCCCCAGCTCCTTCCTGGCCTTCTCTTTGTCGCACCGCTGCATTTTCAGCCCTCTGTTGTTCGACAAGCTGCTCGACTTTCTTGCAGCTCTGGAGGTCGTGGCCCTTGGTGCGGTGGATCTTGCAAGATCGCTTGCTTTGGAGCCGTCACGCTTGTCGGCCGCCACCGACTGGTGGTTGGCGTCAGCGGCAACCTCCTTGCCGGAGCCACCAGCCTTGGCGTTCTTGTCGCCACCTCCGTTGCCGGACTGCTCAACAGCTAGCACTTCTCTACCTTTCTTCTTCCTGTTGCCTCGCCGCCGGCCCTTCTTTGCCGGGGCGGCCTCCTCACTGTCAGATCCTGCTTCCGCATTCTCTCCTGGGAGTCTCCTCCCTTCCTCAGCGCGTGCACACTTGTCGGCCAAGGCGTACAACTCACTGACGTCCTTGACTTTGCACATCGCCATCTCCTCCCTCATCCTGCGGTTCCGCACATTCTGATGAAACGCGCTGATCACCGCGGCAGGGTGGACATCTGGGATGTTGTAGTGCACACGGCTGAATCTCTGAATGAACTTACGCAGGGACTCTCCTTCCTTCTGGGCGAGCAGATGAAGGTCACTCTCTTGGCCATGAGGTTTGTGGCCGCCTGTGAAGGCGCCGACAAACTGATGGCATAGATCTGCCCAAGAGGATATGGAGCTGTCCGGCAAGTGCATGAGCCAAGATCTGACGTTGGGCTTGAGCACGAGCGGGAAGTAGTTGGCGAGGATCTTGTTGTCCCGTCCCCGCAGCCTGCACCGCGATGGTGTAGATGCCGAGGAACTCCGACGGATGCGCCCTGCCATCATACTTCTCCGCACGTCTGGTTTGAAGTTTTTTTCGGCTGGGCCCTTTGGACTTGCCGCAGCTCACGAAGTGAACGCAGGGCAACCTACATCTGACGGCAAGTCGCTGGCTCCTCCGGGCGCGCCGCGTCGACGAAGGCCCAGCGCGCTTGTCGGATCGACGCCACGCTTCTCTCCGGCGCTTAGATGCGAAGTTCGAGCGTCCTCTTGTTGTCGCTCATGAAGAACTTGGCGCTGATCGCGGGCGAAGCTCGCGGATCCGATGATGCGGTGGAGTCGCTGCCGAGGTCGATCCGGTGAGTCGGGCGATCTTGGCCTTCGTGGCGGAGAGTGCATGGTGGTTGCACCTTCGACAGTCTCGTGCCGCCACCGGCTCGTGCCTTGTCGTCTTGCCGCGCAATGATGGCATTGGTTGCCATGAGCGTCGCCGTTAGCAAAGCCGATGAGGCTCTGGATAGTGGCCTCCACTCGTCAACCTTGTTGGCCGTTGGAGGGTAGTCGAGGAGCAGCCGAGCTCTCGCCAGAGCTTCTGCTGGGTAGTGGGTGGCATTGGCGAGCGGTGCGAGGAGCGGGATATGCTTGGACTTCTAACTACGTTAGAAGGAGCAGCACCTCGTCGAGGACCGTATCTCACTCGTGCCCGGCATGTTGGCGCGCATGCTGGTCTTGAGGGTCTCGATCCAACGAGCGTATGGCATTGTGAACGCCATGACGTTGTTGGTCCCGCGTCTCTGAGATGGGAGCGGGGATGCGCGGACGCCGAGGTTTGCGGGCCTTGTCCTTGACTTGGCAACGTCGCGAACACCTTCGTCGGCGCCCGTTCCTCCGCCGATGTCCGCCCCACCACCCGTTTGCTGCGGTGAGGGTGGAGTGCACGACGCGACGGCTCTGCTGCTGCCGAAGCCTTCTTTTTCGGTGGCATGTTGAGGAAGATGTTGAGGACGCTGCTCGTGTGAATGTCGGATCAGATTCACACGGCCTCGACGCCCCCCACCTGGCGCGCCAAAGATGTCGGGGAGGCTGATCGTACCCACGAACACCTATGGGGCCGGCGGACCAGGCCCCTTTGTGGTTCGGAGGGGGGCGGAGACCGCACGAAGAGCGGATCGAGGCGAGGCACACGAGCAGTTTACCCAGCTTCGGAGCTCTCCGGAGAGATAACACTCCTACTGCTGCTTGTTTGATGTATTGTGTTCTTGCTAGGGAGCGATGCGGGCTACAAAACCTAGCGTGAGCGTATCTGGTCTCTAGTGAGTCGAATGAACCGAACCTCCAACCCCCTCTGCGTTGCGCATGGGCCTCCTTTTATATGCTCAAGGGGTCTCCGACAGGTGGCAACACAGGCGAGGGTACAAATGTAAAAACAGGAGTTGGTACACCTACTAACAAAGCGATTATGCAGTGCAAAATACCTAACTCGACGGCAAGGGACAAAGGCAATAAATGCCCGCTGCTGTCGCCCAAACAAAGGCAACAGAGACCGTCAGTGCGCCACCGCTTCGCCACGATGGCAAACTTGTCGGCCGCCGCTTATCGCTGCTCTCCGTGGCTGCACAGACCTCTCGACACGCAGCGCATGGAATGGTCCCATGGCGACACGTTGCTGGATGAGCTAGAGCGGAGATGGAGAGAGGTTGCTTGCCGCGGCAAGCGCCTTGCCGCAGCCGAATCCTTGTCGCGTCCGGAGGCTTGTCACGCTCCGAGCCTTCCCGGCAAGCTCCTCTTGCCGGGGCCTTGTCTTCTGCATGCCTTGAGTGGCCTTCCCGCAAGCTCCTCTTGCCGGGCCTTGTCTTCTTAATCAAATACTTTGTTCTTCAATGGCTCCAAAGGAGCCACCGAGGATCTTGGCGGTGACGAGGAAAACCCTGCCGCAGGTGCTATTAACTGTCTGCGGCATCTAGTACGGGATACTAGGGTACCCCTACTCTAGTACACCGACATACACCAAGTTTTCAAATCTGGTCAAATCTCACTTTTGCACTACAACCTATTTAAATATTTCTTTAAAACTTCTACCAAAATTTTGGGATGTCAGTAGTAGCATATTATTCCATTTTATGCAAAAACCCAGCTATGTTCTTTGAAAAATTTGAGTGAATCAACCTCATTTCCATTCTGGTCCAACTTGATGATTTGCACTACAACTATATTTTAACTTGCTCCTTTTGTTGTGATTCCTTTTCCTACTTGTAGTCCTCCCTGCTAAACCCTTAAGACCAGGAGCATGAGCCCATTGGAAGATTTTTGGCCCATAAAATGACAGCCTCTAGTTTCTGCCAAAAACTGATTTTCTCAATTAATCGCACTAACAAGTTTCTACATTGGGCAAACTAACATCACCACCCTCTCATTCATCTAAAGAGACCCCACTATGGAAGATTTGACCACTCCAAGAAATGCCTAGGTGCATGTGGCATTCTGTCAAACACTTTGTGGGCATGACCAGTTCTGACATGAGTTTTAGTTTGCACTATGAACTTGCTTCCCTTGCCTAACCACCTTGTCCAAAAAACTCCCAGCTACTCACGAACCTAGGTCCGCTAAACCCCAACCTCACCCGAGACCTCTAGCACGCCCCGGCATTTTGTTGAGCAGGTCCTGCGTGCTCTGGCGCGAAAGCAGAGCACGATTTTGCACGCAGCGCCCGAGCCGCCGCGTCGGGCCCCTGGGTTTTGCCCACTCTGCAGAGCCGCGCCACTCACTCGACTGCTCACCGCATCATGCCAAGCAGCCCTGGTGCCCCACAGCACCGCCAACAGAGCCCCTTGGTGGCACGCCGGCGTCCGCAGCGCGTCTCTGCCAGGTCAGCGCCGCCCGAGCCGCTAGCGCTCGCCACCTACCCTCTGGAACAGTCCAAGCCTATCCCCTCGCTCGTCTGCAAGCACTCGTCGCCGCCACGTCCTCCTGCAGCTACAGAACGACGGTTCGCCAGCGAACCTATCCACGGCTGCCGCAAACAGACCTCGTTGCACTATAAGAAGAGGCCCCCGAGCACGTCTCGTTCCTCAGGCAGCCTCAAAGCACTCCCCTAGTTTCCCCGTGGCAGCCAATCGACCCGGGGAGATCTTCGTCCCCATCTCCGGCAGCTGCAGCCGCCGCCACTGTCCTGGCCATTCCGGCACCACCAGAGCCTCCCCCTCTCCACTCTCTTCAGCAGGAGCTCCGTCTCCCCCTCGTGAGTCCACCCCCCTGCTTAATTTTGATTGGGACTCGCCGCGGGAGAAAACCCACTCTGCCCAACGGCCACCGTCCGCTGCGAAGCTCGCCCCCAGCAGCTCCGTCCACCCCAGAGACCAAAGCGACCACCGGAGTGACCACCTCGACCCCCTGAGCCCGCGGATGGCCTCGTTTTCCCGAACGTTGCCGCCTTTCACCGGCGAGCACCGCTGGAGTCCCGCCCCTGCTCGGGCAGAGGAAGAAGGAGGGAGGTCGGCTAGTCAAACCTGACCAGTGGGCCAGGCGGGCCCACTGTTAGTGACACACCGCGCCGTCCACGCTGGAGTAAGTGGAGATGTAATTCCAAAGTACGTGTTCGACGTGTACATCTCGAAACGTTTTCCTTTTCTTTTTTATTCTTTTAGAAACAGATTTTTACCACAACTTTGACTGTCCATAACTTTTTAAATATAACTCCAAATGAATTGATTCTTTTTCATACCTCTCTCAAATTTTGTCTAGTTTATTTTAAGATTTATTCCAAAAAAATTAAGACAACCTTTTGGTACTGTTTTCAAAACGATATATTGATCCAAATATTTTGTAAATAGGATTTTTGGAGAAAGGAGAAAGCTTTCAAAAGTTTTGGAGTGCACCCTGCCTTTCCACACCTTGAAGGCAAGCATTCTGAACTCTGGCATAATATTTTGCGTGCGTTGTTTGACACGATTATGACACGACCTCTGTACTTAGAGCTCGTTATTTTATGTGGTGACATGATCATTTGCATGAATGCTTATTGGAAATTCCCTTACTGTTGGAAATGGACATGCTTGTGGTAATGATCATCCTCGTATGCCTTTCGTGCCTCTTAGGAAGGAAAAGCAGGAAAGTCTCCGTCTTGGGTAGACCCGATCTTGTCCCTAGTTCCTCGTCGAGACGAGTGTGTCCGGCATGGCATGAGGGGTATGATGAGTGGTGATTCTGTCTGTTGGATGAAATATATTCGTATGCTAATCATGCAGGGAATACTTAAACCTCCTGAGTCGACCATAGATCGAGTCTTGTTCCAGTAAACCCCATACTTGTTTTGTACTACCACTTGTCTCTACAACAAGTAGGGTACAGTTCAGTAAGTCGTCAACCCCTTTCTAGCACACACCGTACAGAGAGGCCTTGGTGGAAGATACCGGTTGTAGCCGGTAGGCAAGCCACCTGGTCCAGGGGCATGGGTGTTTCCGGTTGAGACCGAGAGGGGAGGCCACCCCTTAGAGCGCGCGATATAAATTTGATCCCATGCCACGCGAGGTTGTAGCCTCCCCACTTAGAGTTTTGCTTGACAGGCGTCGTGGGTGATTCCAGACACCGGTAAGCTAAGCTGGTGTGTGCAAGTTAGGTGTGTTTTCACCTAAAAGGCCGTAGACGGAATTAGTCCCGATGGACTAAAGGAATCCGTTACTCGTGGGTAAAGAGTGCACCCTCTGCATAGTTTAAACCTATTCGAATAGCCCTGTCCATGGTTAAGGATTACAGTTTGGGATGGGTCAAGTGTTGGTCTTAGTGTCGGTCTTCGGAGGAGAAACTGTTAAACCAAATTTGGATACTGACTTGTGACTTGTGAGGACCATGATTATTATTTTTTTATGGACTAACCCGTTATATTATTTGAATTATCGAGTATCCCTGGGATGGTCCTACCTCCTGGATATTCACTGTGTTTATTTATAAGCCCTTTATGTGGTGTCGCTAAGACGCCCGACTGTGGCATGCTTGTTATTCATTTACTTTATAAGCCCTTTATGTGGTGTCGCTGAGACGCCCACCTATGGCATGCTTGTTATTCATTTACTTTAAAAACCCTTTATGAGGTGTCGCTGAGACGCCCGACTGTGGCATGCTTGTTATTCATTTACTTTAAAAGCCCTTTATGTGGTGTCGCTGAGACGCCCGACTGTGGCATTCTTGTTATTCATTTACTTTATAATCCCTTTTTGTGGTGTCATTTGAGACGCCTCGATCGAGGCATGCTTGTTATTTACCATCAATTCGAGACGTCGCTTCAGACATCCGAATGGTGCATTTTATTCCTACTCTGTCATTACATATTCACTGTTACATATTAATAACCTGCTTGCATGCATGAAGGATATTAGTTTATGACTGACGTTGTGATCATGGAATGTTTTCAAAGCATGATTATCGGTTGTTATATTATACATGTGTTCTTAATGTTTGCGAGTACATTCAAAGTACTCACTGGCTTGTCCCTGGTTATTGTCTTGGCCAGATTTCTTGCGTGGAGAGGAGCGTTGCGATGACAGCCCGGAAACCTACGCAATGGTGATAGCAGCCTCGGGAAGATAGGAGTTAACCTGGTCAGCTGTTCCTGTGGGAAATGGAGTCCCATAGACGCTGATGATCCACAAACAGCTTCCGCCATCAACCACTAGAAACCATTTGTTGTACTCACAGGCCAGAATGGTCTTGTACTGCATATTTTGTATTTTTGCTTGGAATTTCTGTATCAAGTTGGTGCCTCATCAGCTAACAGTAATCCGGGGGCTGGTGAGCACAGCGGCCACTTTCTGGAATTTAATACACGGAAAACCGGTCGTGACACCCTCTTGTGGTAGACCCGCATGTCATCGTTGTAACTATTTACACTCCGAAGGACGGTGCCTATATCCTGGTAGTAGTACTAGTAGAATTGAGATTTAATGCACTTTCTTCCCCGTCTTCCACTCTTCTTCCTCATCTCTTCTTCTTCCTCCTCTCTTCCCCGTCGTCGGCCGCACACCATTTACCCTCGCTCACTACTCGCTCGCCCGCACCATCTTCCTTGGTAGCTCGCGCGTACCATATCCCCCCGCTCACTGCTCGGCCACACGAGGAGAAGCTTCTTTGCTCGCCTGCCCGAATCCACTTCCCCGCTGGCTCACAGGCACCGAAAACCCCGATTGGAATTCCCTCCCCGATGTTCTCTTGGAGCAGATCTGTAGTCGTATGGACCTACTCAGCACCGTCCGTCTGGCCACATGCTCGGTGTCTTTGTACCGTCTACTCGTCTGCAACCGGCCGGCTCTTTTCAAGACACCCTGCTTGCTGATGCCCGATCCTCGCAGGTGGCCCAGACACCGACTTGACGATCCTATGGAGGTTGCCATGGTGCCCCTTGACATGCTACTACTACCCGTCCACCTGTCCTTCATGCGCGGTCACTACTCGGCGGGCATGAAGGCCAACTGGATCGTCCTCATCCACCACAACCGTAGTCCGTGGCGTCTCGTGGATATCACCACCCAGCAAGAGATCACCCTTCCATCGTTGGATACCTCCGCCATCGAGCCTCGCGGCCCGCCGGACACTCCTGCCTACTACGCACGAGACGCGTCAAGCTTTTGGCTCGACCTCAGTTTGCAGAAAGTTGTAATCTACGAAGTGCCCACACCATCAGAAGACTACATGGATTACAAGCTCATTGCCTTGTTCAACATGGGATTAGTCTATCTGGAATCCGACTGCCATACATGGTTATGGCTAATCATCAATCATGTTGAGGCAACATTTCTGTCTGATGCTATAGTGCACGATGGCATCGTGTACGCGGTCGACGCACAGATTGGCTGCCTATACTGGTGGAATCTATCGTCGTGTAATTGTTCTATCTCATCACATCTTTACCTTATGAATACGATCGCTGTTCATTTGTTACAAATTTAGAATGCATAGCATGTCTATAACCACATCATTGCTATATGTTCCTCTCATTTCCTAGATTTTTATGACCACACATGTTATTGTTAGAGTTGATATAAGAAAAATTGGCATCTAATGATTGTTAGAATACATATTATGAGCATAACATCATGATTGCTATATGTTACTCTCGTTTACAAGATTTTTATAACAACGCATGTTATTGCTTAGAGTTGATATGAGAATAGTAGTAGTAAGTGCTATGGTAGAAAATGAGTAGGCGCTGTCATAGCTGTTTTCCTCTCAACGTTACATGATGTTGAACCATGACATGTTGCTAGAATATGAAAGCCATTGGCTTATTTTTTTAACTTGGGGTATGATTATGACCACGGCATTGCAATTCTCTTTCTATGATATGTGTCACTGTTATAATAATCTTAATTCCACACATACTCTGAACATGATTGTTTATTTTTGTCCTTTTGGTCTCCAATTTGAATTGTTGCGGCAGACGCCGAATGCGTTAGCCTTCAAGATTCCAGGACCTGGAATCATACCAGCCGATGGGTGCTGGTTTATCGCTCGTTCAGCTGACGACGGTCATTTGATGCTCATTCGCATGTACCAAATTGACCAAACCATTACATTAAACCACATGCAGTACAATGCGTGGGGCGTTCGTGACATTGATGGCTATGGCTGCTTCGTGTTCGAGAAAGATCCCAGCTCCGTTGGGCCAGGCGTATTCAAGCTGAGGCGGGTTTACGACCTCGGCAACCACCCCTTGTTCCTTGGGCTCAATTATCCGATCATCCAACCAATCATCGATCATATCACCGGCGATGATTCTTGTGCTATGCAACTTCCATTTGCGAGGGGGCTGTGTTTACACATCATACCATGGGTTTCATGAATCACCATATCTAGAGATTAAATCGACACAGCTTGTTGCCGATAATCTTCGATTGTGTGAAAGGCATCAAACTTCCATGCGATGGATGGCTTTTGCAAACCCGACATGTGGCGATGTGGTTCATGCCAACAGCAAATATGCACAACTTGATTCGTGCTGATATCTAGACTGAGCCATGTATTCTGCTGCTATAGCACGACCCTCTTTTGTTGGATATTATGTATTGTTGTTAGTTTGAAGCACTCCTCTGGTTTGAAGGATAGGTACCTTCCTGGGATCAAGTGCATCCTAACTCCCCTGTTTAGGATGTACTGATAATGATGATGGAGATGCTGTGCAGAA
The DNA here is from genome assembly GCA_021605145.1 of Aegilops bicornis. NCBI lineage: Eukaryota > Viridiplantae > Streptophyta > Magnoliopsida > Poales > Poaceae > Aegilops > Aegilops bicornis. Next base: position 460,446,441 of record CM038670.1, read on the forward strand.
GCCATACACACACACACACCCACACACACACACACACACACACATATATATATATATATATATATATATATCAGTTAGGCTTTAAGTGCGTACTTGTTATTTAAACCTATGTATAAATTGTGTCACCTCACTCCACATGCAGTACTAGTATACGTCGGTCAAATTATTCATCATGTCCACACATTGAATTGACGTGACAACATGCTGCGCGTGAGGTGACACAAAAATCCCTGTGGCGTGTTCGGGTATTCTGGACTTCAGATTTGGAGTACCACTTATCTATCGAAATCTTTCATCATTCACTTAAAACAGTCGATTGATCATACATTGAGTACCATATAACTGGAATTACCGATGCAAGTCGAAGAAGGATTGGCCGGTGCTGCCGGCTGGCGTCAATTCGATCCGACGGATCAGGAGCTGATCGAGCACCTTGAGGCCAAAGTGAGTGCTGACAGCGTGAGATTTCAATCTCTCATCGATTTGTTCATACCAACCATCGACAGCGAGCACGACATATGCTACACCCAACCTGAGAAACTTCCAGGTAAGACACCAATCGGCCTCTACTTGCACAAACATATTCCTTTCTTTATAGCTCTATTTTTCTTTTTAGACGCAGACCTGGTGAAGCAATTACAATTTGACAGTTAATAAAAAGTGAAACAAGTGACTGCAACATGCAAAAGTTGTTATGAAAATGCCAACTAGGTACACTAAAACCTGTATTCCACAATACTGCAGGTATCACACTGAGTGGCCTAAGGAAGCATTTCTTCCAGCGCAATTCTAGGGCGTTCAAAAGGGGCACGTGGACGCGTCGCAAGATACTGATCAGTCACGGCATGCACACGATGTGGCACAAGACCGGCAATACCTTGCCGGTGATGGTCAACGGCCGGCAGACGGGCAGCAAAAAGGTTCTGGTGCTGCACACCAACAAGAACTTCGACCAGCAGAGGACCAACTGGGTGATGCACCAGTACCACCTCGGGGACCTTGAGAAAGAGAAGGAGCGGGAGCTAGTCCTCTGCAAGATTTTCTACCAGACGAACACTAGGGCCAAGAGTAAAAAGATTATAAGTTAGTTTGGTATTGGTAGTTGTACTACCTTGTCGTCCGCAAGTTGGTATTGTTGTTAACGATCTTTTGGTATGAACTTGCATTTGCTTCCAACCATCATGCCGAGGGTCGACGTGGATATAAAGCTGAATCATTTGTTTCGAAATGAATTCTCAGGCACCTGATTTTTATTTGATGGGTAGCATAAGCACCCGCCGTTCGAATTCCCAGTTCTGCACTTATTATCACGATAAAAAAAACAATATCCGTGCTGCATCCCAGTTATCAGTTTGTGCTTGCAGAATTCTCTCGTTTATTGTGCATGTACATTGTTTTCTCAGGTTGAGCAGGTTTCAACTAGGCTGTAGACTGCCCAGGGTTGGTTTTCTTTTTAACAGGCCCAGCCCATGAGGACAACGGGGCATAAAGATCCAGCAGGTATCTACTGGCCTCTGGCCCGCCAACGTTAGTTATATTTTGTCTTACAACATCCGCAAGCAGTTTTTTTACTGAATCAGACACACAGCCCAGTTCTATTTTCCTCTTGAAACGCATGTCCTACATCCGCTTTTCTAATCTCTACCAATAGTATTACTAGTTGATATACACGTATCATTATATTGAAAACACATAAAATTCCCTTTTCATATTTACATCCTTATTTTTGTTGTTTTATCACACCCAGAGCAGATTTTATACCACTGGTTTTACCTTAAACCAACTCAATTGTCCCACGTCTTATTTGCTTACAAAAACAAAACGATTTTCTTGGCAAATCAATAAGTTCTTAAAAAAATGTTTATCATTTCAGGATTACAAAAGTTTGGACTCCACCGAAATATGCAAAATAAGGTTGAACTTTTTTACCATGGTTCTGGGAAGAAAATGGGCTGTAATAAATTACTTAAGAATTAGCAAATGGGCTGCAAATTATAAAAAATAGCAAATGGGCTGCAAATTATAAAAAATAGCAAATGGGCTTTATGTTGTCTGCCACATATTTGGAGGCTGACTTGTGGGCCTACACAAGGTTTCTTAAAAAAGAAACTTAGTCAACAATCGACTCTACCAGCGTCAGACCGTTAGATGTCAATCTAACGGCAATCGTGCTTCTTCAGTCTCTGATCTTCCTGCCCCAGCCACCCAAACCAGCGCCGTCGGAACCGCCTGCTCCCGCCTCCCGTGGCCGGCAGTGCTGCCGGGCAGGCCTCACGGCCCCATCATACTCGCATCCCTGGCCTGTCTATCCCTCTACTCACCCACACCTCCTGTTATTTTCCGGCGACGGCAGCCGAACCAGTCAACCCTCGTACTCTCCACCGCGTGGGCAGCCACTGTCGTGTCTTCGCCGGCTCCGTGTCGTTCCCTACGTAGGCCTCGTCGTCGTCCACCCCCTGGTGCTCTCGGCGTGGTGTGGTCAACGATGTCTATCCAACGGCCGTAGTGCTTCTTCAACCTCTGGTCTTCTTGCCCCACCCGCCCAAAGTAGTGCCGGTCGTGCCGCATGCTCCTGCCTCCCGTGGCCAGCTGTGCTGCCGCGGAGGCCTCACCGTCCCCATACTACTCCCACTGCTGGCCAGGCCATCCCTCCACTCACCCACTCCCCCTGTTATTCTGCGGCGATGGCAGCCTCACACCGTAGCCGAACCAGTGAACCCTCGTACTCCTCTCCGCGTGGGCATCCACTGCCGCGTCTTCCCCGGCTCCACGTCGTCCCCTTCCAAGGCCTCGCCGTCGTCCATCGCCCTGGTGCTCTCGGCATGGCATGGTCAATGTGGTCAACGACCAACTTCCATCGTAAGAGTACTGTACGTGGAGAGGCTGACAGTTGGGTCCACGGCAGCCGCAAGGAAGTGCCTCCTTATTACGCGCAAAATAATTATTCCTCCACCGACAAGGGACCCACCGGACAGACACCAGTATTTCGTGGAAAACACGCTTCCCCCACATTGTGACCCACCGGACGGGAATCAGATTTCGCGAAAAAACGTTTGCCCACGGCTGCTGGGACCCACCAGACGGACCACCGTATTTCGCAAAAAAATGTCCCCCCCGCTGTCAGCTCGGACCCACCGGAAGTGCCTCCTTATTACGCACAGAAAAATGAATACTCCCCCTGCTAGCTGGGACCCACCATGGTGGGATGCTGACTTGTGGGCCTACTAAGTTGACGGGGACAGAGGGCTTTGTCAACATAGTCAATATTTGAACGATTCTAGCTCCAGTGACCGTACGGTGTCCATCCAACGGCCGTCGTGCTTATTCAATCTCTGCTCTTCCTGCTCCAACCGCTCAAACAAGCGCCGGCGGGACTGCCTGCTCCCTCCTCCCCGGTCGGCCATTTGTCTTTGCCAGAGGCCTCACCGCCCCACTGTACTCCCATCGTTGGCCTAGCCATCCCTCTACTCACCCACACCTTCTGTTATTCTCCGTCGAGGGCAGACGAACCAGTAAACCCTCGTACAGTCGTACTCCCCTCCGCGTGGGAAACAACTGCCGAGTCTTCCCTGCCTCCGTGTCGTTCGCTTCCTAGGCCTCGCCGTCGTCCACCGCCTAGTGCTCTCAGCGCGGCGTGGTGAACGTGGTCAAGGAACGGCTTCCATCTGACATCTGGGACCCACTGGAAGGGCCTCTGTATTTCACAAAAGAACGTGCCCCCGCTGACATGTCGGACCCACCAGCTATCTCCTCACGCAAGGAAGTGCCTCCTTATTATGCACAAAAAAAATGAATACTCCCCCTGCCAGATGGAACCCAGCATAGTGGGAGGCTGACTTGTGGGCCTACCAAGTTGACGGGGATGGAGGTCTTTGTCAACTTAGTCAATATGAACGATTTTAGCTCCTGTTATCGTACGATTTTCATCCAACGGCCGTAGTGCTTCTTCAACCTCTGGTCTTCTTGCTCCAGCCGCCCAGACCAGCGGCGGTCTTGCCGTGTGCTCCTGCCTCCCGTGGGCAGCTGTGATGCCGCGGAGGCCTCACCGTCCCCTACTACTCCCACCGCTGGCCAGGCCATCCTCTACTCACCCACACCCCCTGTTATTCTGTGGCGACAACAGCCTCACTCCACAGCCGAACCAGTGAACCCTCGTACTCCTCTTCGCGTGGGCATCCACTGGTGCGTCTTCCCCGCCTCCGAGTCGTCCCCTTCCTAGGCCTCACCGTCGTCCACCGCCGTGGTGCTCTTGGCGCGGCGTGGTCAACGTGGTCAAGGAACGACTTCCATCGGACATGGACTGTACATGGAGAGGCTGACAGCTGGGTCCACGGCCGCAGCAAGGAAGTGCCTCTTTATTACGCGCAAAATAATGATTCCTCCACCTGACAGCGGGGACCCACCGGACGGGCCACCGTATTTCGTGAAAAAATGTTTCCCCCCGACTGCTGGGACCCACCAGCTACATCTTTGCATGCAAGGAAGTACGTCCGGGCAAAAAAAACGTTTCGCCCCCATGACTGCTGGGACCTACCAGCTACATCTTCACACGCAAGGAAGTGCGTCTGGGCAAAAAAAACGATTCGCCCCCCTTACTGCTGGGACCCACCAGCTACATCTTCACACGCAAAGGAAGTGTGTCCGGGCAAAAAAAAGATTCGCCCCTCTGACTGCTGGGACCCACCAGCTACATTTTCGCACGCAAGGAAGTGCCTGACAGTCGGGACCCACCTGGTCGAAGCGTACGTAGCGTTGTCATTCTGGTCGCGAACGTGTACGTACATACTGGTCGTTGTAGAGGCGCGCACGTGTCGTAGTAGAGGCGCGCACGTAGCATGTACACGTACGTACAGCGGCCAGGGTGCAAGAAAGAAAATACGGCCACGTACGTACATACGGGAAGGGTCTCGAACGCCTACTCGCGCATACGTACGGCCAGGGCTCGTGTACATGGCTGGGTCGGAACGGAGAAACAGCGTCGTTGTGTTCATGGGGAGGCAAAAGAATGCGTCGTGTTCATGGGGAGGCAACGGAATGCGTCGTGTTCATCGGGAGGCAACGGGCGTGTAAGGCCAACCGTCTTGGGCCGGAACAGCGATGGAAAGCGAGGCCTCGCGTATCACGAACGGAGGAAGCGGCCTTGTGTTCGACCGCCACGTTCAAACGGCGTCCTGTTGATCGGGAGGGTGTGGCGTACCGCCAGCGGAGGAAACGGACCTCCTACGGTCGAAACGGGGGTCCTGTTGATCGGGAGGGGTGTGGCGTACCGCAAAACGGAGGAAGCGGACCTCCTACGGTCGAAACAGGGGTCCTGTTGATTGGGAGGGGTGTGGCGTACCGCAAAACAGACCTCCTACGGTCGAAACGGGGGTCTTGTTTATTGGGAGGGGTGTGGCGTACCGCAAAATGGGACACCACGGGATACTGTTCGTCTCCACCGTCGACCTCCTCCAGCCTCCACGGGCTCCTGTTCATCCAGCCTCCACCGCGCGCTACTCCACCGGCTACTGTTCAACCACCCCTCCATCGTCTATTGTTCATCCAGCCCTCCACACCACGGGGTCCTGTTCAACCACCCCTCCACGGGCATGCCTCCACCGTCTACTGTTCATCCAGCCCTCCACACCACGGGGTCCTGTTCATCCAGAGGCAAATGCCACCGCTCACCGCTCATCCAACCCCCCGCAACACTCACTGTTCATCCTGCAGGTAGCATCGATCGGCTTCGGTTAGTAGCGATGGCGAAGAATCGCTCGATCGGATTCGATTAACAGCCATCAATCAATCGCTCGGGTTCGATGTACGCGTAGCCTGCGGTAATCGCCGGGTTCAGTTAGAGCCCAACGCCTCGCCGGGTTCGATTAGAGCCAACGCCTACACACTGCAGCGTCGTGTACGAGAGGAACGCGCATCGCTCGGCCCCCGACCTCCCACCGTAACCGGCAAATCCCCAAAATTTTCCTCCCCCTCGCTTATACCATGGTTTTTTCCGTCATGGACGGCCTAAAGAATGTCATGCAGCTGCGTCTCCGGCCCGCCCAGGAGGAAAAGCCCATTTTCTGTCATAATTTTTATCATAGAAGTAGGAGCCCACCATATCTATGATAATACCGGGTTTTGTCTCAATTATCGTGATAGAAGTGTCATATGTATGACAGAAAAAAGTTTCGTTCGGCCCAAAATGACACGGATGTGTCTTTTTTTGTAGTGTATAAGTTGAAGGGGTGGGTTACATGTGGAGTCTAGTCTACCTTCTAATACAAACCAGATACAAGTCTGGGTCTTAACTCCTTGTAAGGTAAATATTTCTTATGCCTTTCCTTGATAACCGGCCCACCATAGTATGAACCGGCCTTCTGGGCCTTGGTCCTTGTCATCCGTCTAGCCAGCCCGCCGGGTTATCAGTGAGTCGCCAAGTCCGGCCGGGTTATACTTCGTGCCAGGTTACGCCGCGGGGTATATTGCCGACAGGCACCCTGCCGGAGGGGGGGGGGGGAATCATCTCCGATGGCCATCTTCATCATCCCGGCAGCCACCACGATGAGGAGGGAGTAGTTGTAACGCCCCAAGACCGGCGCTCCAGAAGCCTTCCATGTTTTTCATTGTCGTCGTGTGTTTTATTTGTTTGTATCCGCATTGCATCGGCACTCGTTGCCCTCTTTGTTTCTAAAACTTGCATCTGCTCGTAGTTGTCGCGTCCCCCCTTTCTTTTATTGACCGTTCCGAGACCAGCCTTGTTCTCGTTTTCCCTCTTGCCTAAACTAAAGTCTCTCTGTAAAGTGCACAGAACCCCTCGCGTGAGTGTCCGAAACTCCCCCGAACCCGACCCAGCCGGTCGTCACAGTTTTGATTCAGATCATCCCCAAACATCCGTAAAATATATTTGTTTTATTTATTGGACTGCCTAGCCTATTTTTCCCGACCATCCGATTTCGATCGGAGGAACAGATTAACCCCTACCCTAATCCCCACCTACTATATATATAAGCCTAACCCTAAAACCTAGGCTTCTTCTCCCGCCGCGCCGCCACTAGCTCAACCCCCCTCGGGATCACCCACAGACAACCACCATCCTTCCCCTCCTCGATTTTACCACCGAACCAACTAGCCTCTCCTCTCGATCCGCCAACCACAGGGCATGCAGCCTCCTCCCCGCGTGCCTCGTCGGACCAGTCGCCGCCGATGACCCGAGGCCAGGCACACCCAGCAAGCCGCCGCCCTGGTCACCGGCGACCTCGGGTCGCCTCTGATTCCGCTGCCTCCACACGTCGGGTCTGCCCCATCCCCAAGTTCCGCCGCTGCTGCGCCTTCGTCGTCCCGCTTTATGCGCTGTCGTGCCTGCTGCTTGCTTCGTCGACCCAGCCGCCAAGTCCCATGCCGCCACTGCTCTTCTTCCTGTCGAGCAGAGGAGGACGGCGACTCTGTCTCGAGTCGCTCGAGTGCACACCGCGCCCGTTGACTGCCGGCTGATCGCGCCTAGGCCTTCCTCGCGCGCCAAGGCCCAGCTCCACTTCGCCAGATCCGCCGGCCTGCCAAACCTCTCTACAAACGGGCCGAAGCCCATGGCTGAGCTGCCCCCCAACGCCTGCTCCTATTCGGCCCTGTTCAAGTTTCGGCCCGATGCGTGTTTTTTTTTCAGTTCTGCGAATTTAGTTATTTATCCAGAGACTGCCAGTTTTACAGAAAACCCCTTGCACTTCATGCATTTAAATCTCACAAACCGTGCATCGGAATAAAATACTTCAAATATGAAAAATGCTTAGAATTTTGTCTAGTTTCATAATATGCTGCTTTCATCCATTTTTAAATTGTTTAAATTGTTGTTTGCTTTAATTTGCATAAATGCCATGTTAAAATAAACTAAATAACCGTAGCTCCATTTTAAAGAAACTTTATATGTAAATGGGGTAGAAAAATTCCTAGTTTAACATGGTACACTTCATTTTGCTGTTTAACTACATTAAAATTGTGTTTAGGGCATAACAGTAGCAAATTCGAAATATGCATATGGGAATTTTCTGGAATTGTTATTTGTTTTTCCGGCCTCATTTAAACTTGCCTAAATAGTTAGTTTACTTATGCTTCACCACATGCCATGTTGATGTGGTGTTTCGTCAATATGCAACTCGTTGCATATTGAGCTCCACTTAATTTTTAGTATTGTTCGGGCACTTTGCCATGCCATGCCTCATTAAACCGGACATGCATCATACTTGATTTTGCATTATGACATGCTTATGTGATGGTTGGTCATGTTGCTTGCTTCTTTCCGGTTTGCTTCTCTCATTAGCTTCGGATTCGTTCCTGAGCTGTAAGGATTCGTTCGACTACGTCGGTTTGCCTTCTTCATGGACTCATTTTTCTTCCTTGCGGGATCTCAGGCAAGATGACCGTTACCCTTGATATCACTTCTATCTTTGTTTGCTAGTTGTTTGCTCTATCGCTATGCCGCACTACCTACCACTTGTTTACCATGCCACCCATATTGCCATGTCAAGCCTCTAACCCACCTTCCTAGCAAACCGTTGTTTGGCTATGTTACCGCTTTTGCTCAGCCCCTCTTATAGCGTTGTTAGTTGCAGGTGAAGTTGATGTTTGCTCCATGTTGGAACATGATGATTTTGGGATATCACAATATCTCTTATTTAATTAATGCATATATATACTTGGTAAAGGGTGGAAGGCTCGGCCTTATTCCTGGTGTTTTGTTCCACTCTTGCCGCCTTAGTTTCCGTCATACCGGTGTTATGTTCCTTGATTTTGTGTTTCTTACACGGTTGGGGTTATGGGACCCCCTTGACAGTTCGCTTTGAATAAAACTCCTCCAGCAAGGCCCAACCTTGGTTTTACATTTGCCTCACCTCAGCCTTTCCCTTGGGTTTTCGCGAGCCCGAGGGTCATCTTTATTTTAACCCCCTTGGGCCAGTGCTCCTCCGAGTGTTGGTCCGAACTGGGCGATGTCTGGCGCCCCCTGGGCAACCAGGGTCTATGCCAACCCGATGTCTTGCCCATCCGGTGTGCCCTGAGAACGAGATATGTGCAGCTCCTATCGGGATTTGTCAGCACATCGGGCGGGTTTGCTGGTCTTGTTTTACCATTGTCGAAATATCTTGTACCCGGGATTCCGAGACTGATCGGGTCTTTCCGGGAGAAGGAATATCCTTCGCTGATCGTGAGAGCTTGTGATGGGCTAAGATGGGACACCCCTACAGGGTATAAACTTTCGAGATTCGTGCCCGCGGTTATGTGGCAGATGGGAATTTGTTAATATCCGGTTGTAGAGAACTTGACACTTGACTTAATTAAAATGCATCAACCACGTGTGTAGCCGTGATGGTTTCTTTTCGGCGGAGTCTGGGAAGTGAACACGGTTTGGGTTATGTATGAACGTAAGTAGATGCAGGATCACTTCTTGATCACTTCTAGCTTCACGACCATTGCGTTGCTTCTCGTCTCGCTCTTATTTGCGTATATTAGCCACCATATTTGCTTAGTGCTTCCTGCAACTCCACCTCATTACCCCATCCTACCCATAAGCTTAAATAGTCTTGACCTCGTGGGTTTTTAGATTGTTGAGTCCTCGTGACTCACAGATTCTATCTAGCGATTGCGGTGCCGATGATACGGTCAGTGATGCTACCGAACTCAAGTGGGAGTTCGACGAGGAACTTGGTCGTTACTACGTTTTGTTTCCTGATGATCAGTAGTGGAGCCCAGTTGGGATGATCGGGGATCTAGCATTTCGGATTGTCTTCTTTTAGTTTGGTTTCTTAGTCGAGCCTTGATTGTACTCTGGATGATGTATGTTTAACTTGTTGTTGGTGTGAAGTGGTGATTGTAATCCAACTCTTTATCCCTTTCTTATTCAGTACATGGGATTATGTGAAGATTACCCCTCTTGCGACAAAACCACCATGCGGTTATGCCTCCAAGTCATGCCTCGACACGTGGGAGATATAGTCGGATGGTGGGTGTTACAAGTTGGTAATCAGGGCCATCCCCGACTTAGGAGCCCCCTGCTTGACCGAATAGTTGGCGTTGTTGAGTCTAGAACAAAAATGTTTTGAGTCTTAGGATTATATATATATCGGAGAGTAGGATTCTTTTTACTCCTCAGTCCCTTCATTGCTCTGGTGAGGTCTCCTGACGTAGATGTTTTGTCTTTCTCTCCTCAAATCTCACTAAAAACTTTTTTAGGATCACGGGGTATCTTTGGATCGTTCTGATATTCTTGTGATGAGAACATTGTTTTTGGTGCCTCCTGTCATTTAGGGGTTGTGGCAGTGTCCTGGGGAGTTGAGTTCCGAGGTGTTATCGTCACAATTTTATCGTTGCAGTTCTGGAATACCTGAGTTTCGCTGACATTGAAAATCTCTTTTATGCAGTTGTTGGTGAGATAACCACGACGCCACCCAGTTCTGGGGCGGGAGTTCGGGAGTATTGCCATAACTCATATAACGGAAGCTTTTCGAAGGTTGAGGTACACGATTTCCGGAGTTTTCTTGGTTATGTGTTGACGGATGGATACAACTGGATGTAGGGATTGTTAGTGTGGGTGAGATATTATGCTTCCCCTATATCCCCAACACCAGATTGCATAACCAAAAAGTTTCGGGAGTTTATAGATGGGAATTCTAGTAGCTCCTAGGATATTTTTCCGACAGATGCATGATATGAGATTGGGGTTCGACGTCTAGTGGTCCGTCTATCCACGGTTGGTTTTATAGTGGTCTCGTTGTGTCTTAAAGAGTCTTTGGCTATGCTGACTCGGGGACGCTTCGTATGTCATGTGCACTGCCTTGTAAATGATGGTGCTGTACGATCGAGCCGTGTGGGCCCCACCACGAAAATTTCGGACAAAATCTCTATCATATGTTTATTTCCGGCTTATTTTGCAAGCCAATCCCTTGTTTTGTTTTGGTTTGTGGTAGTCGAGTTGCTTCAATGTCAAGTGTTGATTCCATACCTTATTCTAAGCAGTGTTCTCATGTTTCTATGGGAGTGCTAATCCTTTGTGTTTATCGAGATTGTCATGTCAATTCTTTTCCAACCGGTTCGCTTCTCGTCAAGATGATCCTATCATTTTCCCCATTCGCAAGATCACCTCTTAGTTTTCTCTCAACGGTGTTTGTTTCATCCGTCCCAAGTTGTCTTTGTTTTCCCCACCCTCCCACCCTTCTTCTTCTTGGAGCCAGAGTTATTAATCAAGTATCCTCTTAATCATGTGAAGTCTCGTCAATCTTTTGTTTCAAGTTTCGCCTGGTGATTTCTTGTGAAGATGCTCAGGAGCTATAGGTGCATCATTCTTCATTCTCGTATTCTTTTCCGATGGGTTCAATTCAAGTTGTAGGTGTTGATCTTATCCCCTTCCTCGTGTCAAGTGCTTCCTTATACCGGTGTATCTCTTAATTATTCACCTCTCGCTTTCCATTTGTTCCGGTGTGCTGAAGATATCTCGGAAGATTCGTGCTCCTATTCTAGATCCGTTCAAGATATCTCGAGGTGGTTATCTCTTTTGGGCCATTTAATTCAACCGGCGCAATCTCTCTTTTAGATCGTTCAACGGTGTTTCTTTTGAGTGGGCCCTAACCCATAGGTCTTTTCCAGAATCTTACCTGACTCTTCTAATTTTCCCGGAGCTATTCCAAAATTCTTTCCAAAGTTTGACGTAAGAATGAATTTCATCAGTTAGATGTTTTCCAAGACCGATTTCAAATTATTTTTCATTGTTGGATCAACCTCTTTGTTTCTCATTGTCCACGAGTATCTCAATAATTCATGGTGTTATTTCTCATCGTCATTCTCAACACAGAAGACCAAAGAAGAGTTTCTCTTATATCTTGTCCATTCTCTTGAAGATTCATGGTTCTAGCTTGATGCCATCCTCTCATAATTGTTTTTTGATTATGATAATTTTTTTCACCCATCCGGAGCAATTCAGGAATATTTTCAGTTTGATTCTCCGGAGACCATCATCTCAGAATTATTCATTCTAGCTTTGAGCTCTCGTTCTCCAAATCATACCGGTGCATCATTCAAGTATTCTCTAGTCTGCTTGTCATCTCTTTAATCTCTTCTATCTAAATTCCCTCAAGTATCTTCGTTCATTTTCTAAATTCTTCTGGTGATGCGTTCATTTTCTTCATTCGTTTTCAATTCTTATGGTGGTTCGTTTGTTGACCGTTCCGAGACCAACCTTGTTCTCGTTTCCCTCTTGCCTAAACCAGAGTCTCACTGTACAGTGCACAAAACCTCTCATGTGAGCATCCGAAACTCCCCCGAACCCGACCCGGCCGGTCGTCCCAGTTGGATTCAGATCATCCCCAAACATCCGTAAAATATCTTTGTTTTATTTATTGGACTCCCTAGCCTATTTTTCCCGACCATCCGATTTCGATCGGAGGAACGGATTAACCCCTACCCTAATCCCCACCTACTATATATGAGCCTAACCCTAAAGCCTAGGCTTCTTGTCCCGTAACGCTACCACTAGCTCAATCCCACTCGGGATCACCCACAGACAACCACCATCCTTCCCCTGCTTGATTTTGCCACAGAACTGACCAGCCACTCCTCTCGATCCACCAACCACAGCGCCTGCAGCCTCCTCCCCACGTGCCTCGTCGGACCAGCCGCCGCCGACGACCCGAGACCAGGCGCCCCCAGCAAGCCGCTGCCTTGGTCACCTATGACCTCGGGTCGCCTCTGCTTTCTCTACCTCCACGCGTCGGGTCCACCCCATCCCCAAGTTCCGCCGCTACTGTGCCTTCGTCGTCTCGCTTCGTGCGCCGCCATGCCTACTGCTTGCTTTGTCGACCCAGCAGCCAAGTCCCACGCCGCCGCTGCTCTGCTTCCTGTCGAGCAAAGGAGGACGACACCTCTGTCTCGAGCCGCTCAAGCGCAGGCCGCGCCCGTTGACCGCACGCTGACCGCGCCTAGGCCTGCCTCGTGCGCCAAGGCCCAGCTCATCTTTGCTAGATCCGCCGGCCTGCCAAGCCTCTCTACAAACGGGCCGAAGCCCATGGGTGAGTTGCCCCCCAACGCCAGCTCCTGTTCGGCACTGTTCAAGTTTCGGCCCGATGCATGTTTTTTCCAGTTCCGCGAATTTAGTTATTTATCCAGAGACTGCCAGTTTTACAGCAAACCCCTTGCACTTCATGGATTTAATATCTCACAAACCGTGCATCAGATTAAAATACTTGCAATATGAAAAATGCTTAGAATATGCTGCTTTCATACATGTTTAAAATGTTTAAATTGTTGTTTGCTTTAATTTGCATAAATGCCATGTTAAAATGTTTTATTTCATAACTAAATAACCGTAGCTCCATTTTAAATAAACTTTATATGTCAATGGGGTAGAAAAATGCCTAGTTTAACATGGTGTACTTCATTTTGCTGTTTAACAACATTAAAATTGTGTTTAGGGCAGAACAGTAGCAAATTCGAAATATGCATATGAGGATTTTCCGGAATTGTTATTTGTTGTTCCGCCCTCATTTAAACTTGCCTAAATAGTTAGTTTACTTATGCTTCACCTCTTGCCATGTTAATCAACATTTAATATTTTTGGCTACATAAACGAGAAAGAACTAAATATTTGATGTGGTGTTTCGTCAATATGCAACTCGTTGCATATTGAGCTCCACTTAATTTGTAGTATTGTTTGTGCACTTTGTCATGCCATGCCTCATTAAACAGGACATGCATCATACTTTATTTTGCATCATGCCATGCTTATGTGATGGTTCTTTACCATGTTGCTTCCTTCTTTCCGGTTTGCTTCTCTCGTTAGCTTCGGGTTTGTTCTGGAGTTGTGAGGATTCGTTCGACTACGTCCGTTTGTCTTCTTCATGGACTTGTTCTTCTTCCTTACGGGATCTCAGGCAACATTACATTACCCTTGATATCACTTTTATCTTTGCTTGCTAGTTGTTCGCTCTATCGCTATGTATTACCCTTGATATCACCTCGATATCTCTTATTTAATTAATGCATCTATATACTTGGTAAAGGGTGGAAGGCTCGGCCTTATGCCTGGTGTTTTGTTCCACTCTTGCCGCCATAGTTTCCGTCATACTGGTGTTATGTTCCTTGATTTTCCGTTCCTTACGCGGTTGGGGTTGTGCGACCCCCTTGACAGTTCGCTTTGAATAAAACTCCTCCAGCAAGGCCCAACCTTGGTTTTACATTTACCTCACCTAAGCCTTTCCTTGGGTTCTCGCGAGCCCGAGGGTCATCTTTATTTTAGCCCCCCCGGGCCAGTGCTCCTCCGAGTGTTGGTCCGAACTGGGTCATGTCCGGCACCCCCTGGGTAACCAGGGTCTATGCCAACCCGATGTCTTGCCCATTCGGTGTGCCCTGAGAACGAGATATGTGCAGCTCCTATCGGGATTTGTTGGCACATCGGGCGGCTTTGCTGGTCTTGTTTTACCATTATCGAAATGTCTTGTAACCGGGATTCCGAGACTGGTCGGGTCTTTCCGGGAGAAGGAATATCCTTCGCTGATCGTGAGAGCTTGTGATGGGCTAAGTTGGGACACCCCTGCAGGGTAGAAACTTTCAAGAGCCATGCCCGTGGTTATGTGGCAGATGGGAATTTGTTAATATCCGGTTGTAGAGAACTTGACACTTGACTGAATTCAAATGCATCAACCGCGTGTGTAGCCGTGATGGTCTCTTTTTGGCGGAGTCCGGGAAGTGAACACGGTTTGGGTTATGTATGAATGTAAGTAGGTGCAGGATCACTTCTTGATCACTTCTAGCATCACGACCGTTGCGTTGCTTCTCTTCTCGCTCTTTTTTGCGTATGTTAGCCACCATATTTTCTTAGTGCTTGCTGCAACTCCACCTCATTACCCCATCCTACCCATAAGCTTAAATAGTCTTGATCTCGCGGGTTTTGAGATTGTTGGGTCCTCGTGACTCACATATTCTATCACAACAGTTGCAGGTGCCGATGATACCAGTGCAGGTGATGCTACCGAATTCAAGTGGGAGTTCAACGAGGAACTTGGTCGTTACTACGTTTCGTTTCCTGATGAGGAACTTGGTCCTTACTACGTTTCCAGTTGGGACGATCGGGGATCTTGCATTTTGGATTGTCTTCTTTTATTTTGGTTCCGTAGTCGGACCTTGATTGTACTCTGGATGATGTATGTTTAACTTGTTATTGGTGTGAAGTGGCGATTGTAAGCCAACTCTTTATCCTTTTCTTATTCAGTACATGGGATTGTGTGAATATTACCCCTCTTGCGACAAAACCACCGTGCGGTTATGCCTCCAAGTCGTGCCACAACACGTGGGAGAGGTTGAGGGTTTGTGCCAGTAGCATGTGTTTAATCTCTCTCTCTCTCTCTCTCGTGTTCTTGAGATGTCACGCTCTTGATGTATCGCGGGCTTTGTTAATATAGTCGTACTATATGGTGTTTTCCCCTCTCTATCTTGTTGTGATGAATTGAGTTTTTCCCATTGAGATTTCGTTGTTATCATATTGCATACTTTTATGGATTTGAGAACACTTGATATATGTCTTGCAATTGTATACTCATGGTGACGATGGGTATCGTATTGATTCACTTGATATATGTTTTGTCACTCAACTCGCGGATTCCCGAGGTGACATTGGGGAAACCTATGCATAGGGGTTGATGCATGTTCTTGTCTTTGTTTCTCCGATAGAAATCTTGGGGCACTCTTTGAAGTTCTTTGTGTTGGATTGAATATTATGAATCTGAATTTCCTTTGGTGTTATTTTAGTATGAACTCTTGGTTAGATCGATCGGAAAGAATAGCCTCGTGTTATTTTAGTATGAACTCTAGGATAGATTGATCGGAAAGAATAGCTTTGAGGTGGTTTCGTACCCTACAAACAATTCCGTCTTATGTTCTCTGCTAGATAGGAACTTTGTAGTGATTCTTCATTCAAGGTGAGGGACGGTTATATGATCCAATTATATTAGCACTGTTGAGAGGTCGCACTAGTGAAAGTATGGACCCTAGGCTTCATTTTAAAGCATTGCAATACCGTTTTTGTGGTTGTTTACTATTTGGTACCTTGCTGTTTTTATTTATTCATATTATAAAAATATATGTATACCATCCATATTACACTTTTATCACCATCTCTTCACCAAACTAGTGCACCTATACAATTTGCCATTGTATTGGGTGTGTTGGGGACACAAGAGATTTCTTGTATTTGGTTGCAGGGTCATTTGAGAGAGACCATCTTCATCCTACACCTCTCACGGTTTGACAAACCTTAGGTCATCCACTTGAGGGAAAATTGCTATTGTCCTACAAAACTCTGCGCTTGGAAGCCCAACACGTGTCTACAAGAATAAAGTTGCATAGTAGACATAAAGCTCTTTTTTGGCGCCGTTGCCGGGGAGGTGAGTGCATGAAGGTATATCTTTAGATATTGCAATTTAATCTTTTATTTTGTTGTTTTTTCACTAGTTTGGTTTATAAAAAGAAAACTACATAAAAATGGAACTGAGGTTGCATAATATTATTGATCATCTTTATAATATAATTCTTGAAAATGATGGTTCTGAAAATGTGCTTAATTGTTAGAAGAAGAAGTCAATAAAATGTTTGGCACAAAATATTTGAATGATGAGCATGATTGCAATGTTGTTAGTATGAATTCTTTGAATATACAAAATGCAAATGATGATTGCACAAGTCATGGAAAAAATGTTTCTTATAAGCATGCAGATTTTTGCGGAGTGAATTGGGAGTGCAATTGCACACTAAAAAAGGGAAGATATATTTTGTAAGAAGCATAAATATTTAGAAACGAAAAATTTGCAAGAGAGGCTAGATGATTGTGCTGAAAGATGTAATTTTTTTCACCATCCTTGTGAAATTTGCAATGAACGTGGTCATTTAAATCTCCAATGAAAATTATTTCATGATCAAATCATGTCCAAAAATTATGATAACTTGATTACCCTTGAGCATCATAAGGAGCTTAATATTCTTTTGGGGTATGAAGAAATGAAACATATAACCAAGGGTTTTCCAAATCCCGAGAGATTTCTTGATTTTGATCTAGAAGAAATTTATATGTTTTGTGCGGTAAATTGCATTGATAATCCTTATATTGCCAGCTATCTAAAGACAAGAAAACAAATAGAATATGAAGAGAGTACTAACGAAAGGGAAAATATTTCCCAATACCCTCCCAGTGTTTATTATGATGAATCAGGTAACGAGTAGGAGCTTCCTATCCAATCAATCTCTTCAACAAGAAGCTTGAAAAAATTAATTAAACCCACACATGGTGTGGTGAATAAGAACAAAAAAGAAGAAATAATAAAGGTAAAAAGGTATCTCACCCAAATAATGTTGCTCCTATCACCATTGTGCCTCATGAAAGTGAATCAAATATGTTGATGGAGGATGATGATATTGAGTATGCTTTTGTGATACCTACTACTTGTTGTAATGATTATGATTGGGAAGACAACAATATCCCTTATGATCTTGAAAATATTTTTAGCACTTTCTCAGAAGAATATGATAATAGTGTTTGCTATACTATTGGTGCCATTCATGCTATTGATAAAAATGATTGTGATGATACGCAAAACCACAAGCTTGGGGATGCTATGTTTAATGAGTATGATATGTTTGAAGATTTATTTGCTGGAAATAATGCTTGTCCTAAGCTTGGGGATGTTTTGCTTAATGAATATGATCCTTTGATTCCTTCTACTTTTGATAAGAAAATTTATTATGATGATAGCATGCCTCCTATTTATGATGATTACATTGATAAAAGTGAGTTTGGAAGAGTCTCAACTCTAGGTAGTAGTGATACCATTATTTTGGAGGGTCTTGAATCTTATTACAATATTGGTGAAAGTGGATATGGAGAGGTCATGTCTTTATTTAGTGATACATCCACTATTTTGGAAGCGGTTTCAATTGACGATGACAATAAAGATGCTATCTATGATGATTATTATGATGATACGTATGCCATAAAGAGTGATAAATCTTCTATGCTTGTGCATAATGAAAACAGTGTTGATGTGATAGTTATATCCATTCATGATGTTTCTGAAAATTATTATGAGGAAGGAACTTATGCTCTTACATATCTCAATAATATCAAGTTTCTTCTCTACGTGTTGATTGTTTTAAAGTTGCACTTGTTTTGCCTTCCTATGCTAGTTGATTCTTGTTCCCATAAGTTGTTTTATCACAAAATCTCAATGCATAGGAAGTGGGTTAGACCTAAATGTGCCAGTCATATGCTTCATGATGTTATCTACATGTTTCAATTGTTATCTTTTATGTGAGCATTATTGAAATCATCATGCCTAGCTAAAAGACATTAAAGAAAAGCGCTTGTTGGGAGACAACCCAACACTTTTACCTACTTTTTTGTGTGTTCACATGATTATGCTACTGTATTTAGCATGTTTTATTGATTTTGTTTCAATAAAGTGCCAAGTAAAGCCTTTAGGATCATGTTGGGTGATAGTTGCTTTGATCTTGCTGAAAAACAAAAACTTTTGTGCTCACGAAAATAATTCTACTTTCTAACGGAAGAGAGATTTTTAGTTGATTCCTTTTGAAGAACTTTAATATACAAATTGCTCACGTGGTCCTAGTTTTTTCATAATTTTTGGTGTAGCAGAAGTATGGTAGTTATCCAGATCATTACATATTGTTCTGTTTTTTATAGATTCTGTTTTCAATGCATAGTTTGCTTGCTTTCTAGTTTATATGGCTTATATTGCTCACTATAAATTGTGGAAATGGTATGATACATTAGGTATTGTGTGAAAACAATTATGAATCTTGTCTTTGATAGTACGAAAGTGAAATGGTTTGCTCTTTATCATACTAACCTATATCACGAAGTTCCATTAAGTATTGTGTGATTGAAGTTTTCTAGTTTTGGGTTAGATATCAATATGAGGAGAATAAGGAGTGACAAGACCATAATCTTGGGGATTCCCAAGGCACCCCAAGTTAATATTCAAGGAATATCCAAGCAACTAAGCTTGGGGATGCCAAGGAAGGCATCCCCTCTTTCGTCTTCAACATTATCGGTAACCTCACTTGGAGCTATGTTTTCCCGTCACATGATATGAGTTTTACTTGGAGCATCAAAATATTTTTTAGGATTTTATTGCTGTTATTTATAATAATGTTTTCCATCTTCTATTTCAATAAAACTGGCATTGATAGCCTTTGCCATGCTTATTTTACAAGTCTACATGTTGGTGTTTGAAAACAGAAATTTTACCGCTGTTGCAAAAATTCCCTAGAAAAGTCAGAATGTGATAAAATATTGAAACTTTTTTCAAAATAAGCTTTGATTAATTATCTACAGTGTGGTAATTTTTTTCATAATATTTGGAGTTGAATAAGTATTGATACTCTTGCATTCTTTACAGACTATACTGTTTTGGCAGATTGCTGTTATGTTTGCATTGTTTGCATATGTTTGCTTGTTTAATGATTCTATTTGAGGATAGGAGTATTAAATATGCAGAGGCATTTAGTATGAAATGTTGAATATTAATTTTAGTGATTTGCTACAGTATAGAATGATAAGGTTTTTGCATTGGTTTATACTAACTTATCTCACGAGTTCTTATCGAGTTTTGTGTGGATGATGCTTTTCAGATTTAGGAAAACCATTATATGAGAGGAATTAAGGAGACACAAAAGCGCAAGCTTGGGGATGCCCCGGTAGGCATACCGCCTTTCTTCTTCAATAATTATCAGTTAGTATCGGTTGAGCCTAAGTTTTTGCTTCTTCACATGATGTGTGCCATTCTTGGATTGTCATTTTGTTTTATTTTGCTTAGAGTCCTGAAATAGTTGCTAGGGAGGCTAGGTAAGCGGCACGCACATCCCGTAGACGAAGCTCTTTTTCTATGGAATTACTCTTGTGCTTCACTTATATCCTATGAGTAAATTGTTGAATAAATTGAATGTCATGAAGTTGAAATCATATCATGCCTAGTGGTAGCTTCACATTGGGTTTAGAAAGTGAAATCTTTTTAGCCTTGACAATCACAATATTGGTCATACAAGCAATTCACGAATAATTAGTATAAGGAAGAGAACTTTCACTTGCGAATACACTATCGTGGAAATCTTTTGTGATTGTGAGCCCCCGTCAAAATATTATATGCCAAAATTGTTGACGTTGGACAAGGAAGACAACGTAATGATTTACGTTTGTTCATATTCACATATAAGTTATATTTTCATAGATCCTTGAACATGTGGTAGCCAAATATTTCACACCAAGTAGAGATACTACTTGTGCATCCAAAAACCCATAAACCCAAATCTTATTTTCAATATTCCACCATACCTACCTAAGGATTGAGCAAGATCCTTCAAGTAAGTTGTCAGCGGTGCAATAAGGCAATAAAAATTGCTTCTAAAAGTGTTAGATCATTTAGTGTAAGAGAAAATTCAGCGTTACTAGAATAACACCTTAAGATACAAATCAACCAAAACCCTAATGTCTCATAGATACTCCAATGTCACCTCAAGTATCCGTGGGTATGATTATACGATATGCATCACACAATCTCAGATTCATCTATTCAACCAACACAAAGAACTTCAAAGAGTGCCCCAAAGTTTCTACCGGAGAGTCAAGACGAAAACGTGTGCCAACCCCTATGCATAAGTTCACAATGTTACAGAACCCGCAAGTTGATCACCAAAACATACATCAAGTAGATCACGTGAATGTCCCATTGTCAGCACAGATAAGCACATGCAAGACATACATCAAGTGTTCTCAAGTCCTTAAAAACTCAATCCGATAAGATAACTTCAAAGGGAAAACTCAATCCATTACAAGAGAGTAGAGGGGGAGAAACATCATAAGATCCAACTATAATAGCAAAGCTCGCGATACGTCAAGATCGTACCACCTGAAGAACACGAGAGAGAGATCAAACGCATAGCTACTGGTACATACCCTCAGCCCCGAGGGTGAACTACTTCCTCCTCATCATGGAGAGCACCGGGATGATGAAGATGGCCACCGGTGAGGGATCCCCCCTCCGGCAGGGTGCCGGAACAGGGTCCCGATTAGTTTTTGGTGGCTACAGAGGCTTGCAGCGGCGGAACTCCCGATCTAGGTTATGTTTTGGAGGTTTATGTATATATAATAGGTTTTGGCGTCGAGCACTAGTCAGCGGGGTCTCCGGGCTGTCCACGAGGTAGGGGGAGCGCCCAGGGGGGTGGGCGCGCCTCCCACCCTCTTGGGCAGCCCGGGACTCTTCTGGCCCAACTCTTTTACTCCATGGCCTTCTTCTGGTCAAAAAATAAGCTCCGTCAAGTTTCATGTCAATTGGACTCCGTTTGGTTTTCCTTTTCTGCGATACTCAAAAACAAGGAAAAAAACAGAAACTAGCACTGGGCTCTAGGTTAATAGGTTAGTCCCAAAATCATACAAAATAGCATATAAATGCATATAAAACATCCTAGATGGATAATATAATAGCATGGAACAATCAAAAATTATAGATACGTTGGAGACTTATCAGGGGCCGATAGTTCGGCCAGTGGTGGCTGGCGGCTCAGGGGGGTGCAGGTTGAAGATGAACCGCATGCCTTCCCTAAACTACATGTGAAGTTACTCTCTGCTACCATTGCATTCATTCTCGACAGTAACATTCAGATTCCATAGTAAATTTCAGTTTTGACAGTTAAGTTTAGAGTCAACGGTTTTTACCTCATCTGTTGTAGTCTGGTGGTTTTTCGTGATGTAAATTTTACATATATCAATTTTTGGTAATGTATTTTACATCATCTATTGGAGATTCTATTAGAATCCCACTTGAGATTAATGATGTTTGTCTTGTGCTGCTTCAGCCTCGACGTCTTACGGCTCGCTGGAGCTGCTCCAATGACGGAACTATCCATCACAACAAAGCAGTGCCCTGGACGCTGTCTACAGATTCCTCAGATCTTCCTAGACACCTCTACCTCAACTTCTTCAGCGACCAACCCAATGATGCTGAGGTCGACACGACTACAGCAAAGAGGTTGTACACTTGTCGCATCACTTATTACTCTACATTCATGTCGATCCATTAGGGCTATTTTGGTTCAACGGAAAAACATAGCAATAGGAAATTTTCCTATGGCACTCTACTATCCAATTATTCATGCATTTTGTTGAAAGGAATGGGGCAAAACATCCACCTGGACCTACTTTTCAAAATACTATGCATGAAAACAAGACCAAGTGCATTAGTGGCAGAATAACATTCTAACTGTACACGCTTTCATATGGTTTCACTTTATATTGGCCATGTTTCTTTGCATTCCTCTGCCCTTCCAATTCCTGTGAACCAAACAACCAAGTTGACAGAAATCATGTGGTTCACAAATGCTCTGTTTCCCATGTGTATTCCTATCTATTCTAGTGTTTTTCCTATCGCTTCGTTTTTAGAATCATGCAAGCCAAATGAGCCCTTACAGAATTACTTCTGTTACACGTAGGTGTTGAAGAACACTTTGTGTGGTTTGTCCTGCTCCTGCCGCGACGTCGTCCACCTCACCTGAGTTGCTCCATCGACAGAAGCATCCACCAAACCAGACATCATGACTCTTGACCGTCTTTCGCCACCTTAGATCTCCTTCCCTGTCGCCGGCACCCACCGCAATAGCATCACCATCATCAACTCAGCAGATGAACCTGAGGAGTACATGGGTCCATAAGAGAGGTCACACTATTTTGTTTCCTTATGTTATGCATTGCTTAATATTACCTGCTACTTTATCATCATGTACCTGCTACTTTATCATCATGTACCTGTTACTTTATCATCATGTTCACCTCTTAGACTCCAAGTCAGGTCCAAATTAATGTTCAAACTTGAGTTCTAAATTAGTTGCGGGGCACATATCGAGGCAGCAATGAATAGTATCTCTGTCTAATATTTGTTCACCTAAGGTATGCCTATGTTGTTCATCTTGGGTGGGAAACAAATAGTAAAGCAATCATCATCTGGTTTTTTATTAAATTAAAGCAAGCATCAGCCTGCTATCATTATTTTTCGATCCATCCATTGGTTGTTACCATCACTCTAGATTTCTGCATGCTCTCATTACATAATCTCACTATATTTTTTTTGTATGCATGTCAGATATTTTACATAGTCATTCTAAACATGTAGAGAAAAAGAGAATAGTTTTGCGCGGCAATACAATGTCATGTAGACATCGCTCCATGGTGAGTTCAATGGCAACCCCCCCCCCCCCATCCCCAGATTGTAATCTAGAGGAACATATCTGTTCTGAGGCAGATTCAGACGCAGCTGACCACTCCTATTTACCCCCAAGGTGTTTGCTCTAACTTGGCATGATGATGTTAGTCATATCATGCATATGATGCCTTGTAGTGCCTACTTTCGACATCATATATGTCATTTTCTTAGTTTAGACATGTTCTGTAATGCCACCTGTTTAGTTACAATATCATATATGGGAATTATGCAGTCTCATGTCTTTTAGCCAGCCATAATATATGTGAAATGTGCAATGACATCCTGTTTAACCATGCATCATATATTTGAATGATATCTTGCCCATCCTTTTCTTCATTACATTTCCATTTGTCGACAATGTTTGTACATGAAACTACTATTCCTGTGAATCAGCCATTTGAGTGGGTGATGGAAAAATATGGAGTGAAAACAAGGCCTCCAGCGCAGACAGTACTACATGTCGAAGCAGATCTCTTGTTGGGTCCCGATAGCTCCTCAGAGATGGATTCAGAGACATATGACCAGTCCTATTCCCCCACCGAGGTGTATGCTCTAACTTGGCATGGTTATACTGCTCATATCATGCATATGGTGTCTTGCATTGCATAGTTTAGACCTCATATACACGATATTAACACCATGTTCTTAGTTCAGACATCATATATGCGAATGCCCTCTGATTAGCATATAAATCACATATGTGACTTAAATCATGTGATCCTGATTACTCAGATAACATGTACCTGAATTATGTCATGTGATCCAGTTTAGGTTGTCATCATATCTTTGAATTATGTTATGCTACGCTATCCAGTTTAGATAGACATCATATATGTGAAATTATGTCATGCTATCTGTTTTAGTTAAACAACATACATGTCAACTACTTCATGCACTCTTTTTTCTGCACTATCTATTGCATATATCTCTCATACAATGTCTGTACATTCAACTATGTTTCCTGTTTATCAGCCATTTGAATTGGAGCGGGTGATGGCAGTATCTAGCGGAGTAAAAACACGGTCTTCAAATAAAATAGTGCTACCTCTTGGTAGAGATAGCACCCCAGTTGTACATGCACGAGAACCAACCCTACCACACATAACTCAGACTCTCGCAGATTGTACCCCTACTGCGATGGACAAAGAACCAGCTTCACCCAATATAACCCCAACCCCAGCAGATAGTAACCCAGTTCCTATTGACACAACACAATATCCACCATAGAACTCCCAAACAAGAGCACTTAGTAAGGTAGCTCCAGTGCCCAAAGCGCCATTACTACCACGGCGAACCCCAACTCCACCAGTTAGTACACCTATTCCTGTGGAGGAAGCACAACCAGCCATTCATAGTTTAGCATCTATCGCATTTGATGTTGTTAAATCCTATGTGCGCATCTTCCCATCGTGGAAATATTATACTGAAGATGAAGGAAAATGCCAGTTGCAGTTGTTTGTCTAGGAGTTATGTGTAAGTAATGTTATTCATGGCAATTACTTTGCTTTGTCCCATACATTCTACCTCCATGATGGTTATAATACAACAAATTTTCCCATTTTTCTCTATAGAGAAGGACCGATTTGGAAACTCAGGATGAGGTAACCTGTGCTAATACCTCTGCTATCTTCAAGAATGCTTTGTGGCAGCATCGGAATTATCTGAAGAAAACGTACTTCACTAGCAAAGAAACTCATCAAATTCCATTACGTTCTCATGCGACACATTTACTGTACGATGACTGGGAACAGCCTTGTTCTGTACTGGTCCCGAACAAATAATGTGGTAAGGTCTATGAGCTCATTTTTTAAGTGCTATATGCTTGCGTCTTACTGTACTCTGTTCATGTAGAACAAGTGCTTAAACCTGAAGAACAACTGTTCTCATTTAAGATTCCATTGCTATCGTGCGTACTGATTTGCTCTTGTATCACTGTATTTACTCATACAAACTTATTTTTAAATTGAACGATCCAATTGAAACTCCAATGGCACAACAGGTATGTTTATGAATGTTTCTTTAACAGGTTTGCTCTTGTAAACAGCTCTATTGATTTCAATTGTGTATACAGTTGAATTCTCATATTATGCACATTACTAGCATCACAACAGAGCCAATAGTGTTGTTGTACATGTAGACCCGTGGTACCCATGTGAAATCTTGTTGTGTCGTGTAGTTTCCCCACTTTGTATTCTTTCAGTGCTGCTTTCTCATGAACTGATATGATTTGAACCGTGTCGCTATTTTGATTTGGCAAGACAATGCAGTGGCCATAGGCCATAGATATATGTTTGTTTGATGCTTTTATAATGTACTACTTGGCAATAGAAGACTTGGTAGTTTAATCTTGTCTACCTTACTAATGAACTGGTTCACCGAAATGAGTTTCATATACTAGTACATGCTAAACTTGTTATGTGTCTGCTTGTTTCTTCTTTTAGAATCTTGTGACAGAATATTGGGGAAGAGTGCCTTATTAAGCAATGGTAAAGGAAGTAATGCAGATAACGTTCAGGATAGTGAGACATCCTTGTTGGTCTCCAACAAAGCTGATAAAATAGCTAAGTAAAACTATCTTTAAGACCGTGAGACAACCCTAAAGTCCTGTGTTGGTTTACTGTTCGAGTTACTGGCCACTACCGCTTGCACAAGCTATTCAAACTCACTGTCTGGATTAGTTCGGCTTCATGAGTCTCAACTACAAGCTGAAAGACATCGATCATTTGTCTTTGCGACACGGGCGAAGGACTACAGTCCCCTGGAGCATTCAGATGCATACTTTCTGGTGCAACAGCAAGCGTTGGAGGATTTTAGCGTGAAACAAGACAAAGCTAATAAGCTTGCTAAGCTTATTGCCAGCATGGTGGATACTTGAGCTATTCTGAAGTTGTTTCAGTTATGGACTTGTTTTTCTGCCGCGTTTATTTGCACTGGTGGCCAATTTTGATGGACGGTGTATGTAATATGCTGCTTCGTTCCCTATATTTGCACTGATGGTGAACTTTGATGCCAGTGGATGTAATATGTGTAATTGTTGTAATAGGCTAGCGTTAGTTGCTTGCTTAGTTTTTTGACTATACACAGTAGGGAAAACCCCACAGCAATTTTTTCATTCAAAGAGCAAACAGGACAAAGTCTATACTACAAAAGGCTTGAGGTAAGCCAAAAAGAAAACTCAAAAAGGAAAAAAGGGCTAACCACCTAAAATTACAAAGCCAGATTATCCAGCCAGGAGCAATAAGCCCTGGCATAACTCTTCTTAATCCTAAATCTGAGCAAGTTGAGTTCTTCCAAGAAAGTGGCTTTCCACCTCTGGATGCTAGGAAGAATGGCTTGGAAAATGAGGTTATTCCTGGAAATCCATATGGCCCAAGATGCAAGGATAATAATTTCCATGAAGAAAGGCACATGCAATTTCTGCCTGATGTCAACAAAATTTTCTAGAACTGAAACATTGACTTGTCTTGAGGGACAGACCAGATCCCAACATTGAGCAACAAAGGGGCAGGTCCAAAAAACGTGTTGTAATGTTTCCTCATGCTGGCAGTTGTTCACAACACAATTATTACTGTCTATGTGAAATGTTTTCCTCCTTAATAAATTCCTTGTGTTTAGCCTATCAAGAAGGAGCCTCCAGAAGAACAATTTATGCTTGGGTTGACAGGAACTATTCCATATCCAATTGAATTGCTAGGGAACGATTTTAACTCCCATCATAAATCTATAAGCTTTAGACACAGAAAAGTGATCATTCCCCCAAATGTAACTCCAAGTATCAGTAAAATCAAGGAATTCAGAAGCTCTTAAAGATATGCAAATGTCTTCCATTGATTCAAACTCATCAAATGCCTGCATAGTCAGAGGCAAATGAAATAGGTCCTCCAGATATTCAGTGTGAATGACTGAGTGTACAGTAATGTCCTTGCTTTTCACAAAAGACAAGAGATGTGGGAACATATCCTGTAAGCAAGCAGTATGCCAGAGGTCAAACCGGAAGAGAGCACTTCTTTCATCCCAAATATTACATTTTGCCAAGTATTTATAATTGTCAATGAGCTTAAGATTGGCCTTCCACTAGAATGATCCAATCCAACTACTTCCTAGCAGTGAGCCATTGTTGTAATATGATTCCCAAATCAGATTTACCCAAGGAATGTCATGCCTGTTATAGAACTTATGAAGATTCTTAAGCAGCAAAGCCTTGTTTTGCACAAAAATATCCTGCACTCCCAAGCCTCCTTGATCTTTTGGTCTACACACAGTATTCCAAGCCACCATTGCAGGTCTATGGTCTTCAAGATCAGGGCCTCTCCACAAACAGTGCCTCAAATATTTGATTACCTGAGTTTTAGTCGTGACAGGGACATCAAGGCAGCCCATAAAATAGATCAGAAGTGAGTTTAAGACTGATTTAACCAGCAGTAGTCTACCAGCCAGAGTCATAAATGATGACAATCCCACAAGCTTTTTTTTGCAATCTTGTAACTAATGGAAGGCACTGCTCAACAGAAGGTTTGTGAAGGCCTAGGTGTCCCCGGGTATTGGAAAGGAAAGGATTCCCTTTTACATTGAAAAGTATTTATCAAAATCTCCACTTTCTCGTCAGGCACATTAATTGGGATAGGACTTAATTTACTGTAATTCACCTTAAGTCATGTGGCATCAGCAAAAGTGTTGAGTAGAGCTTTGAGATAGTGAAGTTGCTTTGCATCTGCTTGCAAAAGAACCAGAGTATCATCTGCATATTGGACTATAGGAAAAACAGGGCAAGAATCCACTTGAAGGGTGAGGAAAGCAAACCAAGTTGCATAGCCCTGTTGAATATTGACTGAAGCAAATCAGCTGCAAGGACAAAAAGGAGAGGAGACAGTGGGTCCCCTTGCCTAACTCCTCTAAGACAATAGAATTTTTTTCCCAGGCACACCATTCAACATAATATCGGATGAAGCAGAGGAGAACAACATTCTGATCCAATTGATCCATCTGTCCCCAAAACCTTTAGCTTTCAAAATATCCAACATTGCTTGGTGCTCAATGGTGTCAAAAGCCTTTTCAAAATCCAGCTTTTGCACAATAGTATCTTCTTTGGACTTGTGGCACTGATTAAGATACTCATAGGCCCATCCCAAGCAATCATGGATGGCTCTTTCTTTAGGAAAACCATACTGATTAATGTGCACCAGTTGGAGAATTACTTTCTGCAGTCTATTTGCCAACAGTTTGGTGATGAGTTTGAGACAATAGTCGAGTAGAGAAATTGGCCTAAAGTCATTTGCTGTCAGAGGTGTGCCACTTTTCAGAATAAGAGTGATATAGGATGTATTTATGCTCTCCGGGGAAAGTTGTCCAGCATGAAAATCAGCAATTAACTTAAGCATATCCCCTTTTATGATATCCCAACATGATTTAAAGAATTCATTGTTGAAGCCATCTGGACCTAGAGATTTTTCCAATGGAAGCTCTTTCACCACAGCATTGACCTCTTCCTCTGTGAAAGGTAACTCCAAGTTTTCAAAGATTGAAGCATCTGGTTGCTGGCCATATAAAGATTCTAGATCAAAATGCATGGTGGTTTTTTGTGAAGTCCACATTCTTTTCTTAAAAGCTTCCCATAAAATTGCAACTTTTCCTGCATGGTCAGATATGTCCAATTGGTCATCATTCTGGAGAACATCAATGTGGTTATGCCTATAATTAATGGAGGCTTTTGTGTGAAAGAATTTGGTGTTTTCATCTCCAAACATTACCCCCTTAATTTTCCCCTCTACTTCCAGTAAATCTTCTTGTTTCTCAACAGAATTAACAACTGCTCCTTAAGAATTATCCTGCAGTTCCATTCATGAGTATCCAACTCTCCGAACTCTTCAAAAAAGTCCCAAAGGAAGATCACCTCATTAATTTTAGCAATCTTAGTTTTAAGGCGAGAAAGATAGCTAGCCCAGTGTTTCAAAGCTCTCCTGATATTTTT
Organism: Aegilops bicornis; assembly: GCA_021605145.1. Classification (NCBI taxonomy): domain Eukaryota; kingdom Viridiplantae; phylum Streptophyta; class Magnoliopsida; order Poales; family Poaceae; genus Aegilops; species Aegilops bicornis. The sequence goes on from CM038670.1 coordinate 460,475,682, forward strand.
GAATTTTGCACTCAAGCACCTTGCAGCATCCAAATTACCCACAGGAATATTCCAAGCATTAGCCACCACTTGTTTGAAATCTGAATGTGGCAACCAGTAATTTTCAAATCTGAAGACTCTTGCTTTGGGGATAGCAGTACCAATTTTAATCACACAAGGCAAATGATTAGAGATAATGTAAGTGCATCTAGTGCCACCCCTAGTTGGTTTTGGAGTATTGACGACAAACCTGATTGAGGGACTAATGTGTTTGTGAGAATTGCAGGATAACACAGGTAGTAGTCCCTCCTTGATTCGGTTTACCTACCAGAGATGACCCCTAAAAACGTGTGAAGACATTGAAGACAATGGTGGTCTGTGAAGATATTCACATTGAAGACTATGACACGAGAAGACATTGAGTGAAGACTATGGAGCGAAGACTTAGTTGTTTCGTTGTTTCCTTTTCTTCTTTGTTGAGTCATAGGAACCACCGCCTTTGTTAAGTGGGGTCCAAGTGAACAAAGTCGAGTAATCAAGTGATGCTCAAACCAAATCCTATGTCTTCGAGCGAAGACAATGAGAGCAAATCTTATCCTGTGTCGGATAAGTTAGCTTTACTTGTAGCCCAAGTCAAGCTGTTGCGTGTGTTTGAAATCTGACCGTTGCGACACGTGTCAGTTCCTTTGTGACCCAGGGTCATTTCGGACAAATCCGGTCGGGTTGCCCAATGGCTATAAATAGCCCACCCCCTACACCATAAATTGGTGGCTGCTCAGAGTTAGTACACGGCTTTTGTCGTTTGAGAGCAACCCACCGCCGAAGCTTTTGAGAGAGAATCCTTGCGGGGACAAAGCCCAAACCACCTAGAGCCCAGAGTGTTTAGCATCACTTAAGTCTTTCTGTCCGCGTGATCTGAAGACTTTTTACACTTGAGAACTGTGAATCCTCCAGCCGGTTAGGCGTCGCGTTCTGAGCATCCAAGAGCCACTGGGGATTGCCGGTGAACAAAGTCTGTGAAGGTTCGGAAGTCTACCTTGAAGACTTACCAGAGTAATTGGGCGAGGACTGTGTGTCCTTAGCTCAAGGGGAATAAGGTGAAGACGCGGTCTTCTGAGTTGAATCTCAGCCTCCCAAACCAGACGTACAGTTGTCACAGCAACTGGAACTGGTAAAACAAATCTTGTGTTCTTCTGAAGCCACTGGTTCTATCTCTTACTCCTCTTTACTTATAGTTTGTCTTCGTGAAGTCATTGCCTACTTGAATTATCTGTTTGACTTCACTCTATGACTATCTGTTCTGATTGGCTTCATACTATCTTCCATCCTGATCTTTACTACCTAGCTGCTATTAGTCTTCATGCTTTCACTTCATTGAATACTTGACTATGGCTTGTCTAGTGTAGTCTACCTTCCGCTGCATTAGAATAGTGTTGTTTATATTATCTGTCTTTGAAACTCCCATGTTTTGAAGACTTTCATAAAGATCACCTATTCACCCCCCCTCTAGTCGATAACTAGCCCTTTCAATTGATACCAGAGCAAGGTGCTCCCTTGTTCTGTGTGATTCAGTTTAACCACCTGGAGTTTAGCTATGTCGACTGCAGGGATAATCAAAGTCTCTGCTGCGTGCCCCATCTTCAATGGCACTAAATATCCCTACTGGAAGAATAGGATGCGCATGCATCTTGAAGCCATTGATGTCGATCTATGGTATGTCATCAAGAACGGCGTTCCCTAGACTGGTGAAGGTGTGACCCCTGCTGATGTCAAGAGGTTCATTCAACTAGACTCTACTGCAAAGAACATCATCTGTGGTCAGCTTACGAAAGGACAGTTCTCGGTGTACTAGAGTAGGGGTACCCTAGTATCCGTGCTCGTGCCTGCAGACGATTCTGACACCCAGCGGCGAGGTTTGCCTGGTCACCGCCAAGATCCTCCGTGGCTCCTCTGGAGCCATTCAAGAACAAAGTATTTGACTAAGAAGACAAGGCCCCGGCAAGAGGAGCTTATCGGGAAGGCCATTCAAGGCATGCAGAAGACAGGGCCCCGGCAAGTGGAGCTTGCCGAGAAGGCTCGGAGCGCGACAAGCCTTCGGACACGACAAGGATTCGGCCGCGGCAAGGCGCTTGCCGTGGCAAGCAACCTCTCTCCATCTCCGCTCCAGCTCATCTAGCAACGTGTCGCCAGGGGACCATTCCATGCACGCGTGTCAAGAGGCTGTGCAGCCAGCGGAGAGCAGCGATAAGCGGCGCTGACAAGCTTGCCATCGTGGCGAGCTTGTGGCGCACCTGACGGTCTTTGTTGCACTGTTTGGGCGACCTGCACGGGCATTTATTGCTTTTGTCCCTTGCCGTCGAGTTAGGTATTTTGCATCATACATCGCTCGGTAGGTGTACCAACTCCTGTTTTTACATTTGTACCCTCGCCTATGTTGCCACCTGTCGGAGACCCCTTGAGCCTATAAAAGGAGGCCCATGCGCAACGTAGAGGGGGTTCAGGTGGTTCGGTTCATTCGACTCACTCGAGACCAGATACACTCACGCTAGGCTTTGTAGCTCGCATCGCTCCCTAGCAAGAACACAATACATCAAACAAGCAGCAGTAGGAGTTTTATCTCTCCGGAGAGCTCCGGTTGGGTAAACTGCTCGTGTGCCTCGCCTCGATCCGCTCTTCGTGAAATCTCCGCCCCCCTCCGAACCACAAAGGGGCCTGGTCCGCCGGCCCCGTAGGTGTTCGTGGGTACGATCAGCCTCCCCGACAACAGTATGGCCGTGTGAGTGCTCTAGAAACGTCGAAGCTAGTCTGGGACTGGCTATCCAAGGTCAATGAAGGCGTCTCAACCCAGCGAGATCAACGTATCAGTACACTCCGCAACCTCTTCAACCACTTCAAGAGACACGACAACGAGAATGTCCAGCTCACATTTGATCGGCTCACTGATATCACAAATGAGCTCCAAGCACTCGGCACCACTGAGATCACGAAGCATGAGATAGTGAAGACACTACTGAGATCTCTTGACAGCTCATTTGACACCTTAGCACTGATGATACAAGAACGCCCTGATTTCAAGACTCTCGATCCGTCTGACATACTTGAGAGGCTCAATACACATGAGTACCTCTTATCAACTCTCCCGAAGCCAGTTCCTGTCTGACCAGTAGACGGAAGCCTTTGACAGTGTTGAAGCCATTCAGACTGAACCTCATGGCAACAGAGAAGTCTGGAAGGAAGGGTGGCAGACAGTGTTGTGGGAACACTTCCAAGGATTTTCCTCCAGATTTGCATGAGCTGTACAAAATAGATCCAGAGGAAACCTATACGGGCTGCAAGAATCGAATCCAATGGATTCAAAGATATTGGGCAGAAGAATGGTTCAAATAACGCTTCGTCACAGAAGAGTATGTAGAGAAGATTGCCATCAAGGCACCCTAGGGTGATATTTTGTACAAGAATCTTCCACCCAGGACCCAGGCTGAAGCTATTGAGCAAGGATTCTATCCATACATGGTGCGCGGACCACAGCCTGAGGATGCTGACCCTTCTTCACTGTAATGGTGCCGTGAGGACCATCTGTTCAAGCGCAACTACCAGTTCGCCAAAGACTCAGCTGCGAAGAACAAGAAGGACCTAGGGCTTGACTTCAACCCTGGTCCTTCCTCACCTCGGGACGATGGCACCCGTGAAGCCAATGAGAACAACATCGGCCCCTTCTACAACCTTGCTGGCCTCATCACTCACATTGCTGTTCAAGGTGCTAAAGTGGATCATTCTGATGATGGTGCTGACACTGATGAAGCCCCAGCTCCTGCTCTAAAGCCGCAGAAGCAAAAGAAGGCTAAAGATTCAAAGTCATCTGCTGCTCCAAATGCTTCACGAGTGAAGCCATTGGCAACTGCCCCTCCTGCTCCCAGTAACAACTCTGAAGATCTCTCCCGCATCTCCAAAAAGCATGAGAAGCCACAGAAGAAACTTGTTCAGCAACACAGTCAAGCACTAACACCTGCTGCCGTTCTGAGGAACGAATCTGAAGCTATTGATTTGTCTTCAGATGAAGAATTTGGCAATGATGCTCTCGAGCAGTTGATCAAGAGCAAGCAAGAGGTGGAGATCTTCAATGATCTGCCCCTCTTCGATGTGAACATCTTGCACAATTTCATTGATGAATGGTTTGACAATCAAGATATCAGCTTTGATAATCTTCAACTCCCTATTGGCATCAGCGTCTCCTTTCAAGGCGCCATTGCTCCTGAGCTGGCGCTGGCTCAGCGAATTGTTGAACTGAAGCACAAGATTGACTTTGAGAAGGAACCGTTCAAGAAGCATGTGGACAAGCTGAGTGTGGCTGATGTCCAAAAATTCAAGCTGATGCTCAATGACCTCAAGGAGGCGTTTTGCAAGAAACGAGAGGAAGCCAAAGGCTCAAGAGAGTGCATGAAAACTCTAGCTGCAAAGTCTGTTCAGGCTTACAACAAAGCTGAAAAGCGCAAGGCTCTTGGGCGTCCTGGCATTGACCCCAAGATGGCTGCCAAGCAGAAGAAGAAGCATATTGTGGCCCAGACTGAAGCTCCACGGTGGGAAGAATCTCACATTGTCTTCCCAGCCAACATGATAGGCTCGAAGCCTAAGGTCTCCACAGTGGCTTCAGATCAGCGGAAAACCAAGGCAGCTGAAGCCGAAGCCAGAAAGCACAAAACCAAGAACACCACAGATGATGCACCACCCCTCAAGAAGAGGAAGACCAAGAAGAGAGATCGGGCTGCTCCCAAAGAGCCCCTTGTTGTTGAACCCATTGCTTTTGTCCATCCTGCTACTGAAAATCAAGAGCGTCAGCTGATCGTTCATGAGCCTGCTACCACAGAGGCTCCTGAACCTCAAGAAGTTCCAGTCGTTGACCCCATCGCGACTGAAGACACTGGTCCCGACGACAATGTAGAAGATGATGTAGTTCTTCCTCAGATTGAGCGCCCAACGGTATCATCGCCTGTTCTAACAAACAGCGAGCTCATCAGTATTGGTCGTCCTTTGACGCCAATCTCACAAGATACCTCATGGGCTGATCGTCCCGAACCAGAAACTCCAAATCAAGACTCACCAAGTACCCCCCCGTCCTTCACCAGTGCCAGTCATCAGCCCCATTTCAAATGACGACAACTACATGGAGACCACACCGTCACCAAAAGCGTCGCCCATGTTCCAAAGGATTCGCAAAGGCCCGAGGCCATCCGTCTCCATGACTACCATCACAGAAGAAGACTCAAACTTGTCCAGCTCAGTGGCACGTCAAGTGTTCCCTGAAGACAATCCTTCTGTGACGGTCCCAGTGTTTGAAGCTAATGTTGCTGAAGACAATCCGGCTGCATCAGGCGAAGAAAGACAAGAAGAAGAGTGTGTCGCTACTCCCCCTACCACTCAAGAAGTTGTTCTAGAAGAGAACGTGTCTGTGCCCGACCCTCCAGCTACTCAAGTGGAGGTTGAGAATACTGAGGCTGCCACCAATAACACCATCAAGCCAATGACGCGTTGCCATGGTGAAGACACTGTGGAGCTCGTGCCGAACACCGTGCGGAAGTCAATGAAGCCAATGATGCACCTGCAACTAATGTGCAGCCAGACGCCTCTGTTGATGCCACTGCTCCTGTTCTGGCACCAAGGCCGCATACTATCGAGCAAGCAAACAACTATGGCCAGCTAATCACTGTCAAATGGCCTCTTCTGGTTCCTACACCTGCTGCTGGTCCTCAATTTGATTACCACGTCGAGTACAGGCCTCAGGTTCAAAAGCCAAAGCCAAGACTGCCTAGGTTCCCAGGGACTGCACTTCATCAGGGTCCTTCAATGCTCATGGCTTCAAAGCACACAACACTTTCTTTGATAGCGCCAAGAACACCTACTCAAGGCCAAGGATTTCATCTGATCGGTTCTGGAGCTATCAGCAGCGCAGTTATTACTCATGCATTTTATACAATCAAGGTCGCATATTCCCACATATGCGTCTTGACACTGAAGCCATAACTGGCCTGCCCTGTTTGGAAGAAGCGCTGGATTGCTTCAGAGAGTCTGGCTTATTGCAGTTCGTCACTGACAAGGAGCACTGGAATGAAGAACTGCTGCTCCAATTCTATGCCACCCTTCATATTCGTGGCTACAACAGGGATCCGAAGACATGGGGTCCTTGAGTGGATGACAGGAAATGTCCATCATGAAGCCAAAGCTCTTGATGTCATTGAGCTTACTGGCCTTCCCACTCTAGGTGATCTATATGAACCTGGTGATCATCTTCATGGTGCTGCTTTGGAGAGCATTTTTCACAAGCCTGAACCCGACATGAGCCAGATGCTTAGCATGATGAAGCCTTTGCCTTCAGATGCAGAATATCCTAAGGAGTTCCTTGTTGAAGACCTTGAGTATCTGCCACGTACCATCTATCACATTATATGGCGAACTCTTTGGCCCATCAAAGGACATTCTCCACATGCTAAGCTGGAAGGTGCAATGAAGACCTTGGTCTTCCATATTCTCCACGTCAAATGCTTCAATGCACAAGACTTCTTTATCTGCCAACTTGCTGCATCAGGATCTGACACTTTTGGTGTGAAGTTCTATGCTCCCTGGATCATGCGTCTATCAAGCTCCACTCTGCCTTCAACTATAGCCCTCTTCACGCAACCATATAATATTTTTGCCAGAGGTTGATCTGTCTGTTGAATCCATCTACCCAGAGCCTACCAAGGAGCCAATTCATCTTCACAATGCAGATCACCAAAGCTTCACTCAGCCCATTGAAGGAGTACTGGCTGCCACTCGTGTTTATCCCCTGGCTGGTACTACGCGTGCACCTCACCATGCCCACACTGAAGCCACTGAAAGCACAATTGCTCAACGGCCTCGCAAGCGATCCCGTGTGCTCAATGACCGCGAGCTTCTTATGGCCTTGCATCAGAAAAAAGATAAGCATCATTACTGGCAGTAACGAAAAATGCAAAGCCTCTTGGTCGATATCAATCGCATTCGCAATCTTGCCACCAAGAATGCCTTTATCACTCACGAAACCTGTCGAAGGACTTGGAAGGGTTTGACACTACTCAGTGCTGAAGCTGATCTTCAAGACGATGGCTTCACCAAAAGATTCAAGTTTGACTCCACTCCTCCAAGGAATGTTGTTTTACGTCGAACCCCGTCTCTTGAAGACTCTGATTATTCCTCCTCCGCTGCAACGGTGAATGCCAGAGTGATCGATGATCAAGATGATGTTACTTCGCCACCTCCAACACGTAACGACACTGCACCAAGTTCGTATACACCGCCAAACCCCGACACCGACCCTGCATCTTCTCCTGCTCCTTCTGGGAACGAGTAGAGACTCTATGTCTTCAAACCTTTTTGGTCCTTACTGACAAAAGGGGGAGAAGCATATGAGTTGATAGTCTTCAAGCGGGTCCATATGGGCGGTTGCTTTATATTTTGCCTAGTGTTTACAACTCTTCCTCTTGATACATTTGGTTCTCTGAGTTGTAACAATTAAACTCGATGGTCGTCGGCTACTCATTTGCTATTCTGTGATGCAATGATAAATTCCGCATGTGCGATGATAACTTTCGCACTTAGTCATTTTGCAGACGCCCATTTTTCATTATGCATGTCATTACCTTTGTTATATCAAATCATGCATGATGAATTGTCTTCATAAGTTGAAGAGGATCTCCACAAGTACAACCTGCCATGTTCATTTGCATTCCAAAAGCAAATTACTTACATGCACATCTTCAGGGGGAGCCTTTTGCTACTTTTTTTGACTATAAGGGCCTTTTGCTACTTATGAAGACAATACCTTGTCCCTTACAATTACACATATTTTTATCCCTGTTGACAACTTCAACCAGTTTGTCATCAGTCACCAAAAAGGGGGAGATTGTAAGTGCATCTAGTGCCACCCCTAGTTGTTTTTGGAGTATTGACGACAAACCTGATTGAGGGACTAATGTGTTTGTGAGAATTGCAGGATAACACAGGTAGTAGTCCCCCCTTGATTCAGTTTACCTACCGGAGATGACCCCTAAAAATGTTTGAAGACATTGAAGACAATGGTGGTCTGTGAAGATATTCACATTGAAGACTGACACGAGAAGAAATTGAGTGAAGACTATGGAGCGCGAAGACTTAGTTGTTTTGTTGTTTCCTTTTCTTCTTTGTTGAGTCATAGGAACCACCGCACTGTTAAGTGGGGTCCAAGTGAACAAAGTTAGAGTAACTGAAGTGACCCTCAAACCAAATCCTATGTCTTCAAGCGAAGACAGTGAGAGCAAATCTTATCCTGTGTCGGATAAGTCAGCTTTACTTATAGCCCAAGTCAAGCTGCCGCGTGTGTTTGAAATCTGACTGTCGCGACACGTGTCAGTTCCTTAGTGACCCAGGGTCATTTTGGACAAATCCGGTCCTGTTGCCCAGTGGCTATAAATAGCCCACCCCCTACACCATAAATTGGTGGCTGCTCAGAGTTAGTACACGGCTTTTGTCGTTTGAGAGCAACCCACCGCCGAAGCTTTTGAGAGAGAATCCTTGCGGGGACAAAGCCCAAACCACCCAGAGCCCAAAGAATGGTTGGCATCACTGAAGTCCTTCTGTCCGCGTGATCTGAAGAATTGTTACACTTGAGGACTGTGAATCCTCCAGCCGGTTAGGCGTCGCGTTCTGAGCATCCAAGAGCCATTGTGGATTGCCGGTGAATAAAGTATGTGCAGGTTCGGAAGTCTACCTTGAAGACTTACCAGTGTAATTGGGTGAGGACTGTGTGTCCTTAGCTCAAGGGGAATAAGGTGAAGACGCGGTCTTCTGAGTTGAATCTCAGCCTCCCTAACCAGACGTACAGTTGTCACAACAACTGGAACTGGTCCAACAAATCTTGTGTTCTAATGAAGCCACTGGTTCTATCTCTTACTCCTCTTTACTTACAGTTTGTCTTCGTGAAGTCATTGCCTGCTTGAATTATCTGTTTGACTTCACTCTGTGACTATCTGTTCTGATTGGCTTCATACTATCTTCCATCCCAATCTTTACTACCTAGCTGCTATTAGTCTTCAAGCTTTCACTTCATTGAATACTTGACTATGGCTTGTCTAGTGTAGTGTACCTTCCGCTGCATTAGAATAGTGTTGTTTATATTGTCTGTCTTTAAAACTCCCATGTTTTGAAGACTTCCATAAAAATCGCCTATTCACCCCCCCTCTAGTCAATAACTAGCCCTTTCAATTGGTATCAGAGCAAGGTGCTCCCTTGTTCTATGTGATTCGGTTTAACCACCTGGAGTTTAGCTATGTCGACTGCAGCGATAATCAAAGTCTCCGATGCGTGCCCCATCTTTGATGGCACTGAATATCCCTACTGGAAGAATAGGATGCGCATGCATCTTGAAGCCATTGATGTCGATCTATGGTATGTCGTCAAGAACGGCGTTCCCAAGACTGGTGAAGGTGTCACCCCTGCTAATGTCAAGAGGTTCATTCAACTGGACTCTACCACCAAGAACATCATCTGTGCTCACCTTACCAAAGGACAGTATGGCCGTGTGAGTGCTCTGGAAACGTCGAAGCTAGTCTGGGACTGGCTATCCAAGGTCAATGAAGGCGTCTCAACCCAGCGAGATCAACTTATCAGTACTCTCCGCAACCTCTTCAACCGCTTCAAGAGACACGACAATGAGAATGTCCAGCTAACATTTGATCGGCTCACTGATATCACAAATGAGCTCCAAGCACTCGGCGCCACTGAGATCACGAAGCATGAGATAGTGAAGACACTACTGAGATCTCTTGACAGCTCATTTGACACCTTAGCCCTGATGATACAAGAACGCCCTGATTTCAAGACTCTCGGTCCGTCTGACAAACTTGAGAGGCTCAATACACATGAGTACCAGCTATCTGAGAAACGAGATATCTATGGCCCCAACTATGGCCGAACTCGAGCCTTGAAGGCAAAGGCTGCTGCTTCCTCATCTGAAGAAGAATCTGACTGCAGTTCTGGTGATCCTGGAGACATTGGAAAGGAGCTTGCTATGCTTGTGAAGAAGTTCCAGAAATTCACCCAGAAGAAAGGCTTCAGAAAGTCTTCACGATCCAGCTCAAGAAATGATGAAGCTTCTGCTTATGATCACAAGAAGAGAACATGTCACAAGTGCAAGAAACCTGGTCACTACATCTCTGAGTGTCCACAGTGGGACAATGAAAAGAAGAAGAAGAAGAGCAAAGAATATGATTCTATGACAAGAAGAAGAAGAAATCCTCGAAGTCTTCTTCCAAGTCTTCTTCCATATCTTCATCACACAAGAAGAGCTCATCTGGCAAGGCCCGTGCTTTTGTTGGCAAGGAGAAGGATTCAGAAGAGGAGTTGCTTCAGAGGAAGCGGAGGTGGAGTCTGAGGGGGAGTCTGACTCGGGTGTTGCGAGTCTGTCCCTAGCTACTGCCTACGTCGCCAAGTGCATCTTCAACACCGAAGACAATGGCTCCGTCACCAACACGGATGATAATGATGAGGACGACTCGCCTCCCACCTATTGCTTCATGGCACGTGGTGCCAAGGTAAAATCACGCGACGCTTAGTTTCAAACATCAAGTGAAGATGACTCTAATTGTGAATCCAAACCCAGCTACAAAACACTTGCTAATATTGCAACTGAACAACAGAAAGCTACGGAACATACTCAAAAACTGTCAGACAAAAGCGATGGCCTGTTGGACGCGGAAATGACCCGTTCTCAGTCCTTAGTTGAAGACATTAAAAATCTTCATGCTAAGTACCAAGAACTTGAAAGTCGTCATGAAACGCTCACAACCACTCACGAAAAGCTCTCCTATGATTATCTTCAAAGGAAGCAAGATCTTGAGAAATTGAGAGCGGCTCATGAAGATCTTCAAAAAGAGAATGAGTCACTTCAAGGCTCAATGTATCAGTTCCGGCCAGGAAGGATTTGAACCACCTTGTCTAAAATGCCTTGAGTGTGATAACGCTACTTACATTCTTGAATGTTCTCATCACTGCTCTTGTTGCAATATCTTCAATCACGATGTGGTAACTAACCCCTCTGCGGAGGATACCACTACTATTGCTGATGAAAATGCTAGGTTGAAGACATTGCTTGAAACAGGGATGTACAAAAGTCTCAAGGGCATCGGACAATCGTGCGTGTCCTCAAAAGCTGATTACGAACCGAAACACTAGGAAAGAGGGTGTTGGGTTCGAGAGGAAAATGAATGTTGATGGCTCCTCATCGAAGCCCGAAAGCAAGACCCCAAAACCACATGGGTTGCTGCAAAGGGACCTTCAGTGGATCCATCCACCTTATTTGGCTTCACCTGTGCTAACCCAATTTTCATTGATGAATCCTTTGATGCAAACTATAAACTGTTTAAGAATCAGAATGGTGAAGTCTTTGCCAGATATATTGGTACTAACTGCAGGAACGGGCCACCTATGAAGAAGATATAGGTTCCCAAAAGTTGTCTTGAGAATCTTCCTGTGAATGTCATCATGACACCACCTGGGAAGAAGACAAATCCCAAACCAAAGGCTTCATATGACCCGAAGGCTTCATACAGATAGAGGACTCACCTGAGTCATCCTAACGATAATGTTTTGCAGGGAAACCATACTCAGACTTGTGAATATGAGTGTGTGTCTTCAAACCGCTATGTTCATAGAACTAAGAACTTTTCTGCTTATTCATATGAGTATCATTCTTCTCCTACAAGGCTATTTGCTAGGGCTCCAAAGCTGAAGTTCTCAGATGCTGCACTTAGACTCATTGCTTCTAAGCCACCCCTGAAGATGTGGGTGGTTAAGAAGAATTAACTTTCTTTTGCAGGGAAAGGTCTCCAGCCGGAAATCAAAGGCGTCTGATGTTATTGCTCGAGACCTAAAACATCTTGTAGGGCGCAAGATCGAATGCCCAAATGGTCTTACTATGTATTTTGTTCCTGAATCGTTTGCCAAACATCCTATCAGTCCTAATCTTGATCTGAGCTTTGATAATCCTCTTACTCGTCAAATGTTTATGCTTCACAATAGTCTTGGTGAAGCCTATCCCTAATCGCACCTTTGTAGGCTCGACACCTCGTGCTTCGTAATGGATTATGGATAGCGGATGCACTAATCATATGACTGGTGATCGAAGTCTTCTCATGGACTCAACCTTACGTCCATCAGACAAAAGTCACATCACATTTGCTGACACTGGTAAAAGCAAGGTATTGGGTCTAGGAAGAGTTGCAATCTCAAAGGATCAACACATGGATAAAGTGATGCTTGTTGAATCCCTTGGTTTCAACTTAATGTCTGTCTCAATGCTTTGTGACTTAAACATGATTGTGCTATTTGGAAAACATCGATGCCTTGTACTAATGGAATCTGACAAGTCTCTAGTCTTTGAAGGGTATCAAAAAGATGATCTATATATCGTAGATTTCTCAGCAGGACCACAGATGGCCGTATGTATTCTAGCAAAGGCTTCAGAATGCTGGCTCTGGCATCGAAGGCTAGGGCATGGTGGCATGAAGAACTTGCACACTCTCGCGAAGAAGAAGCATGTCGTGGGCTTCGAAGGCGTCAAGTTCAAGAAGGACCATCTGTGTGGCGCCTGCGAAGCTAGAAAGATGACTAGGGCCAAGCATCCCTCGAAGACAATCATGACTACATCTCAACCCTTCGAGCTGCTTCACATGGATCTATTCGGCCCTACTCACTACTCTACTCTCAATGCTACTGCTTGCCTCTATGGCTTCATAATTGTTGATGATTACTCTAGATATACTTGGGTACATATAATCCTCTACAAGACTGAATTGCAGGATGTCTTCAGACGCTTTGCCAATCGTGCCATGACGAACTATGACATCAAGATCAAGCACATCAAAAGCGACAACGGCACTGAGCTCAAGAACACTGGCCTCGACCTCTATCTGGATACACTTGGCATCACATGAGTTCTCTGCTACTTATACACCTCAGCAGAATGGCATCGCCGAGCGCAAGAATAGAACTCTCATTGAGATGGCCCAAACGATGTTTGATGAGTACAAGACTCCACGGAAGTTCTGGCCTGAAGCCATAGACATTTCTTGCCACATCATCAACTGCGTTTATCTTCACAAGCTTCTGAAGAAAACATCCTATGAGCTCCTAACTGGTAAGAAGCCAAATGTAAGCTACTTCAGAGCATTTGGTGCTAGGTGCTGGATCAAGGATCCACATCACACTTCAAAATTTGCACCGAAAGCACATGAAGGTTTTATGCTTGGTTATGGAAAGGATTCAGATTCCTCTGAGTCTTCAACCTCTTTCACTATAAAGTGGTTGAAACTATGGATGTCTTGATTCGATGAAACTAACGGCTCGCAAAGAGAGCACCTGCCAATTGTGCTAGATGAAGTACCACCAAGTGAATCTATCAAGCATATGGGAATTGGAGATATCATACCCTCTGAGAATCAATCTGAAGAGGAACTTTTCATTTCTGCACCTAATCAACCTGAAGACAATGCTCAGTCTGAAGACAATCCCCCAAATGATGACATTGATCAGCAAGAGCAAAATCTTCGTCCTTCTCATCCTCGTGTTGCAAATGAAGTTCAGATTGAGAAGATAATTGATAACTTGAATGCACCTGGTCCACTCACTCGTTCAAAAGCAACTCAAAGAGCAACACATCTAACCAACTTTTGTGGGCATTTTGCATTTGTCTCAATCTCTGAACCCAAGAAAGTTGATGAAGCCTTCATGGAACCTGAATGGATTCAAGCTATGCAAGAAGAGCTTCAACAGTTCGAGCTGAATAACGTGTGGGAATTGGTCAAGCGTCCTGATCCTCCGAAGCACAATATCATTGGCACCAAATGGATACATCGCAACAAGCAAGATGAGCATGGTCAAATTGTCATAAACAAGGCTCGTCTCGTTGCGCAAGGTTACACTCAAGTGGAAGGAATTAACTTCGATGGAACATTTGATCCGGTGGCAAGACTTGAAGCCATTCGCATACTGTTAGCATATGATAATCATCACAACATTCTTCTTTATCAAATGGATTGTGAAAAGTGCTTTTCTCAATGGAAAGATAGAAGAAGAATTATATGTCGCACAACCTCCAGGCTTTGAAGATCCAAAACATCCTAATATGGTATATAAGCTCAACAAGGCACTGTATGGCCTCAAACAAGCCCCTCGTGCTAGGTATGGCACACTCAAAGACTTCCTGAAGAGCAAAGGCTTCAAACCTGGTTCACTAGATCCTACACTCTTCACGAAGACATATGATGGTGAACTATTTGTGTGCCAAATCTATGTGGATGACATTATCTTTGGCTGCACCAACAAGAAATACCATGATGAATTTGGTCACATGATACAAGAGCAATATCAAATGTCCATGATGGGCGAGCTGAAGTTCTTTCTAGGACTCCAAATCTGTCAACAACGCAACGACATCTTCATATCTCAAGAAAAATACCTCAAAGATTGCCTAAAGAAGTTCGGAATGCAAGACTGCAAAGGATACACGACGCCAATGCCAACCAATAGTCATCTGGGTCCCGACGACAATGGTAAAGAATTCGATCAAAAGGTATATGTAACATCCCAAAATTCTAAATTTTGGAATGTTATAAACAAAGAGATAGATTTGATTGATTGCTTGATTGATTGACTGAAAGTGAGGGAATTCGAAACTTTTTGAAAGTTAGATGAGAGGGAATAAAAGGACTTTCCCAAACTTTCATTTTGCTTTTATGATCTTCGGGAATTCAAATTCTTTTCATCACAAAACCACGGAGAGAAGATGACATGACTTCTTCCATTTATTTAAATGACAAGGGTGTTGAAAATATTTGAATTTCATTTGAAAAATATTTCCAATTCTGAAACTTTATGCAACTCAATGATTTTCAAGAGCGAAGATAAAATGACTTCTTCAAATTATACGAAATATGAGTTGGGAGTTTTCAAAGAATTAAAAATTCAAAGTTCTTTTGAATTTATTTTCAATTTGGAGTTATTTGAGTTTTATTCAAATTATTTTTCTCCAAAAAATAAAATACATGGAAAAATAGGGTAACATGATTCCCTACCTCAGAAAATTGGAGAGAAATTAATTTGAAGTCATCTTGCTATTTTAAAAATGATTTTATTGGATTTTATTAGAGCTGAAACACTCTTTGCTTTATTTGAATTTGTGTGTATTTTATTTGAAGCTAGAATAATGTTCATCATGTAGGAAATCTTTTTCTGAAAATTTTGATATATTATATGCCTATATAATATTTTATTTATTGGTCTTATTATTTTATTTGTCTCTGTTAAAAAAAATCCGCCCATTTGGGCGGCCCGACCAACCGGCCGAGCCACGTGACCCGGCCAGCTCAGCCCAGCCCAGCCCAAGCCACTCCGCTCCACGCCCGTTCGCGCCGAGATCGGCCGCCGCTCGCCCGACCACCGGGTGGGACCCACCTGTCGGGTCCGTCTCCGACCTCGCGCGGACTCCGCCGCCACCACGGCCGCCACCGTCTTGACCTCGTCGTCCGTGCCCACCCGGCCTCCTCTTTCCCCTTCCCACGCCACCTCCTCCCGGCCCCTTAAAAGCCGGAGCCACGACGTCCCTCTCTCCCTCTCCGCCGCCCTTGCGCCGCATCTCGCCGCCACGGCGAGATCGAGCCCGCCGCCGCCTGCTCCGTTCACGGAGCCCGCCGACGCCGCCAATCTCCTCCCCTCGCCGCGCCGCCCTCCCCGACCACTCTGCCGCCTTCCCCGTCGCCCGGAGCCGCCGCCGACCCAAGCCGCCGCCTCGCCCCGCTCGCCGGAGACCGTCGTCGCCGGAATCCGTCGCTAACCGCCGCCGCCGGTTTTCGACGGCAAAACCGCCATGAGCCGGTACAGACCGACCCGGTTTATTTTTTTTAGTGTTTTAGTTCTGTTTAATTTTATTAGATCGGTTTTCTTTTAGCCTAGTTATTTGAGAACGTTCGCTAGTTAGGTCTTCACAAATAACGGATTCGTTAGTTAAACGTTCGGCGTAACGCTCGCTGCTTAGTTTTTTTTATTATTATTATAGTTTTGACGAGGACCTATCTGTGATGCTTTCCTTCACAGATTAGTCCCTAATTTTCAAACGTTCATAACTTTTCGCTCGATTGTCCAAATCCAACGAAACCAACGCCCACTTCTTCGTTATGATCTCCTCTATCCAGTAATACAACTCAAACATGTTTTTGAAAGTTTTAAAATTTGAATTCAAACAGTTTTGTATTCAAACTTCGTTCGATCATAACTTGAGTTTCGTAACTCCGTTTTAGTTGATTCTTTTTGCAAATCGAAGCTCTTGACCTAAACTTTCTGATAAGGCCAAATCCATATAATTTTGGTACTGTTAGAAATTGTTTTATGTTGCAAGAGTTATTCGCTTGGTTTTGATGTTTTCCGAATCGATTTCTTCGTTCTTTCCGATCTTTTGAGTGATTGCTTATGTGTGGTTACTGTTGATTGCTTACGATAGATTGACCGGAGTGTGACGAGTAGATCTATCAAGAGTTTTGAGTGCGAATCATCTTCATCAACTTTGCAGGCAAGTAACACTTTGATCATACTCTTCTCATACCTAGTTTTTATGCATTAGAACAGTCCTCAAACACTTGCATGATTAGGATCTAATTAAATTGTGGGATGGGAAGTAGATGGAGGTAGTACCTATTACCTGTTTTACTTATGAAACCTTGGGAGTTACTTCTACGTTTTCTAATTATGCCATGCTATGCTAGTAGACGTGGATTGGGTGAGTGAATATCCATGACAGATGTGAGATTGTTAATTAATGGTTTATTTAAGGTGGCAACTTAAACACACATCTGGGTGGATTGAGGCACCGGGGAACCCAAAGGTTGTCTGTTTTTTTGAAATCCCGGGGTACCCGTGTGATCTTCCTATGGACCGCCACCGTGCTCAAAGGGATCATAAGATTATTCAAACTAGAAACTTCCGTGTGCAGCCACAAGCCATTATGGGCTCTGGCATAGTTGAGTAAGTCGTGCGAACTCTTATAGTGGTGGACTAGCAGATGTAGGGGATGTAGGTGTACCGTCCACCCATCGTAAGGTGCTAGCGCCACGAAGATCTGTGTCTCGGTCATCCGTCTCTCAAACACCATGTAGTGCGAGAACCAAGCGGAGGCGATCGAGTCTTGTGGGGAAAAGTCGCCAAACCTCTGCAGAGTGTATAAACTAATCATGATTAGCCGTGTCCCCGGTTATGGACATCTTGAGTATCTAGTTCTTGGATTATCCTGTTGATCTCAACACGTTACTTAATATAATTTGTTTGGGTTTAATGAGTACTTTTAATTGGGATTGAGGATCTTTGTCAACCATTCTCAATGTTCAACAACCACCATGATAGTTAAATAAATTTATTCCTTTGAAATAGGGGAAAATTGGCTTTTCGCAAAACCTTATAACTATAGAGCTTTTCCACCAGCCATATATGCATGTAGTATAGGCTTATTTCTTCATTACTCTCTATGTGTTACATTGCCAGCATATTCCATGTGCTGACCCGTTTCGGGCTGCAACTTTTCATGTTGCGAATTTTTCGAACGACGAGTAAGTGATACGTTAGGGTTACGATTTCCTATACTCAACTTTGCCGTTGGTGTTGATGGGAATCCACAACCTTGTTGCTTCCGCTATATATTTGGATTGAGGTAATAGTATTTACGTTATTTCATATATGTGATTTACCTCTGTTATAAATCCTTCGAGTACTGTATGTGTCAGCATACCGATCCAGGGATGACACGAAAGCACAGAGACTTGATCCATTCGGGTCGGGTCGCTACAGTATATCATTCCATGATTGGTTCTTTGCTTTACTTATATGCATCTAGGCCAGATATAATGCTTAGTGTTTGCATGTGTGCCCGATTCCAAGCGGCACCAAAGGAATTGCATCACTTAGCTCCGAAGCGAATTCTTTGATATTTGGCTTACACCCCAACACTAGGATTATGGTATCCAAAGGGCTCAGAGTTTGATCTAGTTGGATTCTCAGATGCTGATTATGCTGGTGAAAAGGTTGATCGCAAGTCCACATCAGGCACATGTCACTTTCTGGGATGATCTCTTGTCTGTTGGTCTTCAAAGAAGCAGAACTTTGTATCTCTCTCTACTGCTGAATCTGAATACATTGCTGCTGGATCCTGATGTGCTCAGCTTCTCTGGATGAAGCAAACTCCCAAAGACTATGGTATCCATATGAATAATGTGCCTCTCTATTGCGACAACGAGAGTGCCATCAATATTGCCAACAACCCAGTTCAGCACTCGAAGACAAAGCACATTGAAATTCTTCATCACTTTCTCATAGATCATGTTATGAAGGAAGATATTGATATAATTCACGTCAAGACAGAAGAACAGTTGGCTGATATCTTCACAAAGCCCTTGGATGAGAAAAGGTTTTGCAAGTTGCGGTGTGAGCTAAATATCTTGGAATCCTCAAATGTCCTGTGAATGGACCCACACATCCTAACACTTATGCATTTTAATGACTTAGATGTGCAACACACGAAGTAATGTATATCTTCAATCAATGAAGACATACACTCTAAGTGTGAATACATTAATGCGGAATTTGACTTGAGCGCCACGATAATTGTCTTGCCGTGTGCAGGTCTAATACTTCCTATACGGTGGTTAACGCCACCACCAAACTCTTGTTTGAAGTGTTTTTCTTGGCGTTATATTTACAAAGTCTTCACAGTTGATTTGTCTTCAACATTGATTTGAATTCATGATTAGTTGCACCATGTTGATTTGGTCTTGACTCTATTATATACATATATTGAGTTATGTCCTCTACAACATTCACTTATAGCTATGACTTCGTGTTGAATCTTTTGAACTAAGTGAATGTGATCGCACCCTAACCTCTCTATGCTTCCTACCTCAAGCTCTATCTATCCAAATCATATGCATTCTGATGAAACTGTCGAATGTCTTCTCTGCGTCCTTGTGAGCAGAAGATACAGAGACAAACTTTAAATATGTTTTTAATGCTATATCCTTTTGCCTGAAACCCGGAGAATGCGGAACGACCACCCCGACAATCCAGGCAACCGTGGGAACATGGAACAACTCTCAAGGTGTTGCATGTGTGCCACGTGTCCTTCAGATGTGAACCGCCAGGGGCACCTGCGTAATTGCGTTGTGTCGTCTCCTTCCTTATAAATACCCATCACATGTCGGTCAAAAGTTCTTCTGCCACCTCGCCACCTCTTGCAAACCCTAGCACCTCTGCTAGCTCTCGACGATGCCGGCGACGAAGCGCTTAGCTGCCGCGACTTCTCTGACGTCGTCCTCACGCCGGCCGCGGACCTCATCCTCTCCGCCGCCGCCGTAGGTGTCCTCCGTCGCCAAGTTAGGGCACGGAAGATCGAACTACTCGGCCTCCAACTTCGCTCTTTCTAGCAGTTCTTCGCGTGGTAATTAAAATTCACTTTTTACCATCTTTTCGATCTGATAGATTCATCCTTCCTTACCAAAAGTTGTTTCTAGATCTCCAAGTTGAATCTATCTCTTTCTGCATCACATACTATGCCTAGTCCATTCACTTATGCTTCTTTACAAGTTTGATTCCTCACTTGTACTTATTCTTGGATTTGTACAAATCTAGAACCAACTCTCATCAAATAAGTGGATGTCTTCGCGTTGTGAGGTCAATGTCTTCAAACTGACTTATCTTCAAAATCTTCTGAGAATGCATATGACCTCTTCCCCTTCCCTCACACCTCTAATGCTGTCACAGGTACATGTCCATCGGAGGATCCCTTAGTTCTCATAGTCTGCATTCGTTTGCAGAATTCTTACAGCATCACATCAACTCTCCTGAAGCCAGTTCCTGTCTGACCAGCAGACGGAAGCCTTTGATAGTGTTGAAGCCATTCAGACTGAACCTCATGGCAACAGAGAAGTCTGCAAGGAAGGGTGACAGACAACACCGTGGGAACACTTCCAAGGAATTGCCTACAGATTTGCACGAGCTGTACAAAACAGATCCAGAGGAAACCTATACGGGCTGCAAGAATCGAATCCAATGGATTCGAAGATATTGGGCAGAAGAATGGTTCAAATACCGCTTCTTCACAGAAGAGTATGCAGAGAAGAATGCCATCAAGGCACCCTAGGGTGATATTTTGTACAAGAATCTTCCACCTAGGACCCAGGATGAAGCTATTGAGCAAGGATTCTATCCATGCATGGTGCGTGGACCACAGCCTGAGGATGCTGACCCTTCTTCACTACAATGGTGCCGTGAGGACCATCTGTTCAAGCGCAACTACCGAGTTAAGCCAAAGACTCAAACCGAAGAACAAGAAGGCTCGAGGGCTTGACTTCAACCCTGGTCCTTCCTCACTTCAGGACGATGGCACCCGTGAAGCCAATGAGAACAGCATCGGCCCCTTCTACAACCTTGCTGGCCTCATCACTCACATTGTTGTTCAAGGTGCCAAAGTGGATCATTCTGATGATGGTGCTGACACTGATGAAGCCCCAGCTCCTGCTCAAAAGCCGCAGAAGAAAAAGAAGGCTAAAGCTTCAAAGTCATCTGCTGCTCCAAAAGCTTCGCGAGTGAAGCCATTGGCAACTGCCCCTCCTCCTCCCAGTAACAACTCTGAAGATCTCTCTCGCATCTCCAAAGAGCGTGAGAAGCCACAGAAGAAACTTGTTCAACAACACAGTCAAGCACTGACACCTGTTGTCGTTCTGAGGAATGAATCTGAAGCCATTGATTTGTCTTCAGATGAAGAATTTGGCAATGATGCTCTCGAGCAGTTGATCAAGAGCAAGCAAGAGGCGGAGATCTTCAATGATCTGCCCTCTTCGATGTGAACATCTTGCACAATTTCATTGATGAATGGTTCGACAATCAAGATATCAGCTTTGATAATCTTGAACTCCCTATTGGCATCAGCGTCTCCTTTCAAGGCGCCATTGCACCTGAGCTGGTGCTGGCTCCGAGAATTGTTGAACTGAAGCACAAGATTGACTTTGAGAAGGAACCGTTCAAGAAGCATGTGGACAAGCTGAGTGTGGCTGATGTCCAGAAATTCAATGTGATGCTCAATGACCTCAAGGAGGCGTTTCGCAAGAAACGAGAGGAAGTCAAAGGCTCAAGAGAGCGCATGAAAACTCTAGCTGCAAAGTGTGTTCAGTCTTACAAGCTGAAAAGCACAAGGCTCTTAGGCGTCTGGAATTGACCCCAAGATGGTCATCAAGCGTAAGAAGAAGCATATTGTGGCCCAGACTGAAGCTCCACGGTGGGAAGAACCTCACATTGTCTTCCCAGCCAGCATGACAGGCTCGAAGCCTAAGGTCTCCATACTGGCTTCAGATCAGCAGAAAACCAAGGCAGCTGAAGCCGAAGCCAGAAAGCGCAAAATCAAGAAGAGGAAGACCAAGAAGAGAGATCGGGATGCTCCCAAAGAGCCCCTTGTTGTTGAACCCATTGCTTTTGCCCATCTTGCTACTGAAAATAAAGAGCGTCAGTTGATCGTTGAGGAGCCTGCTTCCACAGAGGCTCCTGAAGCTCAAGAAGTTCCAGTCGTTGACCCCATCGCGACTGAAGACATTGGTCCCGACGACAATGTAGAAGATGATGTAGTTCTTCCTCTTCTCCAAGGAATTTTGTTTTACGTCGAACCCCATCTCTTGAAGACTCTGATTATTCCTCCTCCGATGCAACGGTGAATGCCAGAGTGATCGATGATCAAGATGATGCTACTTCGCCACCTCCAACACGTAATGACACTGCACCAAGTTCTTCTGCACCGCGAAACCCCGACACGAACCCTGCATCTTGTCCTGCTCCTTCTAGGAACGAGTAGAGACTCTATGTCTTCAAACCTTTTTATTCCTTACTGACAAAAGGGGGAGAAGCATATGAGTTTATAGTCTTCAAGAGGGTCCATATGGGCGGTTGCTTTATATTTTGCCTAGTGTTTACAACTCTTGCTCTTGATACATTCGGTTCTCTGAGTTGTAACAATTAAACTTGATGGTCGTCTGCTACTCATTTGCTATTCTGTGATGCGATGATAAATTCCGCATGGGCGATGATAACTTCCGCACTTAGTCATTTTGCAGACGTCCATTTTTAATTATGCATATCATTATATTTGTTATATCAAATCATGCATGATGAATTGTCTTCATAAGTTGAAGAGGATCTCCACAAGTACAACCTGCCATGTGCATTTGCATTCCAAAAGCAAATTACTTACATGCACATCTTCAGGGGGAGCCTTTTGCTACTTATGAAGACAATACCTTATCCTTTACACATATTTTTATCCCCATTGAAAACTTCAACCAGTTTGTCATCAATCAGCAAAAAGGGGGAGATTGTAAGTGCATCTAGTGCCACCCCTAGTTAGTTTTGGAGTATTGACGACAAACCTGATTGAGGGACTACTGTGTTTGTGAGAATTGCAGGATAACACAGGTAGTAGTCCCTCCTTGATTCGGTTTAACTACCGGAGATGACCCCTAAAAATGTGTGAAGACATTGAAGACAATGGTGGTCTGTGAACATATTCACATTGAAGACTATGACACGAGAAGACATTGTGTAAAGACTATGGAGCGCGAAGACTTAGTCGTTTCGTTGTTTCCTTTTCTTCTTTGTTGAGTCACAGCAACCACCGCACTGTTAAGTGGGGCCCATGTGAACAAAGTCAGAGTAACTGAAGTGATGCTCAAACCAAATCCTATGCCTTCGAGCGAAGACAATGAGAGCAAATCTTATCCTGTGCCGGATAAGGCAGCTTTACTTGTAGCCCAAGTCAAGCTGCCGCGTGTGTTTGAAATCTGACCGTTGCGACACATGTCAGTTCTTAGTGACCCAGGGTCATTTTGGACAAATCCGGTCGGGTTGCCCAGTGGCTATAAATAGCCCACCCCCTACACCATAAATTGGTGGCTGCTCATAGTTAGTACACGACTTTTGTCGTTTGAGAGCAACCCACCGCCGAAGCTTTTGAGAGAGAATCCTTGCGGGGACAAAGCCCAAACCACCCAGAGCCCAAAGAGTGTTTGGCATCACTGAAGTCTTTCTGTCCGCGTGATCTGAAGACTTGTTACACTTGAGGACCGTGAATACTCAAGCCGGTTAGGCGTCACGTTCTGAGCATCCAAGAGCCATTGTGGACTGCCGGTGAACGAAGTCTGTGAAGGTTCGGAAGTCTACCTTGAAGACTTAACAGAGTAACCGGGCGAGGACTATGTGTCCTTAGCACAAGGGGAATAAGGTGAAGACGCGGTCTTCTGAGTTGAATCTCAGCCTCCCTAACCAGACGTACAGTTGTCACAGCAACTGGAACTGGTCCAACAAATCATGTGTTCTTATGAAGCCACTAGTTCTATCTCTTACTCCTCTTTACTTACAGTTTGTCTTCGTGAAGTCATTGCCTGCTTGAATTATCTGTTTGACTTCACTATGTGACTATCTGTTCTGATTGGCTTCATACTATCTTCCATCCTGATCTTTACTACCTAGCTGCTATTAGTCTTCATGCTTTCACTTCATTGAATACTTGACTATGGCTTGTCTAGTGTAGTCTACCTTCCTCTTCATTAGAATAGTGTTGTTTATATTGTCTGTCTTCGAAACTCCCATGTTTTGAAGACTTTCATAAAAATCGCCTATTCCCCCCCTCTAGTCGATAACTAGCCCTTTCAGATAGGCTTAGCTAGTGGAAGCACAGTAGTATTGGGGAAAGTGGTCATCCAAGAAACAGAGGTAGAAAACCAATCAAGGTTAACCATAAGAGGATCTTGTTGCATATTACTCCAACTAAATTGTCTTCCATGCAAAGGCAGTTCCACTAAACCTTTGTTACTAATAGCTTCATTGAACATCAGCATATCATTAATATCTCCACAAGGTCTGTTTTTGTCCAAAGGTGATCGAATAAAGTTGAAATCTCCCATAAGAATCCAATCCACATCAGCAGGCATATGGATATTCTGAAACAAATCAATGAAGTCAATCTTGTCTTTTGGTTCACAGGGTCTATAGATGTTAGTGAGTATCCAAGATTGCTTTGAGAGCAGAATAGTGAATTGTATGGAAAGAGAGAATCTGTTTTGAGCAATAACCTCTCCAGTAAACACAGAACCATTCCAAGCAATTAGCAGTCCACCTGATGCCCCGTTATATGGAAGAAAAGCAAATATGTTGATTTTATTGAGACATAAATTTTTGAAGTAAGCAAGATCAAAGGTTTCTCTCTTAGTTTCTTGAAGACAAAGAATGTTACAATCACTCTCATCAATTTTCTGCCTTAAGGCCAACCATTTATTTTCAGAATTCATCCCTCTAATGTTCCAATTAAGAATGTTCCAAATTCTATTTGTGTTAGTCATGGAAACTTGTGAATATCACCAACCAATAGTCAAGCACTAGCACTTGATCTGAAATTACTACTAACTGATCCAACCACAGCCACATGAGCCACATCACTTCACATAAAAACCACATCAGCCAACATAAGTGTATCATAGAAGTTCCATTTAGGTAGTACAACACCAAATAGTCATAGTCCACATTGGGACAACATTCCAGAATTACACCACCTATAAATATTCCCAAAAGATAACATGAGGAGCCAACAAGACTGCCCCCCCCCCCCCATCCAACACTAAGAAGCAGATGTATTGTCATCAGGGAGACTTTGGAGCATTTCCCTCCCCTTTGTCCAAGGGCACCTTGACCAACTCATCCTCCCGCTTTCTTCTTATCTTCTTGGCTAGCTTGTCCTCCAACTCCCCCTCAGCAACCTTACAGAAAGAGGCAGTGAGATTTTGACCAACTGATTTTTGTATTGTGGGAGGGACAGCACTGCAGGGTAAGCATTTTGAATTTGAGAAGGAACTTCTCTTATACACAACATTATCTTTCTTAATTCTATCACTCCTCCTTACCTCAGTTTCAACCAGGGGAGTTTTTCCACTTCTCCTCTTCCTGAGGTTGTCAGGCCCAAAAGGTTGCAGCAGAGCTTGTGATTCAGCATCTTGTTGATTGGCAGCAATTCCAATATTTTGTTTATCCTTTTCCAGTGTCTGTTACTTGTCCATAACAGTGGCCTAACAAACAGCATCATGAGAGGCAGGACATTTATCAGGTATGTGGAACAAGAAAGCTTTATCCTTGCCCTCAACCTCAGTAAAAAGTTCCCACGTGACAGATTTTAACATGTTTACTGTCCATTCAAACTTATCAGCTGTCATTACGAGGTGAACAATAAAGTTGAACCAACTTACTGGAATGCATGTGGAGAAGACAGTCCTATTTTCCACAGGTTCTTGGAAATGTTTCTTCCACAGCAGAAGACCTTCTTCTGACATAACATGATCATTATAACCAGATGCATCTATCTGAATACACTTAAGACCTAGAAGTGAAGGTTCCCCATTGAAATTCTCATTAATTTGTGTAACACAATTACCATGAAGCCCAGTTTGCAGACCCCCAATGTTGGCCACTGGTTCAAGGGTTCCCCTTGTGGTATTGATGTGAGCAGGACTGGAAGATCAAGTACATGTATCCAGGGCAGCAGACAGACCGGGTATTTTCTCCTGGATAGAAGCCTCCCCGGCAGTAGTAGGCTCAGGCTTTCCTTCCAAAGGAGCAGAGAGATTTTCCAAGCTATCTTGTACCCCAGAAGTGTTTTCTTGTGCACTCACTGCAATAAGTCCAGTCAATAAGTTCTCTGCAACATTGATATTCTGAACTGCAACAACTTCCTTTGGAGCAAGCACAACATCCACTGCAACAACACCATTTGGAGGAGAAGCAGCATTTTGCACTGCAACAACACCATTTGGAGGAGAAGCAACATTTTGCACAGGCACAATAGGCTCCTCATCATCATATTAAGCTTGAATGATATTTTGTAGACAATTGGCAATCACATTTGCAGGTGGAGGTTGCAAAACAACATGAGCTTGAGCCCCAATATGGAAATCTCCAATAACAACAGGTGGCACAATGTAACTTGAATTGGCCCCTTCAGAGAAAGACATGTCAGAGGATAAACAGCTGTTGCTGGCAGCAGGTAACAACTCCTCTCCATCAGCCCAAGCCATTTCCTCTTGTTGAACTACATATAAAAGGTCATCAAGAGCTGCATTGTGATTATCTTGTTGTGGCATTTCCCAATTTCCACCTTGTTCCTAGTTATCCTCAGCATGAATGTCATATTGGTTATTATTGAGAGCATCATTATGAAAACCAACAACAACATCAACATTTTCTAGCAGAGGGTGAGGATCAACATGGTCAGGGGGAATCGGATCCTTATCAGCTGGGTCTCCACCAAGGAGTTCACTAGTAAGAACTTCAACATAAGATGACCAACCATCCTCCTCAAACTCATCCCCTTCAGACCTCTCAAACTTTTGGGAATGATATCCAAGCTCATTACTCTAGCTTTGATCATAATACGTCCCATGTGCTCATACTCCTTGTCCCGAGAGATCAAACGGCCAAATTTACAGACATTAGTAGCCAAATCTTGAGTGTTTCGAAAATCAAATGGAACCCCAGTCAGCAGAAGCCACACAGTCCTATTGAAGTGAACTCTCGTATGATTTCTACCCTTATCATGCTTCACAAAATAGATAAAAACTTCTCCAAATTCATGAGGGCTATCGTGAACCAAATTATCCCTATCTCTGACCCTGGTTAGGCGAACATAAGCTTCGCCGAAAGATCACCTATGAATATCCCTTAAACCCAACTGCTTATGAACAACAATGAACTCTTCAAGAACGTCTCTTACATTGGGGAAAGACGCATCGGCTGGAATAGGATCAATGGAGGCAATCGCACAGTCCTCGTGACGACGAGGCCGATGAGGAAGCACCACCTGAGCAACCCCATTGCACCCCGCAATCTTCTGAATATCAAAGCCGTGGGGCACAAAGGGGCGCGGGTCAATTGGAATGTTGGTCATCGGAGCAGACCCGCATGCACGCACTGCCGCAAGGGAACTTGATGTGACTGGAGCAGGGTTTCTACAATGCAGAGAAGAAGATGAAGACGGTGGAGAAGTTGAGGAGGCAAGTGCTATTTGAGGCTGAAAATTAGGGAAAGATCCCAAACGCAGCTCACTAAAATAGGAAACTATCGGACGGTCGCGGGCCGGGCCAACAGACATAAACCAATCTTGGACCGCACCAGGGGCCCAGGCCTCTTCTGGCGGGCTGGGGAAAGAATCAAACCGCAGAAATGGATAAATCATAGTCAGCCTTTTCTCGTTACAATCTTTGGCAAAGTGGCCCCGTTGACCGCATGCGTAGCACTGGAAGTTTGAAATAGCCAAATTGCCGCCCTCAAAAACCGATGCGTGACCCTTGCCTGAAGTGTTATGATCCGTCATGATGGCCTGATTAGTGCCCCGAGCCACATTATTACTAGAGTCCGAAATATTTGCCAGGCGAGCAAAAACCGACTGCCGCATATGATCACCGGAGACATTGTCGGCGACCGATCTTGGTCGTGATCCACTTGTAACCAAATTCCAAGAAGACCCTTCTTCACGATAAAAAAGTTGTTCTTCACGAATCCAATTGGGACCCCCATCACCCTAGAGATTAAACACCAATTCAAAGTCTTTTTCAACCACATGACCTTGATTGTAAATCTCAAAACCCACAGCCTTAGAAGCTACTGAGAACCTGAAAGATCTATCCTTGAGGTGAAGCACACGAAACCCTCGAGGGTACCCACCAAAATAGGATTGGAGAGTAATACTAATAGTGTGACAATCCAACCGAAAATGAGCACGACAGAAAGAAACAACCATAGTGAACTCCCTTTGGCGGAAGCCATGAGAAAATACCACGGGATGACCAAACTTTTGCCTCATAGACCGCTGAAAATCTTTACCTCGAGCAAAGTTGAGCATAGGTGGATCCATGGTTGCCCCCCTCATCCTATGTGTGAAGTGGCTGCCATCATCGGAGTCACAACTGACAGGAGAGGTGTCCACCGGGGCCGGAGTGGCTACCGGCGGTGGGCGCCTAGGCGTCGCCTAGGAGTCGCCTAGGAGAGGGAGATGGAGAGTTCGTCTTTTTTATTTCCTTATTGTCTTGATTAGTTGTTTGCTTGTAGTCACTGCAATTCTTTTTCTGCGTTTTTCTAGTGGCCACAGTACCCTATTTTTGGTAACTAAGCCACAATAACCATGTCAACACACGGATTGTTGTAACCATGGGCCTCCTGCGGGCCGTAGGATCCATGGGCCTTCTACGGGCCATAGGATCCATGGGCCTTCTACCGGCCGTACGATCCATGGACTTTCTACGGGCCGTGTGATCCATGGTCCTTCTACGGGCCGTAGGATCCATTGGTCTTCTATGTTCAGTAAGATCCATGGGCCTTCAACGGGGCGTATAATCTTTTCGCCAAACACGGGCCATACTATCCTGGGCTATAACGGGCCGTTAATAGGCCGTATTTGATAATGCAATGAAAACAGCCCAACAGGTTAATGGGCCACAAATGGACCGAATATAACCACGGGCTGAATTTGGCCCACAAACAAAACTGGCCAGTAACGGACAGTAACTAACCGAACTCTAGAAATGAGCCCGTGAATAAATGGTCCCTTAGAAGGCCCAAAGTTAACATGGGTTGGAAACGGCCGACGGAATAATGGGACGTTAATGGGTATAAAGCGATACATTGTTCATTATGGGCCAGTTTCATCTCGGGCTTTTAATGGGCCCAGAGTTACAAAGGGCATCATATGGGCCCAAAGACATCATGGGCTATACATGGGCCAGAAGTTACAACATGTTGGAATCATATTGGATGGGCCAGATGAAGCTACTGGGCTTAAATCCGATAGGCCATAACGGGCCGGGAGTTAGCAGGCCATAAATGGTCTATATAAGAACATGTCGTTAACAGACTTTCTGTGGGCTGGCCCATTACCTTTTGACCAAGTCAAACGGGCCAGCCTTTTCACTGGAATGGGCCTCTATTGGGCTATGCCACGTGTCGACGTATCATAGGCGCCTCCTGTCGAATGAGTGGATGACATATGTCCCAACGGTGAGCCAACACGTGTTTCCTCTGGCCAATGAGAATTTTGCACATCGAAATCCCCATTGGTCTGGGCTGTTAATGGGTTATCAGATCCAAAACCGGACCCGATAGCTTAACGGCGACCTGTTATGGTGGATGCCACGTGTTGGTTATCCTTGATGAAAACACTTCCATGACGAGCCATTTATCGTCATGGAAGTGGAAACTTTCGTGATGATAATTTTGATAATGTCATGGAACACTTCTACGACAGCACAGGTATGACTATCGTCATTCTGTCATAAAATCATCATGGATGTACATGCATGACAGAAAACGTGACCTACTGTGACAAGCACGTATCATCACGGAAGTGTACTTTTTTGTAGTGTTGACACACGTCCTGATGGCGTGTCATGCTAATAAGAGGCATATGGATAAGCTACGTGACAAGCTTGCTGGACTTCAACCTCGTCACGACACCTAGCAATGCATTTAATGCACTTTGTCCTAACTGCGAGAGTTAGGTACAATTGCATTGTTGGCTATCTAATCATGGTATAATGACTATTTTGCCACTGTTGTCACCTCTTAACCCATAAAAGGAGGATCGAGGCAACCTAGCAAAGGCTTTGAATATTTGATCCCTCAACACTCGTACGCGTGTAGCTGCTCTCCCCGAGGTACATTTGTCGGGCTTGAGCGCTCTGTGTCTTTGTGTTCCTCCAGATCAATCCACCATAGCAGGAATAGGGTTTTACACTTCAAAGCGGCCCGAACCTTGGTAAAAGAGAGTAGTCCATTGCCGCGCTGTCATGTTGTTTCTGTTCTTTGTGCAATGTGACCATCCCCTTTGCCGAACCACAAAGGGACAACGCCACTCCGGCAGACGATGCGCATGCCATGGGAGGCGCAGCCAGTACAAGAGATGCTGTCGCCGCACCCGCCATGGCGGCGCTGGCGACAAGCATGCCATAGTTTGTTAGATCCCTCGACCCTCTGGTGATGACCACAATAGTGGTGCGGGCTGAGCGGATGTGTAGTCCCCGTTCAGCCCCACACTACGGCAAGTGCGGCCACCAGAGCGACATGCTCCGTTTGGTGTTCGCCCAATTCCCTTCGAGCGTCGAACCCCACAATAGCAATGCAGTCATGGATGATTCACTCATCGATAAGCTGCGCTCGGCTACGCGAGAATTCTGTATATGGGGGTGAACGTTTTTCCGAACCGCGGGCCACGGTAAACCCATCAGATCTCCGCCCAACCCTGCGAAGCAACGCTGTTGCAGAAGGAGAACGTGACAAGGCAAGTTTCATTCCCCCTAGCAAGCCTCACCACGCATCGTAGTACGCTACAACCACAATGCGTGTGGATCAGAGACCGACCTCCGTATGTGAGGCTTCCGCGAGAAAAGGGATGGGGGGGAGGGGTCGCGTGTCCGCAACAACAACGATCACAAGATTAAGAAAAGGCAAGTTGTGAAACCTTCTTGGTTTCGGAATTTTTATTCATTCTTTGCAACTCCTTTAGTTCAAGCCCTGGCAGTCTTATGGAGGACCCGCAACGTGAAGGGACTCTTCCATGATCACTTGCGTCCTTGTCTGTTTTGAGTCCGTTCAACTGTTTGGGTGGTGCATCGAAAACGTCGAAGGGAAACTTACCGGTGGCGCCTATGCTCGCAGGCTGCTAGGGGTCCACCTCCAAAGCGTCGCGGCTAGTGTCAGCCCCGGCAAGCTCCCAGCATGCATAGGGTCCACAATGATACGAGATCAATGGGCAAAATAAAATAAAAGGATAGCATCAGTTCATACATCTACTTAGAAGTACTATTACATCCCAAGAATAGCAAAGACCTAATATAAGGTTCAATGTCTTCTTTGTTTCAGGGAAGCTCACACGACGACTAGCTTAATTGGTATAGCCTCCCTAAACCCTGGGGATTTGAGAACATTGTCGGAGACGAGGCGACGGTTTTTTTGTCAAAGGAAGTGTCTGTGTTCGACGACAACTTCTTGAAGGAATTGGAGACATCGAGCCTTGGATTGCGACAAACCAGACTGACTAGCGCGGTGTGGAGCATATCATGTGCGAACATCCAGGATTCATTGATGAAAGATGCATCCGTGTCGTCAGGATACATCTTCAATCCTTCGATCAAGCCGTTGAAGAACTGGGACAGTGTGGCGCTGGCAACATCATGCAAAGAAGTAGGGAAACACCAGCTCTTCATCTCCATGACTGCAAGCTGGGAAGAAATGCCCTCGGCTATGTTGACCAACTCCTCTGTCCAGAAGGAGTACATCTTCTGTAGCTTGTCCATTGCATCTTCAACATCCTTCCGGAGAGTCTCTATAGACGCTAGCTTCTCCGACAAACTCTTCTCCCGCTCTTTGTAACATTCGAGGTTCTGCTCTAGCCTGGCAAGCTTGGATTTCAGATCCTGGACCACACCATCAGCAGTAGCCAGTTCCTGGCTCTTAGACGAGAGCTGCGTTTGTAGCTCAGCTAAGGTGACGGCTGCTTTCCGCACCTTGGTCTTAAGAGCCTCGATGTCCTTGCCGCTAGTGGCCAGCTCCTCCTTCAGCTTGCTAGCCTGGGCCTCCGTTTCTTCCTTGGCGGTGATAGCAGTTGTAGCCTCATCAACGACCTCTTTAAGTTTGGCGGCATGATCCGAAGCTTGTGCCTCAAAGGGCTTCTAATGATCATCCTCCAGCCTCTGGGTTCACTGCCTCACAAGTTTCTCAATCTCATTATCCTTTCTATGGAGAGTGGCAGCAATAGCATGTTCTTGAGTAGCAAGATCTTTGGCCTTGGCGTTGAGCTGTGCCTTGCGCTCCGTCAGCCTGCCATCGTGAGCTCTTTCTTTGTCGTCAGCGGCAGCCATATTCTCCTCTTGGTTCCTGAGTTCGCGTGATCTGTTGTTGTACCATGTGCGCAACTCTTCTGCCTTCTCCTTTAGTTGCCGGTCGGCCACATCCCGAGGCTTGCGTTTTTCTTCGATATGCTTCCACCTCTTGTCCTACCTATCTTGGGCATCTTTGAACCCGACAGCCATGGTTGGTAAGAATGCATAGTCCTTCTGCTCATTGGCTATGTCCTCGGCATCTGTGGATCTTTGAGCCAAGGGGAGTAAGATTCGTGCAACTTCCTCCACGAAGTTCAGTTCTGCGGTGCTGGACGAGCTAGGGTATGCAAGGATAGCCTGGAAGGGCACCATATTTGTGCTAGTGGGCAAAAATGGAGGGGCCACCGACACTGGTGGTTCAACAAGTACTGACTGCGGGTCTATGGTTTGCGGCACGTCCACATCCATCTTCATTGGTTTAGATCATTTAATGAGGGCCTTCTCCATTGCCAAATCTACTTCCTCGATGTCACCAACAGTGCGCTCGGGTTTTTCAGAGGTGGCAATTTTGGTGGCCTCTTCAGCAATGGCCTTGGCAATACTGGCAAACTCTATGAGCTCATCCCCTTCCGCGGGAGAGTTGGAGCTAGAAAGACAAGACAAGATAGAACAAAGAGAATGAGGTCTCAGTTAGTAATAGAAAACAAATAAAAAGGATTCTTGTGGAAGCAACTTTGCGGTAAAAGGGTTACCTGGCTGCACTTGTTTGGCGGGGCGTCCCCACACCCAACAACCTGCGTTGTCGGCACATGGCCCTCGACGATTCTCGTCGTTGGAGAGGCACCTGTGTGAATAATGTCGCCGGTGGAGACTCTTGCCCGAGAAGTGCTCCCCAGAATGGTGGTTGACGGGGAACCCTTGGCGGGATCTTATTCTCGGTCCTCTTCACCTTGGTGGTCCCCTCCTGCCTCGTTCCCTTCATCAGAAGAGTGGTCCTCAATGTTTGTGTCAGCTGGCTGAGGCGGGGGTATATCTTGATGCAGGGGGGCTGGTCTGTGGGCTGGAGTCCACGGGGTCAGCCACCAATACCTCTTGCCCAACCCCTGACGATGAACTGTATGTCACACATACACTGGTCTGCTTCGCCTGCTAGGTGGGCGTCTCTTCCTCCCTGATACAACAAGAGGCCAGATCAGAATCTATGGGTAAAACAAGTGGAATAAATTGAGACATGACGAAGTAAGGAATTGCTTACTCTTCATCGTATTCGATGAGCATGTCCATCTTATACTGGGATGGCGGTGGAGACTCCCTGGGCCTCTTGATGGCTGGTGGCGGAGAGCTTGGCAAGGGCGAAACCTCATCTTTCTTTGGAAGTTCTTCCCGATAAGATGGGGGCTTGAGCTTGACCAGAGGGACAGACTGCCGACATATCGTCTCTTGCTTCCCAGTCTTGGAAGTGGACTTCCTTGGCACAGAGGTAGATCGAGACTTGTGGGTACCCACATCTTCATGGACCCCCTACTGTGGAGGCGGCATGGCAGCCCGCTGACCTGGAGGTCTTCTTCTTCTTCCGCCTTCTCTGTCGCTTACTGCCCGACAGCCTCATCCCGGGCGGGCCCTTCCCGTCCCTCCTCAGCGGGCTCCTCATCATCATCCTCGTATTCATCATCCTCTTCCTCCTCTGCATCTTCTTCAGTGTCCTTGGCAAGGACCGCAGGCTTTGCGAGTGCGCACCTGCGGGCCTCTGCAAGTCTGCTGGCAATGTATGCCTGCTCCTCTTCTGTGGTTTCCTTAAACACGTCGCCCTCCTCTTGCTCGGCCTTCTTCACTAGCTCAGAATCCCACCTCTTCTCATCCGACCAAGAGGGCAATTCTCGTCTTTCCTTGACCCCGACAGCATAGTAGTCTGGCATCCATGCCAAGATGCCGCTCCTCTCTGTGTTGATGTGCAGCGGCACAACCTTGGCCGACAAATGAAAAGTGCCCAATTTATGGAACAACTGTTGGCAGAGCCAGGAGTGGCCCAACACCGTCAAGCTGCTGAAATGCCCTGGGTACAACCGCATTATGTCTGCGACATTCTGATATAGCGAAATTGGCCTATCTCTCTACTGCAGCGGCACGATGCAACATCGCAAGAAGTCAGCCCCAACAATTTCTATGCTTAGGCTGGCATCCCGTATGCGGGCAACCCTGTTAAAAATTGGATGAAGCTTCTTCTCGCTGGTAGAAAGCTTCTTCCATATATCATCCCGGTCAATCTTCCTTGTACGCGGCAAGCAGAACGCTGGGAAGTTCTCCTCCTGAATCCAGCACCAAGTTCCTCTCCATTCCTCCCAATTACCGTGGAGATGTCCAATAATGTAGTCTCTCTGGTTCTTCTTTCCCCTCGGGAACCATCTTAAGCTTCCATACAACGCATCATTTTCAACCCGCGGGACAAAGAAGTGGCGGAACAGATCAACATTGGGAATGACTCCAACAAAGTTCTCGCGGAAGTGTGCGAAAACAGCATTTGGGCATGACTTATACACGTCACAACATTTGGGGTGAAGTCGAGCAATGGGAATCCATAAGTTGATTAGCTGATGGAAGAAATCCGAGTATGGTGGCACCAATCCACAATAGAAGTATGCGCAGAAAAAGGGGTAAGAGTTGCTCGAGATCGTGGGGCCAAAAGGGAGAACCTTGGGGGCTCCATGGTCGTAAGTCTCTTTCCCCCACATGGAGGCATACCTCTGTTGGCGGTCAAGGCAGGCGGCGTGAAGACTACATTCTCATTCTGCCATCTCTCCAGTTCCTCCAACTCCCTCTTCTTGTGCTCCACCTTGGGGTCAAGCGGCTTAGCCGCCTTCTTCCCGTTTGAAGCGGCTACCTCGGGCACCATCCAGGGCTCGGGGAGAAGGAGAACTTTGAGCAGATTAAATGCTAGTGCCGGCGGTGGCGGCGAAGGCGGTTTGTTCTTGGCGAAAGGAAGAAGATGGAACAGGGGAGGGCAGTAGTGGAATAGAAACGCCCCTTCGTGGTTACCCTTTTATGGGGAAAGCGCGAGGGGGATGGCTTGTCGCTGCTTCCCCTAGTCGCGCCCGCCACAGACGCGCCTTGTTGGGTAACTGCAGCGGCACCCACGCTCCCCCGACCCGCGGTTAGTGCGTAGTTTGGATGTGCGATTGCAGGACCGTCATGATTACGGATCGTGGTAAAAGATCATGGCAGTTTTCCTCTGCCATTTGTGTCCCTGCACGTTGTTGGGCCTAACCCAACGACGCCTGGGACGCACATATGGGCCAGGCCCGGGGGCTCCTATCGGTGCACTAGAAAAGGGGTCCCTAGTACTGCTGACTTTTGCATGGATAGTTGCAGCCTTCCTGGCAGGGTGCCTTGGCGGTAACTGAAGATAAGCTAGAGAAACCGCTCTTCGCGAGACCAAGAAGTTCATTAAGAAGACTCAAGTAACGAGAGGATCTTCGAGGAAGGCCTCGCTTGCCGGGCAGGCAAGCTCGGCAGGGTGGAAGCTATGCTTGGGCACCCAATCCAAAGCGCCCCGACAAAGCTTCCGGGGCCACCAAGACCACAAGACAGAGTCCGGCAGGCTCCATGCCGGCAAGCTTCCACCAAGACGCCACCGCTCCACCTCATCGTACGCCAGTAACTAATCAGTCCAACGTCGAGCTCCCATGTGGCTAGGTGGAACCGGTCGAGTACGTGGCAACCTATTGGAGAAGAGAATAACATTATTGACACCCGTCCTAATGGCGTGTCACTCTAATAAGAGGCAAATGGATAAGCGGGGCGGCAACCTTGCCGGGCTTCAACCTCAGCACAACACCTAGCAGTGCATTTAATGCACTTTGTCCTAACTGCCAGAGTTAGGTATGATAGCACTGTTGGCTATCTAATCATGAATGACTTTTTTGCCACTGTGGTCGCCCCTTAACCTATAAAAGGAGGCATGAGGCAACCTAGCAATGGGTTCAAATCTTTGATCCTTCAACCCTTGTACGCGCGTAGCTGCTCTCCCGGAGGCACACTTGCCGGGATTGAGCGCTCCCCGTCTTTGTGTTCCTCTGGATCAATCCACCATTGCAGGAGTAGGGTTTTACGCTCCCAAGAGGCTCAAACCTGGGTAAAAGAGATTAGTCCGTTGCCGCACTGTCCTGTTGTTTTTGGTCATTGTGCAATGTGATCGTCCCCTTTGCCGAAGCACAAAGTGGCGGCCCTGCCCCGTAGGTGATCGTGCTTCCCCCACAATAGTACAGGTGGCAGTAGTTACTACCCCTCCTCCCTCGCCCGTAAGAACACGCCTCCTCGACGCATTGAAACGCCTCCATTAAACCGGTCTGGAAGCCGAGAAACCTATTCCGACCACACGTCTGATCACGAGCGGGTAACTTTACTTAAATTTTATTCACTTTACTTAAATTTTATTCTTAAAACAAGAAAATCATTGCCCCATTCTATCAGTGCCATAGGATCAACATGCAAAACAATTAGAATTATTATTCTGAGGAGACACACGATCAGCTTATTTGCCGCACTTTCACACTTACAATACTACCAAGTTTAAACAACAGGTTACGGTTGCTGTCCTCTGCATCATCATGCCATATTTCCCAGCTTGCAAGATTCACAACCAACCCATAAGATTCAAATAATAAGTACAACAAAGATGTCTACACATCACAATGATTCACAGACCAGAGCCAATAGTTACTATACAACTAAAATGTTGTGAGAATGTGAACAAATAAATAAAAATCGATCGATACGTCATGTAAACAATTTGATTCAAGGATTTGCTAAAACATTGAACCTGTCCTATTAACGGCCATGCAGGTGAAACATTGGCAGATAAAATGTTCTACATCACTCGTGGCACTAACACTTCCAATATATGCATAAGCAGGTCGCTACTCTCCACCACGATCAGATCGGGCTCGCTTTATTTTCTTTCGACTTGGTTCTCAACTTCTTCCTTATAGATTTTGAAGTAGTGTAGAGCCTCATCCTTAGTATTTGAAAAATACACATATAAGAATCTAGTGGAATCATCAATCAATGTCATGAAATATTTCTTTCCACCTTTAGTCAACACACCTTTCATCTCGCATAGATCTGAACATACGAGCTCTAGTGGTGGCAGGTGTCTTTCCTTCGCAGGCTTGTGAGGCTTACGAGGATGCTTAGCTTGCAGACATGCATGGAGCTTAGAGCCTTTGGATAAAGTGAAACTCGGGTTTAAATCCACCTTGGTTAGCCATGTCATACAACCCAAGAACTTGGTGAATGCTTTTGACCATCCGAACATTTATAGTTGAGTATCCTATGAGCACAGATAAAGACAGAGCACGATTATACTTTAATAGTGGCACTAGTTGAAGAAACTTTATTTCTAGAACAAGAAAAGAATGCGGTAGAATCGCTTCATTAAAAAATACAACATTAGCAAAGTATGACAAAGCACGATCATGTGGATAAAGGACAGTACTGACTTGTGTGAGATGACTTTGGAAGATCAAGTTATTCTTTAGGTCCCCATATCTTGCCATGAAGGCGACTCATTGACATGAATCAATAACCTCAGTTGACAGTAGAAGGAGGAGCGTTGACTCATTCTAATCTCTTCTTTTGTGTAGTTCAACTAAAATTATGGCGCCCGCCATGCTGCGAGGGAGAGGGGGGGGCGTGCCACCTCTACGGTTGGCCGGATGGACTCAACTAGTTTAGTGCACATGCTATGTTATTGATGAAGTGGACATGGACTTGATTCTACCGGGTACGCCATCTGAAAGTTATCTACATTTGAGACGAAATGGTAGCTAAGACAGTAGCTGATATGTCTCCAACGTATCTAGAATTTTTTATTGTTCCATGCTATTATATTATCTGTTTTGGATGTTTTATATGCAATAGTATGCTATTTTATCTTATTATTGGGACTAACCTATTAACCTAGAGCCCAGTGCTAGTTCCTGTTTTTTCCTTGTTTTTGAGTTTCACAGAAAAGGAATACCAAATGGAGTCCAAACAAAATGAAACCTTTGCAATGATTTTTCTTGGACTAGAAGAAAACCAGGAGACTTGGAGATGAAGTCGGAGGAGCCACGAGGCGGCCACAAGGACGGAGGGTGCGCCCAAGGGGGTAGGGCACGCCCCCACCATTGTGGGACCCCCTTGACCCTCCTGACCTAATTCTTTTGCCTATATATTCCCAAATTTCCGCAAACCACCAGAGGCATCCACGAAAACACGTTTCCACCTCTGCAACCTTATGTACCCATGAGATCCCATCTAGGGACCTTTTCCGGCACCCTGCCGGAGGGGGATTCGATCACGGAGGGCTTCTACATCAACTCTATTGCCTTCTAACGAAGCATGAGTAGTTTACCACAGACCTACGAGTCCATAGCTAGTAGCTAGATGGCTTCTTCTCTCACTTTGATTCTCAATACCATGTTCTCCTCGATGTTCTTGGAGATCTATTCGATGTAATACTTTTTTGCGGTGTGTTTGCTGAGATCCGATGAATTATGGATTTATGATCATCTTATCTAAGTATATTATTTGAATCTTATCTGAATTCTTTATGCATGATTTGATATCTTTGTAATTCTCTTCAAACTGTCATTTTGGTTTGGCCCACTAGATTGGTTTTTCTTGTAATGGGAGAAGTGCTTAGCTTTGGGTTCAATCTTGCGGTGTCCTTTTCCAGTGACAGTAGGGGCAGCAAGGCACGTATTGTATTGTTGCCATCGAGGATAAAAAGATGGGGTTTTCATCATATTGCTTGAGTTAATTCCTCTACATCATGTCATCTTACTTAATGCGTTACTCCGTTCTTTAAGAACTTAATACTCTAGATGCATGCTGGATAATGGTTGATGTCTGGAGTAATAGTAGTAGATGCAGAATCATTTCGGTCTACTTGACACGGACATGATGCCTATATTCATGATCATTGCCTTAGATATCGTCATAACTTTGCGCTTTTCTACCAATTGCTCGGCAGTAATTTGTTCACCCACCTTATTATTTGCCATCTTGAGAGAAGCCTCTAGTGAAACCTATGGCCCCAGCGTCTATTTTCCATCATATAAGTTTCTATTTTCCATCATATTAGTTTCTGATATACTATTTTGCAATCTTTTATTTTCCGATCTATAAACCAAAAATACCAAAAATATTTACTTTATCGTTTATCTATCTCTATCAGATCTCACTTCTGCAAGTAACTGTGAAGGGATTGACAACCCTTTTATTGCGTTGGGTGCAAGTTGTTTGATTGTTTGTGCAGGTGGTGATTTGCGGGTTGTCTCCTACTGGATTGATACCTTGGTTCTCAAACTGAGGGAAATACTTATCTCTACTTTGCTGCATCACCCTTTCCTCTTCAAGGGAAAAGCCAACGCAAGCTCAAGAAGTAGCAGGAAGAATTTCTGGCGCCGTTGCCGAGGAGATCTACTCCAAGTCAATACATACCAAGTACCCATCATAACCTCTCATCTCTTGCATTACATTATTCACCATTCACCTCTCGTTTTCCTCTCCCCCACTTCTAAAACGATTTTCGAAAATATTTGCCCTTTTCTTTGCTGTTCTTTCGTTTGATCTTATGTTTGCTTGTGTTTTCCATGTGCCTCCTATGTTGCTTGCATTTTTGCTTGCTAAAAATCTATTGATATGGATCCACTAAAAGTTTTCTACCTGGATCAGCTCCGATCCATGTGTGCTCGTGCTAAAACCCCAACTAGTTTAGTTGAGGGAAAATATTTAGATGAGCATGCTCATTTTGTGTGTCATCTTTTGTGTGAAAAAGAGAAGCTCTTATGGAATCAAATAAATTGTTTGTTATGCTATGCTTAGAATCCTTGTGAATTTTGTGATTTTACTTGTTGCTCTAAGAACCCTAAAAAACACCTTCCCTACCTATGTGAGTTTAATGATAATGAAATCTTATCTTCTTATGAAAAGGGTGTTTATAGTTACTATGATATCGAACAAATTGAAGAATTTTTTGCCTTTAAGGGTGCTTATGAAGTTGTTTCTTTGATTGAAAAGTATGATATTACTCT
Source organism: Aegilops bicornis (assembly GCA_021605145.1). Taxonomy (NCBI): domain Eukaryota; kingdom Viridiplantae; phylum Streptophyta; class Magnoliopsida; order Poales; family Poaceae; genus Aegilops; species Aegilops bicornis. Next base: position 460,515,712 of record CM038670.1, read on the forward strand.
CTACAAATCTGAAAATTATGACATACTTAAATATTGCTATGAAAACTATCCTCATAATGTCTATGTCAAAGAATTTATTGAGAGAATGACCTTTGCTTTGGAAGAAAATGATGATATTCATGAATCTATAGATAATTATGATTCTGATGATTTGATTGAAATATCCGTTGATGAACATGATGCTTGCTATTCTTATGGCCATGATGCCAATATTTATGGAGATGAATTTGCTATAGTTCCTTATGTTAAACATGAGATTATTGCTATTGCACCCATACTTGATAATTCCTGGAATCAAAAGCATGATTGCAATGATGTTATTATAAATTTAATTAATGTCAATTATGCTAATGATATGCAAAACCCTAAGCTTGGGGATGCTAGTTTTGCTATGTCCACTACATATTGTAATGATCATGATTGGGGTGATTCTTCTTATGATCTTGAAAATTTATTTGAGCCTCATGATGAATATGATATTGATAATAGTGTTTGAAATAATATTGAAAGTGGGTTTGGAAGAGTTTCAACTCTAGGTAATAATGATCCCACTACTTTGGAGTATGATCAATCTTATGAAATTTTTGATAAAAGTGGGCTTGGAGAGGCCATGACTTTAGTTAATGTTAATCCCACTATTTTGGAAGAGTGTCAACTTTGCATGCATGTGGATCATGAAGAATTTTTTTATGTGATAGCTATATTGTTGAATTTGATTATGATCCTACATGTAATTATTATAAGAGAGGTAAATATGGTTGTAGAAATTTTCATGTTACTAAATTACCTCTCGTTATGTTGAGATTACTATTGTTTCTTTCTTCTTCCTTGCATATGCTAGATCTTGCTTGTCTTGCTAATTTGTTTTCCTATTAAATGCCTATGCATAGGAAGTATGTTAGACCTAGATGTGATTTTCACATGCTATATGATGCTCTTTTTGTGCTTCAATTCTTGTCTTTCATGTGAGCATCATTAAAGTTATCGATGCCTGGCTAAAAGGCTTCAAAGAAAAGCTCTTGTTGCGAGGCAACCTAATTTTATTTTTGTGTTTTTTGTTTTGCTACTGTTCTTGAATAAATTACACATTATTACCTCTGTAGTAATTGTGTTTTACTTTTTTAATTAGTGTTTGTGCCAAGTAATACCTTTGGGATGGCTTATGGTGATAGTTGATTTGATCTTGCTGAAAAACAGAAAATTTTGAAGCCAGTCCCAGAATTGTTAAAAATCATATAAGCGTGATAAAATTGTAAATTTTTTAAACAATATTTAGATAAAAATTGCCTATCTTGTCCTAATTTATCGGAATTTTTGGAGTTACAGAAGTATTAGAACTTGCCAGATTACTACAGACTGTTCTGTTTTTGACAGATTCTATTTTCTATGTGTTGTTTGCTTATTTTGATGAATCTATGGGTAGTAACAAGGGTATGAACCATGGAAAAGTTGGATTACAGTATATAGTACACCAATATAAATAAATAATGAGTTCACAACAATAAAAAAAGTGGTGATTTATTTTCTTATACTAACGGAGCTTATGAGATTTTCTGTTGAGTTTTGTGTTGTGAAGTTTTCATGTTTTGTGTAAGGATTTCATGGACTATGGAATAAGGAGTGGCAAGAGCCTAAGCTTGGGTATGCCCAAGGCACCCCAAGGTAATATTCGAGGACAACCAAGAGCCTAAGCTTTGGGATAGCCCGGAAGGCATCCCCTCTTTCGTCTTCGTCTATCGGTAAATTTTCTTGAGGCCATATTTTTGTTCACCAAGTGATATGTGTTTTGCTTAGAGCATCTTGTATGATTTGAGTCTTTGCTTTTTAGTTTTCCACAATAATCCTTGCTCTACACACCTTTTGAGAGGGACACGCATGAATTGTGATTTATTAGAATACTCTATGTTCTTCACTTATATCTTTTGAGCTAGGAAATTTTGCTCTAGTGCTTCACTTATATCTTTTTAGAGCACGGCGGTGGTTTTATTTTATTGAAATTAATGAACTCTCATGCTTCACTTATATTATTTTGAGAGTCTTTAAACAGCATGGTAATTTTCTTTGGTTATAAATTTAGTCCTAATATGATAGTCATCCAAGAGGGATATAATAAAAACTTTCATATAAAGTGCATTGAATACTATGAGAAGTTTGATTCCTTATGATTGTTCGGAGATATGAAGATGGTGATACTAGAGTCATGCTAGTGCATAGTTGTGAATTTGAGAAATAGTTGTATTCAGGTTGGTGAGTCTCGTAGCATGCACGTATGGTGAACTGTAACGAAGTTGGAGCATGAGATTTTTTTGATTGTCTTCCTTATGAGTGGCGGTTGGGGATGAGCGATGGTCTTTTCCTACCAATCTATCCCCCTAGGAGCATGCGCGTTGTACTTTGTTTTGATGACTAATAGAATTTATAATAAGTATATGAGTTCTTTTATGACTAATATTGAGTCCATGGATTATACGCACTCTCACCCTTCCACCATTGCTAGCCTCTCTAATACCGCACAACTTTGGCCGGCACCATACACCCACCATATACCTTCCTCAAAACAACCACCATACCTACCTATTATGGCATTTTGATAGCCATTCCGATATATATTGCCATACAACTTTCCACCATTCGGTTTATTATGACACGCATCATCATTGTCGTATTGCTTTGCATGATCATGTAGTTGACATCGTATTTGTGGCAAAGCTATTGTTCATAATTCTTTCATACATGTTACTCTTGATTCATTGCACATCCCGGTACACCGTCGGAGGCATTCATATAGAGTCATATTATGTTCTAGTATCGACTTGTATTTTTTTCAGTTGTAAGTAAATAAAAGTGTGATGATCTTCATTATTAGAGCATTGTCCCATGTGAGGAAAAAAAGAGAAAAGGCGAAAAAAAGGCCAAAAAACAGACAAAAAAGAGAAAAAATGAGAGAAAAGGAGAGAAGGGGCAATGTTACTATCCTTTTACCACACTAGTGCTTCAGAGTAGCACCATGATCTTCATGATAGAGAGTCTCCTATGTTGTCACTTTCATAAACTAGTGGGAGCTTTTTATTATAGAATAGGGATTGTATATTCCAACGATGGGCTTCCTCAAATTTCCCTAGGTCTTCATGAGCAAGCAAGTTGGATGCACGCCCACTTAGTTTTCCTTTTGAGCTTTCATAAACTTATAGCTCTAGTGCATCCGTTGCATGGCAATCCCTACTCACTCACATTGATATCTATTGATGGGCATCTCCATAGCCCGTTGATACGCCTAGTTGATGTGAGACTATCTCCTTCTTTTTTTCTTCTCCACAACAACCATATTCTATTCCACCTATAGTGCTATGTCCATGGCTCACGCTCATGTATGGCGTGAAAGTTGAAAAAGTTTGAGAACGTCAAAAGTATGAAAGAATTGCTTGGCCTGTCATCGGGGTTGGGCATCTCAATAGCCCGTTGATATGCCTAGTTGATGTGAGACTATCTCCTTCTTTTTTTCTTCTCCACAACCACCATATTCTATTCCACCTATAGTGCTACGTCCATGGCTCACGCTCATGTATTGCGTGAAACTTGAAAAAGTTTGAGAACGTCAAAAGTATGAAACAATTGCTTGGCCTGTCATCGGGGTTGTGCATGATTTGAATATTTTGTGTGATGAAGATGGAGCATAGCCAGACTATATGATTTTGTAGGGATAAGCTTTCTTTGGCCATGTTATTTTGAGAAGACACAGTTGCCTTGTTAGTATGCTTAAAGTATTATTGTTTTTATGTCAATATTAAACTTTTGTTTTGAATATTATGGATCTGAACATTCATGCCACAATAAATAAAATTACACGGATAAATATGATATGCAGCATTCCACATCAAAAATTCTGTTTTTATCATTACCTACTCAAGGACGAGCAGGAATTAAGCTTGGGGATGCCTGATACGTCTCCAACGTATCTATAATTTTTTATTATTCCATGCTATTAGATTATCTACTTTGGATGTTTTATGTGCATTAATATGCTATTTTATATTATTTTTGGGACTAACCTATTAATCAAGAGCCCAGTGCCAGTTCCTATTTTTTTCCTTGTTTTTGAGTTTCCCAGAAAAGGAATACCAAACGGAATGAAACCTTCGCAATGATTTTTCTTGTACAAGAAGACAACCAGGAGACTTGGAGATGAAGTCGGACGAGACACGAGGCGGCCACAAGGACGGAGGGTGCCCCCACCCTTGTGGGCTCCCTGTTGTAACATCCCAAAATTCGAAATTTTGGAATGTTATATTAAATAGATAGTTTTGATTGATTGCTTGATTGTGGTGTGGTTGCTTGTGTGAAATTGAGTGGAATTCAAAACTTTTTTTCAAAGTTAAATGAGAGGGAATAAAAGGACATTCCCAACCTTGCATTTTTGCATTTATGATCTCCCTGAATTCAAATACTTTTCATCACAAAACCCTAGAGAGAAGATGACATGACTTCTTCCATTTATTTAATGAAAAGGGTTTTTGAAAACATTTGAATTTCATTTGAAAATATTTAGAATTCAGAACTTTAAGCAACTCAATGATTTTCATGAGAGAAGATAAAATGACTTCTTCAAAACATATGAAATATGAGTTGGAAGTTCAAAAGGATCAAATTTAAAGTCCTTTTGGAAATTTTATTTGGAGTTATTTGTTTTGTATTCAAATTATTTTTCTCCAAAAATAAAACATATCAAAATTAGGGTAAAATGATTTAAATTTGGAGAGAAATAAATTTGAATTAATTTTGGTATTTTTAAAATGATTTTTATTGGATTTTATTAGAGCAGTAGCACTCTTTGAATTATTTAAATTTTTCTGGACTTTATTTGATGAAAATGTTCAGGTTGAAGGAAATATTATTTTGAAAATTTTGATATATTATATGCCTATATAATATTCTTATTTGTTTTCTATTATTGTAGTTTTCTGGAAAAACATTTTTTTAAAAGAGAAAAGAATCTTCACGATCGGGCCGGGTTTCACCCTGGGCCTCAAGGCTACCGCAGTCTCAAGGCCTCCTCCCGCCTCAACCGCCTCTGCCTCGCCCGCCCACTCTCTCCTTCACGCGCACGCCGCCACGCTCAGCCACCGATACGTGGGACCCACCTGTCGGGTTCGTCACCAACCTCCCGCCGGAGTCCAGCACGCGCACGATTCGCCAGCCGACGCTGTGCTCAATCCGGGCGCCTTCCCCATCTTTGCCCCTCGCCCAAGGCGACTCCCTTTATAAGCTGAGGCACTGGCCTCGTTTTTCCTCAAACCGCAGCTCTCGACGCCCCACGCGAACTCGACGGAGTTTGCGAGATCCGACGCCAAGCCCGCGCCATTCCGACTCCGTAGCCGAGCGCCGTCACCACCAGCGCCTTCCCCTCGTCGAGCCGCACCTCACCATCTACTCCACCAGCACCGCCGAGCCCGGGAGCCGCCATCCCGTTTGAGTCGCCGCTGCTGCCACTTTCTTCTCCGATGCCGACGACGTGACCGCCGTGGTAAAGCCCCCTCTCACCTCGACCGTCCAATCTTAGAGCTACGGTTAGGATTAGATATGTTTGTTTTTTTATTTTGAACCGGTATGCACTAAATAGCGAACGCCCGCCGTTTTAGCCTCGCAGTGAACAGTTTTCGGCCAGTAGATTTCTGACACGTATCCAGGGACCTAGTTGCAATTTCTTTCTTTGGAGATTAGCCCATGTTTTCCAAACTAGAACAACTTTTTACTCGTTGGTCCAAATCCAACGAGACCAACACCCACTTCTTCGTTATGATCTCATCTATCCAGATAATCAACTCAAACCTGCTTTTGAACGTTTTAGAATTTGAATTCAAACATAGTTGTATTTGAACTTCGTTTGATCGTAACTTAAGTTTTATAGCTCCGATTTGGTTGATTCTTTTTTGCAAATTAAAGCTGTTGACCTAAACTTTCTGATAAGGACAAATTCCCATAATTTTGGTACTGTTAGAAATTGTTTTATGTTGTTAGATTTATTTGCTTGGTTTTGATGTTTTCTGAAGTGTCTTCTTCGTTGTTTCCGATCTTTTGAGTGATTGCTTATGCGTGGTTACTATTGCTTGCTTACCATAGATTGACCGGAGTGTGATGAGTAGAACTATCAGGAGTTATGAGTGCGAATCATCTTCATCAACTGTACAAGGCAAGTTCACACTTTGATCATATCCCTTTCATACCCAGTTTTTATGCATTAGTTTCACCCTCAAACATTGCATGAGTAGGATTGATAACATGTGGGTATTGGGAAGTAGTAGATGAGGTAGGAACCTATTGCCCTGCATTCAAACCTTGGGAGTTACTTTTACGTTATGCTATTATTGACATGCTATGCTCGTAGACGTGGATTGGGTTTGAGTGTATTCCATGATAGATGTGAGATTGTTTACTTAATGGTTCAACTTAAGGTTACTAATTAATACACATCTGGGTGGATTGGTTGCGGGCACCTGGGGATAGACCAGTGCTGTCCATTTGGTTCACCACCCAGGCTCAAAATGATCATAAGATTATTCATGCTAGAAACTTCCGTGTGCAGCCACACCCATTATGGGCTGTGGTATAGTTGAGTATGTTGTGTAACCTCTTTCAGTGGTGGGCTAGCTGAGGTAGAGGGAAAGTAGGTGTAACTATCCACCTAGAGTAAAGAGTTAATGCTTCTAAAAGAATGTGTCTCGGTCATCCGTTTCTCAAACACCATGTAGTGCGAGATATCCAACGGAGGAGATCGAGTCTTGTGGGGAAAAGTGCGCAAACCTCTTCAGAGTGTACAAACTAATCATGATTAGCCCTGTCCCCAGTTATGGACATCTTGTGTATCTGGTTCTTGGATTATCCTGTTGATCTCATCACTCTAAATTAATTCTGTTGGGTTATTAATTAGCTTTTAATTGTGATTGAGTTGGGGATATACCTTCTCAATTTTTTTCAACAAACTTTGTAGTTAAATAAAATATATTCCTTTGCAGTAGGGAAAAATTGACTTTTCGCGAAAACATGTTAACCATAGAGCTTTCCACCAGCCAAATATGCATGTAGTGATAGCTATTATTTCATCATTGTCCTATGGTGTGAATTTTCTAGTATATTCAATGTACTGACCCTTTGTGGCTGCAACGTCTCATGTTGCAGGATACTTACAACGAGTAAGTGATACATTAGGGTTACGATTTGTACACACAACTTTGTCGTTGGTATTGATGGGAATCCACAACCTTATTGTTACTTCCGCTATTTGGATTGAGGTAATAGTATTTACCTTACTTTATACATGTGATTTACCTCTGTTATAAATCCATGAGTACTGTGTGTGTTAGCATACTGATCCAAGGACGACACTTAAGCACATAGACTTGACCGTCTGAGGTCGGGTCGCTACAAGATGGTATCAGAGCACATGTTGACTGTAGGACGTGACCCCTAGAAACTGGCAAGCCCATAGGAAAGATTTTTCTCTACAACTTCATTTTCAAAAAGATCTTTTCCTCTCTTCTTTTCTGAGCTTATTCAAATATTCCCTTTTAGTGAGACTATACCCCTTTCCCCTTTTGACCACGAAGATTCGACTGATGGGACCACTCCAAGAAGTACAAGATATCGGACAACTAAGACCACTTAGGAATGAAGAGGATTTTACCGTGCATTATAATAATGGAAACTGCAACGGTTGAGGACTTCGAAGACTAGGAGAATTTGGAGGCTATGAAGAATTTCCAGATTTAGTATGACCTAGTAAGGCTACTCTTATGGAACTTGACAGACTATGGAAGCTGTCAATACCCGAGATCAAGGTGTGGTGGAGAAAGACGGGAATATGGAGCATTAGAACTCAACGTTTTGTCAAGAAACCCTAAGGCAGGAGATATCAACTACGGAATGATAGCTCATGGCAATGACAAGGGAAGAAACACGGCTATCCATGATGTTATCGCCCGCTTACGCTATTGTCACCGTGCTGAGTTAAGCATGCATTTCTTCGGAAGGATTGGATGGTAGAAGGCTGATGGAGCATCTATTAGAAAAGGATGCACTTTTAACTTTAGCTGGTGTATCGCAAGGATCTGGAGTATTACATCAAGAATTTTAAGATGGACCTGCAAGAAGCCGTATAGACGGGAAGCATTCCGTGATGAACACGAGACCTAGAAGCTGAAAGTAGCCAAGCTGTAGGACCAAAACCTCGAGATACCGGAGATTCGTCAGGAACTGAAGGAAAGTAGGACCACGGTTCATGCCAAGGATGTTGAAACCCAGAAGTTTGGAATGCAAACCCTGAACATTAAAGGACGTCACGAGAGACTTCGCGTTAACAGAGTTGATCTGGCAAAAGAACTTGGGAAGGACAAGCACGATCGGAAGAAGCCATCGGAGACATGAACAAGACTTGAAGATTTTGGCAACGTTGACCCCTAGAAGACCAAACACATGTTATACCCCTACATTAGATGTGACGATTGTGAGCTGCAATTTGATTGATGCTTTTCCGACAACCACAAATAAAATCTGCCTTTTCAAAACTTTTGTTTGTATTGTGTGCATCCCTATCAGGACCGGGTTTTCGGGATATCATCTCCCGGAAAATGGACCTTGTGCTCACAAGCCCCAGGATTAACAAAGCTACCTGGAGTTGCATCAGGAGTTCTTAGATAAATACTAGGGCTCGGCATGGCAATGGAAATGCTTGTGCGAGTGATGCTCAAGGTGAGGGGTACCTGGTAAGGTCATGAGGTGGCCTTTTATATAGCATTGGGGCTGGATTATTTACCGTGGTGAAGGGTAACTAGTTTACCGAGTCTGCTCCATGGTGTCGGGGTCAATGCTACAGATACCCATATCTCATAAAAGTGACGTATTCCTGTGGGTGTCGTTGGTGTGGTTTTGGTAGTTGTGCCCGGAATTAAAAAAATGCAACGCGTGCTAACATATTTATGCAAGGCTACTATTTAAAACAGAGGCACACAAGTAGGCTGCGATTAATTATGGCGATACAGGATCACATAATTACAGGGCGTAGGAATACCAAGGCTTGGTACTACTTAGTCTACCTCGTTAATATCTAAGCGGGCGTGCCTTGTGGATGTCGAGGCTTCTCCTTGGGCTTAACCGTCGGGATTAGCTGGAGGGGGTTGAGGGGCTGCAGGGTCGGGGTAGCGATGATGACCATCCCGGGGATGGTTGGCCACAATCCCGTTGGAGCTTGTTCCCAAAAGGCGACGAAGCACTTCTTGGGACACCAAAGTGTTTTGGTCGATGGCTGGGGCAGGCCTCAAGGACTCGATCGGGTGTCCGAACAACACGACTGGGTTGTCGGCATCGGTCTCATCTTCTCCTCTCACTGGGGCTCGACGAACCAGTTCTCCACGAGCTGCGATCAGATCAAGGGTGATTTGATAGAACATTTACTCTAGTGCACTTACATAGCGCACCAGATGCAACAATGCAGGATCCGTCTCGTGATCTCCGTTAGCAACTTGGGGTGGCCTACCATACCCGTCACGGCTAGGGTAGTAGTAGAACGAGCGGCAGTTAACTCTGGGTGACAAGTGCCGGAGTTGAACTATAGCCTCTCGAGCTGCTAGCTGGATGGCTTGTGGCTCAAAGGAAGTTGTCCTTCCGTGAACTCCAGAGGCGTTCTGGCGATAGACCTCTACCATAGATGTGCACAAAGTGGCCCAGGTGTGGCTCTCACCGCTCATGGGTCCTTGGTACACAACATATTTTGGGGGCTCTACTAATGCATAGCCACGGCGGGTGAGGTTTGCGAGTACGGTCACAAAACCTCCAAGGTTGGTTGCCCTGGTTTCACTATGCACGATGGGGCCAGGCATCGTAGCTCGGTTTGCGGAAGAGGCTGTGTTGTGCTGTGTTGAGGCTAGCGTGCCCTTTTTATAGAAAAATGGGACGGAGCCTTCCTTCGCACGCTTGTGAATGAGACAATTTAGGTGTCGGTCACTGGCGCGTGATCGACAGGCTAGGCTGATAGGTTGGGCACCGACTGCATAAAAGGTGCACTACTAGGGAAAAGCCTATACACAGAATCTTACCAGCAGTGTTCCACAAAATACCACACTGCTGCTACTTAGCAGCAGCGCGTGTTAGAGAAACGCATCACGACAGAAAATAGCGATGGCGGCGTCCACCACAAAGCATTACTCTGCTATAATTGCCATGACCTCGCCCCGCTAGTTATAGCAGTAGCGCACTATACTAAACCGCGCTACTACTATAGAGAAGTTAGCAGCAGCGCTAATAGAAAAACCGCTATCGCTAAGATCAGCCCACAAGTTTAGTCCCACCTCGCTCCATGAACAGGGTGTTTACCACCTTAAATATGTTATTTTAAAACTACCACAACAAGTTGGTCTTCACTGAACTCTATGTGTAAAATTTGTGGTCATGATATGAGTCCTCTCCGGTTCCTACCGGATAGGACTCATATTGACAATTCAGATTGTACACAAAAAGATCATTGATGGCCAATGTATTTTTTGCATTGACGTATTTTCTGTATAGTTACACTTAGCACTAGCGGTTTATGTGCAAGTTGCTACTCCTATTCAGATTAGCTGTAGCGCTTTTTGGCAAACGCGCTGCAACTATCCGTACCTTATCCCCACGCGCACGACCGGCCCTCACTCACACTCTCACTCTCGCCCCCGTGCCGATAACCGTAAATGCTGTGCGTCACCGCCGCCTTGCCGCCTGTCAAATCCGTCCCGCCGAGGTACTCCTCCTTCCGTCCTCCTCCTCCTCCTCGCACATCCTCCCTCCGCTGGCCGCCCTCCTCCTCCGCCGCCCTCCTCCTCCGCCTCAGGCCGCCTCCTCCCTCCTCCGCCGCAGCCTCCTCCCACCGCCTCTACCTCGCCGCCCCTAGATACCTCTCCGCCGCCCCACCCCACCCTGCCACTAGTTAGTACTAGATTTAGTAGTTGTAGATGTTAATTTAGGGTTCATAGCTAGTACTAGATGTTGCTTAGTTAGTACTAGATTTTTAGTAGTAGTAGATGTTAATTACTAGTAGTGATGGTACTAGTTAACTAGATGCTGCTTAATTAGTACTAGATTTTTAGTTGTAGTTGAACTAGTTTACTAAGTAAATTAATATAACTAGTTGAACTACTTTATTTTTAGAAAGAACTAGTTTTTTTCTATTTATAGTAAGTTTATATTTAGTAAGAACTAGTTGAATTAATAAAACTAGTTGAACATGTCATATTTGTTGTTATTTTTTAGTTTAAGCAATTATTCAGCAGATTAGTGATAACTTATATGGTTTCTCGGTGACCACCGTCGTCCCGCCACCGACCCCCTTCGACATCCCCGCCATCGTCCCTGGCACACCGACCCTCCGACATCCCCGCCGTTGTCCCAGTCACCGACCCCTCCGACATCGAGGTGAGACCAGCCAAATATCCTTGTATATCTTGTGTTGTTGCTCAAATAGGATATGTGGTTGCCCAAGTGGCCGTTTATGTTCAGTTTACATCTCCGAGTGGCCTATGTTTTGCCGGAGTGTCGATTAATTTCCATTCCCGCAAATTTCAGGCGCTCGATATGTCCTTTTTTAGCAAAGGTCATCTGGATTTTTTCGTGAATTCTGGCATGACTTGTGCTAGAATATGTACAAGTTTAATCTTTGAATTATGAACGTAGGAAATGTCGTACTTTCGGACGGCAGCCTCCCGGGAGTGTAGCTGGTGCCACGACGATCGAGGTATGTGCGACAGGTTCGTTCAGCTGGACGAAGATCGGCGCTTTAGCATTAAGCTCGAGGAGACCTTCGATTGTGAAACGGTACGCAACAACGACAAGTGTTTTTTTCGTAATTAAGCATGACTTCAACTATTTCAACGTCTAATTTTCATCTTTTACAATTCGACTAGCTTATCCCATGCCATGCAAGACGCTATGTCTTGGAGAGGATGGGTTTTGAAGACCATGAAAATTTCAAACAAAGAAAATACACCTAAGGACCCATCATGATATGGATTTCGAAGTAAATCAGTGCAATGCTCAGAGCGTAACCCATTTTGGTTGCCAAAATTGGGAAGCACTTTGCAAAATGTATGGTTTTTATGAGGGTATGATTGTCACCATGGATCTTGGTGATCCTGACATCGAGCAAGACAATATGGACATTTGGGTCCTTGTTGATACGCTTCCGATTATACCGCAATGTGAGTTTCTCAAACATAGTTATTAAATAATTTATATTGTTTATTTCAAAATTGTTGATAGCTTATTCCCATTGACAGCTTATTTTGAATCTTCAAAGAATGTGCAGAAGATGGTAGACAAAACCCACTACACCGATGGCACCGAATTAACGTATAAGGAGAAAAATCATCTGATTGCTTATTGTACTTTCTTTTAGAATCACAATACCTATTATCGAACACCTCCAAATTATGGTGAATACGTGCACTTGTGCACGTGTTGAACCACGATAACTTCTATGGAGATACCATGGTATGATTTTTTACTATTACGACATCCGTGCATCTTTTGCATACTTCCAAAACTAGTACATCATTGCTAACTACGAAGTTATTACTATGTTTTTCAACAGAAAATCCCGATGGATTGTGTGCCTCATCTGATGTATTACAATGGTCGCCTTGAAGTTACGAACATACAGCCAGGTCATCCTACGGATCTCACCGTGCATATCGGATTTCTAAAACCGTGAACACATGCTAATCAAAGAATGGAAAAATATTTGGACATTCGCAAGGAGGTTCTTGGAAGTAACATTAAGAGAAAGGCAAGAATTGGAGATAGGATAATCTCCATTCTCCATAATGGAGAGTCGGGCTATCTTGTTTTTGCTATTTTACCTTAGAGAATATAGTAGCTCCTAAGAGAATGTAGTAGGTCCTATGAGGTACAATATGTTTATTATGTGATACAATGTGTTAGAGTTGATCATGAGGAGTACTTGTGATTACGACTAGTGACCAATTTTGTTATGTGATGTCTCATTGATGAAAACGATGATCTTGAGGTGTTATATGACAATGCTGGATTATGATGATAAGTTGTTAATGATATGATATGATATTTATTATATCATTGTGTGAAAGAACCGCAGATTAGTTTCAAGTGGATGTCCATCCACTTGAAACTAGTCCATGGTTGTTTCACCTACTCATTATGATGTAAAAACAGTCTCTAAATTCCTGTTGTATGAAAAATTGTGTAAAGGTGTATGAAATACAACTTGAAATAAAAAAAGAAATAAAATACTAAATAATAGTAGTAGCGCGGGCAAGGAGGAGCGCTACTACTAATTACCAAAGCAGCTGGTCGAGAAGCGCTACTACTAGATCATTTTAGTAGTAGCTGGTCCAGCGCCATCGCTAAGCTTTAGTCAGAAGCGCCTTATCAAGAAGCGCTCACCGCCTGCTGCTAATAGGCCTAAAACCCGCGCTGCTGCTAGGCTTTTCCTAGTAGTGGTGTCGGGGGCACTGTGTGGCTATCTTACACGAGAACCTTGGCTGGGGTTTAGGTTAAGGTCTGGAGAATTGGTTAACCTAGGTTTATCGACCTGGCTAATATAGGATTAGCCAATGGTCAGCCTGGCTCTGATACCAAGTTTGTCAGGACCGGGTTTTCGGGATACCATCTCCCGGAAAATGGCCCTTGTGCTCACCAGCCCCAGGATTACTGTTAGCTGATGAGGCACCAACTTGATACAGACACTCCAAAAAAATACATAATATGTGGTACAAGACCATTCTGGCCTATGGGTACAACACAAGGTTCTAGTGGTTGATGGCGGAAGCGGTTTGTGGTTCATCGATGGCCGTGGGACTCCATTTCCCACAGGAACAGCTGACCAGGTTAACTCCTATCTTCGCGAGGCTGTCGTCGCCATTGCTAAGGTTCCGGGGCTGTCATCGCAACGCTCCTCTCTAAGCAAGAAATCTGGCGAAGACAATAGCCAGGGACAAGCCAGTGAGTGCTTTGAATGTAATCGCAAACATTATGAAAACGGGTATAATATAACAAAGGATAATCATGCTCTGAAATATTCTATGATCAAAACGTCAGTCATGAAAATAAAATCCCTGATGCATGCAAGCATGTTATTTATATACAACATAAATATGCAATAACAGAGTAGTAATAAAATGCACCGATCGGGTGTCTGAAGCGACGCCTCAAAAGGATAGTAAATAACGAGCATCCTTCAGTTGGGCATCTGAGCGACACCACATAAAGGGCTTATAAAGTAAACAACAAGCATGCCACAGTCGGGCGTCTGAGCGACACCACATCAAGGGCTTATAAAGTAAAAAACAAGCATGCCACAGTCGGGCCTCTGAGCGACACCACATAAAGGGCTTATAAGAAAACAATCACACTGAATATCCAGGAGGTAGAACCGTCCCAGGGATACTAAAAAATTCAAGTAATATAAAGGGTTAGTCCATAATAATAATAACCATAATCATCATGAGTCACAAGTCATAGTCCATGTTCTGGTTTAGCAGTTTTTCCTCCGAAGACCGACACTAAGACCGACACTTGACCCAACCCAGACTGTAGTCCTTAACCATGGACACGGCTATTCGAATAGATGTTTAATCTCTGCAGAGGGTGTACTCTTTACCCACGAGTAACGGATTTCTTTAGTCCATCGGACTAATTCAGTCTAGGGTCTTTTAGTTGAAAACACACCTGACCGCACACACCAGCCTAACTCACCAAAGATCCGGAATCACCCATGACACCCGTTTAAGCAAAACTCTAAGTGGGGAGGCTACAACCTCGATTAGCATGGGATCACAAAATTTATAACGCGTGCAAACTAGGGGAGCTACCCCCTCTGCTCCAACCGGAAACACCCATGCCCCGGACCAGGTGGCATGCCTACCGGATGCAGCCGGTATCTTCCACCATGGCCTCTCTGTACGGTGTGAGCTAGGAAAGGGGTTGACAACTTACTGAACCGTACCCTACCTATGGTAGGGAAAAGTAGTAGTACGAAACAAGTATGGGGGTTACTGGAACAAGACTCGATCTACGGTCGACTCAGGATGTTTAAGTATTCCCTGCAAGATTAGCATAACAAATATATTTCAACCAACAGACAGAATCACCACTCATCATACCTTCTATGCCATACCGGGCACAACCGTCTCTACGAAGACCGGAGACAAGCTCGTGTCTACCCAAGACAGAGGTTTTCCTGGATTTCTTCTGATAGGCATGGAAGGCATACGAGAGTGATTGCTATCACAACGTATCAAACTTCAATAGCACGGAAACATCAATGTGCACTTATGAGTAGGTTCATAACATCACAAAAAAATTAATGGAAACCCCGAGACGAGAGGTGTTGTAACCGTATCAAACAACACACGACAATATTATGCTAGGGTTCAGAATGCTTGCCTTCAAGTTGTGGAGAGGCAGGGTGCATTCCAAAACTTTTGAAAGTTTTCTTCTCTCTCCAAAAATCCTATTTAAAAATTTGAATTAACACATAGTTTCAAAACAGTACAAAAAAATTGTCTGAATTTTTTTTTCAAATAAATCTGAAAATAAACTAGACAAAATTTGAGAGAGGTAGGAAAAAGAATCAACTCATTTGGATTTATATTTAAAAAGTTATAGCCAGTCAAAGTTTGGTCAAATTCTGTTTTTAAAAATAATACAGAAAAAAGGAAAAACGCTTCGGAATAAAACACGTCGAAGACGTACTCTGGTGTTTACGCCTTCACTTAGTCCAGCGTAGACCGGCCGTGGTCATTGACAGTGGGTCCATGGGGCCCACTGGTCAGGTTTGACCAGTCGCCTCTCCCTCCTTTTCCTCTGTCCGATCGGAGGCGGGACTCCGGCGATCGCCGTCGACGAATGGCGCTTCCCCGCGGGGTTCTGAGGGCGGGGATGGATCCGCCAGTCTAGGGCGGTCCTCCCGGTGGTCGAACGGCTAGCGGGGGTGAAGGGAGTCGCCGGCGGTGAGCTTTGCGGCGGACGGTGGCTACGGGTGAATTGGGGATTTGGGCTACGGTGGCTCCCCGACGAAGCTGAGGGTTTGAGCGGCTCCGCAAGACCAAGTGGAGTCGGGTGGTGGCGCTCGATGGGCGGGGGAGGGTCTGCTCGCGACGAACAGAGCCGGAGGGTGGCGGCGGCCGAACTGGCCAGAGGCGAGGAAGAAGGCCTCCCGCCGTCGCTTGCTGGCCGTGGGGCGCGCTAGTGGGGTGGTACGAGGGTGCCTGGGGATCTAGACGGGTCCAGTGTCTCCATTTATAGTGCAGCTACGTCGGTTCCACGGCCGTGGATAAGGACGCCGGTGAACCGTCATTCTATTGCAGCAGGGGGGACGTGGCGGCGACGAGCGCTTGCAGACGAGCTTGTGGATGAGCTCGGACTGCTCCAGAGGGCAGCTGGCGCACGCGTCTGGCTCGGGCGGCGCCGTCCATGGCAGGAACCCACTATGGCCGGCCGCTAGCCACCGGGGCCGACCTGACGGCGGCGCTGTGGGGCTCTAGGGGTGGCCTGGAGGGTGCTGGTGAGTGGATGAGGACGGGCGCGGCTCTGCTGGTGAGCAAAGGCCAGGGGCCAGACGCGGCGACCGTGCACACGTACGTGCAAGACGCGCGCTCTGGCGCGCGCCAAAGACACGACGCCGGTGCTCGGCGAAATGCCGGTAGCGTGATAGAGAGCTCGGGTGATGCTGGTAGCTAACAGGCTTGGGTTAGGGTTAGCTAGGAGCTTAGTGGACAAGTTAGTTAGGTCATAGGATCAAGCTCACAATGCCAACTAAAAATCATGCCAGTTCTGGCTATGCACACAAAGTGTTCGACAGAATGCTAGAGGCATCTATGTAGTTCTTGGGGTGGCCAAAATCTCCGGATCATAGTCTCTTTAGAAGCTAAAGAGGGTGGCCAGGTTAGTTTGTCAAGGATAGAATCTTGCTAGTGCAAGTTTTTGAGAAAACCAATTTTGGGCAGAAACTAAAGGCTATTAATTCATGGACCAAAAATATTCCAATGGGTCCACTCTCCTGGACTTAAGGGTTTGGTAGGGAGGAGTATAAGTAGGAAAAAGAATTATGGGTAGCAGAGCAATACAAAATGGAGTAGCAGTAGAAAAAGTCAATCTAGTCCAGAGAGTAAAATAGGATGTTTTGCTCAATTTTTGCAAAGAACATTCATGGGTTTTTGCATAAAAATTAATTATATGCATCTACTGCCATCTCCAAATACTTGGTAATTTTTTTAAAGAATTATTTAAAGGGGTTGTAGTGCAAAGGTACCAACTGGACTAGTTCTGAAACTTGGGGTAGAGCTCAAAATTTTCAATGAATAAAATGATATTTTTCAATCAAGGTGATTTAAAATCACCACATGACATCCCCAAATTTTTGGTGAAAATTTTAAATGCATTTATCAAATGGTTGCAGTGCAAAAGAGGCTCCAAAAACTTATGAAAACTCATTTTAAAAGAATAAAGCTCAGGAAAAACAATTATGCCAATAAATCCACTGGTAAAGATTTGTTTTATTGAGGGAGTATACAAGTCCAATAATATTTTTGGAGACTTCCTACTTTGAGTAAAAACTCCACAATATTAAAGAAAAGAGGGGTTCTGAAATCAAAAGAAAAACTATAAAGTAAAAAATTTAATCTCCTAGCAAAATTTTAATAACCAAAACATGGTCAAATTTTTGGGGTGTTACAATCCCTCTCGATCTCTTTTATCTCACCCCAAAAACCCTTGGATCCCAAAAGATGACGATTGGAGATGGATGAGTATTTCCAAGATTCATGACACAACCGGAGGTAGCACACTAGATACGGAACATGGAAGATCGCATGAAGGAGCACGGTATTGAAGGAGAGTATATGGTTCCATACACCCTATGAAAGATCACACAAGGTGCTTCAAAGTGGCGAGATATACATCAAGCCATACAAGGATGGAATGGAACCAATGCTTGGGATGAATTCAAGACGATTCTACTGAGGTCCCGTCTTACCCGAAAGCCATGTGAACCTAAAGAGAAGAAGCCTTGTGCATGTAAGATTTGTGGAGAAATGGGACACACCCATAAAGAACACAAGGATGAATGCCCAAATTGTGAAGGAAGTCACCTAACTGAAGAATGCCCAACTAGGCAGATCACTTGTTTCTTGTGTGAAGGGACTACCCACTACCCTGCTCAGTGCCACATTTACCCCTTGGTACAAAGAACCATCCAGCAGAAGAAAGAAGCAATGAAAGGAACCCTTATGAAAATTTTAGAAGAACCTGTGATGAAGGAAGAGGTGGAGGACACACCCGAAGAAGACCCAGTTAAACCCTGCACCAAGTCTTGCTATTCGTGTGGAGAAGAAGGACACTTTTCCCAGAATTGTCTGAAGGGAGATCTAGTAGCATTCCTGATAGTGGAAGTAGAGTATGACCCACAGGAAATAGAAGCCCTGATTGGCACGGAAAAGTCCAGGAAGAGAAATAGATTGGATTCCAGGAACAACTCGATTTCTGCGGAGAAGGATCTGAGTCGTATCACCTGTTACAGGTGCAAGAACTTAGGTCATTACGCCTATAAATGTCGAAAGAAGAAATACGCCTATAAATGTCGAAAGAGGAAGCCAAGAGCCCAAAGGGCGGACACCATCCCCAAGAAGCCTAAAGACTTATCGGAAGTTATTTGTTTACGCTGCAGGGAAATAGGACACTATGCTAATAAATGTCCCGACAAGATGAAAGCTGGAGGTAAGTAGTTGAGAATTTAATATTGGTAGTAGGAAGCATTTTTTTGGGGATATGGAGTGAGTTATGGAATGGAAGTTGAGATATTGTAATGAATTCATGAAATCAATAAGGTTCTTGTGTCATGATTTCATACGCTGAATCTTTATGAGTTGTTACCGTATGAAGAAAGATGTTGACCATTTTCGAGGATATGAGAAGTATGGCCTATGGATGAGTTTGTGCATTTCAAGGGTGGTAGTAACTGTGAGGACCCTTGACCCCTAGAAAAGATAAAGGTATTCCACGGAGTGGACTTTGGACAAAATAAGAAGGAGTCTTGTCTCGATATGTGGGGTATCCCCAGGAGTATGAAGAGATGAAGTACTATTGGATATAAAGGAGGTATAATGTTGGTAATTTGGAGCAAGTGTGACTCTATGATGAGTGTGAGTAATCCCGTCTTAGTTTGGTACCAATAGAAGGAAGGGAGACAGTACAATTGGATGGATTTAAGAATGCTAGAAGTTGGGTGTTGGAATAATGATCAGTTGCCCCGATGATGAGTTCAAGGATCATAAGTGACAAGATGGGCCATAACCCACAGGCCCCAGGACCTGCCAAGAAGCAAGCACACTCTTTCAGAAGGAAAAACCCTAGAAAGAAGTTAGGATTTAATCGACAGACGATTTTATAGGAGTAGTGCAAAACATGAGAGTTGTGAAGGAACGATAGATGTTTGTTTGGCTTGCAGAATCAATGGATTATCCGAACTTAGTTCATCGACAAGAGAAATTCTGCAATGCTTGTGAGGATGACCGAGTGTTAGATTGCGAGATTCGCTAAACCATATATCAGGTAATGATTTGGGTGCGGGATGGATTGATCACCATACCGACTTACTCTTATTATTCGCCTTACTATATGGGATGGTAAATCTGAGTGACTTGCCTATAGTAGAGAGATGACGATATTAGACCTTGTTTGAACCTTAGAATGGTATAAGTATTTTCCCTTGTACAAGGAAGCTTTTGCCAACCGTAGGTCATACGGTGAGGTTCAACCCAGACCCATTACCTGCAGGAGAAACCATAAATTGTTGACCACCATGAGAGATCGATAGTTGTTTAGTATTGGCGCTAGATCCGTGAGCCAAGAAGACCCAGTCTCGGAATAACCTTACCAAGATGAAAGGACAGAAGAATTGAAGAAAAGATTATGCCGCTACCGGCAGAGCCAGAGAAGGAATTATACTGAAGATCTGAGAAGACCGGCCCTGTCAAGAATAAGGATGGAGTATATGAGTATTGATGGGACCGTAACGATGTTTCTAAGGCTGGTAGCACCCCAGACCCCCTGTGACGATCGACGGAATTTGAGAAGACCCCCAAACCTAACATATTTCTTTCTAGCCTCTCCAAATCTCGAGGACGAGATTCATTTTAAGGGTGGTAGGTTTGTAACATCCCAAAATTCTAAATTTTGGAATGTTATATTAAATAGATATTTTTGATTGATTGCTTTATTGTGGTGTGGTTGCTTGTGTGAAATTTGAAACTTATTTTTGAAAGTTAAATGAGAGGGAATAAAAGGACTTTCCCAAACTTTCATTTTTGCATTTATGATCTCCGTGAATTCAAATACTTTTCATCACAAAACCCTGCAGAGAAGATGACATGACTTCTTCCATTTATTTAATGAAAAGGGTTTTTGAAAACATTTGAATTTCATTTGAAAATATTTCAAATTCAGAACTTTAAGCAACTCAACGATTTTCATGAGAGAAGATAAAATGACTTCTTCAAAACATATCAAATATGAGTTGGATGTTTAAAAGGATCAAATTTAAAGTCCTTTTGGAAATTATTTTCATTTTGGAGTTATTTGGTTTCTATTCAAATTATTTTTCTCCAAAATAAAATATATGGAAATTAGGGTAAAATAATTCCCTACATCAGAAAATTGGAGAGAAATAAATTTGAATTAATTTTGGTATTTTTAAAATGATTTTTATTGGATTTTATTAGAGCAGTAGCACTCTTTGAATTATTTGAATTTTCTAGATTTTATTTGATAAAAATGTTCAGGTTGAAGGAAATCTTTTTCTGAAAATTTTGATATATTATATGCCTATATAATATTCTTATTTTTTTCTATTATTGTATTTTTCTAGATAAATGTTTTTAAAAAACGAGAAAAGAATCTTCACCGACTAGGCCGGCCCAGCCCAATCCAGCCAACCCAGCCCAATGACCTCCCCGCTGAACCACCACCTCTCGCCTCGCCCGCTCTCTCCTTCAAGGCACGCCACGCCACCACCGACGTGGGACCCACCTGTCAGGTTTGTCACCGACCTCCCGCCGGAGTCCAGCACGCGCACGATTCGCCGGCCGACGCCGTGCTCAATCCAGGCGCCTTCCCCGTCTTCTCCCCTCGCCCAAGGCGACCCCCTTTATAAGCCGAGGCCCTGGCCTCGTTTTGCCTCAAACCGCAGCTCTTGACGCCCCTGTGCGAACTCGCTGGAGTTCGCGAGATCCGTCGCCAAGCCCGCGCCTTTCTGACTCCGTAGCCGAGCGCCGACACCGCCACCGCCTTCCCCTTGTCGAGTCGCGCCTCTCCATCTACAGTACTGGCGCCGCCGAGCCCTGGAGCCGCCGCCGCCGCCGCTTTCTTCTCCGACGCCGACGACGTGACCACCGCGGTAAAGCCCCCTCTCACCTCGACCGTCCGATCTTAGAGCTACGGTTAGGATTAGATATGTTCATTTTTTTAACTGGTATGCGCTAAATAGCGAACGTCCACCGTTTTAGCGTCGCAGCAAACAGTTTTCGGCCAGTAGATTTCTGACACGTATGCAGGGACCTAGTTGCAATTTCTTTCTTTGCAGATTAGCCCATGTTTTCAAACTAGCACAAGTTTTTACTCGTTGGTCCAAATCCAACGAAACCAACGCCCACTTCTTCGTTATGATCTCATCTATCCATATAATCAACTCAAACCTATTTTTGACAGTTTTAAAATTTGAATTCAAACAGATTTGTATTTGAACTTCGTTTGATCGTGACTTAAGTTTTATAGCTCCGATTTGGTAGATTCTTTTTGAAAATTAAAGCTCTTGACCTAAACTTTATGAGAAGGCCAAATTCACATAATTTTGGTACTGTTAGAAATTGTTTTATGTTGCAAGAGTTATTTGGTTGGTTTTGATGTTTTCCGAAGTGTCTTCTTCGTTCTTTCCGATCTTTTGAGTGATTGCTTATGCGTGGTTACTTTTGCTTGCTTACGATAGATTGACCGGAGTGTGACGAGTAGAACTATCAGGAGTTATGAGTGCGAATCATCTTCATCAACTGTACAAGGCAAGTTCACACTTTGATCATATCCCTTTCATACCTAGTTTATATGCATTAGTTTCACCCTCAAACATTGCATGAGTAGGATGAGGTAGGAACCTATTGCCCTGCATTCAAACCTTGGGAGTTACTTTTACGTTATGCTATTATTGCCATGCTATGCTCGTAGATGTGGATTGGGTTTGAGTGTATTCCATGACAGATGTGAGATTGTTTACTTAATGGTTCAACTTAAGGTGGCTACTTTAATACACATCTAGGTGGATTGGTTGCGGGCACCTGGGGATAGACCAGTGTTGTCCATTTGGTTCGCCACCCAGGCTCAAAGGGATCATAAGATTATTCATGCTAGAAACTTCTGTGTGCAGCCACATGCCATTATGGGCTCAGGCATAGTTGAGTATGTTGTGTGACCTCTTTCAGTGGTGGGCTAGCAGATGTAGAGGGAAAGTAGGTGTAACTATCCACCCAGAGTAAAGAGTTAATGCTTCTGAAAGACTGTGTCTCGATCATCCGTTTCTCAAACACCATGTAGTGCGAGAAATCCATCAGAGGAGATCGTGTCTTGTGGGGAAAAGTGCGCAAACCTATGCAGAGTGTACAAACTAATCATGATTAGCCGTGTCCCCGGTTATGGACATCTTGAGTATCTGGTTCTTGGATTATCCTGTTGATCTCATCACTCTAATTTAATTTTGTTGGGTTATTAATTACCTTTTAATTGGGAATGAGTTGGGGATATACCTTCTCAATTTTTTCAATAAACTAGTTAAATAAAATATATTCCTTTGCAGTAGGGAAGAATTGGCTTTCCGCAAAAACATGTTAACCATAGAGCTTTCCACCAGCCAAATATGCATGTAGTGATAGCTATTATTTCGTCATTGTCCTATGGTGTGAATTTGCCAGTACATTCAATGTACTGACCCTTTGTGGCTGCAACCTCTCATGTTGCAGGATTCTTACGACGAGTAAGTAATAAGTTAGGGTTACGATTTCTACACTCAACTTTGTCGTTGGTGTTGATGGGAATCCACAACCTTATTGGTACTTCCGCTATTTGGATTGAGGTAATAGTATTTACGTTACTTTATACATGTGATTTACCTCTGTTATAAATCCTCAAGTACTGTGTGTGTCAGCATACCAATCCAGGGATGACACTTAAGCACAGAGACTTGACCGTCCGAGGTCGGGTCACTACACCCGTGACCCTGCTGACCTAATTCTTTCACTTATATGTTCCCAAATATCCCCAACCACCAGAGGCATCCACAAAAATACATTTCCACCGCTGCAACCTTCTGTACCGGTGAGATCCCATCTAGGGACCTTTTCTAGCACCCTGCCGGAGGGTGATTCGATCACGGAGGGCTTCTACATCAACTCTATTGCCCTTCAGATGAAGCGTGAGTAGTTTACCATAGACCTACGGGTCCATAGCTAGTAGCTAGATGACTTCTTCTCTCTCTCTTTGATTCTCAATACCATGTTGTCCTTGATATTCTTGGAGATCTATTCGATGTAATACTTCTTTGCGATGTGTTTGCCGAGATCCAATGAATTGTGGATTTATGATCAGCTTGTCTATGAATATTATTTGAATCTTCTCTGAAATCTTTTATGCATGTTTTGACATCTTTGTAATTCTCTTCGAACTATCGGTTTGGTGGTGCCAACTAGATTGGTTTTTCTTGCAATGGGAGAAGTGCTTAGCTTTTGGTTCAATCTTGCGGTGTCCTTTCCCAGTGACAGTAGGGGCAGCAAGGCACATATTGTATTGTTGCCTTCGAGGATAAAAAGATGGGGTTTTCATCATATTGCTTGAGTTAATTCCTCTACATCATGTCATCATACTTAATGCGTTACTCTGTTCTTTATGAACTTAATACTCTAGATGCATACTAGATAGCAGTCAATGTGTGGACTAATAGTAGTAGATGCAGAATCATATCGGTCTACTTGACACAGATGTGATGCCTATATTCATGATCACTGACTTAGATATCATAATAACTTTGTGCTTTTCTATCAATTGCTCGGCAGTAATTTATTCACCCATCGTATTATTTGCCATCTTGAGAGAAGCCTCCAGTGAAACCTATGGCCCCGGGTCTATTTTCCATCATATAAGTTTCCATTTTCCATCATATAAGTTTCTGTTTTCCTACATACTAGTTTTCGATCTACTATTTTGCAATCTTTTACTTTCCGATCTATAAACCAAAAATATTTACTTTATTGTTTATCTATCTCTATCAGATCTCACTTTTGCAAATAATCGTGAAGGGATTAACAACCCTTTTTTCGCGTTGGGTGCAAGTTGTTTGATTTTTTGTGCACGTATTCGGTGAGTTGTGTGTTGTCTCCTACTGGATTGATACCTTGGTTCTCAAACTGAGGGAAATACTTATCTCTACTTTGCTGCATCACCCTTTGCTCTTCAAGGGAGAAACCAACGCAAGCTAAAGAAGTAGAAGTAGCTCTATTTTAAATGTATTATTACTTCATTTTATCAGTGGCAATAGCAGTGCCAAAACAATATTGCCTCAAATTATTAGTGGCATTAAATTAAGATGCAAAAAATATCATTATTTCTTTCTCATAGCTGTGCCACAGTAGCACAAGATCACTATCTAGATGCAGGGTCAAAATAAACCAATAAGAAACATATCCGGTCATGGGAACCATAACTGAGGAAGGGGCCCTAAGCCGCCACGATGGTAGGCATCACGGACTCAGCCAGTTTAGGACTCGATTCTCCTGGGTATGCCTTATGCAAGTGGTGAACCTGCAGCTCTACTGGATGATTCAATTCATTCCACCTTTTTGTGCGGTTCACCTAAAATGAAGCAATGTTTGCGTCATGCAGCTTGCAAGAAGTACTAGGTCTCATGAGCTATCAGCTTCTTTATTAGTAGCACAATTGAGCAACATTAAGGTTGGATGTCACGCTCATGCAAGGTGCAACTAGAATTTGCTTATCCTTTTGTACAGTTCCACTAAAATCAAGTGCCATTGTGGTGATGGTGAAGGCTAATCTTGCAAAGGCTAATAAACTATTGCACAAGATTACCGACAGAGTTAGCCGAAGCAGTTAGGAACTCCAATCACCCTTTGTGCAGTTCCACTAAAATCGAGAGAAGTTGCCAATGTGACATTTTAGTAGAACTACACAAGACACTCTTTCAAAAAAACAAAGTTTTTTGTGCAGTTCACCACAAGGTCACAATAGCAACAAGGTGAAATGGATATCCCTATCTGCACAAAAAGATAGAAAGAAAACAATTACTAGTAAATAACATGATAAGAAAAATACACGAAATGAAAAGAAGCATCTTCATTATCTTCAAGGCAATCACACAAGGATAGTAGAAATTTTAAAACGTCAGCATTGCTTCATATTACCGGAAGCATTACGATCAACAATGAAATTGGCAATGCTACTTCTTGAGGTTGCATTGGTTTTTCCCTTGAGGAGGAAAGGGTGATGCAGCAAAGTAGAGATAAGTAATTCCCTCAGTTAAGAACCATGGTATCAATCCAGTAGGAGGAACACACAAGTCTCCAATGATAGCACCTACACAAACAAACAAATACTTGCACCCAATGCGATGAAGGGGTTGTCAATCCCTTCACAGTTACTTGCAAGGATGAGATCTGATAGAGATAGGTATAAAAGATAAATAGAAGTGCAAAATAAAGTAAATATAAATAAATTGCAGCAAGGTATTGGTGGGATTTTGGTTTTATAGATCTGAGAATTATATGATAAAAATAGACCCCAGGGCCATAGTTTTCACTAGAGGCTTCTCTCTTGATAGAACGCATACGATGGGTAAACAAATTACTATTGAGCAATTGATAGAAAAGCGCAAAGTTATGACGATATCTAAGGCAATGATCATGAATATAGGCATCACGTCCGTGACAAGTAGACCGAAACGGTTTTGCATCTACTACTATTACTCCACACATCGACCGCTATCCAACATGCATCTAAGTTAACAAGAACGGCGTAATGCCTTAAGCAAGATGACATGATGTAGAGGGATAGATCCAATCAATATGAAATAAACCCCATCTTTTTTCCTTAATGGCAACAATACAAATACATCCGTCGCTACCCCTTGTGTCACTAGGTTAGGAGACACCGCAACATTGAACCCAAAACAAAGCACATCTCCCATTGCATGAAGAATCAATCTGGTTGGCCAAACCAAATCAATAGATCAGAGAAAAATACAAAGCTATCTTAATCATGCATAAAAGAGTTCAAAGAAGACTCAAATAATATTCATAGATAATCTGATCATAAATCCACAATTCATTAGGTCTCAACAAACTCATCGCAAAAGATGATTACATCGAATAGATCTCCAAGAACATCGAGGATAACATTGTATTGAAGATCAAAGAGAGAGAGAGAAGAATCCATCTAGCTACTAGGTATGGACCCATAGGTATCTGGTAAACTACTCAGACATCATCGGAAGGACAACAAGGGTAATGTAGAAGCCCTCCATGATCAAATCCCCCGCCGGTAGAGTAACAAAAAGGCCGCAAGATGGGACATCATGAGGACAGAAGCTTGCGGCGGCGGAAAAGTATTTTTGGTGTGCCCTCTGGTATATGGGGAATATTTGGGTATTTATGGAGCTGAGATTAGGGTTGGAGGAGCTACGGGGAGCCCACAAGCTCATAGGGCGCGCCCCCTAGGGCACACCTGGTGAGCTTGTGGCTCACCCTTGGCCTTCTGGCCTCCTCTCGAAGCTTCCTAGGTGTCTTATGGTCCAAGAAAAAATGTTAAAAAGTTTCTTTCGTTTGGACTCCGTTTGGTATTGATTTTATATAAAAGACAAAAACATGGGAAAAACAACAACAACTGGCACTGGTCACTAGGTTAATAGGTTAGTCCCAAAAATGATATAAAATAGCATAATAATGCATATAAAACATCTAAGATGGATAATATAATAGCATGGAACAATAAAAAATTATAGATACATTGGTGTCGTGGGTGAACACGATCACCTATGGGGCCACCGGCCCCTTGTGGTTTGGCAAATGGGAAGATCACGTTGCACAAAGAGCGGAGGCCATGAAACAACACGACGGTGGTGACACTGGTGGTTTTTACCCAGGTTCGGGCTGCTAGGAAGCGTAAAACTCTACTCCTTCTTTGGTGGATTGGATGGAGGAACATGATGAACAACCAACGCTCAAGCCCGGCAAGGTGGCCTCGGGGAGAGCAGTGATACATCTCCGTCGTATCTATAATTTTTGATTGTTCCATGCCAATATTCTACCATTTCATATACTTTTGGCAACTTTTTATACTATTTTTGGGAATAACATATTGATCCAGTGCCCAGTGCCAGTTCCTGTTTGTTGCATGTTTTTTATTTCGCAGAAAATCCATATCAAACGGAGTCCAAACGGGATAAAACCTGACGGAGATTATTTTTGGAATATATATGATTTTTGGGAACAAGAATCAACGCGAGACGATGCCCGAGGGGGCCACGAGGCAGGGGGCGCGCCCTGGACCCTCGTGGCCACCCCGTAAGGCGGTTGGAGCCCTTCTTTCGCCACAAGAAAGCTAATTTCCGGATAGAGATCGTGGTCAAAATACAGCCCAATCGGAGTTACGGATCTCCGGTTATAAAAGAAACGGTGAAAGGTCAGATATGAGAACGCAGAAACTGAGAGATACAGAGAGACATATACAATCTCGGAGGGGCTCTCGCCCCTCCCATGCCATGGTGGCCATGGACCAGAGGGGAAATCCTTCTCCCATCAAGGGAGACGGTCAAGGAAGAAGAAGAAGGAGAGGGGATCTCTCCCCCTCACTTTCGGTGGCGCTGGAACGCCGCTGGGGGCCATCATCATCACCGCGATCTACACCAACACCTCCGTCATCTTCTCCAACATCTCCATCACCTTCGCCCCTCTATCTACAGCGGTCCACTCTTCCGCAACCGTTGTACCCTCTACTTAAACATGTTGCTTTATGCTTCATATTATTATCCAATGATGTGTTGCCATCCTATGATGTCTGAGTAGATTTTCGTTGTCCTATCGGTGTTTGATGAATTGCTATGATTGATTTAATTTTCTTGGGATTATGTTGCTGTCCTTTGGTGCCCATCATATGAGCGCGCGAGTGGATCACACCATATGCTTAGTTATATGTTGATAGGACTATGTATTGGAGGGCAAGAGTGACAGAAGCTTCAAAGCATAGAAATTGATGCATACGGGGTTGAAGGGGGACCAATATATCTTAATGCTATGGTTGGGTTTTACCTTAATGAACATTAGTAGTTGCAGATGCTTGCTAATAGTTCCAATCATATGTGCATAGAATTCCAAGTCAGGGATGACATGCTAGAAGTGGCCTCTCCCACATAAAACTTGCTATCGGTCCAGTAAAGTAGTCAATTCCTTAAGGACAATTTCGCAACTCCTACCACCACTTTTCCACACTCGCTATATTTACTTTATTTGTGTCTTTATCTAAACAGCCCCTAGTTTTTATTTACATGCTCTTTATATTCTTGCAACCTATCCAATAATACCTACAAAGTACTTCTAGTTTTATACTTGTTCTAGGTAAAGCGAACGTCAAGCATGCGTAGAGTTGTATCGGTGGTCGATAGAACTTGAGGGAATATTTGTTCTACCTTTAGCTCCTCGTTGGGTTCGACACTCTTACTTATCGAAGAGGCTACAATTGATCCCCTATACTTGTGGGTTATCAAGACCTTTTACGGCGCCATTTCCGGGGAGCAATAGCGTGGGGTGAATATTCTCGTGTGTGCTTGTTTGCTTTATCACTAAGTAGATTTTCTTTGCTGTTCTAAGTTGTTCTCTATCTTTAGTTATGGATATGGAATACGAAATACCAAAAAAATAGGTGTACTTGCTGCTCATGGAGATGGGGAACCTCTCCTAAAATCCTCGATGCTCGTTATGTGATAGATATTATGTACTACTTTGATAATCCTGAGAAAACCCCATTCAATTTGGTAATGGGAGACACGATGGATCAAGGTGAATACTTTAGGGATTATCGCTTGACTCAAAAAGGGAAACTATTATGGGATCAAATTTATATGTTGAAGTGGTATGCTAGGCAACTATGCTTGAGATATGATTATACTTGTTGCTCTAGGATGAAGGCTCCAGACCTTCCCTTTTCATGCAAATTTAATGATAATGAAACCTTGGCTTTTTATGCTAAAGGTATATATGATTACTATGATGTGGAACAAATAGAATAATTTGTTGCTTTTATGGGTGCTTATGAAATTGAATCTTTGTTCAAAGAGTGTGAAAATCTTTATGATGCTCTTTATAGACCTGAAAATTTAGCTATCCTTATATATTGCTATGAGAATTATGAATACAATGCCGATATTGATGCATTTATTGAGAAAGTCTCCGCTTTCCAAGAGGAGACTAATATTTTGCAGGAGTCTATGGAAGAAGAAATTGATGAAACTGTGAGCTCATTGGATGAAAAAGATGAGGAGGAGAGCGAAGAACAAAAGGAGGAAGAGCGGATTGATCACCCGTGCCCACCCTCTAATGAGAGTAACCCTCCAACTCATACATTGTTTAATTTCCCTTCGTGCTTACCAACGGATGATTGTTATGATCCCGTTGATTCTTTTGAAATATCCCTTTTTGTTGATGCTTGCTATGCTTGTGGCCAAGATGCCAATATGAATTATGCTTATGGAGATGAACTTGCTATAGTTCCTTATGTTAAACATGAAGTTGTTGCTATTGCACCCAGGCATGATAGTCCTATTATCTTTTTTAATTCTCCCGACTATGCTATATCGGAGAGGTTTGCCCTTATTAAAGATTATATTGATGGGTTGCATTTTATCGTTGCACATTATGATTTTCATGAATATAGTATGCATGTGCTTTCTGCTCCTACTTGCAATTATTATGAGAGAGGAACTATATCTCCACCTCTGTATGTTTCCCATATGACAAAATTGCAAGAAACTGCTTATACTATGCATTGGCCTTTACTAGGTGTGCATGAACTGTTCTTTTATGACATGCCGATGCATAGGAAGAGAGTTAGACTTTGTTATTGCATGATCTATGTTACTTTGTGCTCACTACTAAATCACAAATTGGCTTTGATATACCTTGGGATCCGGGTGGATCCATTACTTGAGCACTATATGCCTAGCTTAATGGCTTTAAAGAAAGCGCTGCCGGGTAGACAACCTGGAAGTTTTAGAGAGTCATTTATTTCTGTTGAGTGCTTTCATATAGTTTAGAAACAAAAAAAATAAAGAGGGCAACCTAAATCTTTTTCAAAAAGGAAAGTGAAAGTGAGAGAGACAAGCATTGTTGAAGTGGGAGCTAGCCTTGAACGTTGTTCATGCTCACGGAAACTTTGTGAATCTTGATTACAGAAACTTTTCAACAAAAATAATTATCCCCTTGTACAATTCCATTTTATTATAAAAATAATGTGCCAAGATTTGCCTTTAGGTGTTTACAATGCTTGTTGGTTTGTACGGTGCAGGTCAGAAACTTTGGCTGTAGTGCATGATTTTTCATTTTTTACTGGAACGTCAAACGGTTCTAAAACTTTTTGCACTGTCTTTCTATACAATTTTTTTTATTTTTCCTAATTTTGGCAGAAATTTTGAAGTACCAGAAGTATGTTTAATGTTCAGATTGTTATAGACTGTTCTGTTTTAGACAGATTCTATTTTTGATGCATAGTGTGCTTGTTTTGATGAAACTATCAATTTCTATCAGTGGATTAAGCCATGGAGAAGTTATATTACAGTATCTAAAATGCAAAAAAAAATATGAATTGGTTTGCAACTGTACTTAGAGTAGTGATTTGCTTTATTATACTAACGGATCTTACCGAGTTTTCTGTTGACGTTTTGTGTGGATGAAGTGTTCGATGATCGAGAAGGTCTCGATATGAGGAAAAGGAGGAGATGCAAGAGATCAAGCTTGGGGATGCCCAAGGCACCCCAAGTAAATATTTAAGGAGACTCAATCATGTAAGCTTGTGGATGCACCGGAAGGCATCCCCTCTTTCTTCAACAAGTATCGGTATGTTTTCGGATTCGTTTCGTTCATGCGATATGTGCAAATCTTGGAGCGTCTTTTGCATTTAGTTTTCATTTTTATTTTATGCACCATGCTGGTATGAGATAGCCTTGGTTTATTTATAGAATGCTCTTTGCACTTCACTTAAATTTTGAGTATGGCTTTATAGAAGCTTCATGTGCTTCACTTATATCATTTGAAGTTTGGATTGCCTGTTTCTCTTCACATAGAAAACCGCCATTTGTAGAATGCTCTTTTGCTTCACTTATATTTGTTAGAGCGTGGGCATATCTTTTGTAGAAAGAATTAAACTCTCTTGCTTCACTTATATCTATTTAGAGAGATGACAGGAATTGTTCATTCACATGGTTAGTAATAAAATCCTACATAAAACTTGTAGATCACCGAATATCATATGTTTGATTCCTTGCAATAGTTTTGCAATATAAAGATGGTGATATTAGAGTCATGCTAGCGGGTAGTTGTGGATTACTAGAAATACGTGTGTTGAGGTTTGTGGTTCCCGTAGCATGCACGTATGGTGAACCGTTATGTAACGAAGTCGGAGCATGAGGTATTTATTGATTGTCTTCCTTATGAGTGGCGGTCGGGGACAAGCGATGGTCTTTTCCTACCAATCTATCCCCCTAGGGGCATGCGTAGTAGTACTTTGCTTCAAGGGCTAATAAAATTTTGCAATAAGGATATGAGTTCTTTATGACTAATGTGAGTCCATGGATTATACGCACTCTCACCCTTTCCATCATTTCTAGCCTCTTCGGTACCGTGCATTGCCCTTTTTCACCTCGAGAGTTGGTGCAAACTTCGCTGGTGCATCCAAACCCCGTGATATGATACACTCTGTCACACATAAGCCTCATTATATCTTTCTCAAAACAGCCACCATACCTACCTATCATGGCATTTCCATAGCCATTCCGAGATATATTGCCATGCAACTTCCATCATCATCATCATACACATGACTTGAGCATTCATTGTCATATTGATTTGCATGATCGTGAGATAGCTTGCATGATATTTTCATGGCTTCTCTGTTTTTTGATGTCGTTGCTATGCTAGATCATTGCACATCGCGGTACACCACCGGAGGCATTCATATAGAGTCATATCTTTGTTCTAGTATCGAGTTGTAATATTGAGTTGTAAGTAAATAAAAGTGTGATGATCATCATTATTAGAGCATTGCCCCCAAAAAAGAGAGGCCAAAGAAGCCTAAATAATAATAAAAAGGGGGGCCAAAGAAGCCCGCAAAAAAGAGAAAAAGGGGCAATGTTACTATCCTTTTACCACACTTGTGCTTCAAAGTAGCACCATGTTCTTCATATAGAGAGTCTCTTCAGTTATCACTTTTATATACTAGTGGGAATTTTCATTATAGAACTTGGCTTGTACATTCCGATGATGGGCTTCCTCAAATGCCCGAGGTCTTCATGAGCAAGCAAGTTGGATGCACATCCACTTAGTTTCCATTTTGAGCTTTGATACACTTACAGCTCTAGTGCATTCATTGCATGGCAATCCCTACTCCTCACATTGACATCAATTGATGGGCATCTCCATAGCCCGTTGATTAGCCGCGTCGATGTGAGACTTTCTCTTTTTTGTCTTGGCCACATAACCCCCATCATCATATTCTATTCCACCCATAGTGCTATATCCATGGCTTGCACTCATGTATTGCGTGAGGGTTGAAAAGGCTGAAGCGCGCTAAAAAGTATGAACCAATTGCTCGGCTTGTCATCGGGTTTGTGCATGATTTGAATATTTTGTGTGGTGAAGATGGAGCATAGCCAGACTATATGATTTTGTAGGGATAACTTTCTTTGACCATGTTATTTTGGAAAGCCATGATTACTTTATTAGTATGCTTGAAGTATTATTGTCTTAATGTCAAACGATAGACTATTGATTTGAATCACTCGTGTCTTAATATTCATGCCATGATTAGATTACATGATCAAGATTATGCTAGGTAGCATTCCACATCAAAATTATCTTTTATCATTTACCTACTCGAGGACAAGCAGGAATTAAGCTTGGGGATGCTGATACGTCTCCGTCGTATCTATAATTTTTGATTGTTCCATGCCAATATTCTACAACTTTCATGTACTTTTGGCAACTTCTGTACTATTTTTAGGACTAACGTACTGATCCAGTGCCCAGTGCCAGTTCATGTTTGTTGCATGTTTTTTGTTTCGCAGAAAATCCATATCAAACGGAGTCCAAACGGGATAAAAACTGATGGAGATTTTTTTTGGAATATTTATGATTTTTGGGAAGAAGAATCAACGCGAGACGATGCCCGAGGGGTCCACGAGGCAGGGGGCGCGCCCTAGACCCTCGTGGCCATCGCGTAAGGCAGTTGCAGCCCATATCTCACCGCAAGAAAGCTAATTTCCAGATAGAGATCGTATGGAAAATTCAGCCCAATCGGAGTTACAGATCTCCGGTTATAAAAGAAACGGTGAAAGGTCAGATCTGAGAAAGCAGAAACAGAGAGAGACAGAGAGACATATCCAATCTCGGAGGGGCTCTCGCCCCTCCCATGCCATGGAGGCCATGGACCAGACGGTAAACCCTTCTCCCATCTAGGGAGAAGGTCAAGGAAGAAGAAGAAGGAGGGGGGCTCTCTCCCCCTCGCTTCCGGTGGTGCCGGAACGCCGCCGGGGGCCATCATCATCACCACGATTTACACCAACACCTATGTCATCTTCACCGACATCTCCATCACCTTCCACCCTCTATCTACAGTGGTGCACTCTCCCGCAACCCGCTGTACCATCTAGTTGAACATCGTGCTTTATGCTTCATATTATTATCCAATGATGTGTTGCCATCCTATGATGTCTGAGTAGATTTTCGTTGTCCTATCGTGGTTGATGAATTGCTATGATTGATTTAATTTGCTTGTGGTTATGTTGCTATCCTGTGGTGCCAATCATATGAGCGCGTGCGTGGATCACACCATAGGGTTAGTTGTATGCTGATAGGACTATGTATTGGAGGGCAAGAGTGACGTAGCATAGAAATTGATGCATACGGGATTGAAGGGGGACCAATATATCTTAATGCTATGGTTGGGTTTTACCTTAATGAACGTTAGTAGTTGCAGATGCTTGCTAATAGTTCCAATCATAAGTGCATAGAATTCCAAGTCAGGGATGACATGCTAGCGGTGGCCACTCTCACATAAAACTTGCTATCGGTCTAGTAAAGTAGTCAATTGCTTAGGGACAATTTCGCAACTCCTACCACCACTTTTTCACACTTGCTATATTTACTTTATTTGTATCTTTATCTAAACAGCCCCTAGTTTTTATTTACGTGCTCTTTATATTCTTGCAACCTATCCAAAAATACCTACAAAGTACTTCTAGTTTTATACATGTTCTAGGTAAAGCGAACGTCAAGTGTGCGTAGAGTTGTATCGGTGGTCGATAGAACTTGAGGGAATATTTGTTCTACCTTTAGCTCCTCGTTGGTTTCGACACTCTTACTTATCGAAAGAGGCTACAATTGATCCTCTATACTTGTGGGTTATCAAGCAGCTAGGCGCTTACAAATGTGCAAGAGGGTCTGAATCCTTTGCTAGGTTGCGTTGGACCTTCTTTTATAGCTTAAGGGGTAACCACAGTGGCAAAACAGTCTTTATCTAGTGATTAGATAGTTAATAGTTCTATCATACCTAACTCTGGCAGTTAGGACAAAGTGCATTAAATTCATTCTTAGGTGTCGTGCTGAGGGCCAAATTCGGCAAGCCTGTCATGCCGCTTAATCAGCTTCTGCTTATCTGTTTGACATACCTTTGGAAGGGTGTCTTATGAGGGTAATCTATCTTCCACGGGGCTGCCACATGCTTAGTGGAAGCCACTTTATCACTTGGGGGCTCGACACCACATTGATAAGAGATTTGCATTGTGGTGTGGTGGAGTGATGGTGCCTTGGTGGGGCATCCTCGCCTTTGTCTAGCCCGGCAAGCCTACCGGGGAAATCTTGGACTTGTCTCTAGGGCAGCCTCAACCCGGCTAGGCTCTCCTGCCTAGCAAGTTAGGCCTTCCTAAGGTGATGCTCTACTGTCTTGTCTTGACTTGGTCTTCTTGATCTGCTCCTTGATCTCACGAAGAGTGGTCCTCCTGGCTTGGTTTTGTTTCTCATGTTGGTGTAGCCATGCAATGCCACACACCTGTGTATAAGTCTGGGCAACAATTGTAAATGATTGTTGCACAAACAGGAGCCCCTGAGCCTGGCCCATACGTGTCGCGTGGCATCATTGGGGTAGGTCCCAAATAAATACACAGGCGCACACTTTGGCCAAACCACAATGGGATTCATGTGTCTCTTGATATCTTCCTTGCTTCTTCATTAACCTGTATTGAATCAGTTTCCGGTTTTCCCATGGGTTGTGCAAAACGACGTGGGGTAACCCACGTAGTGGCCCATGGATCGCCCACTCTCACGGGGAGGTAACTTCCATTTTACTCATCCCACTACTCCTGCCGTTTCCGCCACGTCCGATGCATGCATTGTGCAGGGTTGGTGGCGGACGCGTAAGGCGCGGAAATGAGTGACATGGCAGGAAGCTCAACACCATGGATAGGCGCAGGACGGTGGTCATTGATTATGGATGTTGTCAGCGATGCCGAGGGACTGGATTGGTGGAGTGGGGCATTTGCCTCCTGGGTGGTGAGGTGCCAGCCCCCAGCCATGTTCCCCTATAAAAGGAGGCGCGAACGGGGGGCTCACCCACACACCCACATCTCCTCCTTCTCCTTCCCGCATCCTTCTTCTACTATGGTGAGGGGAAGAGGACGTGGGAGTACTCCAGCAGTGGCGATGAGGGTCTCTTCTCGGTAGCGCCTCCCTCCCCAAACTAGGGATGCAGGGGTAGAGTCCAACACACGAGGTGGCGCTGTAGGATGTGGGCGCGACCGTCACGGCGCTTGGCACTGAGGAGGGCGTGGCGGTGCTGTGATCGCTCCTCCCGTAGCTTCCTTGGCCCCAATGGAAAGCCATGTCGAGGACCAGCCGTTGGAGTTCATCGTCAAGCTACGAGGGCCTCCATGTAGCCGCCTTCGTATTCCTACCCCTTTCGAAAGGGTGATGGAGGTAGAACATCCGCCATGATTGAAGCTGCACATGAGGGGCTGTTGTAATGGCAGCTTGCGGGCGGACGTGGAGTTCCCCGAGCCTCATGCTATGCTCCTCTGGCGTGGCGGGTAAACCTTTGCTAGTGCCCATAGATTGGCAGCGGGGCACGTTCTCCATTTTAAGTTAATGGAGGCCAACTTGCTCTCCATCAAGGTATTCGGGCGTTCCGGTGCTCGCTTAGGGTGCTACACGGAGAGCTCGACTGATAATGAAAGCTCCTCCTCGAGCAACAGCGACGAAGAGGACAATGACGGCGATGACGAAGGCACCGAGCGGGAGGACGGCGGCTCAGACTCAAGCTGAGCACCGACCGCACTATCATCGTCAGCAAGGCGGCGACATCACCATCATCTGCACCTGGGTTTTCTTCCCCCGGTAGAGTGATTTGTCGGGTGTCGAGTGTGGAT
Organism: Aegilops bicornis; assembly: GCA_021605145.1. Classification (NCBI taxonomy): domain Eukaryota; kingdom Viridiplantae; phylum Streptophyta; class Magnoliopsida; order Poales; family Poaceae; genus Aegilops; species Aegilops bicornis. Next base: position 460,552,499 of record CM038670.1, read on the forward strand.
GTGTCTACCTCCTCCAGCTGGACCCCGGCTTCGTCTTCCCTGCCGGTGCCCCTCCTGCCGTGTTCCACTGGTCTTGGCAGTGGTGACCAGGGCATCGCCTAGCCGCTCTCTCCGTCCATCGCCTTCGTCCGCACCCTCCCGATCTTGTCAGACTGCGTCCCACGGGCCCTGATGTGGTCAGGCCGGGCTTCTGCCCAGGCACTCCTTTTGCCCTCTTCACCTCCTACTGTTGCCCCTAGGAGGAGAGGGACAAGAAAAGGATTACGGGGCACTTATCTTTTTTCAATCTAAAACATGGAGGCACTTGCCAAGCTTTAGTCTTAAATATGTAATCTTTACAACCATATTTGTACTCTGCAATGTTTGTACTTGTTTATTAGCGTATTAATGAAAAACGATAAGCTTGCCGAGCACTTGTGCATGTATCATACTCATGTAGAGGAACAACTCGTCTATACTCTCAAGTAAACAAGGTTCTCTAGCAGGATATCTTGCTGGTCCCTTCCGTTGTTACGGCAGGGTTTAGCCCGGTAATCTAGGAGCATGGAAGAGGACCGGCCCCTTGTCAACCCCTTTTTACCAAATGCTACTGCGACCATCCTGACTGAAGTAACCTTCAAATCAAAAGATGGGAGCACAAGTGTTCGAGGGCGACAAGATTTTCTTACGCACAAGTTTTCCACATAGAGACACATTATGGATGTCTAAAGGGAACTTATCTGCTTTGCGTTGTCGGGGCCCGATATGTAAGCTTGCTCTTCACTTCTCCTCTTTGAGATGTTATCCAGGGCAGGGGCCCTATAGTTAGTACATGGGAAAATAGCAGCATACGACCATTTCTAAATGATCATGACATAACTATGCTAAAATAATCATGCATGCAGGTTTTAGGCACCATCGCTTCATTTTATTATCTTGACACAGGGTCTGCGCTTGGCTTTGTACAAAGGGTTACATGCGCTTCGGCAAGGCTTTTACAAAAGGTGGCTGCCGGGTTTGAGCCCGACAGTCGCACCTTATGGGTAGAACTTGCGAAGATGCTCAATATTCCATGAGTTTTGCACCTTAGTGCCATCTTCGGTCTCCAGATGGACTGCGCTAGGTCTGCTGACTCATACTACCGGGTAAGGGCCTTCCCGCTTTGGCATCAACTTGTTGGAACCCTTGGCGGATTGAACATGCCTAAGGACAAGGTCGCCTTCCATAAGGCTCCGGGCGTAAATCCTGTGGCTATGATAGTTGCGCAAGGCTCGCTGGTAGCGTGCAGCACGCACAGCGACCCGGAGATGATCTTCCTCGAGGAGCACAACATCGTCATGCCGGAGCTGCTCTTGCTCTACTTCATCGTAGGCAAGTACTCGAGGAGACCCTTATATGAGTTCCGTGGGGATCACTGCTTTTCCCCATACACTAGGGAGAAGGGAGTCTGGTCGGTGGCTCGATTTGGTGTCATACGGAGGGACCAAAGAACCGGCAGCTCATCAATCCAGCGTCTGCCGCACTTCTACAACTTATCAAAAGTTCTTGTCTTGGGTCCATGTAGCACATAAATATTCATCCTTATAGCTTTTTCATTGCTTCGGGGATGAGCAATAGAGGCAAAGGATACCTTGCTTCCAAGGTTTTGGATGTATTGCATGAAGGCGCGGCTTTGTGAATTGGGTGCCATTATCGGTGATTCCTCTGGCGGGTACTCCAAATCGGCACACCAATCCTTTCAAGAACTTGATAGCTGATTGTGCGGTTACCTTCCTCACTGGCTCCACTTCTGTCCACTTTGTAAACTTGTCGATTGCAACGTACAAGAATTCAAAGCCCCCGGTAGCACGGGGGAAGGGTCCAAGATGTCGAGCCCCTAGACTGAAAATGGCTAGGATAAGGGGATCGTCTAGAGAGCTTGAGCTGGCTGATGGATGTTCTTGGAGTGGAACTGGCAGGCTTCACATCTGGTGACTAGCTCAGTTGCATCCTAGAGGGCTGTGGGCTAGTAGAAACCCTGTCGGAAAGGTTTTCCAACCAGGGCTCTTGATCCAATGTGGGAGCCGCACACGCTCTTGTGTATCTATGCTAGCAGCACTTGCCCATCTTCCCGTCAAATGCACTTCAATTTCACACTATTTGGCCTTTTTCTATACAGAGTGTCATCGACAAACTTGTACATACTTGACCACCGGGCTACTCTTTCAGCTTCTTCTTGCACTTTGGTAAGCTCTCCTATTTGAAGGTAGTGGAATATGTGCTGCGTCCCAAGTTGGAGCCTGAGGCTCAACAACAAGGACTAGCAGCACCTCTTCGTTCGTGGGAGCGCTCACCTCAACCGCAAGAATTTGTGGTTCCGCGGGAGGGTGCTGCTCACTAACCGAAGTAGAGTTGTTCCTAGTAGCCTCTCTACCAGTGGCTTCGACAAGTTCTGCTGGGAGATACTTAACGGAGTCCAACTTCTTCCTTTTTCTGGCCATCATTGAAGGGGACACTGATGGTTGAGTCAAGTGAAGGACAAAAGTTCCTGGTCCCACAGGGAGCTTTTGTGCAGCGCACTTTGACAAATGACCAGCAATATTGTTCTCTGCACGTGGCACATGCTTTATTTGTAGCCATCAAAGTGCTCCTCCAACTTTGTCACTTCCTCTACATATGCCTCCATCAATGGACTCCGGTAATCCTTGTTGACTTGTGTCAGCACGAGCTGTGAGTCTCCTCAGACAATCAATTTCTTGATTCCCAACTCCTCAGCAATTCTGAGCCCGGCAAGGAGCCCCTCATATTCAGTAGTGTTGTTGGTGGCCTTCTCCCGGGGAGAGTGCATTTGAACCACATACTTGAGATGATCTCCGATGGGCGCAACAAGAAGCACGCCAGCTCCAACGTCCTACAACAAGAAAGCACCATCAAAATATATGATCCACTCCTGAGGCGCCTCCTTTTCGGGGATAACTGTCTCTGGTATTTCTTCATCTGGAGTGGGCGTCCATTCTGAAGTGAACTCTGCCAACGTTCTGCTCTGAGTAGTTGAGGTACTTCAATAATTCAAGCCAAAGCTTGACAGCTCTAGCTCCCATTCAACTATCCTACCAGTGGCTTCGAGGTTCCTCAGTATGCGCTGTAGTGGGAAACGGGTGACAACCATGATCTTATGGGCCTGGAAGTGGTGGTGTAATTTCCTCGAGGCCATGATAGGGCCAAAGATTAACTTTTGCACCCCAGAGTACCTTGACCTAGCCCCTTGTAACAAGGTGCTAACAATGTACACTGGCTATTGCACCACTTTCTCCTTTGTTGTGGTTTTAGAACAGCCTTCGCTAACTTGCTTGCTTTTTCTTGATCTGTGTCTAGTCCTGCCATGACTGGTTCAGTTTCATCTCCGAAGGGGACAGTTGCTGTAACTGCTTCTTCATCCACTTCTCGCTGCACCACCAGCGCTGCACTAACCACTTGATTGCCGCTAAATATAACAACAACGACTCTTGTAGTTTACGAGCGACTAAGGTTGGAGCAGAGGAAAGGTATGTTTTCAGGTCTCGCAGTGCTGCTTATGCCTCCGGGGTCCACTTCATTGATCCTACCTTCTTAAATTTTTTGAAGAAAGGCAAGGCATGCTCGGCGGACTTGGAAATGAACCTAATCAACACGATAACACATCCAGTTAAGCGCCTCGTATCCTTGATAGTCTTGGGTTCTTGTATGTGCTTGATCACTCTGATCTAGTCGGTGTTGGCTTCTATCCCTCGGTGAGGCAGAAAGAAACCAAGAAGCTTGCCAGAGGGGACATCAAACACACTTCTCAGGATTTAGCTTTAGGTTGATCTTGCGCAAGTTTAAGAAGGTCTCTTCCAAATCTAGAATGAGTGTTGATCTGTCCTTGGTTTTGACAACTATATCATCCATGTAAGCTTCTACATTCCTGTGTAGTTGAGGCTCGAAACCAATTTGCACCGCCCTTGCAAAAGTGGATCTAGTGCTCTTTAACACGAAGGGCATCCGTACAAACCAGAAGGTGCCACATGGAGTTATGAACGCGGTCTTCTCTTCGTCTTCCTTGGACATGAATATATCTGATGGTACCCAAAGTATGCATCCAAAAAGGAAAGAAGATCACACCCGGAAGTGGAATCCACGATCTGATCAACGGTCAGCAAGGGGAAAGGGTCCTTAGGGCATGCCTTGTTCAAGTCTGTGAAGTCTATCAAGAGCCTCCATTTCCCATTTGCCTTGCGCACTACCACTGGGTTTGCTAACCATGTTGGATGCATCACTCCTTTGATTAAACCAGCTGCTTCAAGTTTCTTGATCTCTTCAGCAATACACTGATGATGTTCCAAAGCTTGCTTCTTGACCTTCTTCTTGACAGGACGAGAATGAGGGCAGACAACAAGGTGGTGCTCGATTACCTCCCTGGGAACGTCGGGGATGTCAGATGGTTGCCAAGCAAACACATCGACATTCGCCCACAGGAAGGCAACAAGTGCGCTTTCCTATTTGACATCAAGGGTGGCACTGATGGTGAACGTACCGTCAGTGCCATCCTGCCTTGCCCGGACCTTCTTCACTGCAGATGAAGCAAGCTTGGATCTTTTACTAGTGGAACTCTCCGGCAAGTCATCAACAGGTGCAACGCACTCTGGAGAGGCGCGCTTCCCAGATTCCTTGCCGGCATCTCTGCTAGCCTTCTTTCCCTTCTTATTTTCCTTGGCGGGAGGTACGGCGTATGCAGCCTCGGCTACTACCGCGTCTCGGTACATCTTGTCCACACATATGATTGCATCTTTCTTTTCTGATGGGATGGAAATGACGCCCATCGACCCTGGCATCTTCAAAGTATTGTAGGCATAGTGAGATGCTTCCATGAACTTTGCCAAAGCTGGACGACCAAGAATCCCATTGTGCAGCAAGGGAAGTTCAACAACGTCAAACACAACTCTCCCAGTTTGTTAATCCAGTTCTCCACCAAACGTTACTAGCAGCATAATCTTTCCCTTCGGGCGGCTTCTGCCGGGGTTGATTCCTTGGAATGTGCCAGTAATCTTGAGCTCTTCATCAGGGATTTGTAGCTTGCTGACCACTTTGGGGGAGATCAGATTCAGCCCAGCCCCACCGTCAACTAGCATCTTGAGCTGGCGGTGAGAGGAGTCACTACAAAAAAATACACTTCCGTGATGATACGTGTTTGACACAGTAGCTCACGTTTTCTATCATGCATGTAGATCCATGACGATTTTATGACAGAATCAAGATAGTCATACCTGTGCTGTCGTAGAAGTGTTCCATGACATTACCAAAATTATCATCATGGAAGTGTCCACTTCCATGAAGATAAATGCCGCGTCATGGAAGTGCTTTCGTCAAGGGTGACCGACACGTGGCATCCATCGTAATTGGTCGTCGTTAAGCTATCGGGTCCAGTTTTGGATCCGATAACCCGCTAACAGCCCAGACCAATGAGGATTTTCCACGTGTAAAATTCTCATTGGCCGGAAGAAACACATGTTGGCTCACCTTGTAACAGATGTCATCCATTCGTGGGACAGGAGGCGCCTATGATACGTCGACACGTGGCACGGCCCAACAAAGGCCCATATAGGTTAAAAAGGCTGGCCCACTCAAAGGCCCGTAGTACTTACTCAGGTACTAGTTGGCCAGCCCAACAACGGCGTGTTTAATAAAGGCCCATTTATGACCCGAAGCCAGATCTGGCCTGTTAATTGTTCGCCGAATATTTGGGCCCAATTACGGCCCAGTGACTTTCAGCCTGTTAGAGGCCCGATGTAGACATGGGCCCATTTCAGCCTGGTGTGTTTTTCGGCCTGGGAATGGCCCATGCTGCCCATGGGCGATATATGGTCCGACGCGACATCCGACCCACTAACGGCCCGTGATAAAGGCGGCAATAGTTCAGCCCAACGTGACTTTGGGCCTGCTAAAGGCCTGTCGTCTAATTCGGCCTGTTGATGCCTGTACTAAGCTTTTGGCCTGTTAAATGCCCATGATATCAGTGGGCCAACTAAGGCCTGAGATATTTTTTGGCCTGGTAATGGCCTGTCATATAACTGGGCCAAAAAAGGCCCGGTCTACATTTCAGCCTGCTGAAGGCCCCTTGATGACTAGTGAAAATTGAGGCCCAACATGCATTTTGGCCTGCTAAAGGCCCATGGTTTCTTCTAGGCCATAACAGGCCAGCAGAATATTCAGCCTGTTAATGGCCTAATGCTACATGGGCCAAAGTAAGCGCTGGGTCCACAAAAGGCCCACTAAATTTGGGCCGAATATAGGCCGGAGTAAGTTGTGGGCCTGGCGCAAAGTGTGAAGGCCCCAATCGCCATTCGGGCCCAAGAAAGATGGAGGCCGGCCCAATTGTGGCCCACTAAAAACCAGGCCAGTTAGAGGCGAATGTTTCGGCCCGGTCGACTACATCAGATTTTTTTCAGATAGCGAATGATGGCAGTAACTAGTAGGAATTAAGAACAAACCTACTCTATGCAATAAAGAAATTACAACATAGTAACTTAGAATAAACCTACACTATACAATAAAGGATTTATGGTATATTACATTCACTGGTCATTAAAGTTTGCCACTAGTGATCATAAAGCACAATGAAGAAGCAGATTACAAAAACTGGGCACCATTGCAGCGTAACAAAATAATACTAAACCGAGACCACTTCCAAGATAGTTCAAGAAAGGTAGGCCTTGCGCGGGAACTGCTACGCAAGCTGCTGAGCAAGGCTGTGAGACCGGCCTAGCATGTCGGTCATAACTTCCGTGTGTAGCTGTTTAGCAATAAGGGTCTCATTGGTGTTCTCCGCAATCTTTTTTAGAGATAGGACTTCAAGTCGAAGTTGAGTTGCAGAATGCCTTTCTGCTAGAACTTGGGACTGAAGAAGTCGAACTGATTCACACAACAAATTTCGTGAGCTTGTCTGACTACTAATCTCAAGTAACTTGAACACTGCATCAAGACAAGACTTTGGGGTTGTCTCGCTATCTTCAAGATGTTTTGCCTTCTTTGCTGCAATATATGTTGGGTTTGTCTCACAGCCTTCAGCAGACTTGTGCATGCCATCAGGCATATCACCCTGAAACAAGCAGAGAGATGACAGGTTTTGCACGTGTATAAACAAAGATGATAACTGTGTTGTCAATTCCATCCAATTTCAAATTATAAAATAAAGAGTAAGTTCAAAATATCAGTAGCATAATTTGGCGTTGTTCATAATGCGGTGAGCTTCACCACACTACTAGATTACCATGTCAACATAACAAGCATAGATGAAGGGCAAAGACAATCATTGTATCTATTTTGGTTAATGTGCATGGCATGTTGTTCATATCATCAGCCACATCAGTAAGATAAAATAGGAGATGGCAAGGTGCAAATGTGGGCTGCTTCACCACACACTGGATTATAGATCCACAAAAACAAGCATACATATAGGGAGTATTGAGTAATGTGCATGGTATGAATAAGGAATTTGGTTTTACAAGTAAAACTTGGAACTTACGGCTCTTGTGAACATGCATTTTGATAGAAACAACAAACTAAACAGCAGTAAACGATAGGTAGTATGAGCAAATTAAACAGCAGGTGAGGATAAAGGCTTTAGAAGGACTGACTTACATTAACAGTTAACACCGGCTTTATAATGCCCTTCTCCATTTCAAGGGAATGATAACTCAAGAATTTCAGCACATAATCTTCTTCATAAGCATTGGCTGTACTCTACATTTTGTAGAGAGCAATTATAGATAAGATAATACTAGAAGGGATAGAGGATAATGAAGATAAGATGCAGATTGATGCTACATAATCAGCTACCAATACCTGGAAGTACAAGCATTACAGGACAAAATGTACTGACAAGAGCAATGGGCTACACTTCTATACTGGCATTGTCTGTGTATTCAACTTTTTGGTAAGATTAAATATAGATATGATATTTTTTAGTAAATGGTGGGCGAGGGATATAAGATGCAGAATCCTACACAATGAGCCAATCCCTCTTCCCATAATACAAGAGTGTTTCGAACACTGGTGTACTGTACAAAATGTTCTTATATTATGGGATGGAGGGAGTAGCTGTTAATGTAAGTACAGTGATAGACGACGTTCAGTCCTTACAAGAGGACTGCGTAGCTAAACCTCTTCAAAAGCATTGGGTTGATTCTAAATTTATGTAAGAGTCCATACGGATCTTATAATGTCCACCAAATGGACGACAACAAGGCTAACATGTGCAGTGATGCTACATAATCAAACATCTATGAAAGTAAGTATGGTCATAGAGGACAAGAGGTACTCACAAGAGCAATGCAGAGTGCAGTATAGTTGCGAGATTATGTGGTCCATTGAGACTGAATGTTCTTCTGGTAACAATTTTTATTCAAGTGAGATGTTAAGGCAAATGCACAAACATAGTTCAAATTTTGATGTGATATCATAGATAGTACCTTACGCTGCAGACGAGACCAATGTGTAACAAGATTATTCCAGTCACTTTCTGATAAATGTAGCACCGGAGACTTTACAGAAATTTCGTTTAGAGGCTTGCCATCGAAGGCGCTTGCCTCAGGTAGGAACGATACTTCATCAACGAGTGCTTGAAAAGCGCAACCAACCCTTGCTCGTCTTGACAATCCAGTTTGGTCCTCGCCTATTTAAAAGAATGAAATCTTGTGTCTTCCGTCAAGAGAACATATGCAGTAATTACCATGAATAACATTAGTACATTACTTACGCGTAAGTTGCGGAGGAAGACTGAAATTGTTCGTTCATGCGGTATAATCTTTCCATGAAGGAAAGAAGCGCACAAAGTTCGACAACAATATAAGCTTCGTCTTCTAAATTGGGAAGAAATGGAACAGAGTCCTATTTGCTGCAATTGGGGCTCTCTCCGTTCGAAAGGGATTTGGCAACTGGATTTGGTGTACTCTTTGCTGGAATGGGGGTTTTGCGTCGTAGTGCTGGTGCTATGTCAACTGGCATCATCATACTATTTGCTGCAGTTGGGGTCCGCTGAGTTGGGGCATCAGAAATGACTAGTGTAGTAGGGCTAGAGTTGGGGTGTTTTGTGGATCGGGTGATATTGCAACTACACCTAATGGGCTATTTGATTTATCAGGTGTCACTACCTTTTCCAAATACTTTGCTCGTGCTCCTCCGCGATCATTAATCGCCCTCTTCCTTTTGAACGTCTGATACACAAGAACATCATTTGAATGGATAAATATGGTATGATGACAGATGGAATATGTACTGAAAATGCATAGGCAGGGCGTATTCACATACACGATGTGTAAACTAAGCTAATGGCAGTGAAACAAAGTAGAAGCAAAGCAAAGCATCAGTTGCAAGATATGTGTGACCAATATAACCTTGGAAAGTTAGAGCAAGCACCTTGATGGGTGAATAAGATAGGGCATCTGCCTCTGACTCCTCCACTAGGGAGCTACATTGACTTAGGTCTCCCGCTAGCTCAGAATCACTGTTAGGATCATATTCTGAGCATGAATCTGTAGGTGGAGAGCGTTTGCATTGCATTGCATCCAGACTTGATTTCAGTCCCTTAATGCCAAGTTTGACAACCATGGCATTGTTCTTCTTTATTCTTTTCATGTGCGCAAGCTCATAATAATTATGATGCTATTCAGAATCTGATATTCATGAAAACATAAAAGTAGTCAAATTATCTATGGAATGTATTGCGGATTCAACTCGAAGAGTGTCCCCCTATAAGCCCCTTCATATGCAAAGTTCACCCCCAACCGTGCTGACGAGACCACACACAGAAATACAAACCTCTTATGTCTCTATAACAGGCAGACACGCATTTCAAAACTGAAGTAGGGACATTAGAATCATATCAAATTCATATTTGAACAAATACACTAAGGAATTATGAGTGGCATAATGTTTAGTTTCAAGGGTGGAGTGCTGGTAGTGTGACACAAAGCAAGTAGGCAGATTGTTTTCCATGTAAAAGATTGTAGTCTATGTAAAAGCTGGAAATGACACTTTCTTTCTATACAATGCAGTGTTCGTTGCGCACACATGATGGAAGAGATCACACAGAGAAATACTATCACTCATGTCTACAGTTCCAGTATTTTGAAACAGGGTGGTCCACCCTAAAAGAATATTGACAACAAATATGACAAGGCAAGCATAGATGTCCTGAATCAATCATTTACTTCTGAACTTACTAGGACAAGCAGAATTGTAACTGCAGTAAGAGACCGTCCAATATCTGAATCAAGAAGTTTGTCTAGCACTTATTGTTTGCAACTAATCGACGTGAATAATTGGATATCATATCGAATGAGTAAGAAAGACAAGTAAATTGTCAACAAACCTGGCCTGTAGTGGTAATCTGGGTCAATGTCACTACGACCAACAATCCAAAATGACTAGTGTCTGTTCCTGTGGCCGGAATTTTGAAACCCTGTGAACTTTACACGTACTAAAGATTACTCGAATACATTTGAACCATTAAGTGTAGGTAGCACTCAGCACACAACAAACCCTAATGATAGTCCTGCCTAATGAGTAATGAATCAACTAGAAAATGGATTGGCTGCTGAGTGTTGAGGACGTATCTTAGGATAAATCGGGTTGGCTTAGTGGGTGCTGCACGCCTGCGCCCTGCACGGACTAGGAAGGTAGGCACGACGGCGCGCCCGGGCAGCGGTTACGCTGTTGCGCGAGCGGCTCCTGACCTCCTGTTAGTCCGACTTCTCCTCCTAGAGTCATGTCGTCCAGGGACGGCAAGTCGCCGGTGAGGCACGCGGCTGGGGGCGAGTAGAGATCGGAAGCGTGAGACGTCTCCGTCGTATCTATAATTTTTGATTGTTCCATGCCAATATTCTACAACTTTTACATACTTTTGGCAACTTTTTATACTATTTTTGGGACTAACATATTGATCCAGTGCCTCGTGTCAGTTCCTGTTTGTTACATGTTTTTTGTTTCGCAGAAAATCCATAACAAACGAAGTCCAAACGGGATAAAAACTGACAGAGATTTGTTTTGGAATATATGTGAATTTTGGGAAGTGGAATCAACGCAAGATGATGCCTGAGGGGCCCACGAGGGTGAGGGGCGTGCCCCAGGGGGTCAGGCGCGCTCTGGGCCCTCATGGCCACTCCGTAAGGCGGTTGGTGCCCTTATTTTGCCGCAAGAAAGCCAATATCCGGATAAAAATCGTGTCCAAAATTCAGCCCAATCGGAGTTAAGATATCCGGGAATTTAAGAAACGGTGAAAGGGCAGAATCAGGGAACGCAGAAACAGCGAGAGATAGAGCGACAAATCCAATCTCGGAGGGTCTCTCGCCCCTCCGCCGCCATGGAGGACATGGACCAGAGGGGAAACTCTTCTCCCATCTAGGGAGAAGGTCAAGGAAGAAGAAGAAGAAGAAGGGGGGCCCTCTCCCCCTCTCTCCCGGTGGCGCTGGAACGCCGTCGGGGCCATCATCATCACCGCAATCTACACCAACACCTCCGTCATGTTCACCAGCATCTTCATCACCTTCCCCCATCTATCTACAGGGATCCACTCTCCCACAACCCGCTATACACTCTACTTGAACATGGTTCTTTACGCTTCATATTATTATCTAATGATGTGTTGCCATCCTATGATGTGTGAGTAGATTTTCGTTGTCCTCTCAGTAATTGGTGAATTGCTATGATTGGTTTAATTTGCTTGTGGTTATGTTGATGTCCTTTGGTGCCCATCATATGAGTGCGCGCGTGGATCACACCATAGGGTTAGTTGTATGTTGATAGGACTATGTATTGGAGGGCAAGAGTGACAAAAGCTTCAACCTAGCATAGAAATTGATGCATATGGAATTGAAGGGGGACCAATATATCTTAATGCTATAGTTGGGTTTTACCTTAATGAACGTTAGTAGTTGCGGATGCTTGCTAATAGTTCCAATCATAAGTGCATAGAATTCCAAGTCAAGGATGACATGCTAGCAGTGGCCTCTCCCACATAAAACTTGCTATCGGTCTAGTAAAGTAGTAAATTGCTTATGGACAATTTCACAACTCCTACCACCACTTTTCCACACTCACTATACTAACGTTATTGTGTATTTATCTAAACAGCCCTTAGTTTTTATTTATGTGCTCTTTATTATTTTGCAAACCTATCCAAAAACACTTACGAAGTACTTCTAGCTTCATACTTGTTCTAGGTAAAGCGAACGTCAAGCGTGCGTAGAGTTGTATCGGTGGTCGATAGAGCTTGAGGTAATATTTGTTCTACCTTTAGCTCCTCGTTGGGTTCGACACTCTTACTTATTGAAATAGGCTAGAATTGATCCCCTATACTTGTGGGTTATCAAAGCGCGCAACAGAACAGAGGGGAATCAGGGCCTGGGTTGCCCCAAAATCCCAGGGTGGGCCGCGGCCCACCATGGGCACCCTGTAGAGATACACACCAGAGCGGCGAACATGTATTTTCGAAACTAAATAAGGAACATTTAGTTGACCAACTAAACGATTCTATTTTAATAATATCATATTCGTATTTGAACAACTAAGCTTGTTTAGCTTGATGCGTGGAGCCGTGCTATCATAAAGGGGAAAACCCAAAGCTTTTTTTGAGAAAAAGAGGTTTCCTCTCTGATTTCTGTTAAAGGAACCACCACGGAACCAACATGATCAGTTAAACCCTAAGCATGATCAGTTAAACCCTATTATGACTGTGCCATGGCAGATTTAAAGCTGCATACCGGAGAAATTCTATTTAGCATCCATTGTTTGGTTCGAACTAAGAACTAAATTCTAAGAGCTGTAAAGAAAGTACAGTAACCAAGTTATGATCTATTTTTTGGTTGAGATCAAAATGTTGAGGAGATATGAAGTACCACCTCTCTTGCGGCGCCGTGTAGGCATCGGGGTGCGATAGCTTTCGGTGGCGTTGAAGCAGATCTGCGATGGTAGACGGGTGCATCGGGGGATAAGTCCCATTGTGGTGGAAGAGAAGGTCGTGTGAGCAGCCCCAGCAAAGAGGACGACGGCACCGATGAAGCGAGAGGATGCGATGCAAGGCTCTTGGTCAGTCGCCGTGGATGAGAAACGTCCATCTCTAGCAGTGGACGACGCGGTCTTGGTAGGTGCTCCGGCATGGTGGAGGATGGTGGCGATGGATGGGGTGGAGGACGGCGGTGATGGATGGGGTGGCGGACGGAGGAGGCTTGTGTGGGAACGGTGTTCTAGCACGAACTGTGTATGAATGGGAAAATGGAGGGAGAGGTATGGGGAACCATGTTTTTGGGATGCGCCTATCTGAAATATGGGAAAGTTACGAACTTAGCCCCCATTTAAAATTTGGACGTCTCGTCGGTTGGGGATAGGACGGTAATCTCGCATCTCGCCAATATTGCCCAGAGCGATTTCGGGCGAGGGCAGGGTGTTTTGGCGCCCATGGTTAGCACCCACGGTATACGAATGGGGCTGATAGATAGGGAGGTTGTTTCACCTCTAAGTAAAGTTACAAACCTGCCCCTATTGAAAATATTGGCCTACATCAATTTCGGCCGAGTCGAGTTTCTTTTGCCACCCACCGTGTATGAATGGGGAAATGGAGGGAGAAACAGAGGTCTTTCGGACGAGCTTGAATCAAATGTGTTTTTCCGCCCATGTTTGGCGCCCACCATGTCGGAATGGGCTCAGAGGCGGTCATGTCACGTCTAATTGAAGTTACTAACCTACCCCTACTGAGAGTAGTGGAAATCGGGCCGATGGATTGTCCGTGTAAGGGGTAGACAGTAATTTCCATCTCCCAAACACTTGGCTTCGGGCAACCGACGTGGGAGTGGACATTTTGCCGCTTCTTTCGAATTTTGGGACAATAAGCATCCATGTTTACCCTGGCAACTAAATTTGAATCCATTTTGTATTCTTATACAAATCTTTATAAATCATTCATTTTTTTTATATATTTTCAAAAGCACGAAAAAGATGTATTCCACTGTCATATATGAGTATGATTTACGAATGCCGATACTCAAATTCAGAAGCTAGAATCTAGTTTAAGGTGAAATCGAATATGTGGAACACTTTATGTCCAACTCAAATTTCACACGCAGCATAATGTGTACTCCCATTTAGATATGTACACAAGCGATCTATCAAGATTCAAATACCGAGTCAATCAACCAAGAATGTACAAAACTAACAGACATATAAACACTTATAGATATGGATCAATAATATGAACTAACATACATAAGCCAGGCCGCTATAATTTTTTTGCTATAAGAGCATCCTTTTTTTAGTGACGCTAGTACAATATCTTGGCCCTTTTTGATGCGTGCCACTTATGGTCCATCTATACTACTATTATAGCTGAATGCACATTCAACCCAATTGGCATATTTGTAGGTCTGGCACAACAATCAAAATGAAATGTCTCCGAGTCTTATCAATTAATACAGACTTGTGCTCAAATAAAATTACAAACCAAAAAACAAAAAACAATTATTACAGGATCTATAAAACAAATGGTTTGATCGATTACATGAACAAACAACACAAAGGTTATTCAACGATGGAAAGAACATTTCACCTATGATTTACCAAGTGGGAATTTAATTTCCCTTTTTCCTTCAGGATCTTAACAATGTGGTCAGTATCAGCTTGCTTCGTTTTGAAATCCACCAAATATTTAATGGTTTTATTGAGTACTGCTTATGATTGTGTTGTTTGCTTCCTCAACATGTAAGCTTCATCTATAAGTGCAGAAGCAGAATCTCTTTCTACGACTAGTTTAGCCTCTAAAGCATCAGCAGTTGGCAATTCATGATGCACAATTGGGCCGGTGCCATTGCTGTGGGATGATACAATGTCCATGGGGACCTCGCTCTTTATTCTTGGGCTAACCTATTTTGCCATTAAAGTTCTGATTGGATTACAAAAAGTTGAAGTTAGCAAAACATCTCAACTGGGAGTTATAACAGCAAACCTGTTAAACAAACAAGGAAATAAAGAGTTTCCATTGGATGCTGAAAAGTAGTTAGTAACATCATTGTAACCGGTTGTTGCAGCAGCAAAGCAGTTAAACAAACAAGTTTTGCAAAAGGTACCTGTTGTGGCATTTGAGTTTCTCTTGGATCATGACAAGTTGAGTAGCGAGTAACATGATTAGAGCAACCGGTCGCAGCAGCAAAGCAGTTAAACAAACAAGTTTTGCAAAAGGAACCTGTTGTGGCATTGGAGTTTCTCTTGGATCCTGAAAAGTTGAGTTGTAGTAACTTGATTAGAGCAACAAGTTACAACAGCAAACCTGTTATACAAATATATTTTTGAAAATGTACCTGCTGTGCAATTGGACTTCCAATTGGATCCTGAAAACTTGAAGTTGGTAAGATGATTACAGCAACAAGTTACATCAGCAAACCAGGTAAACAAGGAAGTTTTTGAATACAGACCTGTTGTGCCAACGGAGTTTCAGTTGGATCCTGCAAACTTGAATGTTAGCAATCAATAAATAGAGTTTTGCCCTAAGAAACTAACATCAAATTAGTAAAACTAACCAGTTTTGGAAACGTATCTAATTACACATGAACTAGGAAAACTAACAAGTTCTTGGCAACGTATTAAAGTAACAAGTCGGTACCGTTTACTAGCAACACAAACATCTGTAAATTTCTTTGATGTAAGCAAAATGATTCCAACACATATATAAGTTAAAAAGACGGTGTCCCTCACGTAAACCTGATAGTTTTGTCTATCTATGAACATGCAAACATTACTAGTGCAACAAGTGATAACAACAAACCATTTAAACAAACAGGGTGTCGGAATGTAAATTACACGTGAATTCTGCTGCATCCTAGAAGTACATATGACCAGCTATCTACATGCTTAAGTAGCTATTTAAGTTCAGGAAAACAGGTAATTCTTAACAGTAAGTATCAAACAAATAGATAGGCGCAGTCTATGATAGGATTAACTGGATATGTCATTATGTAATCAGTAGCAAACTAGTTAAGCTAAGCAACGTAACTGAACAATTTTGCAATAAGTGGCTAACTAAAATTCCGAGAAGCAGGTAATTGAACTTACGCTAGCTCTTTGTACAGGCACACTGTAACTTATTTTTTTGCTTACAAGGTTCTACGAAGGAGTCCATGACATCAATTGCTTGGATACGCAGTCCCAGTACTTATTTCTTCCCACACTGCATTGGTAAGTCAAATGGTTAATCTGGTAAGATGGTGCGTCCTTGATATGTTATATGATGACATGTAGTCAGACTAGTTGTAGCCACGCACATCACACAGGCTTTTACAGTATCTTTCATGCGATTACATTTGGCATATCCAGATCTAAGCAATCTATAATAGGATGAAAAGACCGGCATCCTTCACATTATTGGCGAACACTGTTCATAGAAACAAGCAATTCAACCATTCTGTGGGTAAATCAAAAGTGCCACTGGAATATTTTTCACTACCCCAATCATACACGCAAAAAGGCGCGACGCCACCATAGGGGCAGGTATGGATGGCTGCCTCGGGTGGCTGGAAAGTGTGCACCTAGTTTGAGTCGTCTAGGTTGGCCTAGGCTAGTTTTGTTCATCCCAACGCATGAGTAGGCAATGTAAAAAATGAAGAAAAATGTTTCAGTTTGGATGGGCCAATAACGTAAGTGCAAGGCAGGACCTATAGCAGGCTCGTGGCCCAAACGAGCGCCTCCCATATCGATCTACAGCAGGAAAATTCCCAATTCGTTCGCTCAAGCCTCTAGTCTGGTCCGCTCCTAACCTATCCGCCGCTTGACAGACTGACACAACATTTCCTCTCGCCCTCGTTGGAGGGAGGTCGTCCGGCTTCAAGCGAATGGAAGGACAAGAAGATGAAGATCCAACCCTGGGTGTAGCCTGCGTGGGAGGCAGCGGCGGTAGCACGGGCATGACATCGAGCTTGCGCAAACGGACTATCACAACTTGCAAGAGGAGCATGCGCAACGAGCAGGTACATCACATCCCTGATTATATCTAATTCAACTGTTCAATTTCTGGCCAATAGTTAAACCTGACGGTGTTGTAAAACTGCTTGTATGTAGGGAATCTATGAGAAAATGAAACCAATTTCTTCTTATTTTATAACTCCCCCAATCAATACCGAATCGGCTGAATCGATGTATCTAATCAAGTTTCGTGCAAACATACAAGCTCATGTTGTTCTTGAGCTCAAGTGTCTAATGAATGCATCGCTAATGAAAGATTTGATGCAAACATTGTACATGCTCCTGGTGATGAACATATAGTGTCTATTGAGGGATCTAATGCAAGCATTTTGCAAGCTCCCATTGAAGGATTTAGTGTCTAATGATGATCTGCTATGTTGAGAGAGACATAGAGATTTGCAGGCATTGATGACAAGCAAATTATAGTACATTTTTATGGCTTGAGGAAACGTCGAGGCCATCTACCAGAAAGTCCATGTATCATGACAACATAGCATAAATACTTTTCTAATCTGTTGTTTGAAAATATTGGCATACTTGTGCAGGATACATATATTGATATTCAGTTTGCGCACTGGTTATAGGTGCAATTACAGTTTGATATTTTCAGCCAGAGAACGAATAATTCAAGCAGGTACAGACCATGTTAGTAGTCCTTGTACACAATGTTGCATTTTTTGTTTTTTGTTGCTTACATCATTTAGTGTTTTATAATCTAAACTACTTTGGATTATTAGCTGGTTTTCAAAGTGCATGTAGCTTCACATTTCTCAAGTTATGTTGATTTCCGGAGTGCAAGTGCATTCGTATTTTTTAAGTTAAATGTTCTCCCCTGGTAACTTGAATTTGTGGATCCGCCACTTCACACAAATCATACACGCAGGACAGTACGAATTAAATCAAAATGCAGGGTCTTACGCTAGCTCGCTGTACAGTCTCACGACAGCTATGCTTGCGCTTGGGATATTCCATGTACAAGTCCATGTTACCACTTGCTTGGATGTGCTGGCCTTGAGCTCCTTGCATCCCCCTCTGCATTTTCTACACGGTGAATAGCTGATCAAATAAGAGGAATCGACCTTGCTGTTGTACCGGAGGACAGATACTTACAAGGTTATACGGGTGTGCAGGATGTGTACTAGATCCCGTAGCGCCGTCATGCTACGCTAAAAATGGTTTTGCTTGTTTTAGATGATATCTCCAATAGAAATAAGAGTTAAAGTTAGAGTTGCATAGGCGTGTAAGCTAAGAGAGCAGTGAAAGGACATCCAAATATCGTCGGAACAGTGCACAAGGGGGTGATGTGTGGATACCTAGTTCGGGCCGGCATTTGGGCATGCTCGCCTAGCTAGAGTGCGGGTCACTTCAAAGCCGTTGAGGGTGATGCGCTGGCGTTGTCTGGCCACGCACGGATGCAGATCTTGAGTGGCAGCGGAGCGCTAGGATGCAGTGGATGAGACAGTTAGTGAAGCCCCAACAGCCTAGGGGGGCGGAGGTGCGATGATGTGCTCGGTGAAGTAGCCCCGATGAGGTGGGAGACAACGTGGGTGAAGCGCACCTGATGCGGTGGAAGTCAGTGTCTATGAGGCACGTCGGTTGCGGCGGCCGACACTGTCGGTGGACCACCTGGTGCGATGGACGAGGGCGTAGATGAGGTAGCTCCGGTGCGGCGGTGAAGCGCGACCGTCTTCTTCGTCGCCGTCGTCCGGCACAGAGGTGCGGAAAGAGACGAGACGAGGGGTGATTCAAACTTTGCTTGGGTGCCGAAGGGGACGGTGGAGAAGGGAGATTTTGCAGGGCTGGAATTGGGGCCGCCAGATATTTCAATCCGAAACATGGAAACACGAACTTATTTTGTCGTTGTCCTATTTTTGGGGGCGAGGGGGAGGGAGGTAGGGGGTGGGTGGCTGCATTCTAAGCGTCCGTACGACACATGCGACCACCACGACACGACCCTGGTCTGCCTAGTGCACCTACATTTGAGAATGCAAACAAATCTTCTTTCATTTGCAAACGAATCTGTATGTATTATCATGCCCGTGTTTTCCTTCCAAATAATTAGTCATTTGAAATGAGATACTATAAATTAATTAATGACGAGTTATTTGAAAAACAAATCGAAACGGCATCCACACTAACGTGGATTAGAGTGTGTGTCACATAATTATTTATTTGAATTAGAGTGTGTGTCAGATAGCGATCTCCAATTCTGATGTGGATTTCACATTTCATGGTATCCATGCTACTTTTTTAATACAAATTCATATGTATATGATAAACACCATGGTAGTGAGAAAAATTTGGATGGATTCAAACATATGACCTACAAAATAGCACAACAATGGAGTCAATATCAACTTTTCCAAACCTCGTATGGCACGAATTCAAAATAATTACCCATATGCATGGTCCTCGGTTCAAATCTTACAATGTACACCGAATTGAGACATCGATATTAAGTCTCGTACTATCTACATTCAAATGTTGTTTTTAGCCCCACCCACCCCCCCTCGGCACACATGCTACATACTTCCTATATCGGTCAATCTTCCTCTCCTAACCACCTTAGGAAGCTATTTTTTTCACACATGTTCATTCTTTCTCTCCATGATTCGATCTCTAGCTCTCTCAACTACACAAATCCCTTTTTCCACTCTGTTACCAAATGTATTTACCTCACACACCCGCAATTGCAACCCATGCCGAGCTCTCTCTCTCTCTCCCTCCCGCCCTCTCTCGCTAGATACATGCATTGCCTATCTAGCCCCCCAACCTCTCGTGCGCACACACGCACATTGTCTATCTAGGTCACTCCATCGATAATGTCTCACTCTTTCTTTCGCAAGGCGGGCCACACTCTCTCAATCTCGCTCTCTTTATCTGAGTCTCGATTAACCTCATCAAATGATATATCTCCCTGTCCGGGCCTCCATCGACACACTCTATACTCTCTCATGCAGATTGTCTATCCAGGTCAGTCCATCCAAGCCGCCCCCACTCTTTCAACCTCATGGCGGGCCAAGCTCGCTCAATCTCTCTCTCCCTCCCTCCCTCTCTCTCTCTCTCTCTCTCTCTCTCTCTTTGTATGTCTTGATTGACCTCGCTCTTTCTCGGACACAATGATATATCTCCATGTTTGAGCCCAATTCGACACATTCATATTGTATACTCTCTCACGCGCGTTGTCAATCTAGGTCACTCTCTCCAACCCGTCTCACTCTTTCGATTGCACGACAACCCACACTCGCTCAATCTCTCTACCTTTCTATATGTAATCGATTGACCTTGCTTCCTCCCACGCACAAAACATATCTACATGTCTGTGACTTGATCATCTCTCAAGCTCTATCTTACAGCCCTCACCCTTCCCAAAAGCTCAATCGAACAATATCTCTGCAGAGCATATATATATATATATATATATATATATATATATATATATATATATATATATATATATTTCAATGAATGTCAGACCACACTCTCTTTGTCTCTCTATCTATATGTCTCTCGATTGACCTCGCTTTCTCACGCCGTATCTTCCACACATTGAAGCTACCTCTCCATCCCTCACAAAGCCGGAGCTATTTACATTGCGACGGGGACTCCAACCTTGGATTAATTTGTGTACACTACTGTAGGATGCTGCTAACGCGACACTACGATCAGAAACCCTTCGAGAAACTGTGTGCGATGCAATGATCGGAAACAGTGGTGTAGGAAAACCATCAGAAATGTATAAAACGTTTTTGAGGACGGATGCATCAAACATGGTTCAGGTTTTAGTTGCGTGTGCTATGAAGGGCATACGGTTCAGTTCAATTAACTGTCTACGATCAAGAGGAACAAAAGAAATGGGCAGCCAGATGAAGGTGTGTGCGCTGTACAGCATACGGTTCACTCAGATGAACTGTTTGTGATTAGACAACACAAAAGAAACAGACAGTCCGATCAAGGTGTGTGCAATGTACAGCATATGGTTCACTCGGATGAACTGTTTGTGATTAGGCAAGAGAACAGAAATGGTTCAATATAACAAGATGTGTGTGATACGCGGCAAATAGGTCTGTAATGAGAAATGTGTGCGAAGACCGATAATAACGCAGACGATTGACTCTAAAAGACGTATGTGATATGCTCTGTCTACACAACATCTATTGGCCATTGTGGGATGGGCGGTCATCCGGATACGCCATAAGGATACGAAGAGGCATTCCTATCAGCAAGGACTAGTTGTTCTACCAGTAGCTCATGTAAGAAAACTATCAAGTTAAGTGTGCACAGGTTGGACCAGCCATCGGATGGGTGACTGGATGGGAAGTTGTGTCGATGTTAAATTCGGTGATGGGATGGGTCATTTCAGTCAAATGACCGAAATGCCCCATTCCCTCAGCTAATTTAACATCGAGGTCCTTGCTTTTTTATTTTTTTATTTTTTAACATATGTTAAAGAAGGTACACCACATTACTTTTTGACAATGTGCGATACGTGGCATACAGTTGATCCATCAGACCTATTTGTGATGGAATAGGCCGTGTGTGTTGTGGGCAAATTCTTTCTAGTATTCAACCATTTGGGATTGATGAATTCGTCACCGACGGGATCCCTAGTGTGGTCTGTGTTCATCTGATCATCATCTACTTCCTGTGCTAGCTCGATGCTAAGTTTCCATTAATTGATGGCGTTTTATGAACACGCCATCGTTTCCCGCCATTTCCACACCTGTTTCTCGTCACCCTGCTATATTGTGCATAGGGGGCGCGCGACGCATGGAGGCGACAAGCGCAGCCTGTAGCACATCCACCTTTTCCAAGCAGGCCAACCCACCAAAGCACCGCCTCTGCTATCAACCTCGTCGACGAGGAAAACAAGCAGGCGCCACGGCCCGTTGAGGCCGAGGCGCTCCCCGGCAACGCGATGGACGACGCTGTGGTGCGCGTCATCGCCAGGGTTGAGCAAACCTTTGGCGCATGGCGCTTGAGCGTCGCAGATCAAGATAGGCATGTCAGCTCGCCGCACAACATGATCGATGGCCCGCCGCAGAGCAAGCTAGGCGTGTCCGCGCTGATAGGCTGCGGCTCACCGCACGGCGAGACCATTGGAGCACTGCAGAGCGAGAGGCGTAGCGCGCCGCACAGCAAGAGCGAATCCATCAGCGCTTGCCTGCTGTCGACACAGCGTCGCACCTGGGTACACGTCCGGTCAGTACCCCCATTCCTCGCCGGGAGTGGGCAGAGGCCGTTAGCACCGTTCGCTTGGGTGCCACCGTTCGCCTTGTTGACGGCCCGCTGGATGCCAATGCGCTGGTCCATAGACTCGACCGCCTCCTTGGCTCAGGTGTCCACCTGGGCGCAGTAGAGGAACATGGTCGTCGCATCCTCGAGCTGGTGATCTCCGATGAAATAGCCAACTTGGAGCTCGAGATCGTGCTCCAGATGTACCGCGAGCGTGTCGACCGCTTGGACGAACGCGTGCACGAGTTTAGGCAGAGCCAAGAGCTACCCTGGGCAAGGGCTGCTGGTCATGGTCTCATGGACGCGTTTTATTTTTAAAAGTTGTTTCGACGTGGATAGCTTTGTATTCACAGCAATCATAGTATTGCTCTATTTATTGCTCTGTTTCAGTGTGTGTACTCTATTTTCCATTGTTATATGTTCTGTTTCAATGTGTGTATATACACTTTCCATTATGTATATGTGGATGATAACAGCTAGATTCAAATTAGTATACAAAAACAGAAAAAATGGAATTCATAATATATATATTAATAGTTCATTAGATCATCATAGAATATATATATACATATATATATATATACATATATATATACATATATATATACATATATATATATATATAATATCATCACATATACGTGATGATACTTAACTACTAGGTACAATGCATAAAATTGAAAACGAACAATACTAAAACTAATAATCCCTCCTGGGGCCAGTATTCCGGCAGCCCCTCGCCAGCAGCTACCCTGGTGTGCGGCGTCTTCCCAGTGCGGAGGCAGTACTCCGACTCCTCCGCTCGAAGCGCTTGACGTACCGATCTGCCTCTTCGAGCAGACGCGCGTGGCCGATCATGCCGTTTCATTGGGTGCCCACCGGAGCTCCTCGTCGGTGGCACCCTGGAGCTTATCGGCCCACCTAAATGCAGCGACGAGGCGCCCAGTGCCTATGACCTTCCTCGTGAAGTAACCGTCTTCGTACACCTCCTCGGCACGATGACGCGCCCGCCCCCAAAGCTCCGCCGGCTCCTTTTGTCCAGGCGGCATCACAGGCTTGACAGGCTGCCTGGTACCTGGCTTCCTACTCCGCCATCTCCTTCTTGAACGCCACTTGCCTTGCTTTCTCAGCCGGTGGCAGCGACTTCCATAGACAAAGATTGTAATGGCCCCAAAGCCAATCCAAAGTTGGGGGGGGGGGGGTCTGGCGCAAACTAATCAGGTGGCGCCTAGGGGTCCTCATCGCTGCTAATCGAGTGAGCGTCCTCGGGGGGCGGTGACTCCTTGTCGGCGCATGGGCAAACCGGCGGTGCCATTGCAGAGATTTCAGAGAGAGAGAGAGAGAGGGCGAGCGAGGGGAGGATGTAGATGAGAATGCAGGCGGGAATACGTGAGCAAGGTAGTATTTACTGGCGGCCGGAATCTAGATCAACGGGGACCGTACACACGCCGGTCGCAGGAATTTACGAGTACTGTAGTTGGAATTACACACAATTCCCGCAGCAAATCTGTGTGTCAACATAATAGCTGGCGGCTTCCAATACAGAACTGTATCTGATTAATGATCCCCGCCAATCACCTACCAAACCTCGAGCCACGAGATAGAGTGCCAATCGTGTGGGGGCTGGTTGTCCTGCCAGATCTTTACATTTTCTTTTTTGCACACGAGATATTTACATCGTCTGCTGATTTTTTAACTCGCACACAAGTACATAAAAATATGATTTTTCAAACCGTTTTGGTTAGGCGTTGCATGTAGATGTAGTTCAAATTTGAATTACAGTCATTAAATTGTTAGAAAATTACTTAAATGTCTTTAAAAGGTCAAATGACCCCTGAATATTTCCAAATTTTCACATGACAGTTGTATTAGTGCACGTTAAACGTAGGAAATTTTTTTAAGGCCGTAAGAGGAAGCTATCTCCTGTCCGTCAGCAAACATGCATTGTTCCCTCTTGGAACCACGAACCTTCTGGTGAGTTGCTCCGGTTTGTGAGGGGTGTGTGTCCAAACTTTCATCATACAGGCCAATTTTTGTACCACATCATCTTGGTGACATGACATTAAATCAAGCAAGGTTTCATGTTTTTCTGATCAATTTTTATTTTTTTTGGGATTAAAATGCCATGGCATGCACTCCATGCACGTGCCCATGCCTTGACACCAATATGTTTGAAAATTCCTTCGAATTTACTGCACATGGAATTAACTCGCACACAAGTACACAAAAATATGATTTTTCAAACCGTTTTGGTTAGGCGTTGCATGTAGATGTAGTTCAAATTTGAATTACGGTCATTAAATGGTTAGAAAATAACTTAAATGTCTTTAAAAGGTCAAATGACCCCTGAATTTTTCCAAATTTTCACACGCCAGTTGTATTAGTGCACGTTAAACGTAGGAAAAATTTGAAGGGAAGAGGAAGCTATCTCCCGTTCGTCATCAAACATGCATTGTTCCCTCTCGGAACCATGAACCTTCTAGCGAGTTGCTCCGTTTGTGAGGGGTGCGTGTCCAAACTTTCATCAAACATGCCAATTTCTTTACCACATCATCTTGGTGGCATGACATTACATCAACCAAGGTTTCATGTGTTTCTCATCATTTTTCTATTTTTGAATTAAAATGCCATGTCACTCCATGCATACCTATGCATGTCTGCATGTCGTGAGACCAATATGTTTGAAAATTCCTTCTAATTTACTGCACATGGAATTAACTCGCATACAAGTACACATATATGATTTTTCAAAATGTTTGGTTAGGCTTGCACGTAGATGCAGTTCAAATTTGAATTACGGTCATTAAATGGTTAGAAAATCACGTAAATGTCTTTAAAAGGTGAAATGACCCCTGGAATTTTCCAATTTTTCACATTACAGTTATAGTAGTGCACGTTAGACATAGAAAAAATTTGAAGGCCATAAGAGGAAGCTATCTCCCGTTGGTCATCAAACATGCATTGTTCCCTCTCGGAACCACGAACCTTCTAGCGAGTTGCTCCAGTTTGTGAGGGGTGTGTGTCCAAACTTTCGTCAAACATGCCAATTTCTTTACCACATCATCTTGGTGGCATGACAGTACATCAACCAAAGTTTCATGTGTTTCTTATTTTTTTGGAATTAAGATGTCATACCACTCCATGCATACGTATTCGTGCATTTGTGTCCATGTCGTGATACAAATATGTTTGAAAATTCCTTCTAGTTTACTGCACATGGAATTAACTCGCACACAAGAACACAAATATGATTTTCCAAACCGTTTCGGTTACGCGTTGCATGTAGATGTAGTTCAAATTTGAATTATGGTCATTAAATGGCTATAAAATCACTTAAATATCTTTAAAAGGTCAAATGACCACTAGAATTTTCGAATATTTCACATTACAGTTGTAGCAGTGCACGTTAGACATAGAAAAAAAATTGAAGGCCGTAAGAGGAAGTTATCTCCCGTTCGTCATCAAACATGCATTGTTCCCTCTCGGATCCACGAGCCTTCTAGTGAGTTCCTCCGGTTTGTGAGGGGTGTGTGTCCAAACTTTGGTCAAACATGCCAATTTTTTTACCACATCATCTTGGTGGCATGTCATTACATCAACCAAGGTTTCATGAGTTTCTGATTTTTTTTTATTGTTGGAATTAAAATGCCATGTCACTCCATGCTTAATTGGGTCATAGCCATCAGACCAATATGTTTGAAAATTCCTTCCAATTTACTGCACATGGAATTAAATCGCACACAAGTACACGAAATATGAGTTTTCAAACCATTATGGTTAGCTGTTGCATGTACATGTAGTTCAAATTTCAATTACGGTCATTAAATGGATAGAAAATCACTTAAATGTCTTAGAAGGTCAAATGACCCCTGAAAGTTTACAAAATTTGACATGACAGTTGTATTAGTACTACAAAATTTCTCGTTCATTTGAAACACCATCCGTTGGCACTTTATTCCAAATTCGTCTTTCACAGCTAATAAA
The DNA here is from genome assembly GCA_021605145.1 of Aegilops bicornis. Lineage (NCBI taxonomy): Eukaryota > Viridiplantae > Streptophyta > Magnoliopsida > Poales > Poaceae > Aegilops > Aegilops bicornis. The sequence goes on from CM038670.1 coordinate 460,578,695, forward strand.
AAATATCTACAGCATCACACACAGTGTTTTCTAGGAACCATTTGCGATGAAAATATCCGGGTCTATTTAAGTCTCCCTCCTTAAGCTTCACCGGCTCATCTGCTCTAGTGCCGGCAACCCCCGAATCCACGAATCCCGATCCCCATTCCCGCACCCTCTTCTTGCAAATATGACGTCATGGAAACGCTTCGTGAAGGCTCGTACGATGGCCGCGTCCCCCCAAGCGCCGCCACCTATGCCGAGAGCGCGGCCGCCTACGCGAGAGTGCCACCGCATCCTCATTGAGCGCCGCCGCTTCCGCCGAGAGGGCATCTGCGGCAGCATTTAGGGTAGCTGCAGCAGCCGAGACGGCTGCAGATGCTGCTGCAACGGCGGCTGCAAACACCGAGAGCGCTCGAGCTGCCATCCATGCCGCTGATGTCGCCCTGTCCCGGGTCGAGGCCATCCACGCCAAGATCAAGGATGCACACGCGAAGATATTCCAGGCCACCTCGGACTCCAGCATGCAACCCACGTCTGAAAAGGCGGCGGTGTCCATGGAGCACCTGCTTCCTCATGAGGTCGCCAAAGCGGGAGCTGGAGATGCAGGAGGCGGCGGAGATCGAGGAGCGCCGGGAGGAGGAGTTGCGCATGGCTGAGGTCGAGGTAGAGAAGAGTGTGTCCGTCGAGGAATCAGCGGTGGAGTACCAACACGAGCTCTGGCACAGCCACTACTACGAGTACTACAACCTTGAGGGCAGTGCCGAGGACGAGCACGATGACAAGGACGAGGACAAGGACGCGGTCGACTTCAGCATGGGGGATGCGAAGTCCACCAATGGCGGCATGTTTCCAGGACAAGTCATCTACGTCTCATCTCACACCGGTGATGCATAGGCCGGCGCGGCGGCGGATTTTTAATTATGCGTACTTAGGCTTGTTTTTAATGCTGGTCTTTTGTTAGAGCAATATTTAGCTCGACTGGCTCTGTGTAATTACTAAAATTGCTCGATTCAGTAAGTGTGGTCTGTCTGCTGTACACTCTTTTGTGTGCCAAAATTAGCAAGCGATGTTAAATTATGCAATGACGTACCAGGGGAAATTTCCACCGAAATTTGATTATCAAACTCATCCCATGCGCGTAAAGCAGAAGAATCGTTTGTGATGCACACAATCATTCAAAGTGAATGGTCTGGCGGCACCGCGCGCGTTGAAAGTGAATGTGTCCATGCCTTGAGACCAAAATTTGAATTATCAAACTCATCCCATGCACGTAAAGCAGAAGAATCATTTGCGATGCACACAATCATTCAAAGTGAATGGTCTGGCGGCACCACCGCGCAAAGTTTCCCTCCACATTCCCAAAATTTTGGTCTACCGCCAAAATATCTACCCCTGCCCCTTCCCCACCCCCTTTTCTCCCCGACCACAAGTTACATTTCCCTTGTTTCCTCCTTCCTTCCTTCCTTGCTAAGCTATAGCCGCTTCCTCGCTCTCGCCGTCTCGCGTCCTACCGCCGGGATCGCCATGGTCTTCTTCAAAGACATCGCCAGCGGTTCCTCCTCCGGTGACTACTCCTTCACCACCCGGGTATGCCTCTCTTCTCTCTCTATCACGCTATGACTTGGAATGAAGGATTTTTATGCGGAGGTCGATTTGAGTCGTTTCATCCTCTTGTAGCTCCCTAAGACTATCAGTGGCAACGAATGGAGCGGGGTGGCTGAAGATCTATCTGCTCGTTGTCACCATCAATCTCCATGCGTGAAGCTACTTGCGTTTGATTACTGTGGACACCGGGGGTTCTGCATGTGCAGAAGGTTAGACCCTCTTTCATTGTTACAAATCATTTGTTAGATGTGATTCGTATAATCGCCACGGTCCCAACCCATTCATACCGCACCTTCAACCAAACGCATCCTAAGACAAAGGTCACAGCTTTGTACCCAGTATCTTAAATTATTGCCATCTCATCAGCGGTGCCATTAGAAAATTATTTGGCACCGCTTCAGTAGTTTGTGTAGCCAACTTTGATCCACACATCCGAGCAGCCAAGCAGTAAAATACTAAATCTTTATGGCACGAAGGAACTAGGCATCCGAGCAACTACGTGCTCCGGAGTCCGGGTCCCTGATTTTTTTCCCGCTGCATAGGCTCGCCAGTTCAGGGCACCAGTGCAAGATGTAGCAACAGTTGTCTTTACACCAGTTTCAGCATACATAGTGGACGGCCTTTGTGCTATTAGTTGTATGTTACTAAATTTGTGCATGTACACACCTGTTAGTATCAATTTGTTGTCATCCAAACACTGTCACTATGCTGTTGCAGTTATATTTACCTTCCTCATAAAATCTTCAATTTGTTATTTATTGTACATGAGTAAGAACTTGTAGTGTTGTTGTAGTTAATTATAGCTTCTGATGTTCCAGAATTTGGTTGTTGTCTCAGTACCAATTATTTCATTTGCACATTGATCTTTTTGAGAAGATATGTCATAATGTAAGTGCATCTAGTGCCCCTTAGTGATTTTGGTGTGTTGAAGACTTATAGGTTAAGGGACTAATGTGTTTATGAGTGTACACACCTCTATAAGTCTATGAGGAGTTTGATATTTACAGAGAAAGTTGACCCCTAAAAATGAAGTTCTTCGACTGAAGACTTTGATATTCTGAAGACTTTCTGAAGACTTTGAAAGTGAAGAAATTGGTGTAACCTTGAAGACTTGGTATTCATTTGAGGAACATGAAGCGTGAAGACTTCTCTTTTCATAGTTTCGTTTTCTCTTTCTTGAGTCATAGGAAACACCGCATCGTTAAAGGGGTCGAGGAAATACTAAGGAAAAATTTCCATGTGATGCTCAACTCAAAATCCTACACCTACCAATCCTTCGAGTGAAGCCTTTGAAAATCTCATACAGCTCAGTCAATTTCTTCAAAGGATGTAGATGAAGTTCTTCCGGTCACCGAGGAATTTGTTCCGACCGAGGAGTTAGGAATTAAATCGGTCAGATTGCCTACACAAAGGAGGAACATGATAGCCCCGAGGAATTTGAGAGTCAAATTTCCGACCGTTGTTGTGCTTGCGCCACTATCCCAAAATATCTTATCCACCTAACGGTCATATCATTGAAGGGCATTTATGTCTTATCATGTCGGGCTGCTCCCTAGGCTATAAATAGTCACCCTCACAACCACTAGCTGGTTGGCTGCTCCGAGAGAACTTGACACTTGTCATTTGAGAGCAACCCATCCTCCGAGGACTTTGACCAAAAATCATCGAGTGAGAAAAAACCCAAAAACCAAACCCCTACAAACCCAAAGTGATTGAGCATCACTGAAGAGATTGATCCTGCGTGGATCCGACACTTGTTACCTTTGAAGACGGTGCTTCTTGCAGACGGTTAGGCGTCATGGTCTAGAGCATCCAAGAGGAATTGTGGATCGCTGAGTGACCAAGTCTGTGAAGGTTTGGAAGTCGCCTGAAGACTTACCACGAGTGATTGGAAGAGGTCTGTGTGACCTTAGTTCAAGGAGAATACGGTGAGGCCTTGGTGTCCTAAGCTGCGTGCTCAGCGACTGGGTGTCCGGGACTGTGTGTCCCCGAGTTTAAATACTCAGCCGCTCCAACCAGACGCATAACCGAGACAGCAGCTTGGAACTGGTCTACCAAATCATTGTCTTCACCAACCTAACGGGTTCTATTTCCTCAACTCTTTCATTTCCTCATTCTTGTGTTGAGTGTTTGTTCATATCTGTGTTTGAAGACTTTGACTCAAGACTTTCTCAATTTCCTCGGTTCAATTCTTCATCCATTTGTCTTCATCTTGTGCTATCCTGTGTTTACGCTTTTCAGACTCTTTGATTGTCTTCATTTCATCATGATGACCATGGCCGCATTCTCTTATGCTTACTTCTGAGTACTTATTCCACTGCAAGTAGTTCTTCACTTAGGAATTTCCTCACCGGCAAATTCCTCATTGAAGAATTCATAAAAATCGCCTATTCACCCCCCTCTAGTCGATATAACACACTTTCAATTGGTATCAGAGCAAGGTACTCCCTTTTTCTGTGTGATTTTGGTTTAACCACCGGAGTTTTAGTTATGTCGACCGCAGATATGAAGAAAGTGACATGCCCTATCTTTGACGGTCATGATTATCCCAAGTGGAAGGCCATGATGAGGAAGCGCCTCATGGCAATGAACAGCGAGCTGTGGACCATCACTGAGATTGGTCTTACCGATCTATGCAAGACGGCGAACGCAGATCATATTCGCAAGTACACTCGACTTGACATCATGGCGAAGGATATCATCTGTTCCTGCCTATCTAGAGATGAATTCAAGCGCATTATGCATCTTTGCAATGCGAAGCTTATCTGTTCCTGCCTAGCTCAACAAATCAGCGCTTCTCAGGAAGAATTTGTTCCTCCATGCTTAAAGTGCATTGAACGTGAATCTGCTAATTCTTCACCTGAATGTTCAAATGCTTCAACTGTTACAAATTCTTCACCTGCTCCTGATACCACTAATTCCTCATCTGAGGACATTTCTAGTATCACTGACGATGCAGGGCTGAAGGAATTGTACATGACAGGCATGTACAAAAGCCTCAAAGGGCATCAGATTCTTTGTGATGTGCTTGAAAAGCAGATTCTCAACAGGAACACTAGGAAAGAGGGTATTGCCTTTGAGAGGAAACTCAATGCTGATGGAACATATTGGAAGCCCCGAAAGCGGTACCCCAAAACCTCCTGGGTTGCTACAAAGGGACCTCCAGTTGATCCATCTAACTTATCTGGCTTTATATGTGAATCTCCTCATTCTTCTGATGAGTCATTTGACTCCAACTATAAATTGTTCAAAAATCAGAATGGTGAAGTATTTGCTAGATATGTTGGCACTAACTGCAGGAACGGTTCCCCTATGAAGAAAATATGGGTTCCCAAGAAGTGCCTTGAAAGTCTTCAGGTGAATGTCCTCATGACACCACCGGTGAAGAATAGGAACCTTAGATCAAACTCTTCATATGGACCAAATTCTTCATATGGATCCAAGTCCTCATACGGACCAAATTCCTCACATGGATCAAAGTCCTCATATGATTATCATCGTGCTAACAACTCTGTTTCGCAGGGTAGAGCTAAGGGCTATGAATATGTGCATTATTATTCAAACCAATATGTTCATAAGTCCTCGAAGAATTTCTCTGCTTATTCATATGCTTAGCCTAACCTCTCTTATGTGAAACGAAATGGATTGGCTTCTATGCCACCATTATTATATGGAGCTCGCAGAGTGATGAACTCTTTGCCACCCCTTCAGATGTGGGTGGTGAAGAAAAAGAACTAATCTCTTCTGCAGGGTCAGGTCTCTAGACGTGCTTTAACGTCTGATGCATTTGCTGGGGACCTGACAACATTGCCTGAAAGGACGCAGGCTAATCATGAAGAAATGAACTTTCATTTCACACGTCCTCATACTGCTATATCTGTTTTACTGCTTGATGAAATTCATCTGATGAAATTGATATCATATTCTTCACTAATGAAGTATATGAGATCGTAAGTTGCACTAATTCATCTGCAGAATGATCAACCCAAAGCCAATGAGTGGGTCCTCGATAGTGGATGTACAAATCACATGACTGGTGACAAGAATCTATTGATGGATGCTCCCTTATCACCGTCACATCTGAAGCATATCATCTTTGATGACAAAGGCAAAAGTCGGGTATTGGGTCTTGGTAAGGTTGCGATCTCTAAGGACATACACATGGACAAAGTCATGCTTGTTGAGTCCTTAGGATACAACCTCATGTCAGCCTCAATGCTTTGTGATCTTGATATGGTTGTTGTCTTTGGCAAGTATCGTTGTGTTGTGATCATGGAAGCTGACAATTCCAAAGTCTTCGAAGGCTTTAGGAGAGGAGACTTGTATATTGTTGATTTCTCTACAGAACCGCAACTAGTCGTGTCTCTAATTGCAAAAGCTTCAGAAGGCTGGATATGGCATCAACGACTTGGTCATGCAGGCATGAGGAATTTGCACACGCTTGCGAAGAAGAAGCATGTCATTGTCATTGAAAATGTCAAATTCCTCAAGGATCACTTGTGTGGAGCCTGTGAAGCTGGAAAAATGACCAAGGCCAAGCATCAAGCGAAGATTATCATGACCACTACTCGTCCATTCGAATTGCTTCACATGGACCTCTTTGGTCCTAATCATTTCTCAGCAGTCACTAATGATGCATCTCTATATGGCTTTGTTATTGTTGATGATTACTCTCGTTACACATGGGTACACATTGTTACTTACAAACATGAAGTGCAGGAAGTCTTCAAACGATTTTCCTCGAGGGCTTCAACCAACTTTGGTGTGAAGATCGTGCACATCAGGAGTGACAATGGAACTGAGTTCAAGAATTCCGGTCTTGATGACTATCTTGATGAACTTGGTATTACTCTTGAGTTATCTGCTCCCTATACTCCTCAGCAAAATGGCGTCGTGGAGTGCAAGAACAGAACTCTTGTTGAGATGGATCGCACTATGCTTGATGAATACAAAACGCCTCGTCGTTTTTGGATTGATGCAATTGATACTGCGTGCCACATCATCAACATAGTATATCTTCACAAATTCTTCAAGAAGACTGCCTATGAACTCCTCACTGACAAGAAACCCAATGTGAGTTATTTCAAAGTCTTGATTGCTAAATGCCGGATTAGAGATCCTCATCACAATGCTAAATTTGCACCGAAAGCACATGAAGGTTTTATGCTTGGTTACGGAAAGGACTCGCACACCTACAGAGTCTTCAACATCGCTCTTCACCAGATTGTTGAAACTGTAGATGTGCGGTTCGATGAAACTAATGGCTCGCAAAGAGAGCACCTACCTTCTGTGATAGATGAACCAGCACAAGAGGAATCTATCAAGTTCAAGGCTACTGGGATGTAATTCCTACTAAAGAATCTGCTGAAGAATTCATTCCAGAACGCGAAGAACGTCGAGCTGATGCACCTGAAGATAATGCTGAAGAGAATGGTGCTGAAGAAAATGCTGATCAAATTCCTCGACGACAACCAGCTCATCCTCGCGTTGCAAAAGAAGTGCAAGTTGACAGGATCATCAATGACATTGAAGCGCCAGGTCCTCTCACATGCTCAAAAGCTTCACATTTATCTAACTTTTGTGGGCACTATGCTTTTGTCTCCATCACAGAGCCCACTAAGGTAGATGAAGCATTTCTGGAGCCTGAGTGGATTCAGGCAATGCAAGAAGAATCACATAAGTTCGAGCTCAACAATGTCTGGGAACTGGTCAAACGTCCAGATCCTCGCAAGCATAATATCATTGGCACAAAGTGGATCTACCGCAACAAGCAAGATGAAAATGGCCTTGTGGTGAGGAATAAGGCACGACTTGTAGCTCAAGGCTACACACAGGTTGAAGGAATTGATTTCGATGAAACTTTTGCACCTGTTGCTAGACTTGAGGCTATACGCATTTTACTTGCTTATGCTAACCATCATAATATCACTTTATATCAAATGGATGTGTAAAGTGCACTCCTCAATGGTAAGCTTGAGGAAGAAGTATATGTTGCTCAACCCCCAGGTGTTGACGATCCAAAGAATCCCGACAACGTCTTCAAACTCAACAAGGCCCTCTATGGCCTCAAACAGTTCTACCAGGCGTGGTATGATACATTGAAGGAATTCTTCGTGAAGAATGGCTTCACACCCGTTCACTCGACCCTACTCTCTTTACTAAATCATATGATGGTGAATTGTTTGTGTGCCAAATATATGTTGATGATATTATCTTTGGCTGTACTGACCAACGTTATAGTGATGAATTTGCCTATATGATGAGTGAAGAATATCAAATGTCTATGATGGGAGTATTGAAATTCTTCTTAGGTCTTCAAATTCGTCAACAACACAATGGCATATTCAGATCTCAGGAGAAATACCTCAAAGATGTTACGAAGAAATTCGGCATGCAAGATTGCAACGGCGCTAAAATTCCTATGCCCACAAAGGGACATATATGCACTGATGAAAATGGCATTGACTTTGATCACAAGGTATACCGCTCCATGATTGGTTCTCTATTGTACTTATGTGCATCTAGGCCAGATATAATGCTTAGTGTTTGCATGTGTGCCCGATTTCAAGCTACACCGAAGGAATCACACCATAAGGTCAGTGAAGCTTATTCTTCGATATCTAGGTCACACACCAACACTAGGATTATGGTACCCCAAGGGCTCTACATTTGATCTCATTGGATATTCTGACTCTGACTATGCTGGTGATCGTGTGGACCGCAAGTCAACATCTGGTACTTGTCATTTCCTCGGACGATCTTTGGTCTGTTGGTCCTCGAAGAAATAGAACTGCGTATCACTGTCTACTGCAGAAGCTGAGTACATTGCTGCCGGCTCTTGTTGTGCTCAATTGTGGTGGATGAAGCAAACTCTCAAGGACTACGGCATCAACGTGAAGAATGTGCCTCTCTACTGTGACAATGAGAGTGCCATCAAGATTGCTCACAACCCAGTTCAGCACTCGAAGACAAAGCACATTCAGATTCGTCATCATTTTCTTCGTGATCATGTGTTGAAGGGCGACATCTCCATCGAGCATGTGAAGACTGAAGAACAGCTAGCCGATATCTTCACGAAGCCCTTGGATGAGAAGAGATTTATCAAGTTGCAGTGTGAGCTAAATATCTTAGAATCTTCAAATGTTCTTTGAAAAGAACACACATCCTGACACTTACGCAAATTGATGACTTAGATGTGCAACACATGAAGAAACTTTTTTCTTCAATCAATGAAGAATAACACTCTAAGTGTGAAGAAATTAATGAAGAATTTGATTCTCAGAACCCTACGACAATTGTACGCGGTGTCTGAAATCATCATTCTTATACGGTGGTTCACGCCACCACCAAAATTGAAAATCTTCAATTTGAGTTTTTCCTCAGTTTTGAAATTCTTCAGTTTTTCAAATTCTTCAACTTTGCAAAATCTTCACTGTTTCCGTTGTCTTTCTTCATTGACTATATATATATATGTGGGTTTATGTCCTCTACAACATTCACTTATGGCTATTTCTTCAAGTTGCTTTTTTCTGCTAAGTGAATGTGATTGGACCCTTCCCCCTCTATGCTATACTCAACCCAAGCTATTCACAAATTATTCATGTGCATTCTATTTGAAACTCATTCAAAATCTTCACTGTGTCCTTGTCAGCTGAAGAAATTGCGAACAGAAATTTTAACTTATCTTATCCAAATTTTCGGCCTTGCCGCTCAAACCGTTCCGCATCCCACGATAAACTTATCTATTCACCCACGATCTAACACAATCTCCACTTTTCAGTACGTGGGTGACACATGTCAAGCGAATGAGAAGGGCCAGGGGCACGTTCATCCAAAATCTTCTGGCGAACGGTTTTTCACCATGGCTATATATACCCCCTCTCCCCTTCCTCACTTCCTTTACTCCGCTCGAGCTTCTCAAACCCTAGCGCCGCCGCTACTCCATCGTCGCCGGTGAGGAAGAGCTTCACTACCTCGACCTCGTCGCCGTCGTACTCGCGCCGACCATGGAAATCTTTACTCCACCGCTGCCGTAGCTGTCTTCCTCCGCCGAGTTAGGGCGTGGGAGATCTGAATCGATTTAACTTCTAATCTACACTTCACAGTTAAATGCGTGTTCTTCAGTTCGGTAATTAAAAGTTACTTTATTACTCGCTTTGATTCTCAAACCTTCCGAAAATCTTCAAAGGTGTTTATTCTTCAAATCTTCACACATATGAACACCTCAAACGAAATATGCTCTTGATTCGTTTCTCTAAGCAATGATTTTTCTTCAAGATTCCTCAATTGTGTGGATCCTCGATCTATACAACTCTGGATCCTAAGACAAAGATCGCTTAGTGAAATTCTTCAAGGCTCATCTGGTCAAATTCCTCAAACGTGTTCCTTTTGAAAAACCTTCTGAGAATGCATATGACCTCTCCAAATTCCTCGCAACTATACTCTATTCACAGGTACTCATGTCCGCTGCTGAATCACTAGGTTCTCATCAACTTAACTCATTTGCAGCATTCCTCGATTTAAAAGTTGCATACTTCTTCAGAGAAATCGATTGTTCAAATTCCTCGCCTAAAGAATATGGCGTATGAAAGAAGCCACGTAAAAGGAGGAAAGAGGCCTGAGGTCATGACTGCTTTCGAGATACTTGAGGACATATACGCTGACTATTGCACACCTAATGAAGCCAAGTTTTGCAAGGAAAACAAAAATCAGCGCAAGGTGCGCATTCAGAGGATTGAAAGGAGATGGGCAAGGGAATGGAGGGAGTACAGATATGTTACTCCGAAGTACATGAAGAAATTCAGCGAATCCTCCATGCCTAAGAGCTCCATTGGCACTGCCAAGAAGTCGACCCCACCAAAGATCAAGCGTGGTGAGGACTTTCCCAAGAATGGGCCAAGCGCCAAGCCAAGTTGGCGAGACAAGCCAAAGAAGCGGTGAGGAAATTCAATGAAGACTCACATCGTCACGCCGCCATCAAGCGCCCCTGCTCAGCCGAGAGATCAATGGCAAAGAAGCCAGCGCACAAGCCAAGTGCTTCACCAACAAAGTGCCCTCACGGCCAAAATCCTCAAAGAATGCCCTCACGGCCAGAATCTTCAATGCCCTCACGACCAGTTCCTCATGCTGCTCCTGCTCCTCCCAAATCCTCAGCCTCCTACAAAGTCCTCAAGAGCTCCTCCAAAGTCCTCAAGACTGTGCATCCGGCCACGTACAAAGGACTGCAGGCATCTCTATTGCCTCCGTGTCTCAAAGAAGTTTCTCAGTTGCACCAAATTCTTCATCAGGCCCCACTCTGCTGAAGAAAAAGGCAACTGGCCGATTTGAGGTCCTCGGCCAAGTCCGAAGAAGAAACAGGTTGCCTTCCAAGTGCCATCTGATGACGAAGCTGATGATGATGAACTTGCAGAAATCATCAGAGACCGGCAAGAAAGGGCCGCTAAAGCCAAAGGCACACCTGTGCCACTGCTTTTGGATCCCAAGAAAATCCTCGATTACATTGATCTCTGGCACAAGGATCCAGACACACCTATGCCTGATTTTCATCTGACACCTGGACATGGTCACATGCTGACCCATTTCATCTCTGAAGGAAATGGAAATTTGAGAAGGCAAGGCAGATCAAGAAGGCTCAATTCAGGAAAGAGAAGTTCTCGAGGAAAACGTTGTCGAATGACAACCGAGGAACTCCTCAAGATCCAACTGAAATCAAAGCCCTAAGTGATAACTTTGATGCCTATTATGTTCGATTGGCAGGAGCCAAAGTCAGATTTGTCAATCGACAAAGAAGTACACAAATGTTGCAGCCCCAACGCAACAAGAAATTCCTCAGCCGAGCCTCTCGCCAGCCGCCGAAGAACATGCCAGACTCACGATGATTTTCAGCCCGCTGAAGACAATGCTAGTTCCAGGCTGATGACTCCATTCCAGCCTTGAAGAAATTGCCGTGGCATCCACTAGTGGTGCGCTGAAGAAATCAAGAATTGTGGTAATCGCATCAGCCATACCGAGAAAATTCAACCAGATTCCTCAGCTCCTCCTGCGCCTACACCAACTCCAATCCTTCCATCTGCATCTGATGTGAAGAAGACCAAGGCTGCAGAGCGAGCTGCAGTGAAGAAAAGGAAAGCATCAGCTGCTTCAAATTCTTCAGCCTCGAAGAAAATGAAGCCTATGACAAGCTCTTTTGAAAATCCAATCGATGCTGTTCTAATTTCCTCCCTTCCATCAAAGGACCTTGTTCCTTTCGGTGAAGAGTATGAGATCCCAAGCGGATCTGATGAAGAAAATCATTCTGCTGCTTCGTCAGAGCAGATTGATGAAGAAATTGAAGTGGATGCAATCCCTTCAACACCAATCATTTCCTCGCCTATGCCTCAGTTCACAGCTGAAGAGGCTGGTGTTGAGGAAATTGAAGACGAAGACGTGGATATTGGATGCACCACGCCTGTGATGAACGATGACTTTTGGGAAAGTCAGCATCCCAATTCTCCACTCTTCACCCCAATCCAACAGATTCTCACCCCCTGCACCAACGGTTCAAATGGGCTCAAGAAACTCATCCCAACTCATCCGCAGCATGAAGAAATTCCAGCCACTAGTGTCAAGAACCCTGCTGCTGCTGATCCTATGAACACGCAGATTGCATATGAAGAGGAACCAGAAATTCCTCAGCCTGAAGAACCTGAGATTGCGATTCCTGAGGTCGTGATGCAACTCACTGACACTCCACTGCCAAAGCCAAAGAATCCATTCTCAATGAAGCAAAAGTTCAAGGCTGAAGATTTCTTCGGCGAGCATGTATTCTTCACTGACTACAACCCATATGACTCTGCTCAAGCATAAGGAAGAGGCGTTTCGGACTGCTAGTCAAGCCAACTTCTATTCCTCTCTGCTATTCAACAAAGACAAAGTCTTCGATCATGCACATATTCCTCATGTGGACATGGAATCTCTGCCAGGCTTCGAGCCAGTCCTTAGTGTTCTTCATGATGCAGGATTGCTGAATTTCTGCACTGACATCTGTGATTGGAATGAATAACTCATTCTTCAATTCTATGCGACGCTGCACATCATCGGAGATTCTGAAGATGTGAACTCATGGGTATTGGACCGATGATGTAAAATACTCACTACAAGGCACCAAGAATCAATTGCTTCGTGCCCTCCCACTTAGTCCTCCCCTTGATGGTGCTCGTTGCATCTACAACGAACCTGAGCTTTCAAATCATTACATGCAAGTGCTGATGAAGCCTTTGAAGCCAGGACAGGCACCTCGAACCAAATTCTTCGTCAAGGAACTAATGTATGTGCCTCGGACTGTCTATCGTATTCTGACGAAGACAATGAGTCCTATCAAAGGCCACGACTCAAATGATGAAGAAGTCGTTAGCATCATGAAGAATATGCTTTTCAATATCATTCATGGCATTCCCGTCAACTTCCATGATTTCTTCATGAGGACTCTGGCAAACATTGCTATGTCACCTTTTGAGCTGAAGCCTTATGCACCATGGATTATGAGGTTCATCAGACAAGGTATTCACTCAATTACAAGGTCGACACTCAACCACTGTAGCTACTTGCCTCCAATTGAAGTCCTCAAACGGACGTTTTCCTCAGCTGCTGACAAGGGCAAGGCAACTGCTGTGATAGATGAAGGCATTCGTCCATTGGATGGTCAATTTCGCAAAGCTGCATCCTACTCCACCAATGATGACTCGCCACACATGACTCGCCGCCAATACCTCAAATTTCAAAGAAATCCTCAAGCCACAAAGACCTGTGGTGATGACTGATCATGAGTTACTCCTCAGTCTTCATCAGAAGGTTAATCGCAATCATAAATGGGTCAAGCGTCAGTTTGGTTCAGTTCTTCAATACATGACCTCAACACACAATGCAGTGAAGAAAAACCAATACTACCTCCATGAAACCTCCAACCGCACCTGGGCTGTTCTTTCTAATGTCTACAACGCAGAAGAACTGAAGACAATGGGTCTCAAGGAAGAATTTGACCGGTCTGCACTCTCCAATCAAGAAATTCAAGAAGGTCAAGGTTCCTTCCTTGGTATCCAGCTCCTATTCTTCATCGCTACGACATTGATGAAAATGAAGACTTGGACGACATCAAGGGCAGGCCCTACTACGACAACCGACCCGACAACGCCGGGCGCTCCTTCATAAATTTGAAATTCTTCGTATGCGTTAGTCCTCGCTTTCAATCCTTTTGGTCATTTGATGACAAAGGGGAGAAATGTGAGTTAGTCTTCAAGCCGGTCTATTATATGGGCATTTTTTTGCTAAGTTACAACTCTCGCTCTTCTGAAACTTTATTGGATCGAGTTGTAATCTTAAACCCGATGGTGCTCTAATACTTTTGATGTGTTCCTCTGCATGCTTATTCCTCATTATATGTTAATACACGCATGCCGAACTACATCACCACCATATTTCATCATGCATTTCAAATTCTTCATAGTATATGTCAAATGCGTGTATGAATTACAAGATATAGGGGGAGATCTCCATGATTCAACTCTTCAAATGTGCAATGCTTCAAAAGCAAAATTCCTCACTATGCACATATTCAGGGGGAGTTCTTCTATATCTTGCAATCAAATTCCTCAAGACAGTATTTACACTTCATATGTTTATCCCTCGTTGAAAACTTAACCTATATTGTCATCAATCACCAAAAGGGGAGATTGTAAGTGCATCTAGTGCCCCTTAGTGATTTTGGTGTATTGAAGACTTATAGGTTAAGGGACTAATGTGTTTATGAGTGTACACAGGTCTATAAGTCTATGAGGAGTTTGATATTTACAGAGAAAGTCGACCCCTAAAATGAAGTTCTTCGATCAAGACTTTGATATTCTCAAGACTTTGAAAGTGAAGAAATTGGTGTGACCTTGAAGACTTGGTATTCATTCGAGGAACATGAAGCGTGAAGAATTTTGTTTTCGTAGTTTCGTTTTCTCTTTCTTGAGTCATAGGAAACACCGTAATGTTAAAGGGGGTCGAGGAAATACTAAGGAAAAATTTCCATGTGATGCTCAAGTCAAAATCCTACACCTACCAATCCCTTCGAGTGAAGCCTTTGGAAATCTCATACAGCTCACCAATTTCTTCAAAGGATGTGAGACGAAGTTCTTCCGTCGCTAAGGAATTTGTTCGACCGAGGAGTTAGGAATTCGCCAAAGGCGGATTGCCTACACAAGTGAGGAACATGATAGCCCCGAGGAATTTGAGAGTCAAATTTCCGATCAAGGTCGTGGTCTTGCCGCCACCTGTCCCAAAATATCTTATCCACCTAACGGTCATATCATTGAAGGGCATTTATGTCTTATCATGTCGGGCTGCTCCCTAGGCTATAAATAGCCGCCCCTACAACCACTAGCTGGTTGGCTGCTCCGAGAGAACTTGACACTTGTCATTTGAGAGCAACCCATCCTCCGAGGACTTTGAGCAAAAATCATCGTGTGAGGAAAACCCAAAACCAAACCCCTACAAACCCAAAGTGATTGAGCATCATCAAGAGATTGATCCTGCGTGGATCCGACGCTTGTTACCTTTGAAGACTATGCTTCTTCCAGACGGTTAGGCGTCATGGTCCAGAGTATCCAAGAGGAATTGTGGATCGCCGAGTGACCAAGTCTGTGAAGGTTTGGAAGTCGCTCAAGACTTACCACGAAAGTGATTGGACGAGGTCTGTGACCTTAGTTCAAGGAGAATACGGTGAGGACTTGGTGTCCTCGAGCTGCGTGCTTTCGACCGGGTATCCAGGATCGTGTGTCTTTGAGTTTAAATACTCAGCCGCTCCAACCAGATGTACAACCGAGACAAAGCAGTTGAACTGGTCTACCAAATCATTGTCTTCACCAAGCTAATCGGTTCTATTTCCTCAACTCTTTCATTTCCTCATTATCGTGTTGAGTGTTCGCTCATATCTGTGTTTGAAGACTTTGATCAAGACTTTCTCAATTTCCTCAGTTCAATTCTTCACCTGTTTGTCTTCATCTTGTGCTATCCTCGTGTTTACGCTTTTCAGATTTCTTTGATTGTCTTCATTTCATCATGATGACCATGGCCGCATTCTCTTATGCTTACTTCTGAGTACTTATTCCGCTGCAAGTAGTTCTTCACTTAGGAATTTCCTCACCGGAAAATTCCTCATTGAAGAATTCATAAAAATCTCGTATTCACCCCCCCCCTCTAGTCGATATAACGCACTTTCACATAATTAACATGTTTCTTTAGTTTTTCAAAATAAGCATTGTTGATTTTCTATGTTACTATAAACCCATTTCCCTTACAATTGTTACTGATCTAGTTTTAAATATTATAGGATGAACGGAAGTGTTCTTACTTGGATTGGCCGATCAAGAGTGGCCTAACAAAGTTCTGGAGCATGTATGAGGAAGTGAACACAACTAGGCTTAGAGAAAGTCTTGTCAACACTGAAGCATATTTCAAGATGCGGGATAAAAAGCTGAAGGTGGAGAATGAGCTTAGATTTTTTTAAAGACTTTGCTAAGATGGTGTTGGCGAAGGAGGAGGCACTTTCCCAGTTGGCCCGTGCAAAACGGATTCTTACTGAACTAAAAGCAGAGGTGGATATGACGAGCCTGGATGATCTCGATTAGGGAAATGAATATATTGTTCTTATGAAGTTGAACTAGCTATATGTTGTACCTTGTCTTTGTTTTCATGTAGCTACCGTCTTCGTGATGTTATAATATATTTATGTGCCTGATATGAAATTGGCAAACAACTGTTCGATATGAAATGTGTATTTGCGTAATACTGGAATTATTCATTATAAACTAATAAACCTGCTAAATGTGTCATGGACCTTTGCAAACGGTTCAAGCAAGAGAAGTGTTTGTGATGGATAGCCCAATGCCACACAATTTTCTTCATCAAATCGTGTGTGATATAGTTGATAAAAGCAAACAGTTAACCAAGGAAGACCGTGTGTGATAGTTACACCTTTCACATACGAGCCTACACATAAAACTGTGTGGGATTTACGTTCGAACAGAAACGTTTTCCCTGGATTGATTGTGTGGGATGTACATAAGAACATAAACGTATTCCTTAGATTGACTGTGTGTGATATACATACGAACGGAAATGTTTTTCTGGGAGTCACCGTGTGGGATGTACATACCTACGGAAATGATTTTTTCGGATTACTGTGTGGGATGTTGTCGGGGAGGCTGATCGTACCCACGGACACCTATGGGGCCGGCGGAGCAGGCCCCTTGTGGTTCGGAGGGGGGCGGAGATCGCACGAAGAGCGGATCGAGGCGAGGCACACGAGCAGTTTACCCAGCTTCGGAGCTCTCCGGAGAGATAAAACTCCCATTGCTGCTTGTTTGATGTATTGTGTTCTTGCCAGGGAGCGATGAGAGCTACAAAACCTAGCGTGAGTGTATCTGGTCTCGAGTGAGTTGAATGAACCGAACCCTTTCTACGTTGCGCATGGGCCTCCTTTTATATGCTCAAGGGGTCTCCGGCTGTGGCAACATAGGCGGGGTAGAAATGTAAAACAGGAGTTGGTACACCTACCGAACAAGACAAAGGTAAAATACCTAACTCGACGGCAAGGGACAAAAGCAATAAATGCCCGTGCCGCCTTCAACAAAGGCAACAACAGAGATCGTCAGTGCGCCCGCCGCCACGATGGCAAGCTTGTCAGCGCCGCTTATCGCTGCTCTCCGCTGGCTGCACAGCCTCTCGACACGCGCCCATGGAACGGCCCCATGGCGACACATCGCTGGATGAGCTGGAGCGGAGATGGAGAGAGTTTGCTTGCCGCGGCAAGCGCCTTGTCCCGTCCGGAGGCTTGTCGCACTCCGAGCCTTCCCGGCAAGCTCCTCTTGCCGGGGCCTTGTCTTCTGCGTGCCTTGAGTGGCCTTCCCGACAAGCTCCTCTTGCCGGGGCCTTGTCTTCTTAACCAAATACTTTGTTCTTGAATGGCTCCAAAGGAGCCACGGAGGATCTACGCGGTGACGAGGCAAACCGCCGCTGGTTGCTACAACTGTCCTGCGGCACGAGCACGGGATACTAGGGTACCCCTACTCTAGTACACCGACAGAGCCCCGGCCTGGGCCAGACACGGTGCCGAAGCGCTTGTCGGGTCAGCGCAAAATCGGCACCGGACACACGCGGCCTCGACCACGCCGCAACTCCCCGGACCCACCACGATCCCCACTAACGGCACGCACCGGACGTGGCGTCGTGCGAGAGATCGTGGGCGCGGTCGTGGGGGGTTTCTTTATTAGTATAAGCGGAACGTCCGCCCCCTCCCCCTCTTTATAAGCGGAGGAAACAGAGGCAGGCCGCCCACTCCTGCCATTGTTGTCTTGTCAAGAAAACCACCGTCGCTCCCCTCTTCTTCTCCGGTGCGAAGAGAGCAGCGCCCCGCCCCCTTTCGCCACAAGCACGCTCACCACCGTCGGCCTCCTCCGCCCCCCTCGCCATGGCTCCGAAAGCCGACAAGGAGAAGGGCGTCAAGTCGGCCGAGGCACAACGGCTCATGGGCGCCAAGGCAAGGAGCGGGCCATCTTCCCCGCAACTCGGGCGCAAGGGAGCTGCGGACGCCTTCTACCTCTTCGGTCGACGGAGACGCCAGGCGCATCCGCGCACGAGGGTACTCCCGCCTCTGCCGCTGATTTGGCCCCAACAGGTACCCCTTTTCGCCTTTTTTCTATTGCGGGCTTTGCCCGCCTTTTCCGGAAGTTCTTTTGCGACATCATGAACACGTTTAGCCTCCGCCTCCTTGATTTCACCCCCAACGCCGTCTTGACCATGGCTGCTGCGCATTTGTGCGAAAACTTTGTCGGAGTCCACCCAAATGTGGCACTCTTCTGCCATTTCTTTGTGCCCTGCCGAGAGAGGAGAGCCACTTGCCGGAGGGATAGCCTGGGTCTCTAGGATCGGCAAGAAAGAGGCCTACCGGAAGGAGAGTTCCGCAACAAGTGGGAGGAGGAGAGCCAACTGGTGCCGGGTCGAGGAGAACCCGCAGCCTTCACCGCCAGGCGCCAAACCCCCATAGTGCGCGCAGGGATTGGAGTAACTTGGTGCCGAGGATGCGGTCAAGATAGCCGTGACTCAGATCCTGCGCCTCGGGCTTGCCGGGTTAACCGTAGGCGTTAGCTTGGCGCAGATTTCCTTCGTCACGCCGCATCGCTTCCCGTGCAGGAAAGGAGGAGGCCTGCCTGGAGTTCCGTAATGCGGCAGACATCATGAGGTTGCGCCCGGTCTGAACCGGAACTTCACCGCCTTTGGAGCTGGATTCAATGTTGCTCGAGCTGTTCAAGAACGACCCCGACCACCCTGAGTGGTTTAGGTTGCCGCGGGGGGTCGTCCCTTTGTGCAACAACTCGGCGCTCGATCGCATCCGCGCCATGATG
The DNA here is from genome assembly GCA_021605145.1 of Aegilops bicornis. Taxonomy (NCBI): domain Eukaryota; kingdom Viridiplantae; phylum Streptophyta; class Magnoliopsida; order Poales; family Poaceae; genus Aegilops; species Aegilops bicornis. Next base: position 460,597,702 of record CM038670.1, read on the forward strand.
ATACCAGCGACTCCCACGGATCGCCCCAACCGGCAGGGAGCCCCGACGAGGTCGTGCAGCAGTTCTTCGATGATTTGGAAGAAGTGTCGATCCGCCCGACGAAAGCGTAAGAGGCTCACCCGCGACACCACCAACAAGGAGATGGCGCGGATTGCCACCCAGTGGAGGAGGCGGCAGCAGCTGCCGCTGGAGCCTTCGGGTTCACCGTGGAGGAGGCGGACGCGCGGCGGCGGCAAGCCGTGCCGAAGCGAGGGAGGTCGTCGGCGAGGACGAGCTTGTCGAGCCCGAGGCCGGGTCAAGTGGACTCCGCCGAGGGCGCTTTTCCCCACCGCCAAGCGACTTGCCGCCAGCCGAGCCCTGCCCGCCAAGAGGCGCTCTCGCAAGGTTGGAGACGAAGTCGGGCGGCAGATCGCCCACAGAAGAAGCGCCATGACGCGCCCACCGCTGACAAGCGAGGTTGCTGGAGCGCCCACACCGCAGCGACAACCGGGCGGAATCTTCTCGTGCCACCGCTGACGCCCGCCAAGCGGCCAAGAGAGCCCACTCCCCGCCTCGCCGCACCGGAGGCGAGCCGAGTTTGACTTCTCCGCGCTCAGCTCCGAGGAGGAAGGCGAAGAGTAAGCTTTTGAGATTTGTGCTTGTATTTCTTCAATTTCATTGCTTCATCTTGAATCTGATTTGCTTCGTTCTGGACTCTTTCCTGTTCAGGATGCTGGCCCAGAGAGCGTCGAAGAGGGCTAAGATCCCGACGGTCGTTGTTGAGGACAATTCTCCCGTGGCAACAGGGACGCGGCCCGAGACCGCCTTGCCGACCTGCAACCCTTCCTCGAGCAGCCCCAGGACAGCCCCTGCAGTAAGTGTGCAGTTTTCTCTTTACTATTTGGTGTGCAGGGGTGCTCCTTCTTCGTTGATACCTGACTGTTTGCTTGTGTAGGAGCAGAGCAGCCTCATCAGGAGGGCTCGGAAGCCGCCCCCGAGATCTTGTCTGCTACCACTACGCCGCCAAGGGAGGAATCTCCGGCAAGGGAGCGCCCTCCGACAAGGGAGGCCACTCCGACAAGGGAGGCTACCCCGGCAAGGGAGGCTACCCCGGCAAGGGACAGCGCCAGCGACCCTCCAGTGGTCGAGGCCATGGCTGCGGATCCCGTTGCAGGTAACTGCCTTACACGAAAATCTCCCTTGGGCTTGCTTTCTTTTGTTTCTCTTTTTGAACATTTGCTTGACTGCTCTTTCTTCGTCCGACGCAGAGCCGATGGAGGTCGGCCGCCAAGCAGGAGGAAGCTTGGCAACACCGACGAGGCCGCCCGAGGAAGAAGAGGTCATCGTTAGGAAGAAGAGGTTGCCGCCGACGAGCCTGTTGGCGAGGAGGCCACCGAGGCTGCCGACGCAGAGGCCGGCGAGGGGTCGGGCGATTGCATTGAAGGCCCTGAGGCCGCAGGAGCGCCAAGCGCTACACCAACAGCCGACTTCCCACATTGCCGCTGGCAAGGCCAGTTCGAGGAGCTCCTGCCCCGGCCCACCAAGGCCGGCTGGCGCGTTTTCATCAAGCTCATTGGAACCGAAGCTCAGTATGCCGGTTGAAGGAGAGACCTTCGACGGCGAAGCTACTCGCCTCATTGGGCTGACGCTGGTGGATGCGCCAAGCAGCAAAGCCGGCGAAGTCTGAGGAGGAGCAACACAAGAAGCTGCTGCCGCTCTACCGCACTCGGCAGGCCAAGTTGGAGACCTGGAAGCCCTTGTCACGAGGGCGGAGCGGACATGGAGAAGCGCCGCAGAGGAGCTCCGAGCGCCAACAAAGAAGCCCTCCGCGACGTAGCGTAAGCTGGGGCAACTTGCAGAGGAGCGCACGGCCTTCATCCTTGAGAAGGCTGCGGTGAGGAGGAGCAGCGGTGGCTGGCCGAGAAGCTTCGCCAGCAGGAAAGTGAGTTGGCGCAGCGGAAGGTCAATCTGGACAGCCACGAAGAAGACCTTGCCGCGCGCGAGGAGTCACTTGGTGGGGCGCTCAAGGAAGCGAAGGATGCTGCCGCAGCCACCGAGGCCGCCAAGGAGGAGTTGAAGGTGAAGGTGGCACAGCTGGAGGCCACCCTCAAGAAGAGCGGCGAAGAGCTTGCCGTGCTCAAGCGTGAGCGCGAGAAGGACGCTTACACCCTTGGCGAGCTGCAGTAGTCGCCTTGCCGATAGAGGCAAGGAGCTCGACGCCGCCAAGGATTCCAAGGCGGATCTTGAGCTGAAGCTGACCACTCTGACGTAGACGTTGGACGGCGCCAGAGAGCGGGAGGTGGGCTTGTTGGAGGCGACCAAGGCCAAGGAGGAGGTGCTAGCGAATGCTGCCTCTATCCAGAGCACCTTGAGGGAGAGCGTGTAGCACTGGACTGAAGCTCTTGTGGACACCGCCGCCGACATCCACAACGAGCTGATGGAGCTGGGGATGGCGGACCTTGCCTACTCCTCCGACGAGCAACTCCAACCCAAATACCAAACTCAGCTTATTCTTCAAAGGCATGGTGACGGGTCTCCAGCCGCTTCGGAAGAGGTCCCAAGCAGCTGGCCGAGGAATCGCGCCATATCCGTGGCAGGTGGAGCCTCTAAAAGGTGTTGATCAAGGTGGCCTTCCACAATCCGGGCCTCAACCTTAACGGCGCCCTCAGATCCTTGCCGCCAGATGCCAACGTGGAGGAGTTTCAAAGCCCTTGTCGCACCCATTGTGGACAAGGTGAACAAGATCAAGCGGATCGATGGCGCACCACGTAGACTAGGCCGCCAATTTTATCTTCCCCGTGTCGCTGCCGATCATGTTTAGAACACTTTGTTAGATCAGCGACAAGTTATTTTGTAATATACTCTATCTTAGGCGATCAATGCAACGTTATTTCCTCTACTTGATTCCTTCCTTTGTACGTTTCTGCCTTACGCATTTAGGGGACTTGTCGGTGCGGGCACTTTTGTCATGAAGGCCGAGTGCGGAACGTCAACTTCTTTGGCAAAGCCGCCTCCGACAAGCAACCTTGTCGCGACTAGACGCAGCTCACTTAAGTTGTTGAGCGGACTCGAAACAAAGTAAAGCGCCGACTAGCCGCGAGTTGGTTCCTCTGCGCGCATGTGTTTTCCATACAAAGTACTATCGCTCGAGGAAGATAACTTAAAATTTAAAAATTGATTGCTCAAACTTTGGCAACTTAGCTTTTCTGTCTCTTGCTTCCCGATGAGGTGAAACTTCCTCGAGTGGTGCCTGGTCCATAGTATTATCTCCTCTCCCCCCTGGTTAACTTGTGCGCGAGGGAGTCTTCCTTTCTTTGAGAAAAGAAAAAGAAGAGGAAATAACGTTATGGAGCCCAGCGGCTCGATTCTGCTTACCGGGTGTGGTTGCTGCGCAAAGTGTTAGCCAAAATATGCAATAAAATGATGAAAGCACGAACTTGACAAGTTGTGCGCAACACATGAGCTTTACTGATGCACGGGGTCTCATACCGCTTTGTACAAAGGATTACATGCAACAGCGGCAAGACTTGTACAAAAGGTGGTTGCCGGAACGGGTTCCGACAACCGCGCCCTATGGGTAAAACTTACGAAGATGCTCAATGTTCCAGGAGTTGCTCACCGAATGCCATCTTCGGTCTCAAAGCGGACAGCGCCAGCCTAGTGACTTCGTTTCACCCGATAAGGGCCTTCCCACTTCAAGGCCAACTTGTTTGAATTCTTGGCGGACTGAACGCCGAAGAACAAGGTCGCCTTCCTCGAGACTTCGGCACTAACTCTGCGGCTATGGTAGCAACGCAAAGCTTGTCAGTAGCGGCGGTTCGCACGGCGGCTCAAGACGATCTCTCCTCAAGGAGCAGCGTCATCTTGTCGCAGCTGCTCTTGCTCAAGCTCATCATAAGCGAGCACTCGAGGCGATCCGTATATGAGTTCCGTGGGGAGAACTACCTCTGCTCCATAGACTAGAGCAAAAGGTGTCCGGCGGTGACTCGATTTGGCGTCGTCTGACGACCAAAGAACCACCGGCAGCTCCTCGATCCAGTTTCTTCCGCACTTGTGCAAGCCTCACAAAGTTCTGGTTTTGAGCCCGCAGAAGACTTCAGCATTTGCCCTCTCTCGCTTGACCGCTGCTTCTCGGGTGAGCAATAGAAGCAAAGGCACCTTGGCGCCAAGGTCTTGGACGTCTTGCATGAAGGTGCGACTCAGAATTGTGTGCCGTTGTCGGTGATGATCCTGTTAGGGATTCTCAAACGACAAACAATCGACCAAGAACTTGATCATGGACCGTGTCGCCACCTTCCTCATCGCTTCCACTTCCCAACACTTTGTGAACTTGTCGATGGCGACGCATAAGTACTCAAAGCCCCGACAGCCTCGGGGAAGGGGCCGAGGATGTCAAGCCCTGCACCGAAAATGGCCAGGATAAAGGGATCGTCTGGAGAGCTTGAGCTGGTTGGTGTATCTGTTTGGAATGGAACTGCACGCTTCACACTTGGTTACTTGTGCGATTGCATCCTCGAGGGCTGTCGGCGGAAGAAACCTTCTTGGGAAAGCTTTGCTTAGCAAGTGCTCTTCGCCAATGTGGTGACCACATATGCCTCCATGTATCTCTCGCCAACAGCTTCGGCCCATCTTCCCCCGGGAATACACTTCAATTTCACACCATTGAATCTTCTTACATAAAGATGCCGTCGACAAACTGGTACATACTTGACTGTCGGGCTACTCTTTCCGCTTCTTCCGCTCTTCGAAGTTCTCTGTCTTCAAGGAAATGGACAATCTGCTGCGCCCATCTTTGGAGCTTATGCTCGACAACAAGGACTAAAGGCACATCTGCTGCTGGGAACATCAGCTTCATGGCAAGGACTCTTGACCCTCATGGAGCTTGATGCTCCCGACAAGCTTGCCGGAGCAAGACTTGTCGGGAGCGTCGCTTCAACGTAAACAAACCTCGGGCCTGTCGGGAGCATCGCTTCCTCAAAGATCAAGTTGGTGTTGAGCTTGGGGACCTTTGCAACGACGGCTTCGGGAAGCTCTGGCGGAAAGTAGTCACCAGAGGTCAACTTCCTCTTCTTGCTTTGTCCAAGTTGATGGTGTTACGGTTGGCTGAGTCAGCTTGAGCACGAAAATCCCTGGTTCCATTAAGCAACTTAAGTGCGGCGCACTTTGACAAAGGCCACAAGAATATCATTCTCGAGCTCTTGGAACATGTTCCATTTGCAGTCGTCAAAGTGCTCTTCTAGCTTCCTCACTTCATCGACGAGGCCTCCATCAACGGACTCTGGTAATCTTTTTCACTTGGCGGACGACAAGTCGTGAGTCACCCCGACAATAAGCTTTTTGATCCCAAGGTCCATCATGCGATCTGAGACCGGCAAGCAAACCTTCATACTCTGCAGATTGTTTGTCGCTTGCTCCTTGGGAAAGTGCATCCGACTACGACTTGAGGTGCTCTCCGGTGGAGTGCGATAAGCGACGCCGCACCGCGCCTTTGCAGCGAAGGCACCATCAAAGTACATCAGCCATTCTTTGCTTGCTTCCTTGACGGGTATGCTTGTCTCCTAATCTCTTCATCTGGTGTTGGCGTCCATTCTGCTATGAATTCCGCCAACGCTCTGCTTTGGATAGTTGATGTGCATTCAAACTTGAGACCAAAGCTTGACAGTTCCAATGCCCACTCAACAATCCTGCCTGTTGCTTCTGGATTCTGCAGTATCCTCTTCAGCGGAAAGCGAGTGACAACTGTGATCTCATGTGCTTGGAAGTAATGGCGCAGCTTTCTCGAGGCCATGAGGAGGCCGAAAAGCAATTTCTGCACACCAGAGTACCTTGACCTAGCTCCCTGCAGGAGGGAACTGACAAAGTAGACCGGGCGCTGCACCATTCTTTTCTCGTGATCCTGGTCATGTATCTGCGCGGATTCGTCCTTGTCGGGACCAGAGCTTGTCGGCGGAGCCCCCTGCTTGTCGCTGGATGTGCTTGCCGCGGTTGCTAGCTCGTCATCCGCCTCCCTCTCCGCCACTAACGCAACACTAACCACTTGATTGGTTGCTGCTATATATAGCAGCAACTTCTCTTGTGGCTTAGGTGCGACAAGTGTTGGAGTGGATGACAGGTATCTCTTCAAGTCCTGCAGCGCAGCCTCCACTTCGGGAGTCCATTTCATTGGACCTGCCTTTTTCAAAATCTTGAAAAACGGCAGGGCGCGCTCAGCAGACCTAGAGGTAAACCTGCTGAGAGCAGCCACGCAACCGGCAAGTCTTCGTACATCCTTGACGCGCTTTGGTGCTTCAATCTGCCCAATGGCCTTGATCTTGTCGGGATTAGCTTCAATCCCTCGTTGAGATACGAAGAACCCGAGAAGCTTGCGGAAGGACTCCAAACACGCACTTCTCGGGTTGAGCTTAAGGTTGATCTTGCGCAGTTTGCAAAGGTCTCGCCCAAATCTTGAACCGTAGTTGCTTTGTCCTTGCTTTTGACCACTATGTCATCCTTGTAGGCTTTACATTTACGTGCATTTGCGGCTCAAAAGCGTCATGGACTACCCTTGCAAATGTTGAACCAGCATTCTTCAAACCGAAAGGCATCCGTGATGAAATAAAGATGTGCCACATGGCGTAATGAATGCGGTCTTCTCCTCATGTTCTTCAGCCATGAAGATCTGATGGTACCCTGAGTATGCATCAAGAAACGAAAGCAAATCACATCCAGCCGTGGAGTCAACAATCTGGTCAATGCGCGGCAAGGGAAATGGATCTTTGGGACAAGCTTTATTAACATCCGTAAAGTCAATACAAAGTCTCCATTTTCCATTTGCCTTGCGCATTTACTACGAGATTGGCCAACCACGTAGGATGGAGCACTCCTCTGACAAGGCCTGCTGCTTCCAGCTTCTTGATTTCTTCTGCTATGAATTCTTGGCGCTCCACTGCTTGCTTCCTGATTTTTTGCTTGACGGGTCGCGCATGAGGACAAACGGCCAGGCGGTGCTCAATCACTTTCCTGGGAACACCGGGGATGTCAGACGGTTGCCATGCAAACACGTCGACATTCGCCGCACAGGAAAGCAACGGCCAGCGCCTTTCCTATTTAGAGTCGAGAGAGGCACCGATGGTGAAGGTACCACCTGCCGCCCTCCTTGGCGGCACCTTCTTGGTCTTTGGCGGAGCCACCATCTTCTTGCACTTGCCGGTGGAGCTCGATGGTGCGTCCTCGACGGTAGCGCAGCACTCCGAAGAGGTGCGCTCGCCGGAGTAAGCATCAGAGCTCTTGCCGCACTTGGACTTTGTCTTCTTCCCCCCTGGAGCTTCAGCGGCAAGTGTCTGGCAATCCATCACGGCTGCTGCATCCCGGTAGATCTTGTCGGCACAGATAAGGGCATCCTTCTTGTCGCCATGGACAGAGATGACGCTTATCGGGCCTGGCATCTTGAGTAAGTTGTAGGCGTAGTGAGAGGCTGCCATGAACTTGGAGAGTCTTTGGACGGCCAAGTATCCCATTGTAAGGCAATGGGAAATCGGCAACGTCGAATGTGACCCTCTCAGTCCTAAAGTTCAGCTCACTGCCAAATGTTACCGGGAACGTAATCTTCCCCTTCAGCTTGCTCCTTCCCGGATTGATTCCTTGGAAAGTGCCGGTCTCTTCGAGCTCGCTGTCAGGGATTTGAAGCTTCTGGAGCACCGCGGAGGAGATCAGATTCAAGCCGGCCCCGCCGTCAACTAACATTTTTGTGACCTTGAGGTTGCGGATGGTTGGTGAGACCAACATCGGCAAGCACCCGACCGCAGTTATGCGATCAGGGTGGTCCTCAATATCAAAAATGATAGGCGTGTTGGACCACTTCAGAGGCTTGCGTGACTCTACGGATGGTTCCGCTGCATTGACCTCCGCATCCATTGCTTGAGTTGGCGGTGGGAGGTATGCGAGAAGCGCCTCCGCCAACGCAGAGGACCTCTGTGGCTTCTCAAACTCTTGCTCATCAGCGTCGCTGCCTTCCATATCTTCGTCGTCGTCATCATCTTCATCCTTGTCGCGCCGCTGGAGGTCTATCTCCTTGCCGCTGCTTGGTTTTGCGTACCGTCCTACCCGCCGGACGCTTCTTGCTTGCTCCCCAGCACCTTCCCCGGCCTTCTCCTTGTCGCGCTACCGCCGTACTCAGCTCTCTGCTGTTCGACAAGCTGCTCGACCTTCTTGCAGCTCTGGAGGTCGTGGCCCTTGGTGCGGTGGATCTTGCAGTACTGCTTGCCGGAGCTGTCCTGCTTGTCGGCGGCCGCCACCGACTGGTGGTTAGCGTCAGCGGCAACCTCCTTGCCGGAGCCACCAGCCTTGGCGTTCTTGTCGCCACCTCCGTTGCCGGATTGCTCAACAGCTAGCACTTCTCTACCTTTCTTCTTCCTGTTGCCTCGCCGCCGGCCCTTCTTTGCCGGGGCGGTGTCCTCACTGTCAGATCCTGCTTCCGCATTCTCTCCCCGAGTCTCCTCCTTCCTCAACAAGATGCACACTTGTCGGCCAAGGCGTACAGCTCACCGACGTCCTTGACTTTGCACATCGCCATCTCCTCCTCATCCTGCGGTTCCGCACATTCTGATGAAATGCGCTGATCACCGCGGCAGGGTGGACGTCTGGGATGTTGTAGTGCACACGGCTGAATCTTTGAATGAACTTGCGCAGGGACTCTCCTTCCTTCTGGGCGAGCAGATGAAGGTCACTTTCTTGGCCATGAGGCTTGTGGCCACCTGTGAAGGCGCCAACAAACTGATGGCATAGATCTGCCCAAGAGGATATGGAGCTGTCCGGCAAGTGCATGAGCCAAGATCTGACGTTGGGCTTGAGCACGAAAGGTGAAGTAGTTGGCGAGGATCTTGTCGCCCCGTCCCCCGGAGCCCTGCACCGCGATGGTGTAGATGCCGAGGAACTCCGACGGATGCGCCCTGCCATCATACTTCTCCCGCACGCCCTGGTTTGAAGTTTTTTCCGCTGGGCCATCGACTTGCCGCAGCTCACGGTGAACGCGGGACAACCTACAGACGTCTGCACAAGTCGCTGGTTCCTCCGGCGCGCATGTCAACAGAAGGCCCAGCGCGCTTGTCGGATCGACGTCAAGCGCTTCTCTTCGGGCGCCGATGCGAAGTTCGAGCATCCTCTTGTTGTCGCTCATGAAGAACTTGGCGCTGATCGCGGCGAAGCTCGCGGATCCGACGACGCGGTGGAGTCGCTGTCGAGGTGGATCCGGTGAGTCGGCGATCTTGGCCCTCGTGGCGGAGAGTGCACGGTGGTTGCACCTCCGACAGTCTCGTCGCCACCGGCTCGTGGCTTGTCGTCTCTCCGCGGCAACGATGGCGTTGGTTGCCACGGAGCGTCGCCGTTGGCAAAGCTGATGAGGCTCTGGATAGTGGCCCTCCACTCGTCGACCTTGTCGGCCGTTGGAGGGTAGTCGAGGAGCAGCTGAGCTCTCGCCAGAGCTTCTGCTGGAGTAGTGGGTGGCATTGGTGAACGGTGCGAGGAGCGGTATATGCTCGGACTTCTAACCACGTTAGAAGGAGCAGCACCCTGTCCGGGCGACCAGATCTCACTCGTACAAAGCATGTTGGCGCGCATGCTGGTCTTGAGGGTCTCGATCCAACGAACGTATGGCATTGTGAACGCCATGACGTTGTTGGTCCCGCGTCTCCTGAGATGGGCGTGGGGGATGTGCGGACGCCGAGGTTTGCGGGGCCTTGTCCTTGGACTTGGCAACATCGCGAGCACCTTCGTCGGCGCCCGTTCCTCCGCCAGCGTCCGCCCCACCACCCGTTTGCTGCGGTGAGGGTGGGTACGACGCGGACGGCTCTGCTGCCGCCGAAGCCTTCTTATTCGGTGGTATATTGAGGAAGCTGTTGATGACGCTGCTCGTGTGAACGCCGGATCAGATTTACACGGCCTCGACGCCCCCTACCCGGCGCGCCAAAGATGTCGGGGAGGCTGATCGTACCCATGGACACCTATGGGGCCGGCGGAGCAGGCCCCTTGTGGTTCGGAGGGGGGCGGAGATCGCACGAAGAGCGGATCGAGGCGAGGCACACGAGCAGTTTACCCAGCTTCGGAGCTCTCCGGAGAGATAAAACTCCTACGGCTGCTTGTTTGATGTATTGTGTTCTTGCCAGGGAGCGATGAGAGCTACAAAACCTAGTGAGAGTGTATCTGGTCTCGAGTGAGTCGAATGAACCGAACCATTTCTACGTTGCGCATGGGCCTCCTTTTATATGCTCAAGGGGTCTCCGATAGGTGGCAACATAGGCGGGGGTACAAATGTAAAAACAGGAGTTGGTACACCTACTCGAACAGTGTACAGTGCAAAATACCTAACTCTGACGGCAAGGGACAAAAGCAATAAATGCCCGTCAGTGTCGCCCAAACGATTCAACAGAGACCGTCAGTGCGCCTCCGCCGCCACGATGGCAAGCTTGTCGCCGCTTATCGCTGTTTCTCCGCTGGCTGCACAGCCTCTCGACACGCCGCCCATGGAACGGCCCCATGGCGACACGTCGCTGGATGAGCTGGAGCGGAGATGGAGAGAGGTTGCTTGTCGCGGCAAGCGCCTTTGCCGCGTCGAATCCTTGTCGCGTCCGGAGGCTTGTCGCGCCCGAGCCTTCCCGCAAGCTCCTCTTGCCGGGCCTTGTCTTCTGCGTGCCTTGAGTGGCCTTCCCGACAAGCTCCTCTTGCCGGGCCCCGCCTTCTTAACCAAATACTTTGTTCTTGAAGTGCTCCAAAGGAGCCACGGAGGATCTACGCCGGTGACGAGGCAAACCTCATGCCGCGGGTGCTAATCGTCTGCGTGCATCTAGCACGGGATACTAGGGTACCCCTACTCTAGTACACCGACAGATGTACATATCTACGGAAATGATTTCTGGGATTCACCGTGTGGGATGTACATAACTACGGAAATGATTTCTGGGATTCACCGTGTGGGATGTAAATACCTACGAAAATGATTGGGTTTCGATGCCTCGCCCGATCGCACACAGCCCCGGCCTGGGTCCCAGGAGGGCCTATCCCTGACGATTTCTGGGTCATGTGGGAAGGACACCCTATCGCACACAATCACTTGGCGATGGTTCCAAATGCCGCCACGGAAAGGGGTAAAAAACCGTTTGTTTAGGACCGACGCGCACCGGTGGTAGGCATTTTATACCTGTGGGTTTAGATTACATTTTCGTAATATTCGGCCCAGAACTACTCCAAATACCGTTGCAACCCCCGCACTTCCCCCAATTGATTTCCTTCTGGCTTGGTCATCGCTCTCTCGCACATCCTTTCTCGCTTTCAACGTCGCACCATGGTATTATTGCAAAAAACTCTATTGTTCCCTTTAATTATTACAAGTAAGCTACAAAACTACACAACGATAGTCCACCTAGAATGGAACAAATTTCGACCCACAAATTAAAGTGCTACAAACTACACAATTTAGGGCCCACTGTCATGAAACAAATTTGTACCCATATACAAATTAAAAAAATAGAGGACGAGGATCGAACATGTGACCAGGGCCTTCAAACCGCACGTCAATAGGCAACATAAGTAGAATAGCAATGTTTGTTGTACCCCCCTTTGTTCATATAATGTTTTTATATTACCGCACCTATTTAATGGATAACATTTAATATTATTTTTATTACATCAGTGGGACCGGCTCGTTAGCACGTACTATTCGCCTTCACTTACTGGTGGGTTCCATGGGTGCTCTCTCTCTCTATCCTCCCCTTCTGTGTTTAGACGCACGGGCAAACACGAAGAACTCGCGGGCGATGTTGCCATTGACCATATCTGGACGCGTTCACAAGTTACGGCATCGATTTCACGTACTAGTAGTACTATTCAATGTTTACGTGCAATGCACGTTAATTTGGAAGTATATTAAGTGCATGCGGATATTAAGTAGGATATTATTTGCGTGTTATTATGTGATTAGCACTATTTTTGGCATGAAACTAACTGCACACTAAACGTATTGAGCGCTCAAAATTGAAGCAGTCTAGGTCGTTGGACGAGAAGGAATACATGTGGCTTGATGACATTTTATATTTAATTTGATACGGCTCTAGCAGAACATTCAATCGATCAAACCATAGATTTCATTCATTCTGACTCTGACTTCACATTCATACGACGATCGATCTAAAATAGATGGAAATGATAAACGTTAGGATTTTAAGCATGGCAATCTGAACGTTTTTCATGGCAAATTTAGACTACGCGGCGACGGTGGGGGCGTCTTATGGTCAGAAGCGGCTCCTCTGCCGTGCTCTGTGTGTCGTCGGGCCACTGACCGACATCGACGGTGATGGCGGCATCTCGCGCCGTTGTTGGCGTACTCCTGGATGTTGGCCCTAGCTTCAAGGAAGGCCACAATGTTCTAGACTTTGGTCTCTAGGAGCGAGTCAACTGGCGGGAGGAGGGGGCTGGCGTTGGTGCAAGGAAGCGGTCGATGGTGGCCATCCATGCCGCTGAGGGGGTTACTGGCACCCGCGAGGGGACAGGCGCTGGCAACGGCGCAACAGAGACATTTGTGTGCACGGCACTGGACGGGCGCTAAGACTTTCAAGAGATGCACAGCGCATACCGGGCAGTGCATCGGCACCCCAAGACAAAGGCGCTGCACAGACGGGCAGGCGACAAGCGCATCTTGGTGTGCAGGAGCATGGAAGTCGGCGGGGACCTAAAAGCACGAGTGCTCCCTGGGTGGTTTTGTTAATTAATGTCAACGTATCTCTTGTTGGACTAATGCTTCTAGCTAGTATGTTTCAGATAAGTTCAACAATGGAATGGCATGGACAAGAGGATGTGGAACCCGTTCAAGAGGCTAAGGACAAAGGATTGGCTCAAGCTCAAAGCTCAGGACTCTACATTTTCTATTTAGTGATCCAAGATCACATTGAGTCTATAGGAAAAGCCAATACTATTAAGAAGGGATGAGGTGTTGCTTAATGAGGCTCTTGCTCAAAATGCTTAGTGATTTGCTCCAAAACCCTCCACTACTTTCTCACATCCACATTTGTCCTAAACCAAAAAGTCCAACTTGGCCCCACTGACATTTCATATCCGGAGCCACCAAGTTCAGTTGACATAGCCACTGCCCGAAACCCTAATCAGTTCGGTCTCACCGATGGGATCTCGGTCTCACCGAGATGGGCTTGCAAACTCTCTGTTGTCTGTTGCAATAATTTCGGTCCCGCCGAGATTTATAACCGGCCCCACCGAGTTTGCTTGGCCAACATTCTGTTTCACTTATTACACAAATCGGTCCCACCGAGTTTGAGTAATCGGTCAAACCGAGTTTTGGATTTACCCTAACCCTAGCACATCGGTCCCACCGAGTTGATCCAGTCGGTCCCACCGAAATGCCTAACGGTCACATTATGAACCAAATTGGTCCGACCGAGTTCTCTGAATCGGTCCCACCGAGTTTGGTGATTTGTGTGTAACGGTTAGATTTTGTGTGGAGGCTATATATACCCCTGCACCCACTCTTCATTCATGGAGAGAGCCATCAGAACATGCCTACACTTCCAACACATATTTTCTGAGAGAGAACCACCTACACTTGTGTTGACGTCAAGATATTCCATTCCAACCACATGAATCTTAGTCTCTAGCCTTCCCCAAGTTGCTTTCCACTCAAATCTTCTTTCTACCAAATCCTATCCTATGAGAGAGAGTTGAGTGTTGGGGAGACTATCATTTGAAGCACAAGAACAAGGAGTTCATCATCAACACACCATTTGTTACTTCTTGGAGAGTGGTGTCTCCTAGATTGGCTAGGTGTCAGTTGGGAGCCTCTGTCATGATTATGGAGTTGAACCAAGGAGTTTGTAAGGGCAAGAAGATCGCCTAATTCGTGAAGAAGTCCTTCGTGGGCAACGGCCATGGTGGGATAGACAAGGTTGCTTCTTCGTGGACCCTTCGTGGGTGGAGCCCTCCATGGACTCGTGCAACTGTTACCCTTCGTGGGTTGAAGTCTCCGTCAACGTGGTTGTATATAGCACCACCTATCGGAACCACGGATAAAAAATCTCCGTGTCTCCAAATTGCGTTTGCACACTCAAATCCCTTCTCTTTACATTCTTGCAACTTGCATGCTTTACTTTCCGCTTCTCATATATTGTTTGTATGCTTGCATGCTTGCTTGATATTTATTGTGAATGTTTAGACTTGTGCTAATACTCCATCTCAACTCAAAGAAATTAAAAACTGCAACTTTTCTTGATTAGAGTCTATTCACCCCCGCCTCTAGACACCTCTTCTCGATCCTTTCAGGACCTCGTGGAACCCCGTGGCATCTAGCTCGGCAACAATGTGCGGCTCCTAGCCCATCAATGCCATGGGGATGGGTGCTGGCGCAGTTAGGGTGACGGGAGCCAGAACGGGAGCGGGGACAGGCGCGAAATCTTCCCCCAAGGCCGGTTCAAGTTCGTCTCAGAGCGCCTTATGTTCTTGAGACTCTCGCTGGGTGTCTTCCTCAGGAAACTGGAAGACTAAGGGCAGACCATCGTGATGCGGCATGGCGTGCGGTTAGGTCAGGCTGGTTGGAGGTAGACGACAGGAGAATCAGAGGGGAAGAGAGAAGATTGTAGTGATACCAGGTAGTGCGGGGTTGATTTTAAACTACGGCACCGGCAACATTAAAAGTGGGAGCAGTTGGGACGAAGGTGGGCGGCGGAGCCTAGTCAAAGGGTTCGCCTCCTCGTGAGCCTGCGTAGCGGTCTGCTCGCACGCCTCCCTGTCAGTCGGCGCAGAGGTCTGCTCGCATGCCTCCTGTCGACTCACACGCTTGCGCAGATGGCACCTGCCGTTGAGAAGGGACTCGTGGCGGCACGTAAACACACACGGTTTCAATAGTGAAAGCGCTCGCCTTAACGTGGCAGGTCTTTGTTCCAAAATACCTTGGTTCTTCATTTGTGCAACTTCTCATAAGCAGCTTGTCTCAAATTGAAGAAACAATTACGTAGGAATATTTGTGCCATGTCACGTGACCATGCTCAGTTTCATGAATTTCTGGTCACTTTTGGATTTTCAGAAATTTAAAATCCAAGATTCGAAACAATGTCATAACCTGCATCATGCAATAAATTTTCAAGCGATACATCTTTCCTGTTGTATTTCTTAAGAAAGGATTTGGTCAAACATTTTGCTTAGTTAGACTTCGCATAAGTTATATATGCAGAGGAAAAGGATAATCCGTCTGCATTGCATTGCCTGATATATTAACTCAAGTACTAGTCACAAACAAACGGGATCAATTCTGTGCTCATCCTGGTGTAGTAGTAGTAGTAGTACTAGGCAATGCAGTTGACGAGTGACCTTGGGTAGCGGCGACCGAGGGAATTGAATCATGCTCGGCACGGTAGGTAACGTTGTCTAGTTACTAAAGCATCCCTCCATTGTTCATCAGTATTCATTATGGACCGGGGACATGAGGGGAATTTCCTAGGGCTGGAATTCTGGCTGCCAGATATTTCGACTCGAAACGCGGAGGATCGACTGGTTGTGGTTGTCTGATGTGCGTACCATGCACGCCACCAGAAGGACACGAGCCCGTTTTTTTAGGATCAACACGAGCCAAGGTCTGGCTGGTACGCCGTTGGGTCCTACCATTCAAGAATACGAAAGGAATCTTTTAAATTGCCAAACGAATCTATGTGTATTAAATGCCCGTATTTTCCTTGCAAATAGTAATCTCAACGTGGTAATTGATTTATGACTAGTTCTTGAATTAGAGTGAGTTTGTGATATAGTGATCTGAACGTGGATTTCTCATTTCATGGTATCCCTAGTAAGTTATTCATTGCAAATTCAAATTTAAAAGATGAACGGTATGGTGGTGAGAAAACTTTGTATATATGTATCAAGCATATGATCACACACACACACACACGAACACAACAATAATCCAATAAGTATAGTGCATCTATTTTTCCAAACCATGCATGTATGACACGAATTCAAAAATACTCCTTATGTTCCTAAATATAGTATTTTAGAGATTTCAACAAGTGACTACATACGGAGCAAAATGAGTGAATCTACACTCTAAAATATGTCTATATACATCCGTATGTGGCAGTCCATTTGACATCTATAAAAAGACTAATATTTAGGAACGAAGGGAGTAAAATGTAATACATGCATGGTCCTCAATTCAATATTTAAAATGAACAGGAAACTGAAACATGAATATTAAGTCTAGTACTACAATACATGCAAATGTTGTGTTTAGGCGGATCTATGTAGATTGTCGGGGGTTAACCCCTCGACCCTAGATAAAATTGTGAAGCTCTGTTTAGGATTGTTTATATTATATTTGTCCCCACCCTCCTAAACACCGATTGGTTGTGCACCCCCTCCTCCCCGGGAGAATATCATGCGCCCCACACCTTAGATGCTATGTGCTGATACGAGTTGCTTGGAGCTTGTTGATCTAAGATATAGCAGCTCACAAGATGTCTTAATATTTTTACAGGAAACCTTAATGAGTTTGAGAATTGCACACAATTTGTACAAAAACTACTCAGATGCCCTTGGATCCCATATCCAATGACCTCAAAGCTCGTATCACCGTAGCATCTAAGATGAAGGAGGACATCATATTCTCCTGTAAGTAAGAATATCATGTGCTACCACACCTTAGATTTGTGACCCAACAACTCCTCGGTGGTTCGAATGTTTTTTTGTAGAAAAGCCCCCAAAGAGTTCGGCCACTGCTCACAAGCAAAAAGACTGCTCAGATGCCATTGGATCTCAGATCAAATGACCTCGAAGCTCGTATCACTGTACCATCCAAGTTGCGAGAGCACCTGACGTTTTCTCGCATGGGAGAATATGAGGTGCTCCCGCACCATAGATTCTATGGTGATACGAGTTCACGGAGATCTAACGGCTCACAGTAGGAGGTTTGAATGTTTTTGCAGTATACGCCTGAGAGAGTTTGGGAATTGCGAAGAGAGTACGAGCACTACGCATGTTGCATCTGATCACATATCATACGACCTAGATGCTCGTATCACCGTAATGGCTAATTAAGCTACGGGGAGCACCTAATATGAGCAACGGGGAGCTGTTGGATCCAAGATGCAGCGGCACACACGAGGCCTGAATTTTTTATTTGCAAAAAAACCTTAGAGAGTTTGGAAATTGCGCATAATTACAAAGACTACTCCCAAGCCATTGGATCTCAGTTCCAACGATGTAAAAACTCGTATCACCATAGCATCTAAGCTACGGGGTGGATGTGATATTCTATGTCGCTGTCATTTTTGTTCGCAAACTTGCAAAATACATGTAACTCGTGCCGTTACTTGTCAAACCGCGCAAAGTGTTTGTTCAAAAAAACTATCCTACACTGAAATATCGGAACATCACACGGGGGTCCCACTTGTCATTGATGAAATTTGGACCTAAAACTAACAAATCTAAAAGACGAGATTCGAACTGGCAACCTGGACTACAAAGCGTAAGTCGATAGCCTGAAACAACAACGGTTGTTGGCTTTGTTCCATAACTTGATTTTATTCAATATTACGTTGAGTAGAGTAGAGGGAGTGCCTCGTTAACACATGCATGACCATTGACTCACTTACTGGTGGGTCCAAGGTCTGCGATCTCTCTCTCCTCTCCATTGTCTAACCTTTAGACGCACGGGCACAGATGAAGAGCGGCGCTAGCTTGCCGTGGTGTTATTATAACTAAAAAAATCTTGGAAAATAGAAGAATCGCCTAGAACAAGAGACGTTGTGGCTCGTCGATATGGAGCTAACCACACATATCCTACCTTCCACATTAGCATGATGAAGCTATGTGGCTAGTGGGGTGTTTTCGACTGACTGGCTAGGTCCCCAGGTCGAACCATAGGTACTATGTGTGATACAGTATATTTTTACACGCACATTTTTCCTCCGTGCCGAGACGTGGCACACCCTACCACGCGGTTTCAGGGTCCTCCCGGGTGGTGCATGCATATATTCTTCCTTGCCGGGGCGTGGGACGCCCTACCGCGTGTTTTCTGGGTCCTCCTTGGTCGTAGCACCGAAGCAAGTAAATGATTCGTCAAATCACGAAAGACCACCTTTCCCACCGAGTACATCAGTGAAGCACGGTGGCTAGCAAGTTGGGCTAGTGCGACCGATTAGCTAGGCCACCATCACATTTGTTTTTTCACCCCTTTTTTATCTCCTTGCCGGTAGGTAAATTTAAATATCCACCGCGGCGTTGCTCTAGTGTTTGGGTGCGGCAGGATTTTTAATTTTTTGATTGATGGCAGCAGGCGCAACAGGATTTTTTATTTTTTGATTGATGGGAGCAGGCGCGGTAGCAATTAATCACGACGACTCCACTTGTAAAACCGACTGCTCCCTGATGTGAGAAGTCATCCACTGGTGTTTTCCCATGGTGAAAACCAAAAGATTCCCCGCTCCTCGGCTGGCTCCCTCCGCCTTCTCGTAGATTGCATTGCCTTTCAGCCATTTCCCCCCTTTGCTTCCTCTCCCCATTGCTTCTACCTGGTGCCATGGCGGCGCAGCAGATCACAGAGTCTGAGGTGAGGCGCCTAACACGGGAGCTCCAGGCCAAGGATGCGGAGCTCGGGGCCAAGGACGTGGAGCTTCGTGAGCTCAAGGAGGAGAGGAGTGCCATGCTCCTCCGTTATGTGTGGGAGTTCATGGAGCTTCAAAAGTGGCAGGCGTCCACCACAAAGATGCTTGAGGCGTCGGCGGGGTTGCTGCAGAAAGCGGGAGATACGATAGGCCATCAAGGGAGCCGGCTGGAGTGCGAGCGGGCCAATCATGACGAGGTCCAGGATCGCTTCAGCCACTTGGAGGAACAAGTTGCCACGCATGTGTTACGGCCGCGTGATACCTACCGTTGTGCCAGCGCGACCATGCCGGCCGTTGGGCTAAACCCGTTTGACCACCCCGTCGACTTCAACGAGCTGCGGCTTCCTGACCTGGTCTCCTTCTTCACCTATATCTCCGAGGAGCTGAGCCATCTCCGCCCGATGGTAGGGGCAGAGCTAGACAAGGAGGGGTTGCAGGCTGCCGTCGCCGTTGCCGGGCGAATCCTCTCAGGGCTCTGTCGCCGGAATCCATTCGTGCCATTGGACACCATCTTTGACGAGCTGGCTCCCGTTGACCGGGAGCAGGCTCTGTGGGCAGTTGCACCCTGCATCACCAACGCCGTGCGCCTCGAGAAGCAGAGGTCTTCGATGGTGTTTAGGCGTCCTCTGCATGGGCATGCCCATGTCTCGACGCAACATGACTGTTGGATCAAACTCAGACAGTGCAGACCAGTCACTGTAGCACAAAGCGTGTGGGTGTGTTTGGTTGCATTCTCATCTCAATATAGTTGTTCCCTCTTCATGTATTTGTGTTAACCTACTAGTGTGGACTCATGCACCCTTCATGCACTCTGCCAAACACCCAAAAGTGGGTTGAGAAGGGAACATTTGCTCCCATCCCGTGCACCCTTCATACACCCTGCCTAACACTAATTCATGCTTCATATGGTTCATGTTTCATGGAGTACTGTAGCACCATACTCTCCGTGCGCACAACATGCTGCATTGGATGCAAAATCAAATGCTGCATTGGATTAAAGAAGCCCGGTGGAAAGATCTTCTCTAACTTGCAGATCAACTCTGGCGCCAACTCTTCCATTTCTTCTAGCACGCCAGGCGATAGTTCTTTCACACAAAGAACACGGAAGAAATAGCTGAGTTCTGCCAGTACTAGCCATTCATCCTCAGGGATGAAGCCACGCAACATCACCGGCATTACCCGCTCAATCCATATGTGCCAATCATAACTCTTGAGACCAAATATCTTCAACTTATCAAGACTCGCTCGCCTCTTTAGATTCGCTGCATACCCATCGGGGAACATCAACTGCATTTTCACCCACAAGATAATTTCCCTCATAGCTGGCCTTCCAAGATTGAACCATGCCTTTGGCTTCGTCGATTCTGCTTCCTTTTCGGTTCTTTCATGTTTTGTAACGGCCTATCACATAGCGCCTCCAGATCGACTCTAGCCTTAGTATTATCCTTTGACTTCCCATCTATGCCGAACAATGTACCAAAAAGTGCCTCGGTGATATTCTTCTCAGTGTGCATCACGTTGATGTTGTGTGGGCAAAGGAGGTCTTTGAAGTAAGGCAGATCCCATAAGCATGTCTTGTGAGTCCAGGCGTGCTTAGAATTATATCCCTTGAAGTACCATGGACGCTCTGGATCTGGCTCGAGAGCGTAACTGATCCAGGGTATGTTGGCCTGTCAACGCAGGTGGTGCATGCATGTCGAGGATCTGGGAACTGTCTATGCATGTCGAAGCAAGAAAACTTGTGACCGGCCTGAAGCCAACAAAACTCAAGAGCACCCTTGCATGTGGGGCATGGGAACCTTCGACGCACACACCAGCCAACGAATAGCGCATGCGCCGGCAAGTCATGCATCGAGTACATGTACCAGACACGCAATATGAAGTTCCGTTTGCTATAGGCGTCGTATGTCTTGAACCCATCATCCCAGGCTTCTTGCAATTCGTCCTTAAGCGGCTGCATGTACACATTCATATTTTTCCCGGATAGTTGGGCCCTAGAATTATCAACGTCGGGAAAATGTTCTTTCTTTGCATAATCTGTCCGAGGGGGGGAGATTGAGAGGAAAGACAACTACGGGCCAACAACTGTATTGGGCTGCCGTCATACCAAACACGCTGAACCCATCCGTGCTGATGCCGACTCGAGGATGCCTCGGATCTGCCGCTTTGTCAGCATGTAATTCATCAAACTTTTTCCATGCAACACCATCCGATGTGTGTACCATCATCAGATTCCCATCTGCATCTAGTTCGGTTCTTTTGCCTATTTTGTGCCATGTCATCTGTCTGGCCGTCTCTTCGACCATGAAAAGACGTTGAAGTCTTGGTACGATTGGCACATACCGAAGAACACTAACGGCAATTTCGGTCTGTGTCTTCTCACCCATACCGTTGTCTACCACAACATACCTGGAAGACTTGCAAATGGGACAATAGTTCAAGTCCGCATAGTCAAGCCTAAACAAGGAACATCCTTTCTCACATGCATGTATCTTCTCATAGGGCGTCTTCAGTGTACGGAGGATTTTGTCCGACTGGTACAGGTTTGCAGGAATTACATGGCCTTTGGGTAGAAAGCGTCCAACATCATCATCATTGCGTCGTAGCATTCTCTGCCCAAGTTGAGCTGAGCCTTCAGAGCCATTACTTGTGATATGGCATCCAACTGACAAAGCTCAATGTGCTCGTGGAGCGGACGTTTTGAAGACTCCAACATTTCATTGAAGGCCTTTGCAGATTCCTCCATCTCCTCGTCCGAATCCCGAGCATCATCATAGTCTTGCACCATGTTTTCCATGCCGGTACCGTGCTCGTCGGTGCGACGATGATCCACCTCAGCTCGGTCACGTTGGGCAGGCTCACCATGATATGTCCACACCGTATAATCGGGCGTAAAACCACTCTTCTGCAGGTGTTTGCCCATTTCGGCATCTGGCCTCTTTTCCCAATTGCCGCACCAGAAACAGGGGCACCAGGTTTTCCTCTGGCCATTTGCAAATGCGGCTTGCACAAACCCCTTGGTTTTTGTGAACCATTCAGCGCTCCATTTGTTCTGACCAGTGTGACCGGTATACATCCACGCACGATCACTCATCTTGACTTTCAGAGCTACTGGACACACAACAAATATATATGAGCGTCGACTACATAACACTTCACCATTAATTGGGCCTAGAGGAAGGCATTGGGAAGTAATAAGTAGATGATGGGTTGCTAGAGTGACAGAAGCTTAAACCCTAGTTTATGCGCTGTTTTCGTGAGGGCTGCTTTGGACCCATATGTTTCATGCTATGGTTAGGTTTACCTTAATACTTTTGTTGTAGTTGCAGATGCTTGCAATAGAGGTTAATCATAAGTGGGATGCTTGTCCAAGTAAGAACAACACCCAAGCACCGGTTCACCCACATATCAAATTATCAAAGTACCGAACGCGAAACATATGAACGTGATGAAAACTAGCTTGACGATATTCCCATGTGTCCTCGGGAGCGCTTTTCCTTATATAAGAGTTTGTCCAGGCTTGTCATTTGCTACAAAAAGGATTGGGCCACCTTGCTGCCCTTTACTTACTTTTTTTACTTGTTGCTAGTTACAAATTATCCTATCACAAAACTATCTGTTACCACTTATTTCAAAACTTGCAGAGAATACCTTGCTGAAAACCGCTTATCATTTCCTTCTGCTCCTCGTTTGGTTCGACACTCTTACTTATCGAAAGGACTACGTTAGATCCCCTATACTTGTGGGTCATCAGGGGTCAGGGGGTCGGGGTGTCGGGTCGGGGTCGGGGTGTCGGGGTGTGGTGTCGGAGTCGGGGTGTCGGGGTCAGGGTGTCAGGGGGTCGGGGTGTCGTGTCGGGGTCGGGGTCGGGGTCGGAGTGTCGGGGTCGGGGAGTCGAGGTCAGCGGGTCGGGGTATCGGTGCTTGGTGTCGGGGTCGGTGTGTCAGGGTGTGGTGTAGGGGTCAGGGGGGTCAGGGGGGTCAGGGGGTCGGGGTGTTTCCTTCTATCATTCTTCTTCTTTCTTTCTCTTCTTCTTCTTTCCTTTCTTCTGCTTCTTCTTTCATCTTTTTTCTACTTCTTTTCGTTTCTTCTTTTCTTCTTCTTCTACTTCTTCTACTTCTTTTCTTCTTCTTCTTCTTTTTTCATCTTTTTTCTACTTCTTTTCTTTTCTTCCTTTCTTCTTCTTCTACTTCTTTTCTTCTTCTTCTTTTTTCATCTTGTTTCTACTTCTTTTCTTTTCTTCTTCTTCTACTTCTTCTACTTCTACTTCTTCTACTTCTACTTCTTCTACTTCTTTTCTTCTTCTTCATCTTCTCTTCTACATATTCTTTGTTTCTTCTACTTCTTTTCTTCTTCTTTTTTCATCTTTTTTCATCTAAAACCCATGCCCTAAATCTAACACTAACACATATGTAGCACTAAATCTAACACTAACACTAACACTAACACATATCTAGCACTAAATCTAACACTAACAGTTAAACAGCAAAAAATGAAAAAACAGAAAAAAGAAAAAAATAACTCACCGGAGCAATGGGACGGTCGGGGCGATGGCGGTGTGTCGACGGCGGCGTGGCGTAGCGCCACGGGGCAATGGACAGTCGGGCAGTGGGGCGGGTGGGCAACGACGTTGTGGCGCGGGCGCCCGGGGTGGTGGGATGGTGGAGCGATGGGGCGTCGGCGGGTGGGGTGGGGGGGCGGGTGGTAGGGCGACAGGCAAGCAGGCGGGGTGGCGGGCGGGAAGTGCGGGCGGCGGGATGGTGGATCGACGGGCGTCGGCGGGTGGGGTGGGGGCAGCGGTGGTGGGACGACGGGCAAGCGGGAGGGGCGGGCGGTGGCGGGCGGCGCGGCGGCGGCGGTGGGTGGATCTAGTGGCGGGGCGTCGGGGAGGAGAGAGGGAGAGAAACAGAGAGAGTAACGGGCAGGGGGTGGGTGCTCGATCGGCCGTTAGTTAGGTTAGGTTAGTTAGCCTTTGCCGTCCGCCAAGCCTTTGTCGTCCGCTTTTTTTTATCTTTGTCGTCTACTAACATACGACAAAGAGGGGGGGGGGGCGTTAAGTTTTTCTAATCGACTCGTTAGTGGGGGCCACCTCTCTCTTTGCCGTGAGCCAGCTGATGGCAAAGAAGTGATAGATGGCAATGACCTTCTTTGCCGTCTGCCAGTCGTTTTCCATCGGCTTTTTGGTAGCTGATGGCAAAGACCTTCTTTCCCGTCCGCTAGCAGACGGCAAGGAACTGGCAGACGGCAAAATCCCTGCTTCCAGTAGTGTAAGGATTCACTCGTGTCACATCAAGTAAATCTTATTGATTTACTCTCGAAATCTTATTGATTTACTCTCGAAATCTTATTGATTTAATGTCATGTTTTCTTTCTTTTGCTGCAGTTTTACTATGCAGGTTTTGCCATGTGACATTCATCACAGAATAAACCATTTGGTTTGCTCTATGATGGCTATTATTGCAGGTTTCACTTCTTATTTCGTGTCAGTAGCAAAGGCACTGTCCATCACTTATATTACTGGAAAAAATTGGATCAGTCTGTTGTCTGAGTACAAGCTGAATCCCTATGATGAACTGTAGTTTGGTTTAACAAACACTCCACAATTAGTCCTTCCACGTTTAAAAGAAATGAAGAAAAAGACTGGATCATGGTCACGGAGCCTAGTCAAGTTAGAAAGCTGATCATAGCAGACCAGACACGATCGTCGCTGTCTCGCACATCGGTACGACCTTCAGCAATGGATCGAGCACTGGCAGTTGCTCTAGCACTGACAGCGGCAGTAGCTCAGTCTGATCTAGCTGAGGATTGGGCACCGACCGCGTCAGCGGATCAGGCTGATCTACCGGAGGATTGGGCATCAACACCGGCACCTGCTCCGACATCGGCACCTGCTCTACAAGGAGCACCATCTCCGGCAGCAGCATTGGCACTACCAATCGCATAGGCATGGGCACCAGCAACGACTTCAGCACCTGAACCAACACTTGCACTTGTATCTGCTCCGGCCCGTGCAGCGGCAACGGAACCAGTAGTTGCACCAGCAACAGACTGGGCTGCAATTCGCACTTCATATACCAAAGTCCTTACAAAAACTGACATGTCCATCTTCTTAGTAAGCATTGGCCGCCCAAGTGCTTCGTTCTTTTTTCTTTCCATGTTTTTTCACATGATTCACTTTGTTGATCTAACTGTTTGTGTATGTCTTCTTGTTTGCAAATAGAGTATTCCTAGAGCAACGAGGGAGTCGTTCAACAATCTGGGCGACCGTGGCCAAGTTCCTCTTACCATGCGCAACCTTGGTGTGAATGAACCTGCTCAATATACCTTAAGTACAAAGGATAGTCGCATGATGATTGATGATAAAGGATGGCCAAGGTTCAAATCTAAATCATATCTTGCGATAGGGGATGATGTCAAAATCGAACTTTCTCGGCAAGGAGAGCTGGTCCAAATCAACTTTGAAATTCTTCAGTAGTAGCACCCAACTGCCGAACTAATCGATCCTCCGAGAGATTTTGATGTAATAATCTGGCATGGTGAAACAAGTGTCCTGTGTGTATAAGTAGTACGACAATATCGTTCATAGAATTGCAACTCTGATTGCTGGTTAGGAACTGTCTTTCGATTTCATTCCAACAACTGTCGTGCTTTATTCAGTTTTGTGTATTCGCCTTGCGACAGCATCTAAAACTAGCAGCGTACCGATCGCTTGCAATATGAAAAGCGCAGAGGTAGAACACATGGCCCCCCAAACATGCAGGCCCACCGACCTGTGGCCCAAAGTCCAGAACTGTGAGCCTGTCTGAGTATTATATTCTCGACCACCATAATGCTCGTGCGTTGCATGTAACATCAAGATGCATTTGTATGAGTATTTTATCTTGTGAGAGCAAAGGATGAACGAGGGAAGGCTTTATTTGCAAATGTGGAGAGGTTTGTGGGTACCTTTTTGCAAAATTGCCATAGTTTCCTTCCTATCTGTCAGATAAATCGGACAGCCTATATTGCAGGATGGCAGGCACACCATCATCACCAACTCGTCTATACTGTGTTAAAAAACACTGTTTTTTATAATTATATAGGGGATATACATTCCCCTTGATTTTTCTTATGTATAAAGTTGTGATATAAAATATTTTTATATTTCTTTACAGAGGGAGTATCTCTCTCTCAAAAATATATTTATGTGTAACTAGTTCCTCCTGTCTTTCCACTTCCTTTCGCTGATATGTGGGGCATCCGGCGACGGGGTCCATGTGCCATATGAACCAAATTAGAGTGCACAACTGCATGGCAGACACACCCAGGTCATAGTGGCGCAGTAATGCCCAATGAGCCGTCAAATCACAAAAACCCCCACCTGTCCAGCTTTAGTAGTAAGCTGGACGAACGAAGCGGCAATATTTTACTGGGCCTGAATCTCCTTCTCCCTTGTCTGCTTGTTCAGAGAAAACCCCCTCTCGGCAATTGCATAGGGTTTTCTCATGGAGAACCAGGGACGAATTCTTCATCCATCCCCGATAAATCCAAGCCCCTTGGTCGCGGGTAATCCTAGGATGGCAGCCGCCGCCGTTGATGCATTTTTCTTCCTATTGAATCTAGTGTGTTTCATTTGCGCGTCTGGCGCGAGGACCCTACGGGTTTCTGCGCCGTCGGCGAGACGCCACACTTGTTCCTTCTCATCCTGACACTGGATTTTCAAACGCGCACAGTATGTTCCTAGAATCCTCTTTTGTATCCGGGAGGGTGGGGTTTTTTGAACATGCTGTCGACTAATTTGGAAATTCGGATTGCTATATTTGGATAAAAGGTACTAGTACCATGGTCAACACTAACGTGAACGAGGATTTTTTTTCTATATTTGGATAGGGAATACATTGTGTTGTCATATTTTTCCTGCAGTGCATTCCTTGCTCTGCCAGAACACATGTACTAAAGATGCTCGGCCTTGCAATAACTGAATACACCAGTTTAATGGTCATAGTGAAGACAAGCCATGGATATAAGTTTCGAGTTGGGTTCGTGAAACAAGAAGATCGCTGCTTTTTCTATGTCCGAACTTGGATAAACTTTCTCAAGTGTTACAGACTGAAAGTTGGCGCACGAATGTTGATGGAAATAGCAGAACCTGGTCTCATCTTCACTGCAATCTTCCACCCCGATGTCATTACAATTGTTCATCCATGTTAGTTTTGTATCTGGTTCTTTCTTGTTGCCTTGATTACTTCTTAATCCACCTATTATTTCTAACTAATCACAATTTAACTTTAGAAGTAGCAACGAATCTCTCACGAAGATGCTACTTCTAACTAATGTTTTCTTAAAATTGGTGGCACGTGTAGATTTTTTCAGAGTTAAGCAGGCTACTCGTTTGTTATTCTATAAGAACTCGGCTATTAATGATGGCACTGAAGTTCAGTTGACCTGGACGACATCCACAAGTTCCTACACTTTATTGATCGCCTTGAGGTCTTTGTGAGGTGTTTCAGTGGTGGAAGGCCACGTGGGATATGTGTGCCACTGCTGCACTCGTTGAACAGGTCCAACTGTGTTGAGAAACATATGGTACGAGCTGTTTTCTATTATATATGTTGTTCATAAACTCTTGCTTATGCACAGTTTTACATCTGTGATCTTCTTGAAACAGGAACTGCCCAGTTCTATTGTTCCTATACAGATGCCTGACCATGGTCGGGGCAGACTTGCGCTTGGTCACAACATGATGTTTATGTCGACCTACTCCATTCCCCTTGGAGGTGAAAGGATACTTATTCATGGGTGGTCTCAAATAATGAAGGACCGTCCATCTTGGAGAATAAGACAGAAGATTATGTTCCTGCTTTTCCATGGCTCTAAAGTGAATGTCCTGTTTATTGACCACATTGTGAGATCACTACTGCAGGATGGTCCAAACGCGACACTATGATCACAGACCCTTCGACGAAACTGCGTGCGATGCCATAATCGCAAACGGTGGTGTAAAAAAACCGTCAAAAATGGTGCACAATGTTTGTGATGACAGATACATCAAACACAGTTCAGAATTTAGTTGCATGTGCGATGCAGTGCATACGGTTCAGCTCAATTAACTATTTGGGACGAGGAGGAACAAAAGAAACGGGCAGCCAGATGAAGGCGTGTGCGATATACAGCATACGGTTCACTGGGATGAACTGTGTGTGATTACGCAACACAATGGAAACGGTTCAACTGAACAAGATGTGTGCGATACGCGACAAACAGGTCCGTAATCACAATTGTGTGCGAAGACCAATAATAACACAGACAATTGCTGCTAATAAGCCGTGTGAATTGCTATGTCTACAGTAGAATAACATGTATATATATATATATAACTCAAATAAACATCCAATTACATAAGTGGCAATACAGATCATTCGCACACACCTCAATAAACAATTGCATGCATTCTAAAGTAGGGGAAACTATCGTCTAGTCATCTACTTCTTGTGACGCTTTCGCCACTGCTATGTGGCTCGATCCCTCGTCTGGGTCAGGAAGAAGACAGTTCCTCATGTCAACGGTTGCTGATACTTCTCCAACATATCTACTTTTCCAAACACTTTTGCCCTTGTTTTGGACTGTAACTTGCATGATTTGAATGGAACTAACCCGGACTGACACTGTTTTCAGCAGAATTGCCATAGTGTTATTTTTGTGCAGAAACAAAAGTTCTCGGAATGACCTGAAACTTCACGGAGATTATTTTTGGAAATAATAAAAATATTGGCGAAAGAATCAGGGCCAGGGGGGCCACATCCTTTCCACGAGGGTGGGAGGCGCGCCTGCCCCCCTGGGCGCGCCGCCTGCCTCGTGGGCCCCCTAGAGCTCCACCGACCCCAACTCCAACTCCATATATTCGTGTTCGGGGAGGAAAAAATCAGAGAGAAGGATTCATCATGTTTTATGATACGGAGCCGCCGCCAAGCCCTAAACTCTCTCGTGAGGGCTGATCTGGAGTCCGTTCGGGGCTCCGGGGAGGGGAATCCGTCGCCATCGTCATCATCAACCGTCCTCCATCACCAGTTTCATGATGCTCGGTGCTATGTGTGAGTAATTCCATCGTAGGCTTGCTGGACGGTGATGGGTTGGATGAGATTTATCATGTAATCAAGTTAGTTTTGTTAGGGTTTGATCCCTAGTATCCACTATGTTCTGAGATTGATGTTTCTATGACTTTGCTATGCGTAATGCTTGTCACTAGGACCTGAGTGCCATGATTTCAGATCAGAACCTATTATGTTTTCATGAATATATGTGAGTTCTTGATCCTATCTTGCAATTCTATAGTCACCTACTATGTGTTATGATCCGGCAACCCCGAACTGACAATAATCGGGACCACTCCCGGTGATGACCATAGTTTGAGGAGTTCATGTATTCACTATGTGTTAATGCTTTGGTTCGGTACTCTATTAAAAGGAGGCCTTAATATCCCTTAGTTTCCACTAGGACCCCGCTGCCACGGGAGGGTAGGACAAAAAATGTCATGCAAGTTCTTTTCCATTAGCACGTATGACTATATTCGGAATACATGCCTACATTACATTGATGAATTGGAGCTAGTTCTGTGTCACCCTATGTTATAACTGTTGCATGAATAATCGCATCCGGCATAATTCTCCATCACCAATCCAATGCCTACGAGATTTTCACATATTGTTCTCCGCTTAGTTACTTATCCGTTACTCATATAATCACTACAATATCGCTATCATTACTTTTGCTACCGTTACCGTTACTTCCATACTACTTTGCTACTAAATACTTTGCTGCAGAAATTATGTTATCCATGTGTGGTTGAATTGAAAACTCAACTGCCAATACTTGAGAATATTCTTTGGCTCCCCTTGTGTCGAATCAATAAATTTGGGTTGAATACTCTACCCTCGAAAACTGTTGCGATCCCCTGTACTTGTGGGTTATCATCCGCCTGTACATCTCGTAGCTTGTGTACGCGTCCATGGCCGCGTACTTGACATGTTGTTCATCCAGTCTCTCATGCCACACACTGTGCCAGGCGTTCTTGTCCTTATTGCTCTCTTCCTTCATCTTCGCATAGTAGGGGTCGATGATGGCCGAGGCGAGGTCAACCAGGGAGTTTAGTTTGTTTTTGTCGCTGCCTCAGACCTTGTAGTGGTGCTGGATGTTGAGAAGATTCAGGCATTTCAAGTCCGAAACCTTGAACGCTTTTATATTATTGGTGGTGTCCACCGTAGCAAAACTGTAGTCGGAGCTGTTGATAAACCTAGAGAAACGCTCACAATGCCTTGTGGCAAGGTGGTAGTGGTAGACGAGGACGTCATGTCGCACGCACAACTGGGCGACGGCAACCTTCTGATCATGCCCAGCACGACCGATGGTGTGCTGAGGTCGAAGCCGACCACTCGGTACTTGTCTTCAGCAAGGAACTGCTCCATAGTTTGGATGGAGCTCTCCACCAAGATTGGATCATTCATGTACACCACCGAGAGGCCTTCCCCCTCACGTAGGTGTCCACTATGTAATGCATGGTGAACTGCCCACCATTGTCGTCGTCGGCCGCTGGGAGTGCCATTGGAACCGCTGGATGTCCTCTCCGTATATGTCCTCGTGGGTGTGCTTATTGTGTCATGTGAGACGAGAGACGAAGGTAAATGGCCGCAGGAATAAAAGGGGGCCGGGCGGCGTGGATTCTCGGCGCGTCCGCATGGCAATTTTTGCATCGGGTAACTGCATCGTCACGCCGAGCCCGGCGCAACCGCTTGCACATGAACGTGCGTGATCATGCACCGGCCTCAAACACAAGCAGCGCACGTGGAGGGACGAGGGAAGAGCACCCGGAGGGACGCGAGAGCAGAGGACGTGCGGCGGGACGCGAGTAGAGCACGCCGCTGCCGCCTGAACCGCAAGCAACCACACACCTAGAGCAGCTGAACACGCAGGAAATGGTCGCCTACAAGCCGGCAGACAGTTGCGTCGCTGCGTAGAGAGCGGCCGTGTGCTACCACCTCTGTCTAGTCTATAGTCTCCTTTATACTCTGTGCCATACTTTGCCCTCAAATTTAACCAACAAAATGTTAATGCATGTTTTAAAAATTATATAATTGGAAACTATGTTCAAATACAAATCCAACTATATAATCTTTGGCAACATGCATTTGTATTTAATTAGTTGAATCATACTTATAAACTAGGACGGTGGTATACTAGGTAATTAAGTCACAAATGTTGTCTGTATTAACCGTATGTGTACATGGTCTTTCGTCCTCCCCTCGCACGTCTTCTCACCCCGCTGCTGCAAACAGCTTACAGCGCAAGCTTGCGCAGCGCGCGGGGGTGTTCCCTTGGCCAAACGGTGGCGCCAATGAATTGTCGGTGAGCCAGTTCCCGCGCAAGCTTCCGCCCAACTCGGTGAAATCCCCCAAAATCCCAATGCTTACCGGCCTGCTATAAAAACCCTCACGGCCGGCGAGTCATGCGTCGAATTTTCCCTCCCCCTTGTAGCTTATCTCATCTACTTCTCCCACAATCGCCAATGGCACCGGTCCGTGGTCGACGCTCAGCCACTCCGCCGTCATCAGAGGACAACTCCAGCTGGGAGGCTAGACCGCCGCGGCGGCGCAGTCCCCGATGTAGTGTAGTGCGCGTGGCGTCCTTGTTGGGTGTGCGCGGAACACCCACCACATGCTCCGCCGCCGCTGCCCGTCGGCAGCTGTTGCCGGCCGCCGCTGCCGCCACACCACCGAGGAAAGCCAAGGCCATCGCCCGCTCTGCCGCCGCGGCCTGAAGGCGAGAAGTGGCCGTCGTGGCCTCCACCCCACTACCGGCCACTATGGCCATCACCCGCTCCACCACAGCGGCCCGAAGGCGGGAGGTGGTGGTCGTGGCTGCCACCCCATCGTCGGCCGCCGTGGCCGCCAGCCCACCGTCTTTAAGAGGCAGGAGGCGGAGGTGGATGCCCCCACGTGCAGCGACCTTGCGCGCTACACCGAGTTCCTGTGGGAGGAGGAGGAGCTCCTCGTCGAGCATGCAAAGAGCCTTACCGCCATCGTGGCTGTGGCACACACGGCCTCAGAGGCGAGGAATCAGGAGATCTACGAGGAGAACCACCGCTTCGAGAGGGGTCGTCTGGAGCGGCAGAGGGCATTTGAGGTGAGCATCACTGAAGCTGCAACAGCGGCAGGCACCGTATTGTGGTTGCCCAGCTCGTCGATAAGTTCCTCCTCCTCCGCCCCTTACTGAGCGCGCTCGGCAGAGGACAGGCAACCAGAACTAGTACAAAGCCCCTCCGATCAGCTGTCGTTGAACTGTTTGTATAAATTAAGAACGACCGCTTAATCTATGAATGAAATCTATGCTTAATTACTGAATTTTAGTTGCAAACATTAGATACCGGTAGTGATTTTTAGCTTCATATTTTGACAAATTGCAGTGTTACAAGGATTGACAAATCTTACCAAATTGTTTGTACGTGGTTGCACACGGGTCATCCAAAACAACCGCTTGCATTGAAGGGATGCACAAATCCTGCACCGCTTCTCACTTTGCATACGGGTGTTCTATCTAAAACGCTTATGCGATCAAGAGCTGCAGAAATCCTGCTCAGCACATTTTCTCTTGGCTTCCTGAGGAAGCTGTCGGTTTGTATACGGGTGTTCTTACTAAAATATTTGTGATGAGTGTTTTATATTTAAAAACCGAATTAAATTGCGGCTTGGGCGCCATTAATGGAGAGTATGCGAGCAAGGAGGGCGGCCATAGATGTCAAAGGGCTCGCTTCACTGTGTGAGCTTGCGCAGCGTATAGCTCGCACACATCCCGGTGAGCCAGCGCATTCGAGGATAGCTTGCACGCCTCTCGGTCAGCATGCGCACCGGACGGCGCTCGCACGCCTCCCGTTCAGTCAAGGTCATGCAGCTGTCCTCATAGCACCTCCTACAGCCATTAAAACCAAGACACGTGGCATCACGTGAATGGTTAACAGAACACACATGGTTTGAATTATACAAACATTTGAGATATTGAAGTGGCAGGTGTTTTTTCAAAATGCTTTTGTTGGTTGTCATTATTCGAGTGCGCCTTCCCTCAAAATGGACACTAAAAATACCACAGCATGTCTGGTGCCATTCCATGATAGAATGCCAAGTTTCATGAATTTCAGACGACTTCTGGATTTACGAGAATTTAAAAATAAAGTACTCAATGTTTTGCCGGCAATAAACGGTGCCCTGGTGTTTGAAATTCATTCCCATTTCTTGCATGTGACCTAAGCATGCAGCCAAGGACACATATTTGATTTTCAACCAATTTATATGCACTGGAGCATGTGCATGTAGTTCAAATTTGAATTATGCACATAAATGCATTGAAAACTCAATTAATGCATAAAAATGTCAAAACGAACACCGAAAAATCAAAAAAATTGACACAACACTCCTGTTGTTCTATGTTGACACGAGAAAAAATTTGAAAGCAATAAGAGGCAGTGGATATCATTTCGTCCCCAAAGGTGGGACGTTCCCTACCGAAACCATCATGCTTGTTGTGAGAAGCTCTGGTTTGTGAGAAACATATACCCAAACCTTCCCCAAATGGGATAAAAAATTTACCACGACATGTTGATGCCGCTCCATGATAGCATGCCAAGTTTCATGAATTTCAGACGAGTTTTGGATTTACTAAAATTTAAAAACCAGGCATCTCAATGTTTTGCCGCAATCAACAATGCCCTGTTGTTTGAAATTCGTTCCCATTTCTTGAATGGGACCTAAGCATGCACCCAAGAACACAGATTTGATTTTTCAATCAATTTATATGCATTGGAGCATGTGCATGTAGTTCAAATTTGAATTATGCACATAAATGCATTGAAAACTTAGTTAATGCATAAAGATATCCAAACGAACCCCGAAAAATCACAAAAATTGACACAACATTCCTGTTGTTCTATATTGACACGAGAAATTTTTTGGAAGCAATAAGAGGCAATGGATATCATTTCGTCCCCAAAGGTGGGATGTTCTCTACCGAAACCATCATGATTGTTGTGAGAAGCTCTGGTTTGTGACAAGCATATACACAAACCTGCCCAAAACGGGCCAAAAATTTACCACAGCATGCTGATGCCGCTCCATGATAGAATGCCAAGTTTCATGAATTTCAGACGAGTTTTGGATTTACTAGAATTTAAAAATAAAGTATCTCAATGTTTTGGCGGCAATCAACGGTGCCCTGGTGTTTGAAATTCATTCCCATATCTTGCATGGGACCTAAGCATGAACCCAAGGACACAAATTTGATTTTTCAACCAATTTATATGCGCTGGAGCATGTGCATGTAGTTCAAATATGAATCATGCACATAAATGCATTGAAAACTCAGTTAATGCATAAAAATGTCCAAACGAACCCCAAAAAATCACAAAGATAGACACAACACCCTGTTGTTCTATGTTGACACGACAAAAAATTTGAAAGCAATAAGAGGCAATGGATATTGTTTCGTCCCCAAAGGTGGGACGTTCCCTACCGAAACCATCATGCTTGTGGTGAGAAGCTCTGGTTTGTGAGAAGCATATACCCAAACCTGCCCCAAATAGGACAAATTTTTTACCACGGCATGCTGATGCCGCTCCATGATAGCAAGACAAGTTTCATGAATTTCAGACAAGTTTTGGATTTAGTAGAATTTAAAAACCAGGCATCTCATTGTTTTGTCGGTAATCAACAGTGCCCTGGTGTTTGAAATTCATTCCCATTTCATGCATGGGACCTAAGCATGCACCCAAGGAAACAATTTTGATTTTTCAACCAATTTATATGCACTGGAGCATGTGCATGTAGTTCACATTTGAATTATACACATAAATGCATCGAAAACTCAGTTAATGCATAAAAATGTCCAAACGAACCCTGAAATATCACAAAAATTGACACAACACTCCTGTTGTACTATGTTGAAACGAGAAAAAAATTGGAAGCAATAAGAGGCATTGGATATAGTTTCGTCCCCAAAGGTGGGACGTTCCCTACCGAAACCACCATGCTTGTTGTGAGAAGCTTTGGTTCGTGAGAAGCATATACCCAAACCTGCCCCAAATGTGGCAGAATTTTACCACGGCATGTTGATGCCGCTCCATGATAGCATGCCAAGTTTCATGAATTTTAGACGAGTTTTGGATTTACTAGAATTTAAAAACTAGGTATCTCAATGTTTGCGGCCGAGTGAAGGTGGCACGGTGTTTGACATTCATTCCCATTTCTTGCATGGGACCTAAGCAGGCAACCAAGGACACGGATTTGAATTTTCAACTAATTTATATGCAGTAGAGCATGTGCCTGTAGTTCAAATTTGAATTATGCACATGAATGCATAGAAAACTCAGTTAATGTATAAAAATGTTCAAGTGAACCCCGAAAAATAAAAAAAATGACACGACACTCCTGTTGTTCTATGTTGACAGTAGGAAAAAATTTAAGTCGAGAAGGGGCAACGGATATCATTTCATCCAGAAAGGTGAAACGTTCCCTACCGAAACCATCACACTTGTTGTGAGAAGCTCTGCTTTATGAGAAGCTTATACCCAAACCTGCCCCAAATGGGACATGATTTTTACCACGGCATGTTGATGCCGCTCCATGATATCATGCCAAGTTTCATGAATTTCGAATGAATTTTGGATTTACTAGAATTACGAAAGCAAGTACGTCAACGTTTGCCGGAGAGCCACGGTGCCGTGGTGTTCGAATTTCGTCCCCATTCTTGCATGGGAGATAATCATAAACCCATGGACACATATATGATTTTACAACCCATGTTGGTGCACTAGAGCATGTGCATGTAGTTTAATTTTGAATTGTGCACCTGAAATGGCTAGAAAACCAATTTAATGTATAAAGTGTTCAAACGAAGCCTGAATAATTCCACTTCTTTTACGACACACATATAGTTGCATGTTCACTCCAGATAAAAGGTCTAGAAATTCAAACACCGTCCATTGCCGCTGTGACCCCATTATGTAATTCAAATCAAGATGAAAAATCAAGTAGATCGCACACAGTTTATTATCACCAACCGTGTGAGATGCAGCACAAAATATCCTGGAGCACCGTTGGTGTATAGTACGCCTATGGCTTACGCGAGAAGGTGCGTCGGCTACAGTTCACAGCCGGCGTCTAAAGCACACCAGCTCGCTCCCCAAATATCATTTCACAGTTCTGTCGTTGCCGGTGAAAGATGGGCATGTGGACCTTCGGTGTCCCACTCCGGCGAGAGCGCGGCCGCAGCCGCCATGAGCGTGCTAAGAAGGTGCATGAGCGTGGCCGCAATCTATGACCGGGCAGCAAAGGCAGCCCAAACGGCCGCTGTTGCTTCTCAGGTGGCGACAGCAACATCTGCCTCGGGGATAGCAACTGGCGAGAGTGGTAGAACAGTTGTCCGTTCTGCAGCGGCGGCCTTAGCCATGATGGAGGCCGCCCACGACCATGTCGAGGCCGCCCACGACCATGTCGAGGCCGCCCACGACCATGTCGAGGCCGCCCACACCCAACTCCTGGCGGTTACCGCACAAATTGAACGAAGCTTCTCCGACAACGGTCGGCAACCCACGGCCGAAGAGCTGGCAATCGCCGAGAGCGTTCGAGTAGCCGTTCGTTCCTCCGCCGCATACCTTGCTACAACGGAGCCCGTCCAGGCCCAGATCGCGTCCGCCCACGCTAGCTCGTGGCGGCCTTTTCCAAAGAGATGGCGGACGAGGATGGCGAGATGCTTGCCGAGTATGGTGTGATGGATGCGATGGAGCCCCTTCCCCAGGAGACTGTCGGGCGCGAGCTGGACATGGAGGCGGTGGCATAGATCGACGAGCACCAGCCGTAGTAGTACTCTTTGTTTTGTTTAATTAAGAGCGCCAGTCTTTAATTTTTTAGAGTAATGTTTAGGTCAACTAGCTCTGTATAATTGCTGAACTTGCTCGATGAAGAAGTATGAGTGTGCTGTAGTCTCCTTTGTGTACCCAAATTATCCAATGACGTGGATGACTACTATAACCATGGAAATTCGAACCAAATCTTTTGACGTTCAAACTCATCACACACGGGTGAAGCTATGTGAATCGTTTGTGATGTCCACATATCATACACAGTTCTGAATAAGGGACCGTGTCTGATGACACTTTGCACGCCAGTTTTTTAGCTAAAGCGAATCCCAATTTTCGGCTTCCATGGAAATATCTACCTCCCCACCCCTCCCCCTTACCAAAAGCCACATTTCCCCCCTTTCCGCCTTCCTTTCCAAGTTTAAACCTTCACTCCTTGCTTGTAGCGCCGCATCCTCGTCGGTGACCCTACTTCACGCTGCTCGGCCTCGTCTATCCAGCCAGGTAATCGACACCCGACCCCCATCCGCCTCCTCCTTCCACATCCCACATGCCCCGACCACCGGCGCGAGCACGATACCTTCCTCGCAAATCACCAACCCTTCCACCAAATAAGCGCCGTCCTAAGCCATGGTGCACCCAGTATAGCCAGGACTCAAGGAGCATTTTGCAGTGGAGAAGCAAATTGCGGCCGCACGCGCAGATGAGGTCGCGATGGCTGCCATTCGTGCCGACCCCCAGATCTTGGAGGAGCACCTTGACATTTGCTAGCTACACCGGTTAAGCAAGCTCGATCTAGTGAATTGTGCTATCTAATTTTACCATGCAATATGTTGCTCTAGTGTATATGTTCTATATGTCGTGCAGTGTGGTGCTCACTTATTAACTATTTTTTTCATTAGTTTTCGTCTTCAGTTAACTGTTTGGTTCAATTCTGCAAATGTGATGTTCAATTCTTCAGGCTGCAATTTTTATTGTCTTCCATGTGAGAAATAAATCGAATTTATCTTTACAAAATACATGATAAACAAATACAATTGCTATATTTCCAAGTTGTCAAGCATGCTTGGTTTGGTTATACATTGTGCAATGTCGTGCTTAGTTTACGTTTGGTTCATTTGTGTTGTGGTGTTTAGTAAACTGGTTGGTTCAATTCCGCAATACGATGTTCAATAGTTGTTGGTGCATTCTGTTATTGTATACCATGTGAGCAATAAATTAAATTTGGCTGTAGTAAATACATGAGAAACAAATAGAATTGCTACAATTGGCTGTAGTTAATTGTTTGGTTAACTATCCGATCTTCTGTTAGGAGTATGTTATATTGTGCAATGTGGTGCTAAGTTAATGTTTGGTTCATTTGTTGTGGTGTGTAGTTAACTGCTTGGTTCAATTCTCCAATGCGATGTCCAATTGTCGTGGGTAGAATTTTGCATTGTTGTGCATGTGAGGAATAAATCGAATTTGGCTGCACTTAATACATGAGAAACATATACAAGTGCTATATTTCCTAGTTCTTGACTATGCTTGGTTTGGATAAATGGGTTTTCTGTGTGACTAGAATTAATCTGATGAATCTGCAATGTGCTTATTTTTCATCAACATATTTTACTGGTAGCATGCAAACCCTTACTTAACCTGATGACTAACTACCTTATATGTGTTGTAGGGAAACTATGGGAAGCACTGAGGTTTACAATCGAGGTTAGCACATGCATGGTCCGTTCTCTAATAGCACATTATTATGCAATTACAGGAACCCTTCTAATATTTTGGTTTTTAACAATTTGGTCTTGCACATGTAGGTCCTCATTGCCGGAGGTTTTGACCCACTGCTCGACCCTTTTTGCATATGGGGAAATGAGTTGTCCATGAATATCGATCAAATCAAGAAACTCAGAAAGATTGTTAGGATAAAGAAATTAGCGACAAAAAACAACAAGATCTTTGTCTGCACAATGGAGAAGACATCATTTCACTACAAGAAGGTACTAACTATTATACCTTGCCTTTTTTTCT
This sequence comes from Aegilops bicornis, assembly GCA_021605145.1. Classification (NCBI taxonomy): domain Eukaryota; kingdom Viridiplantae; phylum Streptophyta; class Magnoliopsida; order Poales; family Poaceae; genus Aegilops; species Aegilops bicornis. The sequence continues at coordinate 460,636,201 of CM038670.1, forward strand.
TCCTTTGCCGCATTTCCAATATAGAGAAGATATTTATGCACATCCTTATTTTCAGGCCTTTCCAAAGTAGCTCACTGATGATTACCTCTCAAACCACTTCTATGGTCAGGAGGCGAGGAAGGTTTTCATACAACACCCATGGTTCAGTATTGAAGTGCTCCTGAAGAGGACGAAGGACGGACGGTCAATCATCCACAGGCAATGGCCTAAAGTTGCAAAGACCTTCAACATGAATGAAGGCTCAATATTCGCCTTCCGCTTCAGCAGTTTTCCAGATGAGATGCATCTGTCTATATACCGTCTATGATGCTAATTTTGAAAGGTTCTACATGTCGCATGTGGAACTTGGTGTTGGCGCTGTTGTATAATGGGGTAGCTGAGTGCTGAAGCTATATCATGGTGTACTCTGATGTATTTCAATTATGAGATTATGCTTCCTTAATATGGAAATGAAATATATTGTGTGCTTAATATGAATGTCAATTAGATTAATAAATGGATTATTAATAATAGGGCAATTAGCCTGCTAATGGTGTCGGAGTAATGGGCCACGGGTAGGCAAACCCGAGCCCCCGGATCTTTCAAGACATCGGGGGAGGCTGCGCCCCTCAAGACCCCAAGACGAAGAGCCGCTTTCTGAGAGTCGGCGGCGAGGCCGCCGACTGCCCCTCATGGCCGAGTCCCAGGGACGACTTTGAGATAAGCCGACTCCTAGCTGGCGGCTTCCAGAGAAGCCGGCTATGGGGAGTCGGCCCGCGACTCCAACCACCTCCTGCCTTCACAACTATGGACGGGACGGCGTGCGGCCACCGCGCGGACCATCCCTGCCCCGTTCGCAAAGGGCAGGCATGGCCATAGTGCGCCGTACCAACGAAGATCTCCATCCGGCGCGGCACTGTTGCCATGCCGGCCCTGACATCAGCCCTGTGGGCGGCGCCCTGTGCCCACAACGGCCTGCCTGTACGACCCAGAGACAGCAGGACCCGCTTGTCATCAGGGGTACAGAAGACGGTGAGAGCACCACAAAACGGACCCGTTGGGTGTCGGCCCCCAGGACTCGGCTAGCCCCTCCCACGGGCCCCGCACGCCATTAACCAGACAAGACGAGGAATGGCAACAGTGATCGCCCGTCAGGCGGCGGCACTGTTGCCATGACCCCATGACCAAGCCAGCATCATTAGAGGCGCTGCTACAGTAATCTGCAGCCGGGAAGACCCGCCCGCGGCGGACAAGTCCTGTCGGCCCCATGCCGGGCCCCAGCAGTCGGCGGAGAAGACGGCGACCTGAGAGACAGACGGCTGGGACCCGCGCCCAGCCAGATTACCGTTGTACCCCCGGGGGGTAGGCCTATATAAACCCCCCGGGGGCACCCATGCAAAGGGTTGGACCCTGATAGTTTTAGACACACATAGAGGGAAGAGGAGAGCTAGCCGCATCTTTCTCCTTCCTCACCCGAACAGCTCAAGGAGCAACCTTGTACCCACTTTGCCATAGTGATCATGCGGAGACCCCCGCAGAGCAGCAGAGGGGTATTATCTCCACGAGAGCCACGAAGCCGGGTAAGATCCGCCGGCGTGCATGCCTTCGCCTCATCCCGCTTCTGTGCACCAATGACGTTCTACTCGCCCCCACCATGATAAGCCATCCTTTGGCATATGTCGCACCCAACCCCCGACATTTGGCGCCCACCGTGGGGCTAGGTGCACCGTCATCCGGAGACCTGCTCTGGACGGGAACCCTTTTCCTCCCTGGCGAGCGCAGCCAGCCCGGCACGCCAGACTGAGTCTGCGCCGACGCGCTACAAGGCACTGAGATCGCTTGCGCAGCCAGCTGCCTCGCCGAACTTGTCGGCGAGGTTCGCCTCTCCGATGAGCCTGCATCCGACGCAGGCACGGGCGGCCCCGAGAGACTCTTGACCAACTCCACGTCGTCAGCGAGCCTGCCACGGACTTGGAGTCCATAGGCTCCACCGACCCGATGCTGGTCGACTCCGACACCACGTCGCTCGACGCGTTCCCCACCAACGTGGTGTTCTACGACGAGCCGCTCCCTCGCGCGGAGAGCGGCGTAAGCACCGTCACAGAGGTGCTCGTCATCGGTCATGGCGAGCATTCCGGCGAAGGAGCTCATGGCCCTCTCGACGCGGCTCTGCAAGACCTGACCGCGCCTATTCCGGAAGACGCTGATGCTGAAATGCTGGAGGCACGCCGCATTCAGCTCGTCGAAGGCGCGAAGAAGCTGGCAAGCATGAGACGCTTGTCAGAATCCTACCAGCGTGAGATGGATCGCGCTGTGGGCGGCTCGCCGGCCCCAACTGGGCATATCCGCCTAGGCGCGGTCCAACAGCGCGGCATGGCCATCGCCAACCTGTTCGGGGCCAACCGCCCCGTGTACGCCACGCCTGCGGAGAACATCCGCACCGCCCAGGCGGCGGCGGACGAGCTAGACAACTTCGAGGGTGAAGAGCGCCGCCTGATGACGGAGCGAGTCCAGCAGCTCCTCGACGCGGCTGCCGCACAGAACGAGGCCGGCTGCCGCACAAAGGCGCCGCAGCGACAAAACGACGACCTGCCTCCCCGCCGAGATCAAGGCAACACGTCTCGGACACTGACTGGCGGTGTCCGCGGAAGAAAAAACAAGGATCCGGCTGTCAGCCACAGTCGGACTCACATCTCCATTGAGCGCGACCAAGACGGCCGCCTAAGAGCGGTGGAACGGCGGGACGACTATCTGCCTCCTCCTCCGCGCAAAGAAAGGCGAGTCTCCTCGCCACCCGTCGAGCATCCGACTCTCGGCGACCGCCTTGGCCGCCGAGAGGGAGTCGGAGAAAACGCCGCCCGCCACCGGATCGACTGACTCCACCGATCCCTGGCGCTGGAAGAAGAACATGAGTTGGGTCCGCCCTGTTTCGGACCTCGCATCCGAGATGAGCCCTTTCCCAGAGGGTTCACGCTCCCCCAAGATACGCCCAAGTACACCGGCTCCGTAAAGCCGGAAGACTGGCTGGTTGACAACTCGACGGCCGTCAACATAGCGAATGGCAACAAGCGTGTTGCCGTAAAGTATGTTCCACTCATGCTCCAGGGCACGGCCCGGACATGGTTGAACAGCCTGAAGCCCCGCAGCATCAACAGCTGGGTTGACTTCACCGAAGCCTTGGCCCGCAACTTCACAAGCACGTACAAGAAACCTCCCAAGCCTCACCAGCTTTCCTTGTGCGTGCAAGGCCCCAACGAAGTCAACTTCGCGACTACCTCACGCTACTGGGCTGAGCTTCGAACTCCTGCGAGGGCGCAAGAGGTGCAAGGCTATCGAAGTGCTTCACCGCCGGGTGCAGAGAAGGCACCCTCCTCAAGCACAAGCTCCTCTGCGACGAGCCGGAGACCTCGACGAGCTGCTAATCATAGCAGTAAAAGCACGCCATGTACCGACTCCTCCATGAAGGCGGAGATTCAAGTTAAGCGCGACCGCAAAGTGGCCCTCGTGCTCCCGTAACTCTGGTTGAGACGCCACCGGGCGTGAAAATATAGAACGATCACAAGCGCAAAGCCCCACAGCCGGCTTCCAGCAGCCGGCAGGTTGCAACTGTCGAAGACCAGCAGCCGGAGGGGCAGCCTCCGGCCAAGCGACAGAAAGGCGGCAAGTCCAACTGGTTGCCGGCCTTCTCTTACGAGTAGACTCTAGAAGGTCCCTGCAAGTTCCACAGTGGCGCGAAGCCGTCAAACCACACCACCCGGAAGTGCCACTGGCTCACCAGGATCGCCAAGGGAGACGGCCTCCTGCCTCCTCCGCCTTCTGGGCCGCCGCCTCCACCGCCGCCCAAAGAGCCGGCTATCGTGCCACCAACGGACAAGATGAGTACCGAAGAGCACGGCCTATGTGGTGTTCACCAGTGTGGCCGACGATCGACGCAAAGAAGCGGTTGCAGCAAGAAGAAGAGGTGAATGCAATAGCTTCAGATACTCCGGAATCCATGCATCGCCCGAGAAGCCTATCGCTTGAGCAGAGCTGATCACCCAGAGGTGATGTTGAAGTCCGGCTCCCACGCCCGTTCTTGGGAGCCACCATTGCCACAGATAGGCGGGCCGCTCGCTTCTCGCGAGTGCTGATAGAAGGGGGTAGTAGCATCAACATACTGTACAAGGATACCTTCGAGAAGTTAGGAATCAAGCAAAGACAGCTCCAGAGCAGCCGGACTGTGTTCCACGGCATTGTACCTGGCCTTTCCTGCTCACCGATCGGCAAGATCCTGATAGATGTCCTCTTTGGGGACAAAGATCATTTCCGCCGAGAGCCAGTTTGGTTTGAAGTGGTGGACCTCAAAAGTCCGTACCATGCGCTGCTTGGCCGACCCCCTTTGGCCAAGTTTATGGCGGTCCCCCACTACGCCTACCTCAAGATGAAGATGCCGAGTTCCAAGGGGATTCTGACCGTAGCAGGCGACTACATAAAGTTGTCCGCTTGCGCGGCTGAAAGCAGTCGGCTAGCCGAGTCCCTGGTGATCGCAGCTGAGAAGCGGCTTCTTGATCGGGTTGTGGTGATGGCCGGCAAGCAGCCCGAGATATCGCCCAACCCCAAGGAGTCGGAAGCTGAAGGTTCGTTCTGCCGCCAAAGAAACGAAGAAGATACCCTTGGACCGGAGCACCCAGAGAGGTAAGCTGTCATAGGTGCAAACCTTGACAGCAAATAGGAAGGCGAGCTCGTCGATTTCCTCCGTGAGAATCGGGACATCTTCGCATGGTCCCCTAAAGACATGCCAGGTGTACTGACGGAATTCACCGAGCGCAAGTTACATGTCTGATATGACGTGAAGCCCGTCAGGCAGCCCTTGCGCCGCCTATCAGAAGAGAAGAGAAGAGTTGTTGGAGAAGAGATAGCCCGGCTCCTAGCAGCCGGTTTCATTATGGAAGTGTTTTTTCCAGAATGGGTAGCAAACCCGGTCCTGGTGCTAAAGAAGAACAAGCAGTGGCGGATGTGTATTGACTACACAAGCCTCAACAAAGCTTGCCCCAAGGACCCGTTCGCTCTGCCGAGAATTGATCAGGTGATAGAATCCACAGCCGGATGCGAGCTGTTGAGCTTCTTAGATGCATATTCAGGATATCACCAGATCAAGCTGAACCCGGCTGATAGACTGAAGACCGCCTTCATCACGCCGTTTGGAGCCTTGCTACCTGACCATGACGTTCGGCTTAAGGAATGTCGGCGCCACCTTTCAGCGTTGCATGCAGAAGTGCATCCTCAAGCAACTCGGCAGAAACGCCCACGTCTACGTGGACCATGTGGTGGTGAAGACGGAAAAGCGTGGAACACTGCTGGAAGACCTTAAGGAAACCTTTGAGAACCTGCGCCGATTCCAGATCAAGCTCAACCCTGAGAAGTGCATCTTCAGAGTGCCAGCCGGCCAACTCCTTTGCTTCCTGGTCTCTGAACGTGGCATAGAGTGCAACCCTGTAAAGATCAAGGCCATCGAGAGGATGGAAGTACCCCGCCCACAGCTGGATGTGCAAACTTTCACCGGCTGCTTGGCGTCCATTAGCCGATTCATCAGTCGGCTGGGCGAGAAAGCTCTCCCTTTATACCAGCTCATGAAGAAGACCACCTTCTTCGAATGGAACCATAAGGCGGACAAAGCTTTTCTTGAGTTGAAGAAAATGCTGACTACTCCCCCTGTGCTGGCGGCCCCGACTCCTAAAGAATTAGTCCAAAAATGCAAGGGGTGCCAGATGTTCCGCTCCAAGCCGTATCAGCCGGCTTCCGCACTCAAGACTGTCCCCATCGCCTGGCCCTTTGCTGTTTGGGGCCTGGACATGGTGGGACCGTTCAACGCAGCATGAGGTGGCCTAACTCACTTACTTGTCGCGGTGGACAAGTTCACCAAGTGGATAGAAGTAAAGCCCATCAAGAATTTGAATGGTTCGACTACAGTGACTTTCATCGCCGACATCACGACTCGGTATGACATACCACACAGCATCATCACCGACAATGGCACAAATTTTGCCAAAGGCGCCCTGGCCCGTTTCTGCGCGACACGAGGCTTCCGACTGGACTGAGCGTCCGTTGCCCATCTGCAGTCAAACGGCCAGGTGGAGCGAGCAAACGGCCTCATCCTGCTCGGCATCAAGCCTCGATCGGGTCGAACCATCGGAGCGTTCGCCGGGCTGTTGGCTTGATGAGTTGCGGCCGCCCTCTCGAGTCTGCGCGACGACTCCAAACAAGTCAACCGGCTTCACACCTTTCTTCCTCGCTTCACGGTGCTGAAGCCGCCATCCCAACGGATATAGAGTTCGACTTCGCGAGTCACCATGTACACCAAGGAGGAAGCAGAAGAAGCACGTCAAGACGGCGTCGATCTCTTTGGAAGAGGGCCGGCTATGGGCACTCAGCCGGTCCAGCATCTACCAGCAGAGCCTGCGCCGATACTACAACAGGAAGGTCAGGGCGAGATCTTTCCAAGAGGGCGACCTTGTGCTCCAACTGATCCAGTGAATAGCCGGCCAACACAAGTTGTCGACGCCTTGGGAAGGCCCCTTCATTATCAGCAAAGTGCTGGGCAACGACTCGTACTACCTGATCGACGCTCAAAAGCCCCGAGCACGCAAGAGGGACGACTCCGGCAAAGAGACGGAACGGCCATGGAATGCAAATCTTCTCCGAAGATTTTACAGTTGACGCAGTATGTACCACGCTACCCTTTGTACTAAAAGTACCAAGACTTCGGGCCCCCCGAGACGAGCTCGGGACCGCCTTTTGTTATCTCAGATGATAAGAATTATGCCTTCGAGTATGCTACTTTTTGTTATGCCGCCGCACCGGGTTCGACTAGTCGGCCTGGGACTCGCCGCCTCGTGCTATGGAATGCTTCCCTGCAATCGGACAAGTAGTGTGTGGTGCCTAAGTCGTCTCTGTCAAGCCGCATGCGTGAGCGATCGCTTGGTAAGGTGAGTAAGGAAGAATGGGCGCCCACATGAAAAATGGCTAAGGACCCAAAGCATAAACATAGTTTAAGTCGGATTCCAGCCTCTCTTCGCAAATCCGACTCTTGAGTGGTCGGCTTGCCGCTTTCTATCCAACTTGTTAAAAAGACTTTAAAAAATGGCCAAGTACTTTCCTTCCCAAGAGTAGCCAAGCATTTGATCCAGTGGCAGTCCGCAGAGCGGTTGTCCGACTGGCAAGGCGGCGACTAAGGGTAGGCGGCAAAGGAAAAAGCAATAGGAGCAATGAGCAAGGAAAGATAGAATCAGGATAAATATTTACATAACATAGGCCCTTGGCTGAATCTTCAAGCAGAAGTTCAAAATACACCCCGCGGGTGGAATTGTGCAAATTAACAAGTTCTTCAAAGACTACTAAAGTAGATAAAATAAAGGCAAGACGGCAGCCTAGGAAGCGGCACATGGGTTCGGAGGGTCAGAAGAGACGGCGGTGTCAGGCGCCAGGGCGGCCGGCTGGGCAGTCTCGGCTTGATCATCTCCGGCGGCAGCCGGCCCGGTCGGGCGCGGCTCGTTGCTGGAGGCGCGGTCGAGCTGAGGCTGGTCGCCCGCCCGCCTTTCCGGGCGCCTCCGTCTCACCTCCATCCTCCGCCTCGCCTTCTTCCTCGGCGCTGGAGCCGATCACCTCCACCGAGTCCTCGTCATAATCCGGGTTCATCCCGAACCACTCCGGTGGCGCCTCCCCGCCGTCTTCAGCCCGCTCAGGGATGAAGATGCTGGTGTCTGTGTAGTCGGCGATCGCTGCCGCACGCTCGACGAGTGCGTCTTCCGCAGCTAACAGCTCCGCCTGGGCCTCTGACCGGAACGCGGCCAGCCGGTCCAGATCCAGCCCTGGATACCACGCGCTGACGAATTCCAAGGCCCGGCGTGCTCCGGCCCGGGCCGAGGAACCTTCCAGCCTCAAGACGGCCAGTCGCGACCTCCAGCCGGTCGGCGGTCGACCGAGTGCGCCAAAACCAGCATGTCCGCCAGGGCAGCAACCGCCTGGCGCTGACACGCTGAAGCCGGGCGCGATCCGATGGGCCGGTCGTAGACGAGCCTCGATGCTCAGAAGCTGCTCATCAAGGGTCCGGGGGGCGTTGTCGGCAATCTCCGCACCATTTTCCCTCCGCACCCCGTGATCAGTCTCGATGGCTTGAGTGGCCGCCTACGTGTGACCAGGGAAGAAGTCTGCCAAGACGAAAAAGAAGCAAGTCAAAAAATCAGGAGTCAGCCCGACCTATAGTCAGCGGCTCAAAGAAAGAAAGTAAAGAAACTCACCGTCGACGATGTCCTCGATCTCATGGAAGCCGGAGGTCGGCAATGCCTCCTTGTCTGTCCAGGAGGAGCGCTCGCTTTCGAACTCGGCCAGGAGAGCAGTCTCTTTCTTCTCCGCCTCGTCATGCGCCTTCTTAAGAAGCTCCCTTTGCTCCGCCAGCTGAGTAGCCAGCAGGTCGCGCTCTGCGGCGAGCTTGCTGCACTCCTCCCCCTTGGCACGCAAGGCGGTGTTGGATTCGCCCAGCTGCTGTTGGAGAGTGGCGTTGGCCTCTGAAGAATAAAAATAAAAAGGACGTTAGGTCGTCAACTAAGAAGGTCGCCGGGAAGATCCGGCCCCAGTCGGCCCGAATCTCGGGGACTACAGCCCGCGGGTGCGCCAGCACGCCCCCGCGAAGAAGAAAGAGGACTCACTCCGGCTCTCCGACAAGTCGGCGGTCCGCTTGCCCAGCTCCTCAACATTGCGGTTGAAGGCTGTGACGTAGAGGTTGTGATACTCCTGTGATAAGCATTTCAGACAAAGGTAAATATTTGGAACTCATCAGATGGACTTCCGAGCCGGCTGCTCAACATCCAGCCCAAAGATCGGGGACTACACCCAGTGGGTGCGCTGGCGCGCCCCCACAGAGAAGAGCAAGAAAAACAAACTCAAAAGAAGAAAGCATACCCGAACCGCTGCTCGCGACGCCAGATGCGCCTTTGGTGCGCTCGATGGCGTCGCTGAACGCCCGTAAGCGCTGGCTCAGCGGGCATGTGCCGCCTCCTCGCACCCACCCAACGGGCGTGGTGCTCGTCGCCTCGGTGTCTGGGATGGCCGAGCTGGCGGCGCCGATCTCCAAGGGGTGTGGCGCCGAAATCGCCTTCTCAAGGCGGCGGCGCACTGACGAGGCGACTTGAAGGAGCAGCTTCGCCACGGCCTCGTCTTCAGTCGGCGGCACCGGCGGGTCCACCTACTGTTTACATTGCGCGCTCCCAGACGGCGGTGGAGGCGGCACGGCCGTGCCCGACATGGAGGTCTCGCCGCCTTCCCTCTCCATGATGAGGTACTCGCCGCCGGCTCCCTCAGTCTGCCCCGTGAACTCCGGGGGCGGCGGCGCGGAGCTCAGCGGGATGACGAGCAATGCCGATTGGCGGTGCGCGGCCTCCTCAGCTCGCCGCTTTGCCGCGACGGCGGCTTCGGCCTCATCCAGCTTCCTCTGGGCAGAGGCCGCCGCCCTCTGGCCTCCGCCTTCTCCAGGCGGGCGGCTTCTTCCTCGTCGCGCTTCTCCTACGCGTTTCGCTCCGTCGCCTCCCAGAGGTCGGCGGCGGGGTCAATCCGCCGAGTAGTGGCGAACGTCTCTGTCGACCCCATCACGGAGGCGGCGGCGACCCTCTCTAAAGTAAGGGGATCCCTGAAGCGAGGAAGACATGTAAAAGATTTGGACAAGATTCGCCATAAGAAAACAAGACAAAAAGTGGAAGCACTTACGCAGAGACCAGTGGCGGCTTTTTCGCTTCCTTGCGGAAGCGGTTGGCATTTGCGACCGCCTCTTCCCGCTTGGTCGCGGCGTCCGCCCCCTTGAACTTCTTTGACCGGCTGCCAAGTAAGCTCGGCCCAGCCCGGCGCTTCTTCGCGCCGCCTTGACCACCCAAGCCGGCAGAGGAACTCGCACGCGGCTGGCCAACCTTTGGTTGGTGGCGCTGCGACTTCCCTCGCCGTCGCCATCGCCGGGCTGGCAAAGGTGGCCGAGGGCCTAAAGTCGCCAGCTCCTCCTCCTCCTCCTTCGGCGTCGGCCTCCATCGCCGCCGCCCCAAGTCGAGGTCATCGACGCCGCTCTCCGCCGCCCGGGACAAGCGGCGGGCCGGCCCCATGGTGCCGGCTGAAGGCTGGATGAGGGGGTTCTGACTCGAATAAACCAAAAAAGGTCAGAGGTCGGATTCGGCTGAAAAAGAAAACATAAGAAGAAGAAGAGAGACGACTTACGACAGGCGGGGGGTTGGCGCGTGAGTACGGCTCCTTGCCGAACTGCCAATCCGCCGCGAGATTGCAGTTTGCGATGTAATTCATCGTGTCCGCCACCTCCGCGTGGGGCATGTCCTTGAAGCACAGCCGACTTGGGTCCCGGTGGCCGCTCATCTGACAGATCAGATGAGGTGGGCTTTTGAGCGGAAGGACTCGGCGCGCAACGAAGGCGGCCAGCAGGTCGGCCCCGGTCAAGCCCTCCGACTGCGTCAGCACTCGTAGTCGCGCGACGGCGGCGGCACCAGCTGGAGTCAAGATCCGACATCCTGGCCGGTGGGACCGGGAGCCTCCCCGCCAGTGCGCCGGCTTCGTAAGGCGGCAGGTTGACCCAGTCGCCTTCTGGGGTGACGTTCTTCACGTAAAAATAGGATCGCTGCCACATCTTCACCGACTTGATCAGCGGGTTGGTGGGAAACGGGTTGTCGGCCACCGATCTCCGCATCGCAATGAAGGTACCGCATAGGGCTGGCACGCCGGCGACGTGCGTGCCAAGCTTGGACTGGAAGAACTCCCCCCATAGCTCGATGGTGGGGAGAACGCCGAGGAAGCGTTCACACAAGGTGGCGAAGGTAGCCAGCAGCACCACCGTGTTCGGAGTAAGGTGGTGCGGCTGGAGCCCGTGGAACTCCAAGAAGGAGCGGAAGAAACCGCTCGCCGGCAGCCCTAGGCTGCGCATGAGGTGCGAGCGGAATACGACCCTTTCGCCCTCCTCCGCGCCGGCGATATTTCCCCTGCCGGCGCGGCGCGGGCCCGCACTAGGCTCTTGCCGGGGAGACGGCGCGTCTGGCGAAGGAACTCGATGTGGTCGTCGTCCACCTCAGAGCCGTCCAACATGACGGAGCGCGCGGCAGGAGGTGCCGCGGCGGAGGAAGAGGTCATCGCCGCGGCGTGGCATGGTTCGGCGCGGCGGCGGCAAGAGGAAGAAGAAGCAAGAGGAAGCGGGGGGAGCAGGGAGATGGGCGCACGTGCTTCGCTGTCCCCCTCCTCCCGCCTACTTATAGGCTCATGGGCTGAGAAGCCGATGGGGCGGACGTGGGATTAACTGCGCCCAGGACCCCACGCCCCCCACGATTTACCACACGAAGTTACTGCGCGCAGTTACGACGTGGGAACCCCAACCGTCCGCACGGCCGCAACGGATCCGTTCGCGTGCCGAGGCGCGGTAGTGGTGTGTCCCGCCTGACGGCCTGTCCCATCACGCGCGTGGGTGGGCAGACTGACCCTGCCGCATGGCGCCACACGACGGTTCCGCAACGGGCAGCTGCCTGGAAGCTTATCAGGCACGCTGCCTGGATCCCTCTACGACTTTCAAACTCTTTAAGGGGCAAGACGGCCTTCTGCGAGTCCGGCTCCAACTAGTCGGCCTAGAGGAAGACGGCGATCAAGGACCAGATTCCACCACCAGAAGGATGAAACTATTGAGGCTCCTCGACATGTTGCCCTTGGCGCCTCACCAGCTTCGGGAACTACTGTCGGAGTAATGGGCCACGGGTAGCCAAACCCGAGCCCCCGGACCTTTCAAGACATCGGGGCAGGCTGCGCCCCTCAAGACCCCAAGATGAAGAGCCGCTTTCTGAGAGTCGGCGGCAAGGCCGCCGACTACCTCTCACGGCCGAGTCCCAGGGACCACTTCGAGATAAGCCGACTCCCAACTGGCGGCTTCCAGAGAAGCCGCCTATGGGGAGTCGGCCCGCGACTCCAACCACCTCCTGCCTTCGCAACTATGGACGGGACGGTGTGCGGCCACCGCGCGACCCATCCCTGCCCCGTTCACAAAGGGCAGGCATGGCCACAGTGCCCCGTACCAACGGAGATCTCCATCCGGCGCGACACTGATGCCATGCCGCCCCTGACATCAGCCCCATGGGCGGCGCCCTGTGCCCACAACGGCCTGTCTGTATGACCGAGAGACAGCGGGACCCGCTTGTCATCGAGGGTACAGAAGACGGTGAGAGCACCACAAGACGGACCCGTTGGGAGTCGGCCCCCAGGAGTCGGCTAGCCCCTCCCACGGGCCCCGCACGCCATTAACCAGACAAGACGGCGAATGGCGACAGTGATCGCCCGTCAGGCGGCGGCACTGTTGCCATGACCCCATGACCAAGCCAGCGTCATTAGAGGCGCGGCTACAGTAATCCGCAGCCGGCAAGACCCGCCCGCGGCGGACAAGGCCTGTCGGCCCCATGCCGGGCCCGTCGGTGGGGCCCACCAGTCGGCGGGCCCCAGCAGTCGGCGGAGAAGACGGCGGCCTGAGAGACAGACGGCTGGGACCCGCGCCCAGCCGGATTATCGTTGTACCCCCAGGGGGTAGGCCTATATAAACCCCCCGGGGCACCCATGCAAAGGGTTGGACCCTGATAGTTTTAGACACACATAGAGGGAAGAGGAGAGCTAGCCGTGCCCTTCTCCTTCCTCACCCCGAACAGCTCAAGGAGTAACCTTGTACCCACTTTGCCATAGTGATCATGCGGAGACCCATGAAAGCAGCGATAGGATATTATCTCCACGGAGAGCCCTGAAGCTGGGTAAGATCCGATGGCGTGCATGCCTTCGCCTCATCCCGTTTCCAGGCACCGGCGACATTCTACTCGCCCCCACCATGATAAGCCATCCTTTGGCATATGTCGCACCCAAACCCCGACAAATGGCGAATCAGCCTGCTAATTGGGTTTTGATATTGCAAACGGTTATTGAAAAAATACCGTGGGCGATTGCTACCTCTTGAGCACTGCGTTGGTTTTCCCTTGAAGAAGAAAGGGTGATGCAGCAAAGTAGTGTAATTATTTCCCTCAGTTTTTGAGAACCAAGGTATCAATCCAGTAGGAGGCTACGCGCGAGTCCCTCGCACCTACACAAACAAATAAATCCTCGCAACCAACGCGATAAGGGGTTGTCAATCCCTATACGGTTACTTCCGAGAGTGAGATCTGATAGATATGATAAGATAATATTTTTGGTATTTTTATGATAAAGATGCAAAGTGAAATAAAAAGCAACGGAAATTACTAAGTGTTGGAAGATTAATATGATGGAAGATAGACCCGGGGGCCATAGGTTTCACTAGTGGCTTCTCTCAAGAGCATAAATATTTTACGGTGGGTGAACAAATTACTGTTGAGCAATTGACAGAATTGAGAATAGTTATGAGAATATCTAGTTATGATCATGTATGTAGGCATCACGTCCGAGACAAGTAGACCGACTCCTGCCTGCATCTACTACTATTACTCCACACATCGACCGCTATCCAGCATGCATCTAGAATATTAAGTTCATAAGAACAGAGTAACGCTTTAAGCAAGATGACATGATGTAGAGGGTTAAATTCATGCAATATGATAAAAACCCCATCTTGTTATCCTCGATGGCAACAATACAATACGAGCCTTGCTGCCCCTCATCCACTAGGAAAGGACACGCAAGATTGAACCCAAAGCTAAGCACTTCTTCCATTGAAAGAAAGATCAATCTAGTAGGCCAAACCAAACTGATAATTCGAAGGGACTTGCAACGATAACCAATCATACATAAAAGAATTCAGAAGATTCAAATATTGTTCATAGATAAACTTGATCATAAACCCACAATTAATAGGTCTCAACAAACACACCGCAAAAGAAGATTACATCGAATAGATCTCCACGAGAGAGGGGGAGAACATTGTATCGAGATCCAAAAAGAGAGGAGAAGCCATCTAGCTAATAAGTATGGACCCGAAGGTCTGAGGTAAACTACTCACACTTCATCGGAGAGGATATGGTGTTGATGTAGAAGCCCTCCGTGATTGATGCCCATCTCCGGCGGAGCTCCGAAACAGGCCCCAAGATGGGATCTCGTGGGTACATAAGGTTGCAGCGGTGGAATTAGGTTTTTGGCTCTGTACCTGATCGTTTGGGGGTACGTAGGTATATATAGGAGGAAGGAGTATGTCGGTGGAGCAACGTGGGGCCCATGAGGGTGAAGGGCGCGCCCAGGGGGGTAGGCGCGCCCCCCTACCTCGTGGCTTCCTGGAAGCTTGCTTGACGTTGGGTCCAAGTCTCCTGGATCATGTTCGTTCCGAAAATCACATTCCCGAAGGTTTCATTCCGTTTGATATTCTTTTTCTGCGAAACTCCGAAATAGGCAAAAAACAACAGTTCTGGGTTGGGCCTCCAGTTAATAGGTTAGTCCAAAAAATATAAAAGTGAATAATAAAGCCCAATAATGTTCAAAACATAAGATAATATAGCATGGAGCAATCAAAAAATTTAGATACGTTGGAGACGTATCAGCGATGACCTCAGGCAACGCACACAGTTTCTAGGAATAAACCGTGTTGGATCAATGAACAATCACACACGTCTTTCTCTTGAAAACTGTTTGCATTAGGCCACCTTGCGCAAACGTTTACCACATAAAAACTCTGTGTGATGGACAACCTTTGCCACACAGTTTCTTCTATGGACCGTGTGTGATATATTCAATAACGCAAACGATTTAACGGGAAAAATTGTGTGTGATGTACCTGCAAACGGAAACATTTTCCTTGGAGCGACTGTGTGCATTGTACATACGAACGGAAACGTTTAGCGGGGACTGACTGTGTGGGATGTACTTGTGACCGGAAACAATTTCACCGTATAATTTTATTTTTTTAGCTCTCTTTATGCGTATTTACATGTCTCGGCTAAATCGGTCATACACGACCTCATTTTGCTGAGCGTGTGTGCCAGGAGGGTATATCCCCGACGGTTTCTGGGTCGTGTGGGAAGGACCCCCTATCACCCACACTCACTTGGCGACGGTTGCAAATTTCGTCGTGGAAAGGGGTTAAAAACCGTTTGTTTAGAACTGACGCGTACCATTGGATGCAGCCGGTTTCAGAAGGTTGTGGATGTGCGGGGTGGCGCTTGGGCCTTGTTCTGGGGCTTGGCGACTTCACCCTTGGTTAACTACAGGCAAAGTAGCACTGTTCGAGGCGTGCTTTGTACAGTTGAACCTGTATAAGTACTCATACTGCTTTCAGTTATAGTTGTTAAGTGCCCCTGCTGGTTTCAGTTAAGGTTGTTAAGTACTCCTGCTGCTTTTACAGTCTATCGTGTTTCTTCAGTCCTGTCTTCCTCTAGACGCCAAAACCAAACCAGCGCCGGCGGGCCCGCCTGCTTCCGCCTCCCACGGCTGGCTACGCCTCAGCGCACGCATCGCCGCCCCATCGTCTCCTAAATCATTAACGCCTACGTCCGAGGCCTCACCGTCGTCTTGCGGGCACTTTGGTGCGCTCGTCGCGGCGCCGCCCTCTCGCGTTGTCAACATGGTCAACAAACAAGAGGAATTGACAAAGGACTGTACGTGGAGAGGATGACAGTAGGGGCCAACCATGTCCATGGTCGGACGCAAGGAAGTTCCTCATTTTTTTGTTATATATACTCCATTGTCAGCGTATGGAAAAAGAAAATGCTTCCTGCTAGTGGTTTCCTGACATCTGGAACCCACGACATTGTTAGCGTATATAGTCAATAGACAAGAGAACAGCACAAGATCGGCTGACACCTGGGACGTAGCTGCTCGAGCAGTATTTTTTTGGTTATTGTTGAGACGGAGCAGGGTTTGAACTAGCTGTGGCCCGTCTAGCCCAGGCTTATATTTTATGTTCACCACATGACTAGCCCAGCTATTTTTTCTTTGTGAAAATGAGCCCAGTTTTTTTGTGAAGAATACCCAATCTAGGCCTACTTATTTTTCTACGCCCTGATGGGCTGCAACTCTTTCAAGAGGCGTCCAAATCATGAAAGTAATATGAAATGGGTTGTAAATATAAAAACAGATGACAAAGTGGCAATTACTTTATAATTTCTGAATTTTCACATTTTCATATTCCAATTTCACTGGGCTTTAACTTAATTTAAATATATCTTCAAAGTACTTTAAATCTGGCTCGACATTTCAGTATTAAAAATAGTTTGGAACCCACAGAAATATGCGAAATTTCGTATAAATTTTTAACCTTGGCCCTGGCCAACAAAAAAACGGGCTGCAATAAATTGCATAAGAAGTTGCAATGAGCTATATATAAATTATTAAGAAACATAGGGAATGGTCTGACTTGTGGGCCTATTAAGTTGACGCGTATGCAAGATTTTTTTTACTTATTATATACGACAACAAACGATTCTAGCAGACGTAACCGTTGGACGTCAATCCAACGGCCGTCGTGTTTCTTCAATCTCTGATCTTCTTGCTCCAGCCGCCAAATCCAGCGCCGGGGGGACCGCCTGCTCCCGCCTCCCGTGGCCGGCTATGCTGCCGCTCAGGCCTCACCGCCCCCTACTACTCCCAACGCTAGCCAGGTCATCCCTCTACTCACCCACATCCCTCCACTATTGTGGCTTCGCCGCCTCCGGGTTACTCCCTTCCTGGGTCTCCCGCCATCCATCACGCTGGTGTTCTCGGCACGGCATGGTCAACGTTGTCAACAAACGACAACATCGGAAAAGGGATGTACATGGAGAGGCTGACAGTTGGGACCCACATGGTCCATGGAAACATGCAAGCAAGTATCACCTTATTATGCCAAAAAGAATGAATACTCCCACTGACAGCTTGGACCCACCAGCTATAATTTTGCACGCAAGGAAGTGCCTCCTTATTACGCACACAAAAAATGAATACTCCCCCTGCTACCTGGGACCCACTTTAATGGGAGGCTGACTTGTGGGCCTACTAAGTTGACGCATACGGAGGGCTTTGTCAACTTAGTCAACAAACGATTCTATCACCAGTGATCGTTGGATTGTTAACATCCAACGGTCGTCCTGCTTCTTCAACCTCTGATTTTCTTGCTCCAGTCGTCCAAACCACCGCATGCTCTTGCCTACCATGGCCGGCTGTGCTTCCGCGGAGGCCTCACCACCCCTACTACTCCCACCGCTGGCCAGGCCCTGCGGTGACGGCAGCCTCAGACCGCAGTCGAACTAGTGAACCCTCGTACTCCTCTCCGCGTGGGAATTCACTACCGCGTCTTCCCCGGCTCCGCGTCGTCCCCTACCTAGGCCTCGCCGTCGTCCACCTACTTGGTGCTCTTGGCGTGGCGTGGTCAATGTGGTTAACGAATGACTTCCATCGAAAGAGTACTATATGTGGAGAGGCTGACAACTGGGTCCACGGTCGCAGCAAGGAAGTACCTCCTTATTACGCGCAAAATAATGATTCCTCCACCTGACAGCAGGGACCCACCGGATGGGCCACCATATTTCATGAAAAAACGTTTCCCCCCTGACTGATGGGACCCACCAGATACATCTTCGCATGCAAGCAAGTGCTTGACATTTGGGACCCACCTGGTCGAAGCGTACGTAGCATTGTCATTCTGGTCGCGAACGTGTACGTACATACGATCGGTCTGTCTGCAGGCTGCAGCGATGATAGTAGAGGTGCGCACGTAGCATGTCACGCAGTCCCGTTAATATCATGTACACATACGTACAACATCCAGGGTGCAAGAAAGTAAATACGTCCATGTACGTACATACGAGCGGGGTCTCGAACACCTACTCGCGCATACGTACGGCCAGGGCTCATGTACATGGCTGGGTCGGAATAGATAAACTGCATCATCTCGTGTTCATGGGGAGGCAACAGAATGCGTCGTGTTCATCGGGAAGCAATGGAATACGTCGTATTCATCCGGAGCCAACCGGCTTGGACGGAACAGCCGATTGAAACGAGGCCTGGCATTCCACAGAACGGAGGAAACAGCCTTGTGTTCGACCGGCCACGGTCGAAACAGGATCATGTTCAACAGGAGAGGTCTGGTGTACCGCAAAACGGAGGAAATGAACTTGTCTTGGACATCCTACAGTCGAAACAGGGTCCTTTTGATCTGGAGAGGTGTGGCGTACTGCAAAACGGAGGAAACGGACTTGTGTTGCAGCGCTACGGTCGAAACGGGGGTCATGTTCATCGGGAGGGGCATGGCTTACGAAAAAACGGGACTCCACGGGATACTGTTCATCTCCACCATCGACAGCCTCCACGGGCTACTGTTCATACACCGTCGACCTCCTCCAGCCTCCACCTGCGACTATTCATCCACGGGCTCTTGTTCATCCAGCCTCCACCTCTCCTCCACCGGCTACTTTTCAACCAGCCCTCTCCACGGGGTCCTGTTCAACCACCCCTCCACGGGCTACTGTTTATCCAGCCCTCCACCAAGTACTATTCATCCAGCCCTCCACCGGCTACTGTTCAACCAGCCCTCCATGGGGTCGTCCTGTTCATCCAGCCCTCCACGGGGTCATGTTCATCCACCGGCTCGATCGATCGGGGTCCTGTTCATCCACCGGCAACGGCCTCTACTACCACAAGGTCATGTTCATCCAACCCCCCACCGGGACCTGTTCATCTAAACCCCCTCAACAACACTCACTGTTCATCAAGGGAAGGAGGCAGCAGTGTTCGATCGGCTTCAGTTAGCAGCAGTAGCAAAGGAATCACTCAGGTTCAGTTAACTGCAAGGGATCGACCGCTCGGTTCAGTAATATAGCTAGTGCAAGTGCTCTGGTTCAGTTAGAGCCAACGCCTCACTCGGGTTCAGTTAGAGCGCAACACCTCACACACACGTGCATCCGTGTATGAGAGAAACGTGCATCGCTCGGCCCCTGACCACCCACCGTAATCGGGATCTCCCCGATATTTTCCTCGCCCTCGCTTCTACCATGGTTTTTTCCGTCATGGACGGCCCAAAGAATGTCATACAGCTGCATCTCCGGCCCGTCCAGGATGAAAATCCCATTTTCTGTCATGATTTTTTGTCATAGAAGTAGGATCCCACCACATCTATGATGATACCGGGTTTTTTCACAATTATCATCGCAGAAGTGTCATAAGCATGACAGAAAAAAATTCGTTCGGCCCAAAATGTCACGGATGTGTCGTTTTTTGTAGTGAGTGCAGGGACGCACCCCATTTACACTTGGCTTCAATTGCTTTCTAGAACTCTAGCTCGGGTTTCTTCCTCATCTTCTTCATCACTCACATCATCCCCTTCTTTCATCTCATGGCCTCTGGCAGGCTTCTCTTTTGCTGAGGGGTCTTGACACGGTGCCCCCCTATACTGCCACAGCCTTTTCCGCCAGCACCTTCCTGGTCTCTCTCCCTGTCGCGCTTCTCATACTCAGCCTTCTACTTTCTCTACAAATTTCTCAACTTGATGACACTCTTGAAGATCATGGCCCTTAGTGCGGTGGATTTTGCAGTATTGCCCATCAGACTTCCCAGTTTTTTCTACCGCCGCTCCGATCAGGAGAGATATACTTTGGGCCCCTCATGTGATCCGACCAGGATAAGAATGGCCATGCAATTAGGATTATGAGATAATCTAGGTTAAGGCCGGCATCACTGGAACGAGAAAGAGGCCGGGATAGCACAAGGATGACAGACTCGCCTTGAGCCCGACGACATATATCGTGTGGCAAAGGGAATAGAAGTGTGATGTACGGGTTCGCCTAACCAGTTTCATCGGACACTTGGAGTCAGCATGCTTTGCTAGATGCTGCTACTGACTAGCCGAGTCATATGTAATCTGACTCGCGACCAAGTGAACGAGAACCTAAGGGGTCACGCGCTTAAGGGAAGGAACCTATGAGGCCCGGTCCGACTCCACGAGTCAGAAGTGATCCCACTCGGATTCGGATCCAGGCCAAATAGACTTTGGGCTTTAGGATCCATGCGAGGCCCAAGTGTTGAGCCCACGACGGATGCCTATATAAAGTGGGGGTGCGGCACACTCATGCGCTTGATCGCTTTGGCGCTGTCACTAGGGTTTGCATGTGTTGTGAATAGCCACCACCACTCGCCGCCGGCTGTGTGATCGGACCTAGCAGTCTGCCGCACGGTTTTCCTCCTGCACGCTCGAATACCATTAGAGGCCGTGCACCTGTGCCGCTGCGGCGAACTTGTACGTGGGATCCGACGACCGGCTATTCAAGGGAGATCGGACGAGGAGGAGACGATCCACGTGGATGCGCTGCCCCAACTCTTCTACCGCTGCACGGCACTGCGCGTCTAGTGGTAACTATTTGTGATCCATCTCCCGTAGTATGTTCTTCGTTGTTCTGCGCGTAGGAAAATTATATTTGCAGTCAACACACCCTACCGTAGAACCCAACAGTAGTATCAGAGCATCTGCTATAGGATTCGGATTCACATCATATGCATATTAGATATGTGGAGGCGGCAGATGAGATCTCTTGTTGTTTATGAGATCTCTTGTTGTTTATGAGATCGGTTGTGTGCACGGTTGATGAGATCAACTTCACATGGGGATCGATGAGGCTATGTTTTCTGTCAATCGGGATCGATGAGGTCGTGACACAACATACACCTACCGGTCGGTATCCGCCATCGGGGTTAATAGTGAAACATAAATCTGAATTGGATTCGCATTGATCGATGAGATCCTTCAGATCAGAAAATTTGGCGTGAACGGAGTGCATATGCAATCTGTGATCTCCGAAAACATAGACAATTACTCAAACCTGTAATGCAGGGTTTGATGTGAATAGTATGGTTCATGTGTATGTGATGCATGTGTGCAAATTATCCATGGCATGCGTGTCATGTTTGTCAGCCGGCAGGAGCCAAAGTGTTGTCATTATAATGTATAACGACCTGCGCGTCGACTTGTGACTCTATGTAAAATTCATTACTAGCTGTAGTAGTTGGATAATAGAGATCAGGTTGGTGGCTTGGCGTCTCGGCGTGACAAACAAGATGGAGGTCCTAGATGGTCATCGGAGTCGAAGCCGACCTGGAAGAACACCCATGAAGGAGCCATACTATTTCACAATATATGTTTATTTGTGATTGTTATGCTTCTTGTTTTCTATTGTGTGGTAGAAAGATCCCTCATTAATATCAAGCAATTTGCCATTCCCGATGTTGCACCTTCGCACGTCAATTACATCTAGTAGTGGGCTCATAAAATTGGGATGCTGCTAGGTGTCCTTGAACTGAAGGGTTCATGTCGGACACGAACATGCACTGCATCATCTTATCTTGACAAGGCTATCAAAACGGTTTTGGGCTTTGTGGCAAAGAAGGTTGGGGGCCGGGGTATGAGATACCTTGCCGACCGACAGGAGTCGTATATAGATACGATTAGCAAGGAGTTTCTTACCTGATAGGCATGTTGTCTAGCAGTGATGCTGAAGCTCACTAGTCGCATGTGCTAATCGGATCCTGAATCACTGAGAGTTTGCGGAGGGATGCAGACTTCAGTGGGAGTATTTATATTTAAGGCTTGAATTAAATTACTCTACATAAACACATTGCTAAGTGATTGCATATTTTCTATTGAAGATCAATGGCACCACCTGCTCAACCCAACTTTGCATTGAAATCAATTCTGGAAAAGGATAAACTGAATGGAACAAACTTTACCGCCTGGTATAGAAATCTGAGAATTGTTCTCAAGCACGATAAAAGGGAACACGTTCTAGATGATCCACTTCCAAAGGAACCTGCGGATAATGATAAAGCCTCAACTATTAATGCCTACCAAAAAATCGTTGATGAATCAAAGGATATTATTTGTCTGATGCTGGCTTGTATGGACTCCGATTTGCAACAGCATTTCAAAAATGTTGAGGCTTACGATATGATGGAGAGTCTCCAGAGCATGTTTCAGACACAGGCTAGGACCGAAAGGATCAACGTCTGGCGATCCTTGATGGATTGCAAGTTGAAGGAAGGTGATCCACTGAGCCCACATGTGATCAAGATGATCAGATATGTGCAAGCTTTGGATCGGTTTGGCTTCCCGCTCTTGGATGAGAGCTGGCTACTGATGCAATTTTGGGTTCTCTTCTGGACAGCTATGGGATGTTCATCTTGAACTATCGTATGCATGGCATGGATAAGAAGCTCACTGAATTGCATGGGATGCTTAAAGTGGCAGAGCATGATATTAAGAAAGGCACACATCAAGTATTGATGGTGTAGAAATCGGCTAAGTTCAAGAAGAATTGGTCCAAGAAAAAGGCTAAGGCAAAGGGCACAAAGACAGTAACCTCCGCCGCTACGCCGAAGTCTGGACCGGACTCGAAGACCATTTGCTATCATTGCAAGGAGACCAGTCACTGGAAGAGGAACTATAGCAAGTGGCTTGCAGAGAAGGCAAGAAGGCCGGAAATGCTTCTTCAAGCAAAGGTACACTTCTTGCATATGTTATAGACATTTACCTTGCTGACATACCAAGTAGCTCTTGGGTATTTGATACCGGATCAGTTGTTCATATTTGCAACTCGATGCAGGGGCTGTTAAGAAGTAGGCGTGTGCCACAAGGGGAGATCGACATGAGGGTCGGCAACAAAGCAAGAGTTGCTGCGTTGGAGGTCGGCACGATGGAGCTCCAGCTTCCTTCTGGATTTATTTTGGAATTGAATAATTCTTTTTACATTCATGCACTTAGTCAGAACATTATTTCCACCTCATGCTTGATGAGTCAGGGTTATGAATTCAATTTAAAGGACAATGGTTGTTCGTTTTATTTGAATGGTATGTTCCATGGCTAAGAACCCATTGTTGATGGGCTATTTATATTGAATCTAGAACAGGAACCGGTCTATAACGTGAATGTCAAGAGGCATAAGCCTAATGAGATAAATCCGACATACTTCTGGCATTGTCGCTTGGACACATTAGTCCGAAACGCATGAAGAAGCTCCATGATGATGGGCTCCTAACTTCGTCCGACTTTTAGTTGTTCGAGACATGTGAATCATGCTTTCTCGGCAAGATGACTAAGTCGCCTTTTGCAAAGAGTTGCGAGAGGATGTCCGAGCTGTTTGAACTTATACATAATGATGTGTGTGGTCCAATGAGCACAACTACCAGAGGTGGCTATCAGTACTTCGTGATTTTTACCGACTACTTGAGTAGATATGTATATATCTATTTGATGAGGCACAAGTCGGAAACTTTTGAAAAGTTCACAGAGTTTTCAGAACGAGGTTGAAAATCAGCTCAGCAAGACAATAAAAGTTCTATGATCAGATCGTGGAGGTGAATACATGAGCCAGGAGTTTGATGATCATCTGAAAAGCCGAGGTATAGTACCTCAGCTCACACCTCTGGGTAGACCATAGAGAAACGACGTCTCGGAACGGAGGAATAGGACCCTGTTGGACATGGTCCGGTGAATGATGAGCAAATCAAATTTACCCTTTTCATTCTGGGGATACGCTCTAGAAACTGCAGCTTTCACACTTACCAGGGTACCATGAAAATCCGTAGACAAGACGCCACATGAGATATGGACCGGAAGAGTCACGGTTAGTCTTTTCTAAAGATTTGGGGATGTGAAGCATTTGTCAAGCGACTTATGTCATACAAGCTTACACCCAAGTCGGATAAATGTATATTCGTGGGATACCCGAGGGAAACCTTGGGATATAGCTTCTACAACCGGGAAGAGAACAAAGTGTTTTTTGCTCGGAACGGGGTTTTCCTTGATAAAGAGTTTCTCAGTCGGGGGGCCAGTGGGAGGACGGTCTGACTCGAAGAAATTTGAGTACCACTCGGGGACGGCTCGGCAGGTGATGAGATCATACCGGAGTCTGTCAAGGAACCTGTAGTGGAAGCGGCACCGGAACCGCGGAGGTCGAAAATATTGCATAGAGTGCATGATGTATTGTTGCTAGAAAGCGACAAGACGGCCACGTATGCGGAAGCGATGGTGAGCCCGGATTCCAAGGCATGGCTAGAGGCCATGAGATCCGAGTTAAAGTCCATGGATGGGAATCAAGTCGGGGACTTGGTTGATCCGCCGCCTGGCCTAAAGGCCATTGGCTGCAAATGGGTCTTTAAGAAGACAACCGATGTAGATGGAAATGTTCAGATCCAAAAATCTCGGCTTGTCACTAAAGGTTATGGACAAGGTCAAGGAATTGACTGTGATGAGACTTACTCGCCGGTAGCGATGCTAAAGTCGGTGAGGATCGTACTAGCTATACATGCATATTTCAATTACGAGATATGGCAGATGGATGTCAAAACAGCTTTCCTTCATGGAAATTTAACCGAGGACGAGTATATGATATAGCCTGAGGGTTTTGTCGATCCGACTAGCACTAGTAAAGTATGCAAGCTCAAGAGATACATTTATGGGTTGAGGCAAGCATCTCGGAGTTGGAACATTCATTTTGATGAGGTTGTCACTGGTCTCAGTTCATCAAAAGCGATGAGGATGTTTGTTTATAAAAGCAGTTAAGTGGGAGCTCGATAGTGTTTTTGCTCTTGTATGTGGATGCCATACTACTAATCAGAAATGATTTTTCGATGTTGAACTCAGTCAAGGAATCATTGAATGGCAAGTTTTCGATGAAGCACCTTGGTGAGGCAGTTTAGATTTTAGGTTTCAAGATCTATAGAGATAGATCGAGGAGGTTGCTCGGCTTGAGCCAAAGCACGTACATAGATAAAGCGTTGAAGCGGTTCAACATGAGTGAGGCCAATAAAAGGTTATTGCATGTCTCACATGGTAGAAGGCTAAGCGAGACTCAGAGTCCTTCGACATCTGATGAGCGAAGCAGGATGAGTCAGATTCCATATGCCTCGGCAATTGGATCCATCATGTATGCCATGATAT